>OX411819.1:7119411-8369411 GCA_948253155.1 Leucoma salicis | reverse complement strand
CAAGAGTACAAAAAGCAGGAGGCAGCTCGACGTCAACTTGAGGCTATATATGATAAAAAAGAATGCCTCGAAGCTCCGGTGGGCCCATCGGCGGACGAAGAAAATAAGTGGCGCCCGTGGTAAAATGTTCAGACACTCGCCCATTGTGATATAAATAGTCTTTTCTTCCACGTTAAAGCTTTAATTTGTTTTAATTTATACATGTGTAGCTATAGTTATGTAGTTTTATAATCTAAGTGCCTTATTTTTGCTTTAAATTTATTATCGAATGGGTACTAAACATTATTTATGTGCCATTAATTATTATGATCTCGATGTCTTCCTAAATATTACTTATCTTATAAACATGAGTGTAGAATAAATGATTAAACCTAAAGTCAATTATACGATGTACCCTATGGTGCTTGTTTTTTTTTTCCTACCTATGATAACAATCTATTAACGTTTAATTACATAACGCAGAATTCAGATTTATCATTCAGTAGTTAAGTTTTTATAGATAATTAGGCATATAATATATGACAGGTCATATATAACAATAAGTAGGTATAACATCACAATAGTACTGTTTTGGTGAGGTGGAGAAAATTGACCTGTCGCACACCCTATTGCCCGAGGAGAAAACGAGGTTGTCCGTGGCCGCAAGATTTGCAATACCTAATACATAAATAAAATTAAGTATTAGCAGAGCTTCAAAGCTCTATTCCAAGTACCTACCAAGTGGGAGAAGAAAATTTTACGTGATACTATAAAATGTGAACGCCTCCTTATAATATTTAGTTAGATAAACAAAAGACTTTAAAATTAGGTAGTTCTAATTTTAAATGCATCATGATGAATAAAATAATGCACAGTTAGCTGCAAATCCTCGATTTCAAACTTCTTATATTGTATTTTGACATCGAGTAACGTGTAACGACATCTATTATATATTTATCGATAATAATTATGTAGTGAATAGGGATATCTATCGTAATGCTTACGAACTTCTAGTAAATTTCTGTTAAATCCCGCCATCTATGACGATTTTGTAATAGTTTTCTGTCGCATTGTGGCAATGCTAAAGCTGAGTTTAGCGCCATCTGTTTTTGTAAAATAAGTACTACTTGCACAATGAGTTGCTTTGATAACAAAATGGGGATATTTACTGCCATCATTTCACGGCAGATGGTGTATTGTCGATATGGCCTAGAGATGGGTCGTATTAGGTAAATCAGGTCCTAGTCTGCATAAATACCTGATCCAAATACCTATTCCAGCTAATCTCAATGATCTTAGACACAAACCGTTACTTGGTGATCTCAATCCGCCTATTCTATATCAAATCCTGATAGGTAAGGTCAATGTGGCGAAGATCGGCATACTTTATTAAAATTTTCATTCGATGACAAATTTTGATAATTTGTTGAATATTTTTAGTAAGCAGCACCATATTATTTGATGAAATATTTATCTGACTATTGGAAAAAACTATTAAATTGACATAAAAGTCGTTACTTTACGAGCAAACTCAGTTTTTAAAAAACCTTGTTTCAGACGGATTTTTCTGCTATGTCGTATAAGACCATCTGTTGAGGAAAAAACCTATAAAGAAGCGGTTTACGTGAACATAGACATAGCATATGAATAGATATATGAAAGGCAGTTAAATGTATGCTATCAAATGTTAAATAGAAGGATCTAAACGGCATATATTGTATAAAGAAGCGTTTGTCGGGTAAGTTCGGCATATTTCGCCATTCAGGGGTAAAAAACATAAAAATTCATCACTTTAAAAATGTTTTATTTTGGTAAATCATCCTTTCATTTGAAGTAAATATAAATCACAATATGTAGGCACTAAGAACTAAAACGCGTCAATATCAAATAATGTGGAACTATAGCAATACTATGCTTATGATATATAAATAAGGGAAGATCGGGTAGCCCCGGACACTTGAGTAAATTGCAAATAAAAAACAAAGGATCTAAATTTCTGTTATTGTTAAACACAAAGTGAAAAATGTGAAATCGAAAATAACAGTCAGGAGCAGGATTTGAACCTGCATCTTCTGGATACCGTCCAGATGCTTTACCAATTCAGCCATCCTGACAATTGCTCCTGACTGCTAATTTCGATAACACATCATACTTAACGTCTTTGGGTGACGCCTGCGCCATCTGTCGGAAGCATTTTCATACATTATACCGACCAGGTAAACTTAATTTTACAATTAAGATTTTACCTAATAATGACGCAAACCCTTTAAATATTTAGATATTTTTATATATATTTTTAGCATTTGACATGCTTAGCACTATACATTAAACACAAAGTGAAAAATGTGAAATCGAAAATAACAGTCAGGAGCAGGATTTGAACCTGCATCTTCTGGATACCGTCCAGATGCTTTACCAATTCAGCCATCCTGACAATTGCTCCTGACTGCTAATTTCGATAACACATCATACTTAACGTCTTTGGGTGACGCCTGCGCCATCTGTCGGAAGCATTTTCATACATTATACCGACCAGGTAAACTTAATTTTACAATTAAGATTTTACCTAATAATGACGCAAACCCTTTAAATATTTAGATATTTTTATATATATTTTTAGCATTTGGCATGCTTAGCACTATACATTAAACACAAAGTGAAAAATGTGAAATCGAAAATAACAGTCAGGAGCAGGATTTGAACCTGCATCTTCTGGATACCGTCCAGATGCTTTACCAATTCAGTTCAGTTTCTGTTATTGTGTTCACTTAAAATAAAATTAGGACTGCTATAATATATTAATTAAAAAAAACCAATCAATTATCACACATTCTAAAGAAATATACTGAGAACAAATTTGGTCTACTTTTTAGCGTCTCAAGAAACGGCGGGTAACCCCAGACACAGTAATCAATGGTGTCCCAAACGTTATTTGTCCTTACAAACATCACAACTACAATAAAAATTCGATGCATCTATATTAACACAATCTTCATGGGCCCAGTTTTTGCATCCCTTGCTTCTTTCAATTTACTTTACCCCATTTTAATCTTTCACTGGTTCTTCCCTTAAATTTCGATATAAATTGCATGTCTTTTTGCGATATTAACAACATTTTAAGATACGTTCCATATAGGTATAAGCAAAATGATAATAAATGATACGATTGTAGTTTTTTAAAACAATATTGCGTAATTCAAAACGTAAAACCATCTCGGAGGATACCCAACATTAGCGCGTCCGGGGGTACCCGATCATTTTCATGTAACATTTTAAAACATATCTCTCAAATTATAGAACAATTGTTACTATTAGAACTTTGAAATATATAAAATTCACTAAAACATTGAACGATATACAAGTAATTCACACTTACGTATTGTACTTGATAACCTGCAATGCAACATTCCCTCATAACGACTTTTCTCGGCGCTCACGTTGCATATGAATTGTGTTTGTTTTCTACTCTATAGGACACACATTTATAATGCAACGCATTTAGTTTCTTAGAAATTAAAAAGGCCAGGGTTACACGCCGTCCGGAGCTACCCGACTTTCTATAATTAAGGATTATTTATTTTCGTTTTTTATGTAAATTTACAACAATGTTGTAGTACATAGTTGTTTAAAAATTAGCTCTAGTCAAACAGGTTTGCAACGTCTGAAAACGGCGAGGACCGGCCATATGCCGATCTTCGCCTTCAAGACTAGACGGACTTTCCCACTACTGCACTTTGAGATTAGATTTTTTTAGTCAGATCTAAAATCGTGAAAAAGTACGTTTTTGTCTATTCTAATAGGGTATTTAGATAAAGCAAATGTTAATTAATAAATTACTTGCACAGATCTGCGTAACAGCATTGAAAAATCACTTGAAAAAATGTTTTTTGAGCATGTGGTTCATTTGAAATGCAAGTTTACAGGCCGACTAATATTTTCAAGTGTATTTTTTTCGCTCTCTGCCATAAATAACGCCATCTATGTAAATTTATCAACACTAGAACTATTTGAAGGTTGCGTACAATGGGCTGCCATCTGTCTAACTATTCAGGATTCGTCATATTTCTAACTGTACGCGGTCTTACCCGACAGACGGTCTTTGCCGCATTGACCTTATCGAATTATCGATATTTGAATGAATATAATGTTATAATGTTTTGTCATATAAATACGGGTACAGTTATGTACCTATAATCACACTTCTAGGAAAATGAAAATTATAATCAAAAAGTATTTTATTTTTATTAGGGATATTTTTGCACGAAATTGGTTGAATAAAATAATACTTAAGTACTTGTTTTCTTTTTTATCGAAGTCCTTCTTTTATAGCATAATTATGGGTGAGTGAGATTGCGCGGGAACAGGTGTGAGTGAGCGCGCTAAAAGGCTAAACATTAGTTTAAATTTAATTGAATACTAGCGGACCCGACAGACGTTGTCCTGTCTAATCATTGGCGTTTCATTTAGTACCTATGGAGTCATTTAATTTAGCGGATTATTTTCATAATATTATGTTTTTAGATTAGAATAAATTGAAGAAAAAATCCTGAAATTCTATCATGGCGCCACCTACCGGGTCCAAATGTGAATCTAAACCATCCCGGTACTTACTCAAGCATACACAAAAAATTTCGTCAAAATCGGTTCAACGGTTTGAGGAGTTCAATTACTAACACACGGACACAAGAAATATTTATATAATAGTGTAACGATAGTGGCGCCATCTGTCGAAGATTGGTGGTACCAACTCAGAAATCTTCGTGGGCTCATGCACACACAAGACTTTGCTGAAGATCATCACATGATCAAATGCATAGTTTAAAAGATTCTATAAAGGACATACAGACAAACATTCATTTTTATGTATTTAAAGATGAATATTAGGTGGATTAAGTAGGTATTGTCAGAATTGGATTAGGTGCCGCCTATTCTCGTAAAATACCTGTTCTTCAGATCTGTTCTAATAAATACGACTCATCTTTAATATGGCCATTGAAAACTGTCATTCCCATACCATTAGCACTTAGTAACCTGTAATAAAAAGCCGTGTGGGACCGGCTTTAGAATTGTCCCAACCCTCTGTACCCACGGGAGTCATAAGAGCCAAGTGAGGGAATACCGCGGGTAGTGGGCAGCAGCGCTCCCTCGAGTATTAACAACATCCACTGCGATCCCCAACCCGCCTGCCAAGCGTGGCTCTTACGGCATTATCCCCCATGACGGGACCGCTCATTGTGGCGTTCTCTTGGGGAGGCCTATGTCCAGCAGTGGACGTTGAAAGGCTGATGGATGGATGGATGGATCCTGTAATTTGGTAAAATTTAATTTTCTCGTATTATGCATCTGTGTGTTGTACCAAAATGTAATAATCCCTCCTTTAAACATTTATACCCTAAGATCCAAGTATCCAACATTAAAAAAGTGAGAGATATCGCAAAAAAATGGTGGCTATACAGCATAGCGTCTTTCATTCAATTCTTTAACATTCCAGTTCCAGATACTATACAATTCAACACAACAGTAAGCAAACAATTCTCAGCAAAACAAAGCAACTACAATTATTTGACAGTGGCCATCTCGCCGATAGCGCCACTTGCGCTCGGCTTTGCTCGTGGATCCCCATTGTGCTAAAAACAGCATTACCGTAATGGTTAATTAATTTAACAACAGAGGCCGCTTTTCAGTTAAACAGAAGAATTTATCATTCGAGTTAGTCACATATACTCTAGTGTTATTTAAAATAATAAAGCGTATTACATAGGGCATTAGCGACATTTGTTAGTAATCACAAAATGGAGGACTAATTCTACTCACCACTAGATGGCAGCATTAACAGCTATCTCTACGTATTGTAGCGTAGACGTAAAGGCGTAAGTTATTGTTATGAGGTGGGGGGTACCGCCCGCGGGCCGGAGCGCGCGAAACAAATTCATTCATTCAAATATAGACGCGCGATACGTCAAGTGCTGTAGTCAAATAAAGCGCGGTTTGACGAATAGTCGTACCGAACGAATGACACTATTTGCATCGCGTTATTTGTAACGAACTATTTCGACATTTGAATACGAATTTGACAGTTAGTATTTTGACAACACACAAAATAGAATTAATAAAAAAGTGATTAGGAACACAAATTCCAGTGATATATTTTATGATGAATTATTGTTATGAAGTGATGGAAAGTGTTTTTCTGTGCAATGTTGTGGTGAGGCGATGCTTGTAGGAGAACAGTCGCCGGCACCACGGGTGGTGGCCGGTTTAAGGAAGCGTCGACCAGAATTGACTCCTGGACCTGTACCTACGCCCTTAGATCCTGATTTTAGGATATCAGGTTAGTAATAAAATTAATATGTACCTACTTAATTAGAAATGAAAACTTGTTTGTTGTTGTATTTTGTCCTAGAGGTCAGAATACGGAAATTACTACCAACTAGATTTTATTGGGCACACTCAAAACAGGACCAGTATTTACTAGGTCGATCAGGACGGCGCAAGTAGGTAAATAGATATAATAGGAAGTGGAAATATTTATTTATTCAAACGTAATAAGTAGGTAATACTAGGTAGGTACATATTTTAGCTTCTTTAGTCCGTGTGAGTCCTATTATTGGGTATAAGCTTCCCCAAAATAGCGAGTTATAGTTTCCCACTGCTAGACGCGAGTCTTCTCTTAGATTGAAGGGAATCTGGCCATAGGCCACTGGCCCAGTGCAAGTTACAGACTTCACAAACCGTCGAGAAAATAACTCTGGCAACAGACAGATTCCTCAAGATGTTATCCGGACAGTAGGATAATTTAACAATAAATCAATAATTTCGAAGTTAGTAGCTAGGTATTGTGCTTTGTGAGATCTCGACCTCCAAACGGATCTAACTCGATTACACTTGACTTAGTCTTGCTTTACACCAGTGGTTTTGGATCCCATACCATAGTATCTTATAAACTTTGTTTTAATTGGAAGTAGATAGGTAGGTACAAAATGAGCAAACAGATGCACTTTAAAAAAAAGTGTGTGTGTACTTATGTACACGCGTTAGAAGTTATACCTACTTCATGGACGTAATATTTTTATATGTCCATGACCTACGGCTTCGGATCTTTTCAAAAATTTTATCTTTCGCCATAATCTACGTTTGTAGAAAAAACGACACTAACAATAGAAAAAAGTTATCTAACAATAGAAAAAAGTTATAAGTACACTAACAATAGAAAAAAGTTATAAGTACATTGAAAGTATAACTAACGCATTATCTAGTACCTATAAAGTTTATTTAAATATCACAAAAAAAAACTAAAATGTTGACTATAGCTAACTTCAGGGTGTCTAACTTCAGGGTGTCGGTTTTTCATAACGGTGTGCGCGCGCATCGTAAAAATTTACTCTCATAAGTTTTCCCTAACGCGCCAAAAGAAGTAGGTAGAGGTACCTACTTCAAAAGTTGTCTCGGTGCGCGGTGGCTCATGCTCGATATTATACCCACTCATGTCAAATAGGTACCTACGTTCAATTAAAACATACGTATTAGGACTCCCGTCAAGTTAAACAAGTTTCATTGTGTTTTAACATCTGCAACGACAAATTATTAATGGTCGTCTTTAATATAAAAAAAAAAACAGTGTTCTCAACAAGAAGTTGCAATCGTCAGCTGGTACGCATATGTTATTGTGCTTCGTATTCAGTATTTCTGCATTTGTTTTATAAACGAATAGACCGTACGAGGATAGAAAATTTTATTACTTATTTTAAATAAAAGTCATAAATAAGTTCTTAATTAAGTAGGTATTTAATAAGCCGAGTATTATCAAATAAGGATTTAAAGCTATTTAGATATTCAGGACGTATGATATGCAGGTATGTTTATCTCCCTAAGGCTTGAAGTGACTAGCTAGCCAGTAACCCACCTTCCTTAAAAGAACTGTCTATCCAAAAACGAACTATTTTTTGAGTAGATAAGTTGGTATAGTAGGTACCTACCTACCTATAGTCCACTGAAGTAATGTAACAACAGTTCCAGTGGTACGCTCACACAGACAGAAGACCACACAGCGGGTTTAGGGATCCTAATCGATGCCCCGAACGATGGGGTGTGCGGTTAGGTAGGCTACCTAGTTATTTCTAGTTATAGACCGATAAGTCTGCTTAAAGGTTTAGGTAAGATTTACGAGCGATTAGTTTTGTGTAGGCTGAAAGCATACGCCGATGCTAATAATCTCATCCCCCACCACCAATTCGGCTTTAGAGCCAAGCACTCCAGCGTGCAACAAGTCCACCGCATAGTAGAGTATACCTACTCTAAAATGCAACAAAAAAAATATAGGTTTAGGCAAGATATACAAAGTATATCCTATCTCTTAATTTAAAACAAAACACAATTAAAAAAAAGAAAAGTTAAAATCTGTTCAGTGGTTTCGGGATGTACTCCCGGACAAACATCGTGACACTGGAATTATGGGCCTCGTGGAGTGGTCGGTAGTGTAACCGACTTCCGTGCACGAGGTCGTAGGTTCGATTCCCACTCAGGACAATTATTTGTGTGATGAACACAGATACTTGTACTGCGTCTGGGTGTTTTCTATCTATTATATGTATGTATTTACAAAAAAAGTGTAATATATGTATTATATCCGTAATCTGGTACCCATAGCACAAGCGTTAAGCTTAGTTTGGGACCAGAGGACGTTGTGTGAAAATGTCTGTGAACATATATTTATATTTATATAATAGATTGTTACTATGTAGCAGTTATCTTACTTATCTTATAGACTCCTTTAATTACCTCGTTACTGTGAATAAAAAAAAAACATATTAAGCCTATAATAGAAAGCGATATTAATAAGTAATATTTGTGATCTGATTAATAATATTAATCTAATCACAAGTATTCATCAGATCAATCAGAGATATGAGTAGGTATTAGGATTGGTCTCTAATTTTACATTCTATCCTCCCCTTCATCCCTTAAGTACAATCTACTTAATGTTATTTCCTTAGTAGCCTAGCACGATGCTTGTCACTGTAGCAGCTCCTCTTACGAGCTTTTCTTGGTATTTAAGGGCAGAATTAGGGACGTCCAGCTTATACATTTCTTCCTCAGCTGCAACAAAAAAATGCGATTATACCTAATTAATTATCGTAATCGATGGTTAGATAATCTAATATATAAAATTTCCATGTCACAATGTCAGTTACCGTACTCCTCCGAAACGGCTTAACCGATTCTCATGAAATTTTGTGTGCATATTGAGTAGGTCTGAGAATCGGACAACACCTATTTTTCATCCCTCTAAATGTTAAGGGTAGTCCACCCCTATTTTTTTTTTAATTTTTAGGTAATTTTTTTATTTTATTATGATTCGGCATTAAAAAATACATACAACCCCAAATTTTTTAACCTTCTACTGCCGATGTAGAAAAAATTTATATGGCAAAACAACGTTTGCTGGGTCAGCTAGTATGTATATATAAAAGCTGTATTGAGTCGATTACAACTACGGTGCCACCGAGAACAACCAAAACGTAGATATCGAGTTTAATCCGAGTTGAGGCCGAGAATCCGCAACTCTACATTTCGCAACACGTAAAACGGCCTGTTTGCTAGAATTTTAGAAATTATGTGCGTATTTGGTCACTAATTGTTACTGCTCGATTGAAGTAAGGCGTCATTAGATCATGTCAGCAAAAATATTTGCGTGACATCTTGAGAAGAAGTCTATAATAAACCCGCAATGGGCTAGCCTGGTGGATTATGCCCTGAACCTCTCATTCCTAGAGGGACTCGTAACCTAGTATAAATGTAATGGATTGGACAAAACGTGCACACCGAAACGGAACGTAATAATAAGTTATTCACTAAATGCCTACATTAGGAACCTTTCTGTTGTGACATGGACCTAGTTCTGCTTTTTTTAATAGTGTTTTGATTGTTAAGTGTTTTTAACTTGTTTCGTATGACAAGCCCAGATAATAATAGTACATTGTTAACCTAGGGATGAAAGCAACTTATTTAGTGCCGAGACGGGGCCAAACGCCCGAGCGTAGCTAGGGCTTCAATAGTTCATCTTGAGGGCCGCAGCGTACTCTATGAGAGCCGCATAGGGGACGTTGTGAGGAGACCCATGTCGTGCGGTGTCCCGCAGGGTTCGGTTCTAGGGCCGCTCCTGTGGGACATCGGTTACGACTGGGTGTTACGCTGTCGGCTCCCCCCCGGGCTTGCGGTTATCTGCTATGCGGATGACACGCTGGTCGTGGCCCGGGGTGGAAACTTCGAGGAAGCGGCGTTCCTGGCCACCTTAGGGACCTTGGAGGTGGTCAGGAGGATCGGGGCGCTGGGGCTTAGGGTGGCCCTGGACAAGTCGGAGGCTCTACTTTTCCATGGGCCCCGACGTCGGCCACCTGCTGGCGCCTCGATCACGGTGGACGGAGTCCAAATTGGGGTGCAGGCCCGGATTAAGTATTTGGGCCTGGTGCTGGACGGGCGGTGGCGCTTTCGCGAGCACTTCCGTCAACTGTCCCCGAGGCTCGTCGGTGCGGCGTCCGCCCTTGCACGGCTCATGCCGAATATGGGCGGACCCAACAATGCGTGCCGACGGCTCTACGCGGGGGTGGTCCGGTCGATGGCGCTGTACGGCGCACCCGTATGGGCGGAGTCCCTGGACGCACTGAACAGGGCTCTTCTGTGGAGGCCACAGAGAGTCGTCGCGTCCAGGGTCATACGTGGGTACCGCACGGTGTCGACAGAGGCGGCGGCCCCTCCGTGGGACTTGGAGGCGGAGGTGCTTGCCGAGGTGTATCGGCGGGCGTCGCAAGAGCGGGAGGGGGGTGCACGTCCCCCACCAAGCGTGGTGGCCAGATGGCAAGGTGACGTTCGCCGAGCTGCCATGGCCAGCTGGAGGGCGCGGCTGGAGGCGCCCCGGGCCGGTCTTCGGACCGTAGGGGCGCTCCAGCCGGTGCTGGAAGAGTGGGCAGGGCGACGGCACGGAGTCCTTACCTTCCGACTGGTGCAGGTGCTGTCGGGGCACGGCTGCTTCGGCAGATATCTGCACATAGTCGCAAGGAGGGAAGCGACTCCGGGCTGTCACCATTGCGGCTGCGACGAGGACACGGCGCAGCACACGCTCGAGTCGTGCCCGACTTGGGCCGAGCAGCGCCGTGAACTCGTCGCGGCAATAGGGGGGGACCTCTCGCTGCCGAGCGTCGTCAGAGCGATGCTTGGCAGCGACAGGAATTGGGCCGGAGTCGCTGCCTTCTGCGAGAAGGTTATCTCGCGGAAGGAAGCGGCGGAGAGGGCCAGGGAGGCTGATCCTTCCGCAGACCCAAACCGCCGCCAGCGACTGGGGCGGCGCAGGCGCGAGTATTTGCGCCTAATGCCGCCCTAGCTGGGGCTGCGGGTGGAGGGACCGGGGAACGTCCGCCACCCGCAAGGCCTCCCGCGAAGGTGCGACGCTCCATGCGTCGCTAAGTTGAGGGTACCCGAAAAGGTAAGCCGCCGGCGGACCACTGAAGGAATGTAATATAGTTCCGGTGGCCAGCCAATGAAGGCGGAGAGATGGCACACGGCGGGTTTCTTTAGTGGGTGAGGGCCCCACACTACCCTGTTCGTTGCCCCGAACGACGGGGTGTGCGGATAGGAACATTTTTTCCCGCCTTAAAAAAAAAAAAAAAAAAAGGGCTTCAATAGTTCGAGAGACTAAATAAGTCTTTATCCCGAGGTAAACACTGTGCTTATCATTACGAATACGAGCAAACTAAAAATAAAAATCATGAATTAGCTAAAGAACAAAAATAATTTGTAAAAATTTAACTTGGAATCGCCGTTTTCCCGCCGATTTTGATTTTTTTCTGTGGTATTTTTAATTTTAATCATTGTAAAAATATAAATGTTCGTTATTTTAAAGATATTTAGTTGCAACTATATTAAAATAAAATCATATAAAAAACAAATTCTTTAATAAATACTTAACTTGTTATTTCAATTATATACATCGCGCTGTAATTGTCTGGCTGTACAGAAAATAGAACTGTTTTATTTTTTGTAATTACTCAGCTGTCAGTTGAAAGTAATTCTCCCTAGGGCTGAAAAGTATTACTTTCAACCCGCTCCTCAGGCAACTTCAGGCCTACTTTCAGAGTATGAGTAATGAAAAATACTTTTTGGACAGTTCCTATACTTCACAATCCTAAGTAGATAAATACAATAGAATCAAATCCAAATTCACTTCGTTTAATTCTAACATTTCTTTTGAATTCCTTTTTCTTTTTTTCTTTTAAGTAAGTACATAGTTCCAAGACTAAAGAGTCTAGTCTCCCTAACACAGGGAATTCTAGTACTAGAGATTTTCCTAAGCAAAATGTTATATTATCCTTAAGACCAATAAAGAATAATGCCTACAAAAAGTTATCAAATGCCCACGTTGTCGAAGTGATAGTGAGTTATATAAAAAATCTTGAGTCACTCAAGTTCAAAATTGTCTGAAAGTCCTGTAACAATTATACCCGCATAGTATTAGTTTCTTTAGAATGCAATTAAACGAATCGATTACTATCGTGTCGAATGTAATTGAATGAAAGTTTCAAAATCGACTAACTTTTGTTATAGCGGTACTAGTCCTTGAGCCTTTTCTAAAAATGCGTGATCCTAATGGGCGTCGGATTGCAGCCTGTGGATTAAAGGCTGGCAGGGATCGCGACGAGCACGCTCCGGACTATGATCACCCTATGATCGAATCGATTTACTGTAACATATATCATTCAATGAACTTTCATAACATAGTAGTAACTATTTTAAATTGATAATCTATCTGTACTATTCCATCCATCCATCTATCAGCCTTTCAACGTCCACTGCTGGACATAGGCCTCCCCAAGAGAACGCCACAACGAGCGGTCCCGTCATGGGGGATAATGCCGTAATCGCCACGCTTGGCAGGCCGGTTAGCGATCGCAGTGGATTTTGTTAATACTCGAGGGAGTGCTGCTGCCCACTCCCCCGGTATTCTATCTAAATCTTATTATTATCTATACTATTATAAAGCTGTAACTGAGCAGCTGTGTCTGTACATTTAAGATATTTGAGAATAAATTACTGTATTAGGCTATAAAGACGTGTCTGAACACAAAACAATTTTTTTTAGATATTTGTCTGTTTCGGGCAAAGGCTATTGAATTTTTAAATCACTAGTCTTTGCTTGCGGCTCCACCACAACCAAAAGCTAGTTTTTAGATTGTATCTCAGGTTCCCGATATAGTAGCGGGATAAAATGTATACCAGTTGTTAATTCTAATCGAGATCTATCAAATAAAAAAGTAGCATCTAAATCCGTTCAGTAGTTTTTACGTGATGCGCGGACGTACAAACAGATAAACAGACAAAAAATCTAAAAAAGATTGTTTTGTGTTCAGACACGCCTATATGTATATAGCCTAAGACAGTCATTTTTCTCAAATATCTTAAATGTACAGACACAGCTCTGTTACAGTCTTATAATAGTAGGTATAGATTTGGTTTTACATGACAAAAAGGTTCTAGATACAAAATCGCCAAATCCAAATATGCCTTTGCTAAAATTATAAAGAAGTTCTGTTTAATCATGGATCATCGTTCAATAAATATCTGTATCATAAGCTCAAAATTATATGGAAATATGATTGCAATTTGACGGAACGGTATACCAAACCTTCATAATCTGAGCTAGTGATAAGTTCCAAATTTTTAGTACCAAATAGTCTAAATACCAATAAGATAAAGAGTTACATGTCAGAATGTTATTTTCATCATACAGATTATGCCCCGTCGCGCTATGTGACATGTTCAAAATTGCTTATCAGTTGTCAATGTCCAAAACACTTACTAAAACTTTTATCAGAGACGCACACAAATTGTATTAAATTTTGCCCCTGGCTTCGTTCGTGTGTGGACTTCAGAATTGGATTAAAAAATATGCCACTCTTGGGCACATTAATAATCTTTTTGTAAAAACAGTTATCTCGCAGCGACCGTCACTTTTTATGGTGCCTTTGTACTGAACTTCAGCCTTTGTTTATAAATTCTAAATTTAATTATTAGTCAAGTAGTTACTGCGTGTATTTATAATATTAGTGAGGATAGGCAGTGTTTTAATTAATATTGTCAACATATACGAAGTTACTTAATTAAAAAAAAACTAGACGTCGCGGGACGTCTACCAGATGAACAAACATCGAAATTATTTTGAAAACATCGAAATTATTCTGTAGAAATAAAATGATCTAACTTGACAATGTAAGTACTCCTCAAGATGAATCAAACGAGTATAAACTCGATAGGGTTGCTTCGTTTCATTACAGAGTTACTGTGATCACCTTCCAGCTCCATCGTCAGACCCTGGATATCATCTAGAAACAAAGTACTCGTCAAGACGAATCATATGAACCCGAACTCGATGGGGTTATGTCGTTTTATAATGGAGTTCCTATGGCCACCTTCCAGCTCCATCATCAGACCCTGGATACCATCTAAAGACAAAGTACTCATCAAGACGAATCAAACGAGTCCAAACTCGATAGGGTTGCGCCATTTCATTATGGAGTTCCTATGTCCACCTTCCAGCTCCATCATCAGATCAGCTCCATGTCATCATAATATTGCATTGTCACGCGATATACATATGCGTGTAAAACTTCAGCTCAATCGGAAATCGGAAAGTGTGTCAAATTTAACTTGCAAGATTTGAACGGGACAAGTAAAATAAAAGTGTCGCCACGCTAACAGCCGATTTTACCCTCCTTCCGCATTAGATGTTTCACATCAATAAAGCTATTAATACTACTTATCATCACGTCATTTCCCTTGCGGCGTAGGCAGAGAGGAGAGAACAAAGCGCCAAGAGGCTCTATTCTTGCAAACATCTCTCGCTTCCTCAACATTCATAATTCTCTTTTTATACGCTCGCCGGCTCCGGAGTCTCCTGACTCCACTTTTCTTCAATACATGACCGATTTGGTCTAGGTAGGTGAGTCTCGGTGTCCCCCTGTACATTCTTCCAATTTCGCCTTGCATATCATATTAACCAGTTGCTCGTCCGGCATTCTTTCCACATGTTTGAACCATCGGAGCATTCCCTTTCGCATCTTTACGCCAATACTCTCTTTCATACCTATCCGCTCTCTTGCGTCGTCGTTACGAATGCGGTCAGTGAACCTGAAAAAATAAAGCTAATACCAAGAAAGGCCGCCGAGCATGTTTGTCGCCTGCAAAAGCACGAATCTTTAAACGAAGATAAAAGATACCCACACATACTTCACAATAGCTAAAAACAACACTAGTGGCCGAATGATCCCTTGTTAAAACAACACTAGTAGCCGAATGATCCCTTGTTAAAACAACACTAGTGGCCGAATGATCCCTTGTTAAAACAACACTAGTGGCCGAATGATCCCTTGTTAAAACAACACTAGTCGCCGAATGATCCCTTGTTAAAACAACACTAGTGGCCGAATGATCCCTTGTTAAAACAACACTAGTGGCCGAATGATCCCTTATTAAAACAAAACTAGTGGCCGAGTGATCCCTTGTTAAAACAACACTAGTGGCCGAATGATCCCTTGTTAAAACAACACTAGTGGCCGAATGATTCCTTGTTAAAACAACACTAGTGGCCAAATGATCCCTTGTTAAATAACACTAGTGGCCGAATGATCCCTTGTTAAAACAACACTAGTGGCCGAGTGATCCCTTGTTAAAACAACACTAGTGGCCGAATGATCCCTTGTTAAAACAACACAAGTGGCCGAATGATTCCTTGTTAAAACAACACTAGTGGCCGAATGATCCCTTGTTAAAACAACACTAGTGGCCGAATGATTCGTTGTTAGAACAACACTAGTGGCCGAATGATCCCTTGTTAAAACAACACTAGTGGCCGAATGATCCCTTGTTAAAACAACACTAGTGGCCGAATGATTCCTTGTTAAAACAACACTAGTGGCCGAATGATCCCTTGTTAAATAACACTAGTGGCCGAATGATCCCTTGTTAAAACAACACTAGTGGCCGAATGATCCCTTGTTAAACAACACTAGTGGCCGAATGATCCCTTGTTAGAACAACACTAGTGGCCGAATGTTCCCTTGTTAATTTTAGTTTTGTTTTGTTCCTTAGGCGTTCTCCGCCAGTATTACAATGATGACAACGAATCCTGGGCGTGGGTACGAGCAGCCGTCAGGAGTGGATGCCTCCTCGCTTGGAGGGATGGCACTCTTCCCCGAAGGGCAGCAGCTAGATTACCACTCAGGGATCTTCACCTGCGCACAGCGAATTCATTGCCCAACGCGTTCCAGCTCTCCAGGCTCTGTGATAACACTGCCGTTGCCACGTTTCAGGTTATTATCTATATATTATCCTAACTATTAGGTACAAAGCTGTAACATAGCTGTGTCTGTACAGTTAAGACATCTGAAAAAAAAATACTATATTAGGCTATATAAGCGTGTCTGAGCACAAAAAAAAATATTTTTAGATTTTTCGTCTGTTTGTTTGTTCGCGCACCACGCAAAAATCACTACTAGGACTTGGATACAGCTTTTGATTAGACTTAAAAACAAATCCCGCTACTAGTCATATATTAGAAGCCTGAGACATAACCTAAAAACTAGCTTTTGGTTGCGGTGGAGGCACTGGCAAAGGCTAGTACAATTATGAAGCTGTAACAGAGCTATCTGTACATTAAAGATATTTGGAAAAAAGGACTTTTTTATGTTATTTAGAAATCTAATCTGAAAACAAGTTTTTATTGATGTTAGTAGTAGTCTGTTTGTTTATTAGCATATCACGCAAAAACTACGGAACGGATTTAAATGAAACTTTTTGTTTGATAGATTATTGATAAGACTTTTATCCGTGTGGTGACGGACTAAGAATACAAGTGTCACTACCCCATTCTTTCCCACGGGTGTCGTATGAGGCGACTAAGGGAAGTAAGCAATTATCATCCATTGCATAACTGGTGGTAGGGCTGGGTACCAAGTTGGAGTACTCACTTGGTATCGGGCCCGAGCGGGTTGGTACCTACCACCATCTCTCGTGTGACCGGCCATAAAGCACATCGTTGCGTTTTAGCTGTAGCAGGAGATAGCCGCTTATATTTCGTTTCATATCTGTAAAATGAATTGGTGAGCAACGGCTTGACAATACTCTTGGTATAGTCGAGTCCAAGGACGACGGTTACTATTTACCATCAGATGGACCGTGGCTCGTCTGCCACTACATGCAATAAAAAAAAACTTAAAAAATGGTATACGTTTTATCCCGCTACTACCTATATCGGGAGCTGAGATATTTAATAACCTAAAAAAGGAAGGGCAAAGTCTAGCTTTTAATAAAACTACCTCTGGATAGGGCAATAAGTAACAGCTGCTTTAGTATTAGTAATAGCAACAGAATATACGTATCAAAAAATATAATTGTTTGGGGTGACAGACAATCCTTCAAACTTTGCAATTAACATTAAAATATATTGGAATATCACGCGGTTCTTATTTGTACGTGTTTGTTTATCAATAAAAAAGTCACGAACGTTTAATTTACATCTTAAACGAATCGCTCGACCGTGCGATTGCCAAGATGGTAGTGTCGTTGCTTATTTACGTTTTTCAGTAATTGGCTTGTCAGGTTGAGTGTAACGTACATATTAATTTATATGACAAACTAGTTGAACATCGTACAGCTCTTTTTTCGTAAATATTTTCTGAAATCCTGAAAGTCGTATACTCAATTTATACCCCCCTCGGCTTCACACGGGTGGTGTACAGTCTCGGACTAAGGAAATGTAACACTTCCGGTAAATTCAAATCAGTCGTTCAATTCCAGACACGTTTGATGTATCGAAAATAACTCACAGTCTGTCTCATCCACTCACTTTTCATATTCCATCCATCCATCCATCAGCCTTTCAACGTCCACTGCTGGACATAGGCGTCCCCAAGAGAACGCCACAACGAGCGGTCCCGTCATGGGGGATAATGCCGTAATCGCCACGCTTGTCAGGCGGGTTGGCGATCGCAGTTGATGTTGTTAATACTCGAGGGAGTGCTGCTGCCCACTCTCCCGGTATTCCCTCAGTTGGCCCGTGGGTAGAGAGGGGTGGGACAATTCTAAAGCCGGCCCCACACGGCCAGCACTTTTCATGTTATGAGATGTTTAAAAATTTACTGTTCCATTTTTTAAGATACAAACCTTGCCCTGACAATAACGAACACAAAAAAAAGAATTATCCTATGCCAATGTTGTCAATTATTCTAACCTATAGGGTCCCATGTACGAGGGAACGATCTCTCATTTCTCTTTCTAAAGGAACTTGTCTTAGGGGCTTCGGCAAGCCGATTTGTCTTAGTTAAGTCGAAAGAAGCCACCTCTGAAGTGATGTCACACAGTTCCAGTTGCCGCAAATATGAGACACGACCACGGCCACACGGCGGGTTTATTGTGTGGGTGAGGGCCTCACACTATCCTTTTCATTACCCCGAACAATGGGGTGTGTAGTTAGGTACATTCATCACACTATATCCTCAGAGGTTTATCTATCCGAATATCTTCCGGCACTATTTCTATTGGTACAGCTTTGCTTGTCCCAGCATGAATAGGCCGACTCGATCGGCGAAGTACCACCTTCTCAAAGATCAGCGCGGAATAACTAGCTATTCCTACTGTTGTTTCGTATAGTGAGTGAGAGCGCAAGAGCCTCAAATCCCCGTTTTTATCCTCTCCAGAAGGTGGATCCAACCACCGAAGGAATGTAACATAGTTCCAGTGGCCCGCCAATAAAGGCGGAGAGATGGCACACGGCGGGTTTCTTTAGTGGGTGAGGGCCCCACACTACCCTGTTCGTTGCTCCGAACGACGGGGTGTGCGGTTAGGAACATTTTTTCCCGCCTCAACAAAAAAATATGGATCCCTTTGAGGAGTTGCTGACGCGCGAGTGATACCTCTGGTGTTGCTAGCGTCACCTATAGGCTACAGTTACTGTTTATCATCAGATGGACCGTAAGTTTATTTAGCCTAAGTACTTATTACAAAACCTGTAGGTACTTAGTAGCTGTAGGCTTTCCGAGGTAAATATTTTTTCAAAGGAACCCCATGTCTGTATTTTCATGCCTAAACTCCTGGGCTAGCTGCCTTGATATGTCAGTCAGTCAGACAGTTTTCTTTAATAAGGGTTGATTTTGGATACCAACACTGTATCTTTCAAAAAATGAAAACGGAATTATATTTTTGTTGTAATAATACGCTTCTATTCAACGAGATATTTGATTGATGATATTTCCCCCGACTAAATTGTCCTTTGCATAACTAATTCTTTGTATTGAAAATTGTTATTCGTCATCTAAGTTGCCATTCGCATAACAATTGATCAACGGAATATAATGAATAATGATATTTACAAAATCTAAGAAATAATTTGTCCCTAATCCTTGTATAGTGCAGTGAACTTTTACCCCCGGGAATTGCAGGAATAGTACAGTAATATCACCAATTGATGGCACACTGGCATATATTAGAGGTTACTTTGCTACACTCCAGTAAATAATAGAAAGGATCGTGTAGGGATCGATAGGAAGGCTATGCATTCAGGTGATCACGATCGTTTCGAACCATGTTCTTAACCCTTAATTTAAGACTACGAAGGTCTAATTTTAGAGAATCAATATATAAAATAATCTTTGTAGAGCTAATCATAAAAAATATCTTTAATAAGTTTAGAAGTTTCTGTTTTGTACTTTTTATGTATGGTTTATTTTATGTATGGTTTATTTTATATATAGTTTATTTTATGTATGGTTTATTTTATGTATGGTTTATTTTATGTATGGTTTATTTTATATATAGTTTATTTTATGTATGGTTTATTTTATGTATGGTTTATTTTATGTATGGTTTATTTTATGTATGGTTTATTTTATGTATGGTTTATTTTATATATAGTTTATTTTATGTATGGTTTATTTTATGTATGGTTTATTTTATATATAGTTTATTTTATGTATGGTTTATTTTATATATAGTTTATTTTATGTATGCTTTATTTTATGTATGGTTTATTTTACCGTCGCAAATAATTTTACGGTGTCCGGGAAACATGGAAGAACTTTTAAATGACAGTAGGATGTCGATCAATTACTACTGATAATTAACTTTAACATACCTATTAATATTTAGATATTTTTATATATATTTTTAGCATTTGACATGCTTAGCACTATACATTAAACCTATTAAGCTATAACAATAATTAGTATCGGCGAACTACGTGTTAAATTTAAAGAATTAAACACTGTTCTCATACATGTGTACGTTTACGAGTGATTAAAGTGATTCTGTATCGTACTATGACCACTCGGTCACGTACGACCGTCATTGTCTAGAAGACAATGCTTTAATAAATAATGGCATAATCAATACATAGGTATGGCACATGACTCTCTAGACAAGTGGGAGAGTAAAAATACTTAAACGTTGACCTGTCATAGTTGATAGATTGAATGGCACTTGGTTGAATGTTTATGCAATATCTACAACTCAAAGACGAATAACTTTGTGCTAAAAATATTCTAATTTGCACATAATAACCTGATTTCATTATATCCAATTCGATTTGTCTATCTCGTAAATGAAATCGAATCGGTAGCGCGATAGGACCAGTAATTGTGCTGTCAAAAGTAATTGTGGTTGGACTGCGTACAGATATTACTTATATATTTTTCTAATTACCTTATAGTTTAGTGTTTCTATAAATATGAAAAATATAAAACATCTTACTCAAGAAGAAAAAAATATTTGTGAACATTTTGATCTATATTTTAGTACTTGACATGCTCAGCTACTCTTAAAGTAAAATTATAATTTGTGAATAAGGAAAAAGAGTATTTTAGTACGAGCAGGAATCGAACCTGCGTCCCTTCCTATCCGGGGAAGTGCTCTAATCCAATTACATGCATTAATCCAATGCTTCCGATAGGTGGCATTGGTCGTTAAGACAAATGTGGTAAGGAGATTAGGTATTTCTAACAAATAGCTACCGTACGTAGCTCAGTGGATTAGAGCACTTCCCCGGATAGGAAGGGACGCAGGTTCGATTCCCGCTCGTACTAAAATACTCTTTTTCCTTATTCACAAATTACAATTTGTACTTTATTATTTGTGAAAATGTGGTAAAAGAGAATTTTACGGCGAGCGGGACTTTCTCTTTTCTCAAATAATCACGAATAATTTGTTCGTTAAAGTAGCTGAGCATGTCAAGTGCTAAAATACAGACCAAAAAAAACATCTTACACAAAATTATGAAGGCATCATAATAAAACATATGCATAATACTTTTTCAATGCATCGTACTCCGGACAGTGAGGATATGTGATGCAATTACAACGTCTTGCAAGATGTTGGATCCCCTTCGAGCAACACCTTTCTCACGATTCACACTTTAATAGACCTCAATAAAGCAAAGCAACCGTAAATCAAAGGCCTTTGTGTTTGGCGACCTTTTCTTGTACCTATTTACCATGAGAAGGGCTAGAATCGCGAAGGTGTTGACACGTAAAAGAAACACGTTTAAGAAAACCAAGCTGCAGAAGTCCCACCGATAAAAAATGACTATTAATGCAATATGAACGTGTCTAGCCCCGCTGTTATGATCAGATGTTCCATTATTACTACCCCAAGTCTCGCGCTCTTTTTATTTATAGATCCTCAAAGGACGACTTCTTTTAAAAAACATAAAATGCAAACTAAAACATTTCATTCGATGAATCTATATTATTATAAAACTATAACAGAGCTGTCTCTACCTCTCTACACTTAAAATATTTGAGATAAGTTAATGTCTCTATCTATTTATATATCTCGGAACTACAAACATTTTTTTAGAATTTCTGTCTGTTTGTTCAGACATAACGCAAAGGTATAAGCAATTTTGATGAAACTTCTTTTGTTTGATAGCTCTTGATTCAATTTTAAAACATGTATACGTTTTATGCCGCTATTGTATCGGGTACCTGAGATAACTTTAAGACTAGCTTTTGGCTGCGGCGGAGACGCCCGCAAAGAACGACGTAATACGATTGTAATAGTAGAATTTCACGTTTATATTTTGTTGCAGACTTGCAATGCTGCTGAATATACGAGGTGGGTGCGAGCGCTCTGCGTGGAAATCCTTGGTCAAACCCCTTTACCACAAGTCCGATTTTTGGACGTGCTGTCCGCAGCGGATACAACCGGCCGAGAAACAAAGAAAGAGGTTCCACAACAGGAGACACCTCTATGTCCCCCAAAACCGCCTCCGCGAGCTCGTCGGAGGTTACTAACATCGACAGAGACGCTAATTCCGCGAAGAGATCACTCCCCCGCCGCAACGGACGAGGGCATCGTCGTCGAAGACGACGACTACGACTCGTCGTCCGATCGCAGCCTCGATCTCACTCTGTCCCTTGACGCCTTGAAGACTGCAGACGTGGTCGATGCGATAGTACGGAAAGCAGAAATCGTTAAATGTGATAGCTGTAGTAAATTAAACTCCAGCAAGCATCACACACTACCCCGCGCCGCACGATCTGAATCGGAGCAAGGTCGAAGGTACTTGAAACGATGGGAGGGAACAGTCGGGGGAGCGGAACGAGGCCGGTACGCCATGGAGGCTGCAAGACGCAAAACTGCATCGATGGAGAATCGGGCGAGATCTTGCTCGCCGAATGTTCATGAAGCTGTGGCTCAATACGTTCCTGTACGGGAGCGTAGGGCGTTATTTGAATCGCTGTCGCGGAGCACCGTGAGCAATTTGGCGCGGAGTACCGAGCAGCTGAGTCGAGCGGAGCGGGTGTCGGCAGAGACGACACCGCGACGTGCTGCGTCGTTACATGACCTTCAGGCGCCGCCGACGCGGTCAGTGAGCGACCTGCGGCAATACTTCGAGGCGGTAGCGCGCGGCGCGGGCGGATGCGCAGTCGTACAACGGCATAGCGCCCCACCCAACCCCGCGCCGCGCGCATTCACATCGCTCACCTGCGCCTGACACATCCCTCGTCGCGCCTCCCTTGTACATACTGTAAATAAACTGCGTTGACCGCTATCTCACCAAGTCGTTTGTTTTAAGACTGTTAAAAGTATTGTTATAGATGTAACTAATATAAATAAAATGAGTTGTATTGTATATTATACAGTAGTTTTATTGAGCTTGTTAATGTTGGAGCTATGAATGGTAACGGAGGACATGTGAGCGAATTGCGTAAATTCAATCGAGCGTAGGTAATGGTTTTGGTAGCCTTGTAATGTCTTGATGCATTATTGTTATTGAAAGTTTAATTTGTTACAAGATAATTTCATTAAATTCGTGCACTTTTATAACTTCAACTGAAAATTCTGATTTGGGTTGCTGAATATAATAATACGATTCAATTTTTTTTTCATCAAAGAGCTAATACTACGAACAGCTAGGTTAGAACCACCGATATCGACTAGAGAATACTTTCGCAACAATATTTTGTTCACGTAGCAGTGTAGTAACCACACAATTAGTTAAATATAAACTAAAATTGCGTACTACATGTATTATGCAAATCACCTTTAAGATAATATGCTACTCCATTGTTCACGAGGCAGTCTAAACGGTCTGAGCACAACACGTGATCCCCACTGAGCTTGCACAATAGCGTTATTTTTCAATACCTAGATGTTGTAGAGAGAGGCTGTTCCCCCAATCCATTTAATTATACTTAATGAATGAACTTGCTGAGATAAGCTACCTTTTGAGTATGAATTATTTTTTTATAGCTTAAGAACCAGTACAAAGTCACTATGAGCGTATGTTTTTTGTACACTTTCTTCTAAACCACACGACAGATTTTTAAACTGTTTTAATTGTCTTATAGATAGTTTGCCAAAAAGAAAAATTTATAGGTAGCTAAAATACATAGAGGTCATCCATCCATCCATCAGCCTTTTAACGTCCACTGCTGGACATAGGCCTCCCTAAGAATGGGGGATAGTGCCGTAATCGCCACGCTTGGCAGGTGGGTTGGCGATCGCAGTGGATGTTGATAATACTCGAAGGAGTGCTGCCGCCCACTCCCTCGGTATTCCCTCAGTCGGCTCTTACGACTCCCATGGGTGGAGAGGGGTGGGACAATTCTAGAGCCGGCCCCACACGGCAGAATTAATGGTTAATACATAGGTACATCTCAATTATTTTATTTTTAAGTAGAGAAATTAAACGTCATTAACCAAGTTAAGGACATTTAAGGCATACGCTGGCTACACCTTAAAACATAGGTACATTAGAATGCTGTAATGGAGAATTACAGTGAAAATCCAAAAGATTTTTGCATTAGTCAATTGCATCATTGAAACGAGGGTCACTAGTAGTAAATAATATTAGGTGTTGAACTAAAAAAAAAAGTTTGTCTGTTCGCATATCACGCAAAAACTACTGAACGGATTGTGATGAATCTTTTTTATAGTTCTTGACGTACTGATAGATACACGTTTTGTATCGCAACTATATTAGGAACCTGAGATATAACCTAAAAACTACCTTGCTTGTCGCTATTGCTTCATACTCTTGGTGCCAAGACGACGCAGAGACGTATAAGGTATTGGTATTAAATTATAGAATCTATAATTCTATATCTAAAATATAGATAATGTATATAATTTCTTAATTTAATATTTCGAGATTACGAAACGAACAGGTTGAATTTGAATTAATAATCGCTGAGGATTAATAATCCCTTAGGATTATTAATTCAAATTGATTAAAGAAAGACAGTTAAACTATGCTACCGAGCGATTTTTCCAAATGAAATTCGTTTATGCACGACTGCTTGTCCCGATCAAGCTTACATTACGTGACACAAGAGCCGAAGGTCGGTTAATGCCAACTGTATGTTAAACAAGGATAAATTATCTCTTCAACTCATAACTTCACAACAGGTGACCTACAAAATTCTTACAAAAAAAATCATAAGTGATTATATAGGAGTTACTCGTATAATCGATTTAGGCAGTACACGCCGTTGCCGACCCAGTATTGGGAGACTTCATTAAACATCGAGAAAATATCTCTGACATGCAGAAATGCTCACGATGTTTTCTTTTACCGAACACTGATGATTTGACTTTTTTGATCTATATCTTTTTTAACATTTGACATGCTCCGCTACTTTTTAAAGTACAAATTGTTTGTGAATAAGGAAAAAGATGTTTAAAAAATCGCGCAATCAAATAGTATGAATTATTACAAAATTAAACTTACTATATAGGATTAATACATGAAAATGCATTCCGATAGATGGCGTTGGTCGTAAAGACAAATGTGATAAGGAGATTGGGATGACCGAATAGGTCAGCACGATAGCTCAGTGGCTTAGAGCACTTCCCCGGATTGGAAAAGACGCGGGTTCGATTTCCGCTCGTACTAAAAATCTCTTTCAATTCATAAATAATTCAAACACAACATAGGTATATAATATACATGTCATTTTAAAAAGTTACGCTGCATGCCTTGCGACGTCTCGACCTCAGACTCAAGATCCTAGGTACTTAAATAGCCAGTCTGCAGTCCTTGGTTTTACCACTAGGGTCATTAAAACAAATATCTACGGTTTATTCTTACACAAATTGTCTTCAGTATTTGCTAGTATTCAAATAATATATCATTAATGATCACGTTCAAAAATGCTGGAATCCTTGTACGTTTAGAAACCGCATTGCAAAATGCTTTACAAATCAACTGTGACTGCATAGTCTGCTGTTTAATTATCAATGTGAGTTTAATAAAATAGGTATTAAACTTCGTTTAAAAGAATGTATTCATCAACATCATCCTTAACCTGTTTTATTTTTGTCTTCGGCTCTTCTATAGATAGGTATGGGTACTATTAATAATCTTTTATAGATAGGTACTATTTTAATGTTTAAGACAATAATTTATCATAGTCTTGTACGAAATAGTAAAAGAATAATTGATTTTTATTATGGTTAATTGTTGACAATGGTGCAGCCCACACTGTAGTACATTAAAGCATACTTAACAATACTAGGAACCGAGTCCAGCTTGAATCGACTACCTACTTTCCAATAAGGGGGTAAAACACTGATGTGTTTGGTGCTTCACAGATAATTAAAATCGACAAAGTGGTCACCTGGAAAGTCTCACATAGCATTGTATCCTATCACCACCAGTTCCTATTGTATTTATTTTCCGTTTCTTGAAGTGGTAGCAGTGCTGTAACTAGCTTTTTATGAGCCCGGTGCGAGCTTCTATATCTGCGCCCTTAAAAAATATTCCAATCTTACCAGGTTCTGACAATAAAATTTAATATTTATAAAAATAAATCTATCATCTAAAAACTACGTTTTTGTATACTTAATTATGAGTATTTGCACACAATAGTGTGATACGTGTGTACCGTATTACGATATAAATAGTAATACTTAGGTATTGTTTGTGGTCCTGGTCTGGTCATTTTTACGCCCCTCCGGGGTCTGCGTCTCGTGCCTGGGCACCGCTAGCACCGCCCTAGTTGCGGCACTGAGTGGTAAGTTCAGTTTTTTCATCCCACATATGCGAGACTCACTATAAAGAATGGGGTCGCTACTTGTCACCACATGGTGCAGACAGTAGGATATCTCGTTTAAATTACAGATCAACTACAGTGTATTTTGAAAAAAGCTTATTTCGTCAAGAATGTTTAATTGGTTTAAATTAACAATACAATAACTAGTAAGTCTCTTTGACTCAAAATAGGATATTATTGACATTATTGAAGTAGGTAGATAATTTTCTAGAGGCAATAACCTGTTATAAACCATCATGATCAGATTACACTAAAAAAGGTATGTTCTAAAATGAAAAATCAGTCCAATTGAAAATACGTTCTCTCTCTATTTAAAAATATACAATTGAGACTAGGTACGTGTTAGTAATAAAACTAATTGCCATGTCCGCTGAATTACGATTTGATGTTTCCCAACTACATATTTCAAGAATGCGAACAACAAAAACTATTGTTCATTCAAGACTAGCGTGCATCACCACGGAACAGAATCGAGAGCACGCTAAACCCCTGATACATTATAAATATGATCCATTTTTTGTCTCTCTGCATTAAGTAAAGTTAGATAGAGAGGGCGCATCTCTGCCACATCACAACATGGGTGTTTCATTTAATACTACCAAATTAGCAGCCGGAATGTGTCCGTATCGAATGTTGGCTGCAACCTCACAAACCCGTAATTCAATCTATAAAAAAACTAACAATAGACTAGAGATAGTGAAGAAAAGGAAAAAAGTACAAAGGGTGCCGAGGGATGGACAGGTAGCGGATCACGTAGAACTTTGATATAGACACTGATCAACGATATAAACGTTTTAACGGACATGGTCGACGACGACATTGACATCTTTGGAACTATGTATGAACAAACAAAGAGTCTACTTTATTACACCATTTTACAAGTGATATAAATTAAGAGTTATTTAAGAAGGCTGTCCTGTTATAGACCCACCAGAATAATCATAGGCATATTTAAATATTGATAATAGTCATCGGCAATAAACGTCGATGGTAGGATTTAGTTCTAAATGAGAATTATCATAATATATATTTAACTGCCTCTGTGGTGCAGCGGTAGTGTAAGCGACTGCTGATCATGAGGTCTCGGGTTCGATCCCTGGGACGGGCAGTGCTATTGAGATTTTTCGTAAAAAAAAATAAGAAACATTCTCAGCAGTAGCCCGGAGTTGTGAAATGTACCCGGTAGACGTCAATAGGCTCGCCCCCTATTACGTAGGACTTAAACATAGCTGGCGAGTCGTGGTTGTGTAATACACCTCTGCCTACCCCTTTGGGGAATGCAGGCGTGATGCTATGTTTAGAATTATCACTAGTAGGTGGTGCCACCATATTTTGGTTCGAAAGAAAGACGTTCTATAAAAGATGAAAAGACCTTTAATTATAAGAGGTGATCCATTTCGAGGTTCCCTACTTTTTTAAAGAAAAAAACAGAAACTTCCAATTTAATGGAGAATTTTTATTATCATTTGAATGAACATTCTTTGGCATTTATTTTTTGAAGATTATGTCTATCAAATGTTGGCCATTGCTACGTCGCAGATGGTCGTTGAGTCCAATTTTCGATGACTCGTTCGAGCATTTCGACGGGTAACTGGCGAATGACACGCGTGATGTTTTCCTCCAAGGCCTGAATCGAAGCGGGTTTGTCCGCATAAACTTTAGACTTTACATATCCCCACAGGAAAAAGTTTAACGGTGTGATATCACACGATCTTGGTGGCCAATCGACCGGCCCAAAACGTGAAATTATGTGCTCACCGAAATGTTCTCTCAATAAATTCATTGATTGATGCGATGTGTGGGAAGTCGTGCCGTCTTGCTGAAACCAAATGTCGCCGAGATCACGAGCTTCAATTTCAGGCATCAAATAGTCGGTTATCATGGCACGATAACGGTCGCCATTGACGGTTACGTTCGCACCGGCATCATTTTTAAAGAAATATGGACCGATGATTCCACCGGCCCACAAACCACACCAAACCGTTGTATTTTCTGGATGAAGTAGCAGTTCTTGAATCTCTTCAGGTTGCTCTTCGTCCCAAATGCGGCAATTTTGTTTGTTTACATAAATGATGAATGAGCCAGAAATGGGCCTCATTACTTTGTTGTTACCAGTCGAAATGCTCGAACGAGTCATCGAAAATTGGACTCAACGAATGGACCATTTGCGACGTAGTAACGGCCAACATTTGATAGACATAATCTTCAAAAAATAAATGCCAAAGAATGTTCTTTCAAATGATAATAAACATTCTCCATTAAATTTGAATTTTCTGTTCTTTTCTTTAAAAAAGTAGGGAACCTCGAAATGGTCACCTCTTATAATGAAGCTAATTTCTATAACTAAATCTGAAACGTTAAATATCAACTCAGTAAAAATAAATGAAGATCACATTCTTATTTTTTGCATACGCTGCCTAATAACCGCTAAAAGCAATTTAAACTGTAACTTCGCTATGGAATGTCGGTTCATATTTAATGCACTAAATTGAAAAATTAATTAATCACCCGATATAGCGGACAAACAGTTACTAAACAATTCGACGGGGACGAAAACATACCTACTATTGTAAGACCAAACGTAGAATGAAAAATAACAGCTAAGACTTATAAATATATTTCTTTTTGAATACTTCGAGGGTGACAAAGAAGTGCCTATATGCCCTACCTGATGACAAGCAGTTACCAACACCAGAAGCATCATTCAGTCAAGAAAATGGATAATAATAATGAAGAGGTGGGTTTGGGTCTGGCGCTCTCACGCTCTATAGAAAACAACCAGTAGGAGTACTTACTTAGTGCTGTTTTTTGATCTTCTATGAGAAGGGAGCAGTTCCCCGATCGAGCCAGCCTGTTTATACTGGGAGAAGCAAGGCTTTATTACTGGAATAAGTAACCTATAACACATAAAGTCCGTCTACTTTTTCAGGGATTCTGTGGCAACTTGATATGAACTTGATTCAACCTTCAATTTTATAAAAATCGAATACAATAATAGGGCAAGCCGTTTAAATTTAATATTTTATGTAATCTATTGATGAAGGTATTCAAACAGCTAATATCAATCAAATATCTCGGTCAGTGAATGCTCTGGCCTTGAACGTGACTGGCAGTACCGTTTTTTGGAGGCAATTATTGGTTCTATTCGAATGGAACTACGAAAAACTATCATAAAATAATTTAGGTTTATACCGTGATGACGTTATTCGTTCAATATATCCTTTTTTGGGTTACCTCTATGACAAACATATTAATTTTTAACGGTCAGGCGAATGTTCTAATCGATCTGTTTTTGACGAATAATTATCTTTAAATTTTAGCATTCTATTACAGAAACCATTATGACAATGTTAAGATGTTGATTACAGACATTATATTGTCGTTTCACGAACAAGCGTACTAAACCCTTCTAATAACGAGTTCACGGTCTTGTTACATAAGTCTCTGTTGTTTATGTACTAGTAAAGATATTTTATGCCCTACAATTTTAATACTTTATAGAGATGATATTTTAACACATTGCTACCGAAGCTACAGTATCGCGACAATCTTGCACCTGCTCTTATACATTCTAAAAGGTTTTTTCTTATATTATTTATAACTAACTATCTCTAAGTAAAGATATTATGAAGTAGATATATGTTGAGTGTAAAATTGGAAAGTGATTGTTTTTTACTCGTTAAGACATCCTTATCTATGCTAATACATGTAATAAAATGATAAGTTTTGTTTGTTTGTAATCTCTGACTACTTACCCGATTCTAACCCATGGGATATACTCGTAAGCTAGGTTCGGTATAATATCTGCAAATACATGCGACGAATGGTGCAAGCGTCACCCACGACATTAAGAAGGAATGTGTTATCGAAATTAGCAGGGACTACTTTTTTTTCAGCAATTGCCACGATGATTAAATTGGCAAAAGCAAAAAAAGTTATTTTACCTACTGTCTCAAACTGGCTGGATTGAAAATGAATAATTACGCATAATTCGAATTAATTATCCCATAGGTACCTAATACCTAACAGGGTGGCTCATTTACTTGAAAAAAATAATAATGGTATTATAGTTTTACCACATATAATGAAACATTATTCTATAGATTTCGATCAAATTACTGAAGAGAACGACAAACTATTCATTCAATTTCGGTATTCACACTTTTAGCTTGTAGTTTTGTCAACCGTACGTGTTTGTGTACAATTGACGTCATCACAATAGGGACATTCTAAAGATCGGTCATATGACCAGCCTCAGATCTATAAATTCTATGAAATCCTTCAATAAAACCTGTTACTTCTATGGGAATCAAAGTAATTCTTCCACGCCGGTGGACTAGAGAGACGGCCCTTTGTAACTATGAGAACAGTCTAGTTTCGAGGATTAAACGAAATTAAGCAATTGTATGGGTAAAAAGGGTGAGAGGCAAGGAATGATCAAATTATTCTTTCTTTAACAATCTCGCATCCAGTGGGTCAGTACTATTCCTAATTAGATAACCCGTTCATACGACCTTTGTGTTAGAACTGACCGCTATGAGTCCCTTTTCACTATATAAAGAATGGTGAAAATATCTTCACAATTCTTTTGAGAGATTGTGTCCCATTCAATGCAACTCTATAATTTACTTTATGTTTTTTTGTAGAGAAAAGGCCAGCTGTTTATAACTCAGATAGTTTTAAGTTTTTAAGTAGGTTGCTTTTTGAGTACAACATCGAGTATGCCTCAATAGTATTTATTCAAAACTTGGCTAGTTTTAGGAAAGCTGTTGTTTTGGAAACTTCAATGTACAGCCTTAAAAGCTTAGTAAATGCGTCTAGGCTCAATAAATAGCTAGGTACCGTATGGATATTATTTATTACGTTGGCTGTTTAGAGTCCATGTCAGTTAGCTTATGGTGACTGCTTTGTCTATAATATTACTACGCGAAAGGTTAAGTTAATTTTAAATTGGTAAACACTAAATTTAATGTCTATTGGCTAGCTATTACGAGATGAAATTTCAATACTTTAATCGAAATATTATTATTAGACATATTACTTAATATTTATTACTAATTCAAAAAGAAAAGGCATATATCCATCCATCCATCCATCCATCAGCCTTTTAACGTCCACTGCTGGACATAGGCCTCCCCAAGAATGGGGGATAGTGCCATAAAAAGCATATAAAAAGATATAAAATCTTAATGCATGTTTGCACGAACTTTATCCTTTACGTGTCGTATTTAATATATTTTTCAATCGTTTAGAATTAATGTTAGCAAAAAATTTTAAGATTCTTGTAACATAGCATCATGCCTGTATTCCCTAAAGGGGTAGGCAGAGGTGTTGTTGGTTACACACCCACGACTCGCCAGCTATGTTTAGGTCCCGCGTAATAGGGGGCGAGCCTATTGACGTCTACCGGGCACATTTCCAAACTCCGGGCTGCTACTGAGAATTTTTCTTTTTAGGAAAAAGCTCAATAACATTGCCCGACCCGGGTATCGAACCCGAGACCTAATGATTAGCAGTCGCATACACTACCGCTACACCACCGAGGCAGTTGAAATGAGGATTCTTGTATGTGTAACATATTGATCATTGACATACCTCCGACTTCGTTAGCATGGAATTATAACATCAGCTATCTGCCAGAAGTGCTGTCCAAATCGTTTCAACCGTTTTGGAGATTAACCGGAAGAAACAAACAGACAAAACCTAAAAAAAAAGGTATTTTGTTATACATATACTACCTACCTATATGCACTTAGTAGATGGCTTTTATTTAGACATAGCAAACAGATACTTCAATTTTACCTAAGTATTTGTATATATTTAAATTAATAATTGATTTATGAAGTAGTGCACTGATATACATGGTTATTGAACATCGGTCAACGGCTTAATAAGTTATTTTTAAACAATAACAATCCCACACAGCAAGCACACACTGTGTTCCATATCTCTGAATTTGTACCAATTACTTTAATTAGTCCGTGACTCTCAGTGTAATAAACTCAATAGATGCCTTTGAATTTACCGCTAACTGTCTAACTTCGTCGTAAACAGTGAAAGAATTAGAACAAGACCCGAATTAATTGCGTCATCAATTATGAAATGTTTAAACGATTGTGTTATTGGGTTAAAGAAATATAGGCCGTCTTATGAGATATGTTGTTTATAAAGTTGTACGCTATCGACCGAGTTTAACTAGATACGTAGTGTTATAAAATTTTACTAATATATATTTGACGGGCGTCGTGGCGTAGCCGGTAGTGTAAGCGACTTCCGTGCACGAGGTCGTGGGTTCGATTCCCACTCAGGACAATTATTTGTGTGATGAACACAGATATTTGTACTGCGCCTGGGTGTTTTCTATCTAATATATGTAAGTATTTACAAAAAAAAGTAATATATGTATTATATCCGTAATCTGGTACCCTAAGCTCTGGTACTTTAAGCTTAGTTTGGGACCAGACGACGTTGTGTGAAATGTCCGTGAATATTTATTTATTTATTATTATTATTTTATTATCAGCTACTGAAACAATCGTCATGAAACTTTGCATATATATAGTCTTGTGTCGAGAAAAATAGCAAAAAGAAATTATATAGCTTTTTTTACTGAATGCTTATTATTAACTTAGGTGTGGTACCGAAATTTTCTAGGAATAATTATATTTTGAAGTGCCATAATTAATACTTTAATTCGAAATAATAATGTGCTATCATATAGGTATCAGTTTCGTCAATAAATCTCACTAAGTTGAACCATCTGTCCATATTAAAACAAATTTTGGATAAATACGACTAAGCTATCGCAGACTCATGAGTCTGCATCCCCAATGATTACTAAACAAAAATCTACATAAAACAAAATAAATGCGGGAATGTCCTATATGGTCGTGCTCACAGTTAGGTTTATCGCTCTTTCGATTTTCACAAACATTTTTATACAATAGTAAAGCTGAGCATATGAATCTAATGTTACTTCTATCCCATCCATCCATCAGCTTTTCATCGTCCACTGTTGGCCATAGGCCTCCCCTAAGGGGGTATTGCCATAATCGACACGCTTGGCAGGCGGGTTGGTGATCGCAGTGGATGTTTTTAGTACACAGGGGAACGCTGCTGCCTGGTCCCCCGGTATTCCCTTAGTCGGCTTTTACGACTCCCATAGGAGACGGGGTGGAGCTATTCTCGATGCCGGCCCCACACGGCTACTTCTATCAATATGTTAAAATAAGTCAACGATCCGGACTACTTACGGCTATGTTTTCTAGACTATTGAAACATATAAACCCGACATATAAATATATATACCTATATATATAACTCGAGTCTGCCTATTATGTTTTATGAGTTCGTTGTCATATGGGATGTAAATCAATTCATTGACAATATTAGCACGTTTGATGCAATGCTTCAAATTCTCTATTCGTACTACCTGGCAGAATTTAGCTAAGTCGTACGTTCTAAGTCATAGCTGAGTTATCAATCTAAACGTTGAAATTCAAACAAACATTGACGTATGTAAACAAAATAAGTAAACTTAAGTAAATGTAAAAATGTGTCTTAAAGACATCTAAAACAAATGTAAAGTGGTAGCTAGAGGTTTCGCTAGTGGTGGAGCCTTGTTTATCCCAGCATGAATGGGCCGGCTCGATCGGGGAAGTACCACACTCTCACAAAATCATGTGTCTCGTATGGTGAGTGAGAGCGCCGGAGGCCTGAACCCCCTTCCTATCCTCTCCTTATTATCCACCCTATCCACCTCCTATCCCTGCCCTTGGAGATGGTGACGCGTGAGTGATGCCTCTGGTGTTGCTAGCGTCTATAGGCTACAGTAACCGCTTACCATCAGGTGAGCCGTATGCTTGTTCGCCACTCACGTAGTATTTAAAAAAGTGGATATTCGGTATCGCCATTAGGTGACAGCGATAGCTTAGCCGTCCAGAATCTGGACCGCTAAACTATATGCAATTGACTATTAGTCAATTTCATCCGCACGAAGCGTGAACGAGTCAATTTCTTTTTATTTAAATGGAAAAGGCGATCGAGTACGTTGAAACTATATTTAATCATGAGCGTTGGTACAGTTATGTTATAAAAAATGTACTTACAACAAAACAATGCGACCACATTTTTGATACACGTACTTGCGGTATTTTGATGAGATGGCAGTTATGATTCTAGTTTGCTACTGCGAATCTTGAAGTGTAGGCGTTAAACGTGCAGATATTTTGCACGCCGATATGTGGCGTTTGGTCTACATGTAAAAGATTTTATACACATTATTTCTAGTTGAAGAAAAAAAAAAGTCTTAGTAGCAGCCCGGAGTTTGGAAATGTGCCCGGTAGACGTCAATAGGCTCGCCCCCCCTATTACGTGGGACTTAAACATAGCTGGCGAGTCGTGGGTGTGTAATACTCCTCTGATTACCCCTTCGGGGAATACAGGCGTGATGCTATGTTTCTAGTGAAGAAAACTATGAAAACTACGTTTACGGAATCAACCACGGATAGACCATGAATGCTGAAAAGTATTTGAAACGTCGGACGTCGGAATAGTACCATCCATCCATCCATCAGCCTTTTAAAGTCCACTGCTGGACATAGGTCTCCCCAAGAATGGGGGATAGTGCCGTAATCGTCACGCTTGACAGGCGGGTTGACGATCGCAGTGGATGTTGTTAATACTCCAAGAAGTGCTGCTGCCGACTTCCCCGGTATTCCCTCAGTCGGCTCTTACGACTTCCATGGGTGGAGAAGGGTGGCACAATTCTAAAGCCGGCCCCACACAATCCTCGTACGGAATAGTACAAATAAAGTAAACGCGATAGATTTCGTTAAAGAAGATTTTTTTATACTACGCGGATGACAATCACGCTTACGGCTCACCTGGTGGTAACCGGTTATCTATAGACCCTAACAACATCTAAGGCATCACACGCGTCACTATCTCCAAGGAAAGGAAAGAGATAGGAGTTGGAGAGGAAAGATAATAAGGAGAGAATAAAAAGGATGTTTATCTTGTCAGGATGGAACGTACACCACTGATATAGAAAGAAGAGTAAATGCGGGAAATAGTGCGAACGGAGCTTTGGGACGAATTCTCGGCAGCCACCACCTCAGCCAGAAGGCATGTGTTACAATACACAACGCAGTGCTTGCCCCAACGTTATTATACGGAAGCGAGAGTTGGGTATGCAAAAGGAACATGAGAGTAAAATCAATGCAGTCGCAATGCGATCTATGCGGAGAATCTGTGAAGTGAGGCTGACTGGACCCATTCGTAACTACGACCGAGAGGAGCGAGTAGGTATGAAAGAGAGTATTGGTGTAAAGATGCGAAAGTGGAAGGATGTAGGTACAGGAGGAGACCGAGACTCACTAATCTAGACCAAATCGGTCATGTATTGAAGGAAGGTGGAATGGCAGTCTATTCTCTCTACCTACACCACAAGGGAGTTGGTATGATGATAAGTACCTATATGTAGTAATAGTAGTAAATAATAAAAAGGATGCTAAGGAAGGATAGGAAGCATAAGAGGATGGGAGGCCCAATCCTCCGATTGGGCCTCCGGTGCTATCACTGATGATGATGAGAGGGTCGTACTTCCCTGATTTAGCCAGCCCTGTTATGCTGAGCTAAACTAAGCTCTGCCACTAGTATTTTTTAATCATAATAGGCAACATCAAACGAATATCAGAAACGGACGTCTATCATCTAAGTCCACCCGTGATCATGAATGCTATAAAGTATTCGAAACGTCGGGATAGTAGTAAAATCAAGTAAACGCGATAGATTCCGTAAACGTAGTTTTATTTCAGAATATCAGAAAGTAAATATTGACACATTTTTCAGTGTATGTTACGGGGGAAATCACTAACAATGAAATAAAATTCAAAATTTACAATTTAATTCTATAAAAAAATATTATAAAAATAGTTAATTATTTAAAAAATGTATGATTCTGAAATTAATTTAGAAAGGAGAAGAGAGCTATGAGATATCAGGGGGGTGGTTCGCAAATCAGGGGGTTGTCCCCAAGACCGTCACCTACGGGTACTCAACTGCGGGCCGGCTCTAATTGGGGACGAAGGGCAGGCCTTCGTCCTTCGGCGTGCGCAGATATATGCCGGAGATGGGTGAAGCCGACGCAACCGGCGCCGGAACCAGAACCCGTAGGGCTGCCGCAACCCGGAAGGTCGTAACCCAGAACTCGATTGCAGCCAGGAACTTGATCGTAGCCAGGAACTAGGAACTTGGAACCCCAGGAGCTTTTATTCGGGTTTTAGTTATTTATTTTGGGGGGCGCGGTATATTTAAGACACGACGCTCGCTACAGCTCAGTTCTTTGGGGTTTCCTAGTCACACACTATCATTGTTATTTGTAATTGGACTTGAATAATATTTTGACTGGCAAGCTGGCTATTTATATTTGTATTCTTTATGTTTAATGCTCTGTGATAATGCAACTGGCGGGTGAGAGTAAGTAATTGTATATTGAATATTATTTATAGTTTATTATAAACTACGTTACTAATATTATATTAGCATAGTTTTTATACATGTTAGGTTAGGTATATGGTTAAAAGTCTACGAATATAGAATCATAAACTGAATGAGTGATTCTGAGGACAATAAAGACTCAGAAAGCTTCCACACAGCTAGTGACAGTGAAAATAGTTTTGTCAGTATTCCTGCTTTAACTGATTTACTTGAAGCACAGTTTTCCGATGGTCCGAGGAATTTCAATGTCGTCCATATCAATGCCCAAAGTATTCCGGCACATTTCCCGGATATGCTAGCAAACTTTGGTTGCAAGAATATTCATGCCATTCTTGTTTCCGAGTCATGGCTAAAGCCATGTCTCCCATCCACATTATATTCCCTTCCTGGATTTCAACTTATCAGGAACGATAGAACGATGGGCGGTGATGGTGGTGTTCCCATTTATATCCGCACTCATATCCCTTATACTATTATTGATATGTCCATCGTCTAACTCTGGCGAACATCTGTTTCTGGAAGTTGAACTTCAACACACTAAAATCCTACTCGGTGTGTACTACTGTCCTTCCTCGCGTATTGACTTCTTCCTTTCCTTTGAAATTTTGTTGGAAAACTTAGTCCCTTCTTATGCACACACCATTATTATGGGTGATTTTAATACGTGTCTCTTGAAATACAACTCTCGCTCTTCAACATTTTTTTCTATAGTTAAATCCAACAATCTGACTATCCTTCCTCTTAATGCTACCCATAATTTTCCTAATGCTGTCCCTTCTCTCCTCGATCTCATACTGGTTTCTTCAAAAGATCACGTTCAAATGCATGGCCAATTTCCAGCGGACGTGTTCTCCTATCATGATCTAGTCTTCGTATCCTATAAAATTCGGCCTCCTAAAGCCAAATCTAAAATCCTTATGCAGCGCAACTTTGGTGGCATGGATGTAGAGGCTTTGCGTGAGGACGCTAACAACCTAGATTGGTCGTCACTTATTGTTTCAGACTCTGTAGACTACCAGGTCAATTACTTCACTAACAGTCTCCTTCAACTTTATGACAAACATGCTCCTATAAGACCAGTGAAAATTAAACATCAGCCTTCTGCTTGGTTGACTGATAACATACGGGCGCTTATGGCAAAGAAAGCTACTGCTAAGTTTAAATATAAGACTCGACCTAGTGCATCAAACTGGGACAAATACTGCACTATACGAAATCACTGCAACAAGGTGTGTAGAGATGTGCAACGCCAGCATATTCATAATTCAGTTCAAAACGGAGACTCAGCGAAAGTCTGGAAGTTCTTCAAAACATTGGGTATTGGAAAATCGCGTATCGATTCAATTCCTAAAAATTTGAACATAGATTTGCTTAACCAAAATTTCTCGGCTTCGTCTAAATCTTGAAAAGACAACTAAGGAAAATACAATGTAATCTCATTCAACATTTCCAACGCCTAACTATCCACCATTTGCTCTAAACCAATTCACTGCTTGTGATGTTAAAAGAAGCATCCTGTCCATGACATTTAATGCCATTGGTTGCGACTTCTTGAGCCGCAACATGATCTTTCCCATCCAACTCCTCCAAATCCTCCCTATAATTTGTTTTATCTTCAATTCTTCTGTTTCCCGTGGCATCTTTCCAACGCAATGGTAGGAAGCCCAACTCACTCCTCTACCAAAGAAATCAAAACCTTCTTCCTACTCTGACTATCGTCCCATTAGCATACTACCCTTCCTCTCCAAAGTGCTCAAACGCCTTGTCCACAACCAGCTTAGTTCCTTTCTTCTTGAAAATAACCTCCTCAACCCTTTCCAATCGGGCTTTCGTTCTTGCCATAGCACTTACAGCCTTAGTTAACGTTACCGATGACATTATAACTGGCATGGATAGAGGCAATCTCACAGTACTAGCATTATTAGATTTCACTAATGCATTTAACACAGGGGATCACGGTATTCTACTTTGCCTGCTTAGCTCTCTTAACATATTTCCAACAGTGATTGGCTGGTTTCGCAGTTACCTGTGTGGACGCCGACAACGTATTCGTATCGAAAATAACTACTCGTGATGGTGTACTACAACTGTTGGTGTTCCCCAGGGTGGCGTGCTCTCCCCTTTACTTTTCTCAGTATTTATAAATACTATTTCAAATCAGTATTTATAAATACTATTTTAAATCGACTTTTTTACCTTCTTCAAACATATACTCAGGCACCATTAGCAGACCTATCAAATGCTGTGAACACTATAAACTCGGACCTAGAGTATATCAGTAGCTGGAGTAAGTCTCATGGGCTTGAAGTGAATCCGTCTAAGACTCAGGTTATTGTTGTGGGTGGCTCTAGGTTAGTATCAAAAGTGCATTTAACTCAGCTACCCTTAATTGTGTTAGATGGCACTGTAATACCGGTCAGTGATAAGGTTAAGAACCTGGGTATACTGGTTGACAGAAACCTTTCTTGGGATCCACAACTACAGGAGGTTAGCCGCAAAACTTTCGCAACAGCTGGGTCACTAAGACGGTTGCGCAAATTTTCTTCCCACTACCACCAAAACTGCGCTTGCAAAATCTCTCCTCCTCCCCATCCTCGACTATGCTGATGCTAGCTATCCAGATCTTACCAAGAACCAACTTGATAAACTTGAGCGACTCCAAAATGTTTGTATAAGATTTATATTTGGTTTGCGTAAATATGATCATGTCTCAGAATTTCGAAAATAGCTCAAATGGTTACCAATACGTCTTCGACGGAATGCTCATACACTTTTCTTATTATATAGTATTTTGTTTAACCCGTCATACCCTTCCTATCTCAAAGGAAATTTTGAATTCCTTCATGACACGCATGGGAGGTCCTTGAGGTCATCGCAAAATCTTAGACTTAAAACAGTCCATTCCACAAAATACCTAGGAAAATCTTTTAAAGTGGTGGCCGTTTGTTTGTGGAATGAGTTACCTTTGCAAATCAGGCGTGCGCAAACTTTAGACAAATTTAAGAAAATGGTTACAGATCACTACCTGTCACTGTAGCCTTATGCCTAACAATTTATTAAATATTAAGTTTGTGTATGGTATAAGTATGTATGTATTATATGTACATATTTATGATAAAATCATTATTTATGGGTAGATATATTTTTATGTAGTCTATTCAAGTACACCTATAACTTGACTACTACCTCCTGCTTTAAACTCCATCCAAAGGTTGTCTGGCAGAAATTGCTATTAGCAATAAGACCGCCCATCGTGCATTTACTTGTAAGTTTCATTATTGTCTCATTATCTTATCTTGTATTTTGGTGTACAATAAAGTATACATTCATTCATTCATTCAATCATAACTTGACAAAGTACTCCTCAAGATGAATCAAATGAATATAAACTCGATAGGGTTGCGTCGTTTCATTACAGAGTTACTATGACCACCTTCCAGCTCCATCCTCAGACCCTGGATACAATCTAGAGGCAAAGACCTCGTCAAGACAAATCATACGAGCCCAAACTCGATGGAGTTATGTCGTTTTATAACGGAGTTCCTATAGCCACCTTCTAGCTCCATCATCAGACCCTGGATACCATCTAAAGACAAAGTACTCGTCAAAACGAATCATACGAGCCCAAATTCGATGGGGTTGCGCCGTTTCATTATAGAGTTCCTATGTCCACCTTCCAGCTCCATCACCAGATCAACTCCATGTCATCATAATATTGCATTGTCACGATATACAGATGCGCGTAAAATTTCAGCTCAATCGGAAACCAGGAAGTGTGTCAAATTTAACTTGCAATATTTCCACGGGACAAGTAAAATAAAAGCGTCGCCACGCTAACAGTCGATTTTACTCTCCCTCCGCATTAGATGTTTCACATCAAAAGAAAAATTCTAAGTAGCAGCCCGGAGTTTGGAAATGTGCCCGGTCGACGGCAATAGGCTCGCCCCCTATTAGGTACGTGGGACTTAAACATAGCTGGCGAACCGTGGGTGTGTAATACACCTCTGCCTACTCCTTCGGGGAATACAGGCGTGATGCTATGTTCTTTTTAAAGTTTTATGTCACATTAACAAAATGCGGGTTGATGTCACAAGTGCTCGAGAGAATCTTTCAAACAACAACATGAGGATGCACATGACATTTTAACGTGATAATTTGTTAATGATTGCGCATTTCGACAAGGTAAAGTAAACCGACATGCATTAGCAAGACTAACTTCTGCACACACGTACTTACCGCACTAAAACAATCATACATTAGCAATACTAATGTATGCACATACCAACCTTAAATCAAACATGTATTAGCACACAAAACACACAACCGCACAACTTGTTTGTGAACGTACCGCGTTAATAACACAATGTTTTTTTGTTTCGTCATCTATAACTCCTACTTAGATGTTTAAAATTAAACAAAAAATATATTGAAACTATAGAATATAAAAATAATAAACATTTTGGATTAGCATTTAGGATACTTTATATCCCGAAAAAAAGGGTTTCCGTAGGATAGCTAAACAGATTTGTAAGAGGATTTGAAGATTATTTATAACCTGGATAAAATATAGAATATTTTTAGATCGATGAGGAGTTCAGTCCTGTGGGAAACCTAAACGAGTTTTTAGGACCAAATTTTGAAATCCACGTAGATGAGGTCACGGGCTTGAGGGAGTATATTATTGTGCATGACATGATGCCATAAATGTTTATATACATATTTGAAAAGAACAACCTTGCGTGCCAGTAATTGATTCTATCAAATTTGGACCCTCTTATATTTTACTAATTTATAATTTATTTATTTATTTCAGATCTTATAATAATACTAACAACATGATATAATACACAATTCAAATTACACAAAATCAATTAATATTAAATAAAAATAAAAGTTTTTAATCATTTATATAAATAATTTATTTGTGTGTGATTATTATTGTTTCATGTTTTGGACCTCAGTTTTAATTAATTTCTATTATTATATTATACTGCCATAGTTAAATTATTAACTTTTACTAAATGGATCACGAAAATGAATTTAATACAATTATTGTTGAAAAGAGACGTTCGGAAATAACGATGTAGAGGTAAATTATATGTATAGTCCAAAGGGGCGGCTGAAATGTGTATTATATTAATTTATTGTTCGTTTTAATTATACCATTTCTCCTCTAAAAGTAATGGGGTGAAACTGTTATTATAGTGGAATGAGGACGCACGTAACCTCGATCCCTTTAGTTCGTACGTCGCCTCAGGGTATTAATAAATCAAAACTAAACTACGCGTCAAAATATAGTTCGAAATATTTAAAAAGAACTCACTTTTAACACTTAGCCGTAGGCTCAATAAAACTATATAAAAACTAATAGTTAATATGCCCAATAAATGTTGATGTAAGAGAAAGGTTTACCATATAGATGTTATGACAGTAATAACAGTTTTACTTAAATGTTATCTTTAAGTTTAATGATGTTTGAATGTTAACCTTTTGGGTCTTGACAATAAACAGATACACGTATTTGTTTGCACGATTTACTCACTACATAAATAAATTAGCTCTGAATGAAGCAATTTCATCAAGGATTCTGAGAATATTATATGTATGTTTTAATATACGGCACACTATTGATTTTTTAGCATATATGGCTATCCCATAGAAAAAATAGTACAACAGAACTTCTAAACCAATCAATCATGAAACTTGGCACACAGTGTCTGTGTGGTGAGGGACTAAGAATACAATTATCACCACCCCATTCTTTCCCACGGGTGTCGTATGAGGCGACGAAGGGAAGTAAGCAATTATCATCCATTGCCTTACTGGTGGTAGGGCTGAGTACCAAGTAGGAGTACTCACTTGGTATCGGACCCGAGCGGGTTGGTACCACCATGAAGCACATCGTTGCGTTTTGGCTGTAGCAGGAGAGCCGTTTATTCTTTCATTTCATTTCTGCGAAATTAAATGGTGAGCAGTGGCTTGACAATAGTCTCGGTATAGTTGAGTCCATGAGCGACGGTTACCATTTAGCATCAGATAGGCCGTGGCTCGTCTGCCACTACATGAAATAAAAAAAAAACAATTTGGTATAGTCTGGGACCCAGAAAGGACAGACTTTTCATCCCAGAAAAATGAATGGTTCCCGAGGAGGGATAGTTACATAGGGATAATGAAAGTATCATGGTGTGATGTATTTACATTCTGAAATCCATACGGAAGGAGTCAAGGCCAGATTCTAGTTATGTATTTTATTGTTACCAACGTTGGTAGACGAGAAAGCAGCCCATCTGATAGTGGTAACCCCCGCTCATATGGATTTTGGCAAGCTGCAACTTAACGTGAGTAGGGTGCTCTTCTCAAACCTCGTTCAAAGGACATATCGTAGCGCTCGGATAACACCGCAGCAGGTAAGTCACTTCAGAGCTTACACGTACGTGGTATGGTGGTTTTGGATGAGATCGCTTTCATTTATTTATTTATTATAGGATAATCAACAATTGATTTACACAATACAAACAATTATTTACATGGCACAGATCAAAACAAAGTGTAATCAATTATTTATTGATTAACACCGCATACACTATAAATTGGTTAATTTATATTTGATATTATCTACATTTCAGTTAGGTACAATACAATATTTATTAAGTATTACATAATATATATAAATCAAAATAGGAATTATATATATTTTAATAATATACGCCTATAACTTAAGTAATATATTCCGTAGTAATAAGAAAAATATTCCGTTTACAGAAGTTTACCGCAATCAATATTTTCGGAAATAATTTTGCGGAATTTATTTATACTATCATTATATATATATCCACAAGGTCTGAACAGCTGTGCAGAGCTTTGCACACTCTTGATATAGGTGAATTTGCACCAAGTACTGTTTTTCTTAGAGGAGGGCAAAGAGGTGTGATACTTTTTCGAGGGTATCTATATGGAACACGAAACCTTAGAAGACTTAATAAACTGGGACAGTCGATTTTATTTCTTATAAGCTTAACTCCAAATACAGCAACATTAAGGTACCTACGGCTAGATAAGGAAGCAATCTTAAAATACTGCAAACGCATATTAAATGAAACATACCGCGGCGTGGTTCGGTCGCAAAAAGCGGATATTGGTACCACTTCAAACATCTACCACTCCCCTTTATAAAGTCGATAGAGCACACAGAGATACCCGAAGACTCTCCACCGCTCCAACGATTTCAGACCGTCCATAAGATTGGGATTGATCATTGACAATTCGAATAGAGCACCTTTGCAGAGAGCCAAGTAGGTAGGGTATAGAGTGGGAACTTAGGCGCCCCTAACCAGTAAATCACTGCGATGTAAGCAGTAGTCGTTTTCTCGGTGTGAAGTACCGCCTGGCTAGCACCCAGTTTTTTTATCCGCCAAATTGGCTTTGTGCTTCAAATGACTCCCGGACTTTGCTAATGATTTCTATACCGAGGAGCCTATTGCTCTCGGAGACTAGGACAGTTGATTGACTCAAGCTCTATTTTTTTTATATTTTTAGTAGGGAATGCATTATAAGGCATTCAATCAATATAGTATAAATAAATATTCACAGATATTTCACAAAATAATATTAATTCAGTAAATAAATATAAATAAATATTCATACAACGTCCTCTGGTCCCAAAATAAGCTTAACGCTTGTGCTATGGGTACCAGATTACGGATATAATACATATATTACTTTTTTTTTGTAAATACATACATATGATAGATAGAAAATACCCAGACGCAGTACAAATATCTGTGTTCATTACACAAATAATTGTCCTGAATGGGAATCGAACCCACGACCTCGTGCACGGAAGTCGGTTACACTACTGACTACGCCACGAGGCCCGTCGTCGGTACCTACACAACTGTGATTGAAGTGTAAGTTATTAAATAATTGTAAGATATTATTGCTATCAATGTATTGCTTCTAGTTTTATCCTATTTATCTGCTACCTAAATAAAAGTATAAATTCAATCAACACGCATCATCATGACGCAGCTAGACTTGTCTAATTTCCGCAAAATTTGCAGTCGGCCGACTTCTTATTTTGTTTAAAGTAATGAGTCATGCCTTGATTTCCGACTACGTTTGTTATCATTAATCTCCGTTGTTCTACTAATCTATATTGTAAATTAATATTGATTGACTATCTAAATAAGTGCGATTAAATTAATTATACTTCCTAACATAAATAATAAGATCTATATTTGTTTATACTTGATAATTAACTTACTGAAAATAGCATTTAGATACTAAATTGTATTTTAAAACGCGTTTCACTAGTTAAGTAGTTTAAGATAATACAAGTATATGCATTTGTTATATATAGAATTATATTTAGTTATAATTAAATGCTTAGAGTATACATAAAACTATTGTAAAATAATTTCTTTCAGATTCCTTATGAAATTTTGCTTAAATCTGGGAATATCGTAAGACAATAGTGACTGAGAATAGAATAGCTATAGTTATTATAATATTATACTGGAATAGAGAAAAATATCCTACGTCAAATTACTAGTGATTTCAAAATATTAAAAGAGGATGATTTTTATAGTTACGTGAGAATTTATCGAATTTGATTACAAAACAAAACTGATGTTGCAAGAGATCAAAATAAGTTATAGAAAAGAGGTTATCTTGACTCATTTACGGGATATTGACAAAGTTGTACTATATTGTCTAACATTGCCATATTAATCTATTTATTTATTAACGAATTTGAAAAAAGAGCTCCTGCTCGCAGATTTACACACTCTGGTTTTCCATATTTGCAAATATTCATATTCATATTCATTTATTTTCGCATTCCACAATGTATATAGTAGGTGGTAACATAATGATAAAAGAGTAACAATTATGGACCCTGTTGGGCACAGCGAAAAGTAGAAAAGAGGATATAAGGTATTTTTGGTAATTATTCGTATTGTTTATTGCTATTATATTATTTTTTATTAATATTAAATTTATTGTTCATTTTAAATATTATTATCATTATATATATTATTTATGTAAGTAAATGATACTTATATATTTTAATCATGTTTATTATATATTGTATTATAATTTAATTACATAAGATATATTTTTTTAAATCATATTAATAAGTATTAAGTATTTTAATTCTTTATAAATATGTTTCTAGTTGAATACCAAATGAGCACTGATTTGACGAGGTACAATTTATTGGCCCGCTGAGTACTGATGGATGGTGATGTACTCGAGGTTCGTTTTTTTTTTAAGATAACACTCTGGCACTAGGGAACAATCCTTGTATACAATTTCACGGACACAAAGTACACCCAGACTCAGAACAATCATTTGTGGATCACACAAACAGTTGTCCTGTGTGTGAGTCGAACCCACAACACTTTGGCGGGAGGCCGGTATCTAAACCACTCCACCGTCTTTGCAGTTCAGTGGGTGAAAACTACACATTACCCCATTGTCTCCCCGAACTGCTTATCGGAAAAATATATCTACCGCACACCCCGCTAGTTGTTTGCTATGGTATTGGAATAGACCTTCTGTACCAAGGTACCAACCTGATTAACGAGATGAGTTGATTTGGGGTAATGTTTCAAATAGTCCTACATTCGCATTGATATTACCTGCTTTACTATACTTCCTTAGTCGTTCGTCACCCATGAAAGGAAAGAAGGTGTATGTACTTAGTTGGCCATCCCACGGAACAACCTCCCACTCTTGCATGCAAATATTGTGTTCACAAACTCTGATGCCTTTATATGTAAATAACAAGAACTCACGCACTTTCGCGACATCCATGTGAATATTTACACTAGAAATGTTTATTTAGAATCTAACAGTTAAATAAGGTCATTATCTCTGTACGATGTATGTTTTCGATATTACTGTAAGTTTGGCGTGGTCATAAGCATTATATATTTATACTATTATAAAGCTGTAACAGAGTTGTGTCTGTACATTTAAAATATTTAAGAAAAAATACTGTATTAGGCTATATAGGCGTGTCTAAACACAAAACGATTTTATTTAGATTTTTGTCTGTTTATCTGTTTATTCATTCGCGCATTACGCAAAATCTACTGAACGGATTTTGATACATTGATTAAACTGGTAAACATTTTATCCCGCTGATATATCGGGCACCTGAGATTGGATGCGGCGGAGCCGCGGGCTAAGGTTAATACCTAAATATATATAAAAACCAATATTTGTAAATACCGATTAATTACAACATTGTTTGAACAATTACCTACATATTGTTACACGCACACACAATATGTCATAGTTATGCTGTCTATTTCGTTATAAATCACCACCAGATGGCGCTGTACGCTTCGACTATTATACCTATACTTTCTCATAAAATAAAGCCTTGCCCTATCCGTCGCCGGCAAAAGCTATTTTTACATGTTATATCTCCGGTTCTGGGTTTCGGAGCAGTAGCAATAAAATGTGTCAGTACCAGTTTTAAAGTCCTCTTGATTACACTTAAAAATTAATATATGTTTTATCCCGTTATTATATCGGCAACCTGAGATTCCACATAATTGCACACCCCATCGTTCGGGGCAACGAACAGGGTAGAGTGAGTAAATAAACCTGCCGTGTGCCGTCTCTCCGCATGTATTGGCAGACTACCGGAACTTTGTGGCATTACTCCAATGGTAACTTTAGATACCTATAACGGCTATAAGTAACCTAAAAACTAACTGCGGCGAAGCGAAGAAATTACTAGTTTCATATAATTTAAAATGATTGAAATAATTTCATCGAAAATTTTTATGAGTAATTGAAACAGCAATTATATGAGAAAATAGAAATAAGGAATTACATAATACTTCATTGCAATATTCTATTGTTTTAATAAGACCTCCGATTCTCACATTAACTGCTTACAGAAATATATTGCTCAAAAATAATCTTAATTGCTATGTGTGCAATGGAAATGCGGTATTTTTACGCAATTATGAGTGAGCAACCTCTATTATCTGCAGTAAGAGTAAATTCCCCATTAATTCGTGTGGGCGTTGCAAGCCGAAGGTTAGTGACTCGACTCGTCAACCAGTAGGTACATGATTACTGTATGATTCGTTATTTAAAATTTAAAACATCACACTTAATATGATTATTATTATAAACCTCACGGTGCCTGATTTATTAACGCCATCAGTATAACTTCTAGTGTGCTTTAAAAGACACAAAATTTAATAAAAACTATAATCATAAAAAGTAGGTACTAAATCAATGGCCTTGCTGTGCTATCTTTAAAGTAAATTGAATTGCTGACAATGCAAAGGAGCGTTTGTTGTTGTAGTTATATCTGGAGCGGATTTCTTCATCACCGTGTAAACTATGTAGGTACTATGTACGTCAGTGGAATACCTTCTTCGTTATGATTATACAATTTTGTAATTGTTATTTAATTAATAAATTTACGCATGGGACAAGATTTCAACCACTCTATATGACGTCCCGCCAAAAACTCCGCAAAGCAGCATTTGGTGGCTCAGGTTTGCCAGTGACTTAGGAGTTCTATTGGTAGAGCAATAGAAGATTTGAAGGATGAGAAGTTGAATTGAAATTTCACATGAAGCTACACACATCTATGTATATTTCAGATGGGTACCTATATAAAAACCGCCAACAAGCTTAAATAAAAAACAGTCTATTTTCAACCGTGACAGGAACATAACATAACATACATACAGGAACCATTAAAACAGGTGCAGACAAATTTATACTAAAACTTTATAAAGTAAATATATCTTCCAAACCAGCTTTTTACTACCAATCTGTCAACTTAGTAATATCGTAACATTCGTAACTTATGTGGTCCATTATGATATTGAATATTTATAAATGGAACGATACTCGGAAACGGATGTTTGGTGATTTACTTTTAATTTTATCTATTCAGTGGCCGATGGACTTGATAACTAGTCGATATATTCGTATTGAATAAAATATTGATAAGATTCATTTATATATTTGTCGTTGGATAATATCCAAGTATTTTATCATGATAGTTCTTTGTTGGTTGACTTAGATAGCTAAACCTGCTGAGCTACTGTCAAGCTGCTTATAAATATCATGTCACGGATAGGAAATCGAATGAACGGCTACCTCCCGCTACAACCAAAACATATATACTACGGGAATTAATGCTATGCTAGGGGAATTATTCATTATTTCTGGATAAAGAGTGCCTATATGTTAAGCCAGTGACTTACCTATCAACCTATTAAACTTCATCCTAATGCCCTAAGTCGTTTAGGTGTGATTAACGGACAAATATCCAAACATTTAAACATCTTCCATAAACTTTCATATTACTAATATTTTAAACTAACCTTTGCCAGTGACTCCTCCGCAGGCAAAAGCTAGTTTTTAGGTTAGGTATATCTCAAGTTCTCGATATAGTAGCGAGATAAACTATATACGAGTTTTTAAGTCTAATCAAGAGCTATCAAATAAGAAAAATTTCATCAAAATCCGTTTAGTAGTTTTTGCGTGATACGCCAACGAACAAACAGACAAAAAATAAAAAATAAACGTTTTGTGTTCAAACGCCCATATAGCATATACAGTCATTTTTTTCTTAAATATCTTAAACGTACAGGCACAGCTCTGTTACAGCTTTATAATAGTATAGAAGTGAGTGAAGGTGAGTATACAGTCAGGCGTCTAGAAAAGGACATATAGTTTTCGCCCCGAAAAACGAATGGTTCCCCGTGAGTCGGATAGCTATTTTTATGCAGACATAGGTAATTAATTTGCCGTATAGTGATGTATTTCCAAGCGGACGGAGACGCGGGCCTAATCTATTTTACTATGTTTTTAACTCGCTTTCTTGTATGTCTGTCCGGGTGGAATTTTGTAATTGATTTTAAACTAACTTCCCGATGAGCTAGATATTTGAAATTCGTACCATAGTTCAGAAGTGGATGACAATGCATGACAATGAAAAAAGAAGAAGCACATAACTATAAAAAGCAGAAAATAATGATAATAAAAAAAAATAAAGTACCATGTTTTTATAACGAACTAAAAAGTATAAAATAACTAGCTGACCCGGCAAATGTTGTTTTGTCATAAATTATTTCTAGGGTATCTTTAGGGAATTTCTAGCGTGGAAAAACATATATAGAACTAAGGTATATGCCGAATCATTAAAAAAAAAAAATTTGGTCCAAAAAATAAAAAAAATTGTTGGGTTGGACCACCCTTATCACTTAGGGGTATGAAAAATAGTTTACATCCTATTCTCAGACTTGCTGAATATACATATTTCATAACAATCAGTCAAGCCGTTTCGGAGGAGAATGGCGACAAACACTGTGACACGAGAATGTATATTAGATTAAAATTCTTGTAAGATTGGAAAAGAAAAACAAGGGGCGCATGCGGCAGATAATTGATGCATTAATAGCGTGTATTTTATTATTATTATAATATAAGTTCATTCTACTAATATATATATATATATATAGGTACATGTTTATGCTATTACGATTACCTATTTGCTACCATTAGCATTAAATGTTGACATTGTTTATACGTAAATATTATAATTTATGATTCATATCGCTTCAAGTTTTGATAACAACGTGGAATTCAAGAGGTTTATTAGCTCAATAAATAAATTGTTAAGTAAGGTCACGGCGGGCGGCGGACGTCGCGGGCCGTCAGTTTCGATCATGGATGCGGTAATAACGGATTGATAGAGATTAATGTCAGACTGTGGGTTCATAACGGCATAATAATAATCATAAATTGGGTGTGCCGCTGACCGAATCTTAACTAGCTTAAGAGAAGTTAGAAAATTTGGATTTGTGGATATTTTTATTAGTGTGTGTATTATTTAGATATTTTTATATATATTTTTGAGCAGGACTGCTCATAGTCACGATTTTCGATTTCACATTTTCACACTTTGTGCTAATTTATATGGCTGAACATGTCAAATGCTAAAAAAATATATAAAAATATCTAAATGTTTATAGGGCTGCGTCATTACTAGGTAAAAATCTTAATTGTAAATATGTGATTGCAGATGTGAAAACATCGAAATTATTTTGTAGAAATAAAATGATTATAACTTTACAAAGTACTCCTCAAGACGAATTAAACGAGTATACACTCAATAGGGTTGCGTTGTTTCATTACAGAGTTACTGTGGCCACCTTCCAGCTCCGTCGTCAGACCCTGGATACCATCTAGAGACAAAGTACTCGTCAAGACACATCATATGAGCCCAAACTCGATGGAGTTATGTCATTTTATAACGGAGTTCCTATGGCCACTTTCTAGCTCCATCATCAGACCCTGGATACCTTCTAAAGACAAAGTACACATCCAGACGAATCAAACGTGTCCAAACTCGACGGGGTTGCGTCGTTTCATTATAGATTTACTGTGGCCACCTTCCAGCTTCATCATCAGGCTCTGGATACCATCTAGACACAGAGTAATCGGCAAGACAAATCATACGAGCCCAAACTCGATGGGTTTGCGCCATTTAAATATGTGATTGCAGATGTGAAAACATCGAAATTATTTTGTAGAAATAAAATTATTATAACTTTACAAAGTACTCCTCAAGACGAATTAAACGAGTATACACTCAATAGGGTTGCGTTGTTTCATTACAGAGTTCCTATGTCCACCTTCCAGCTCCATCATCAGATCAGCTCCATGTCATCATATTATTGCATTGTCACGCGATATACACATGCGTGTAAAATTTCAGCTTAATCGGAAACCGGGAAATGTGTCAAATTTAACTTGCAAGATTTGAACGGGACAAGTAAAATAAAAGTGTCGCCACGCTAACAGCCGATTTTACCCTCCCTCCGCATTAGATGTTTCACATCAAAAAATACAAGGTCGTTTTATTCAATTGTTTGTATAAAAATTGCATATACAGAAAAACAATTGGCGGGTGCTAACTATAAATCAATTAAATAACTTGTTCAGTGATCAGGTAATGTTATTAATGAGCTATAGCCCTAATTAGCTATAAAACCTACTCAACATACATTTGGTATCGTGTATCGTAATCCAATTCTGTTAACATACTTTTTTCCGATGAAATATTGATAGGTAGGTTATGTGGTCGAGTAAGTACGAATGTACAATAGTGTTTTTATGTAGATAAATTGTCTTGGTTATGTATAGTTAGTAACTTTTTTTATATTACCTACTAACTAGCTGACCAGGCGAACTTCGTACCGCCATATTTATTTTTCCTAAATTCTATCCTGGCGCTACCTATCGGGTTCAAATGTGAATCTAAGCCACCCCGGTACTTACACAAACATACGCAAAAAATTTGGTCAAGATCGGTCCAGACGTTTAGGAGGAGTTCAATTACTATCAAGGACTCAAGAAATGAATGTAATTAATAAATTAATAATAGTAATTAATAATAGAATATGCATCTATAAAACCATTGCGTCACGTCCCGATAAAATGGTAGAATACGTCTATTGTCTAAGAAACAACAGATTGAAGATGAATTTATTAATGCTTATGGTGACACTGGTTCAGTTCTGACAGTAACTGGTAACCGCTAATCGTGGTTCCAACAATCCAAGAATACTGCTAAGCCACTACTCATCACCTTCCTATTAATTACTTTAAGTAATCTCTGGCGTTTAGTCGATTTCCTACTAGATCTACGAGTACATCGGAGTATTCTCCCGTAACCATTATGTATGGCACTTTCACTTTCATACTAGTTTTTAGGTAATGTGGTATAACTTTACGAGACTGAAAGGGTTTATCAAAGAAATTTCATTAACCAAAGATAAGAAAATCGTTCAATAAACCAGTCCGTGACTTACTTATATTACTATATATAATTCTCGTGTCACGTAGTTGGTCACGATGAACTCCGAAACTATCTAACCGATTTTCATTTTCCTTTTTTGCTGGCGTGTCTAAGATAGGATAGTTTTTATCACGTATTTTTTATTCATGATTTCCAAGATATTCACGAAAATAAATATGGTAGGAAGTTCGCCGGGTCAGCTAGTATTACTATAAGTACCTATTTAACGCAACCTCACAAATAAAAATACTTATGCTATGTTAGCGGGTGAAGCCTTCTAACTGGGTTCTGTCTAATTATTGGTTGAGTAACATAGTTCAGCTTATAATTAGAGGGTGTTTCTATAATTATTGAAGTGTGTATAAGTTTTGCTTATAATTAAAGGTTGTTTCTATAATTATTGAATACAATATTTACTTCTTAAACTTTTACGCATGTTATTCGTGATAGATAACATAATGAGTATTCAAGTTGGATGTATTATCATTATCACACCTATAAGAAAACTGAGCAAATCTATACTATTAGTATCTTAGAGTAGAGCGTAACCCTCTCATTCCTTGAGGTCGTATGTGTACCATTTTAAATTTTGTACACGATAGTAAAAATATAGACTATTTTTGTATTTTCAAATCAATATTTCTTAAAAGAACAAATTATTTGTGATTGAGGAAAAAGAGAACTTTAGTGTGAGCGGGATCTGCGTCCCTTCCAATCCGGGAAAGTGCTCTAGACCGCTAAGCCATCGCACTGACATTGGTCATTGGGCCATTCTGTCTTTACGACCCACGCCATATATCGGATGCTCGCACTAAAATTCTCTTTTTCCACATTCACAAATAATTTGTTCTTTAAAGTAGCTTAGCATGTCAAATGCTAAAATACAGATAAAAATGATTATTTCTTGATTTTCTTAAACAAATATGTAATTATAATAGGCACAAAATCTCTAAACACTAAAATTTGCGTGCTTAATAAGTAATATAAAGTTTTAGCTTATAGCCCTAGTATATGGTATATAAATATTATATATCTGGTACATGTTATGCGGAGGGTTGGTTTTACAATGAACGAACTAACAGTATTAAAGCGGCATCAGCGCGACGCTGCAATGAACCGGCACAAATATTTATTCATTATGTTATGAAAAAGATAATGTAACGCAACATCGACTCAGATTTGAGTCACGTTTTGTTTAAAAGAATATATCCGAGGCAATGAGTCAAGGGTTCTGGAGTTATAAATTAATCTGGTGCGACAGTCGATGGCGACACTGGCGCCACTTGATTACTCATTATGTGAAGATTTGTGACCAAAATATATTTGTGGTACACGTTGTTAGAATTAATGATTTTTCCTAATAAAGCTCGTGTAGCTTTATAAATTAAACGCGTAGGAGACTCGGCAATGCATTTACATGCATTCATCCAATGCAGTAAGTTTAATTTTGTAATTAAAATTCATACTATTTGATGGCGTGATTTTTTAAACATTTTGATGTATATTTTAGCACTTGACATGCTCAGCTACCCTTAAAGTACAAATTATAATTTGTAAATAAGGAAAAAGAGTATTTTAGTACGAGCGGGAATCGAACCTGCGTCCCTTCCTTTCCGGGGAAGTGCTCTAATCCACTGAGCTATCGTACTACTTCTAGAAATACCGAATTTCCTCATCACATTTGTCTTAACGACCAACGCCATCTATCGTGATGTTTTCTTGTCCCCAAGAAAAAAACGTCCACGAAAAGCTTTCACTGTTACTGAAAAAGTAATGATCCGCAACGCCTACAAGTACGTGAAAAATGAAACTTCAGCGCAATTGGAGGCCTTTGAAGTTGTGGAAGAAAATGAATGTATGAGCAAAGTTGCTGACATATTGGGAATAACCTCACGCTCTGTTTGTAACGTTTTGAAGGAAGTAAATAAAGGTGCGCCGCCAACTCCTCCTAAGAAAACTGGACCAAAGCGAAGTTTCAAAGATAAGATTGATGAATTTACATTCTCCGCAATACGAAGAATTGTTCATCAGTTCTTTTACCGAAATGAGCCTCCAACCATTGCAAAGGTTAGTCAATCAGTCAGACAGTATTATTTTATACCTACATCTTTTATATATAACTAATGATTCCAAACTATTATAAAATTTACTATTTTAGATTTTACAACGATGATCCAGAAATGCCCAAGGTTTCCGTGTCTTTGGAAACCTTCATGTTCCTTCATGATCACTTTGGAAACCTTCAGAAAAATTTTGAAGCATCTTAATTTTAAATTTGTTGCACAGTCACGCAAGAGCACACTTATTGATCGAAATGATATAATAACATGGCGCCAGCGTTACTTGCGATCTATATGTCAGTTTCGACGAGAAGGGAGACATATATATTATCAAGATGAAACTTGGGTTAACGCAGGTAAGGCTAACATTTTGAATTTATATACATTTTACATTAAATTTAATAGTAATATTGAATGTTCATATACTATATTTATTTTTAGGTCATACTGTAAAAAAAACTTGGGTGGACAAGAAAGTCACATCATCTCGGCAAGCGTTTTTGGAGGGACTGACCACTGGATTAAAAAATCCATCTGGAAAAGGCAAACGTCTCATAATTAGCCATATAGGTAGTGAAGAAGGCTTCCTGGAAGAGGGGCTCGTGATTTTTGAAGCAAAGAAAAATTGTGAAGATTACCATGATGAGATGAATGCAGTTTGTTTTGAGGAGTGGTTCGCTGGAGTCTTACCAAAATTAAGACCAAACTCAATTGTGGTGATGGATAATGCACCATGAAAAATGTTATATTAAATTAGATTATACAACTAACAGACATATAAGGTTTTATAACTGTTTTGCAGCAACTAAACAATTGTAAAATGGTATTCAATACGACAGATTAGTTATATATAATTAAGTCATATTAATATGTCTGATAAACGTCTTTTCAATCATTTTTTATGACTATAATATAACATGTCTGCCATAACGTTTACACGACCGGGGTTTAAGCCGAGTTAACGTTTCAGTTAGATAATAGTCATGAGCCGACGTTCTTGTCTAAATTAGAACCTTTTATACAACATCTACATAACTGATTAGTTTAAAGTTAATTAGAGACTTTTGTATAACTGAATCGCCATTTTTGTATTAATATATAACAATGGATTCAGAAAAGTGGTAAATAATTAAGTTAATTGATGATTTTAGAAGAAAATTAAGAGCAAACCAATTGTTAAAAACAGCAACAACATCTTCATGTAATCTCAAAAATAAAAAATTGTACTGCAACCGTCATGGTGGAGGCCATAAATTGTATAAATAATCTTTATAAAACGAATTGTTATATACTTGTCGTAATGCGGTCGCCCAATAACTAATAGCAATATGGCGGTTACTTTGATAGCAGTTAATAAATTTTATTTTAATATGGAATATTGAAATACCAATATAATTAAAGCCCATTAAAATCTCGACAACCATACATATTATCGAAAAAAATTAATTCCCAAGTATAAATCTATATTATAGGCTTTCTTTACGTAACTATTAAAACAAAAGTAATTATTAAACACTTTACAAAAATACAAAATGTTGTTTATAGTTTGCACTGACATCAGCTTAACAATTTTGATATACCTACTCTTTTTTTTAAACGTATGTGTATACAAGGTTATAGGTATAGTCATATAAGAGATTTAAAAGTGACGATTAAAACTGTTAATATAACTTAGACGTTGCATATTTAATTAATATAACTATTATGTGATTTTTATGCAACTTAATTATCGCCGATACGACCACAAAGCGACCCTTACACGACTAAATTGTTATATAAGGTGCGCCCAAACCCGCGTTATATATTCATATATAAAACTATTATGAAACCTTTTTATATAACTAAAAGTGAAATAAAAACGTTAGTCTACCCTTTATATGACATAATTTTGTTAGTTGAGTTACCACTCCCGAAAATTGGAAACGGCACCAAAAATGAGCTGGAAAAAAACTGCAATTCAAGACTGATGACTGACCAGACATGGTTAAAGCTACGCTTTTAGAACTTATTCCACATAACGAGTCTTTTAATAAGTACGCTGTAGACGAAATGGCAGCACAACATGGGATCACGGTTTTAAGACTGCCTCCTTACCATTGCGAGCTGAACCCTATCGAATTGATAGGGGCGCAGGTAAAGGGGCATGTAGCTCAAAATAATAAAACCTTCAAATTGAGAGACGTGAGAAATTTATTTGAGGAAGGCATTCAAAAAATTATATCTATCGAATGGTCTAAATGCGTATCCCATGTAGTCAAAGAAGAGGAAAAAATAAGTAGGCTAGATATGTTAATTGACAATATCACAGACACATTTATAATAAATGTTACAGAAAGTGACAGCGATAGCGATAGCGATGACGGCGACGATTTATAAAATAAAATATTACCATAATACATCTAAGACTTTCTGATATTTACGCGAAGGTTACCACATTTTGAAATAAAACTACGTTTACGGAATCTATCGCATTTACTTGATTTTACTACTATCCCGATGTTTCGAATACTTTACAGCATTCATGATCACAGGTGGACTTAGATGATAGACGTCCACGTATCTCTAGATAGTATCTAGGGTCTGACGATGGAGCTGGAAGGTGGCCACAGTAACTCTGTAATGAAACTACGCAACGCTATCGAGTTTATACTCGTTTGATTCGTCTTGAGGAGTACTTTGTCAAGTTATTATCATTTTATTTCTACAAAATAATTTTGATGTTTCACATCTGCTAGACGTCCCTCGACGTCCTGGTCCTGGTCGGGAGTGCGCTTCTCGATGTTGTCGACCACTATGTATACCTGGGACAAACTGTCCAGTTAAGTAGACACAACTTCGAGAAAGAGGTCGATCGACGAATCCAGCTCGGCTGGGCAGCGTTCGGGAAGCTGAGGGAGATCTTCTTGTCCAATATTCCACAGTGTCTAAAGACGAAGGTCTATGACCAGTATGTATTACCAGTGATGACTTATGGCACAGAGGCGTGGTCTCTAAATGTTGGCCTTATATCAAGGCTTAAAGTCGCCCAGCGTGCTATGGAGCGGGCTATGCTTAGGATCTCTCTACGTTATAAGATACGTAATACGGAAATCCGTAGGAGAACGGGAGTGACCGACGTAGCCCGCCGGGTCAGCATGCTGAAGTGGCAATGGGCAGGCCACATCGCTCGACGAACCGACAACCGTTTGGGAAGAAAGGTTCTCGAGTGGGGACCGCGGACGGCGCAGTGTAGGACGGCCTCCCACCAGGTGGACCGATGACCTAGTCAAAGTTGCAGGCAGTCATTGGATGCAGGCGGCACAGGACCGTTCGCTGTGACGTTCTCTTGGGGAGGCCTATGTCCAACAGTGGACGATAGGGCTGATGGATGGATGGATGGACACAGATATTAAATATATGTACGGTTTGGGTGAACTTTTCCAATCTAGATATAATCCTATTTATACTTATAATATTTCTTACTCTCTGATTCAAGTGGTAGCCTTGCTCCTTATTATTATTTCTATCCACCTCCTGTCCCTTTCCTTGGAGATGGTGACGCGCAAGTAATGCCTCTGGTGTTGCTAACGTCTATAGGCTACGGTAAACTTACCATCAGGTGGGCCGTATGCTTGTTCGCCATCCATGTAGTAAAAAAAATCTATCACGTCCACAGCACAGCGCTTTTATAGTGCCCTAAGAGGTTTTAATAGTTATTGAAACAACCTAGATTTAAAAATGCCCTCGTATATAAATCTCTCTGATCATGAGTAATATTGTGTGGGTGACCATTAAAGTATACTACCAGGACGTATACCCATATAAGATTAAGTCTAGAAAGGACACATGCGTCACTTTGTGCAGTATATTGTGTATATATTCGTGTCGAGGATTTTTTACATAATGTAAAACTTATTGGGCATTTCACTCAGTATTTTAACTTTAAGTATTGCCTATGTTATAGAGAGAAAATGCTCCTTTATTTATTTGGAATAATTTAATTATTTTCAATTCTTATTGCTTACTCCGATGGTAATTTAGGACTAAAAATTTTACTAATATAACCGTTGTCATAACGCAAGTATGGCTGTGTTCGTTCGCTGCGCATATGATTAATGTCTTAGAGGGCAACACAGGCCGTCGTATACCACGCAGACCCAATGTGGGATGCTAAACACACATGCTGTCTCTTACGTTTCAGGTTTTCTCCAATTTTTTTACTCAACTGAGGCGTTCAAATGGGCTGGGCAAAATCCCTACCATAATTTGAGTTACGCATATTTTTAATCTCGGAAGCTAAGGAAGATCTTCTCGTCCAATATTCCGCAGTGTCTGAAAACGAAGGTCTACGACCAGTGTGTGTTACCAGTGATGACATATGGAACAGAGACGTGGTCTCTGAATGTTGGCCTCGTATTAAGGCTCAAAGTCACTCAGCGGGCTATGCTTGGTATTTCCCTACGTGAGCGAATCCGTAATACGGAAATCCGTAGGAGAACGGGAGTGACCGACATAGTCCGCCGCGTTGGCATGCTGAAGTGGCAATGGGCAGGTCACATCGCTCGACGAACCGACAACCGTTGGGGAAGAAAGGTTCTCGAGTGTCGACCACGTATCGGACGACGCAGCGTAGGATGGCCTCCCACCCGATGGACCGACGATCTGGTCAAAGCCGCGGGGAGCCGTTGGATGCGGCACAGGACCGCTCATTATGGCGTTCTCTTGGGGAGGCCTATGTCCAGCAGTGGACGTTGAAAGGCTGATGGATGGATGGATGGATATTTTTAATACATATAGCAAAATTAGAAGCTTTACCTTGACCTAAGAATTAAGGAACACAAGTTTGTCTTTTTGGTATATATTCCTCATCAGTCTTGACGTGGTTTCGTGATGACGTGTATGCTGTTGCACCTCCACAGTTTTACGGCAATAATGGAATTAGTTTAATTACATTCAATTCTTATACCCATTGTTTTAATTGTTTCAGAATCGGCTACAGTCAAAATCGAGTAAATATCCATTATTCACAATCTTGAGCAATATACGTACCTATGAATGATGCATGTACGTATCAACCTACAACTGTATCCATCCATGAAACAACGAATTTATTGCATGATCGTTGTTTCCAAACACGCAACCATACAAATCAACATTCACGATGAGAATCTTTCAAGCGTATCCAACTTAAAACAGATAGAAATCTTCGATACGGATATTAATAATTCAAGATCATCATACTTTAAAACAAATTAACTCCATACTATTTAAAACGCGTTAACTACAAACACATAGTTATATGCGGTGCAAGCGCTGCAACTTCAAAAACAATATTTTAAGAAAAACAGTACAACTAAATCCTCTTTACTGTCATTTATGATAACCAAATTGGCAATAACAATGTTGCTGATAAGCGAACGCTATAAACGTTTATTTACCAGATCCTTGACTTCCTTATCTTATCTTCCTTAGGGAAATAAGTATTGTCATATTGGTAATAGAAAAACAGCTTTTTATATGGTGTAAAGTTTCTTACAACTACATATTGCACCCCTCATAAGTGAAGCGTTCGCTTCATAAGCGAAGCGTTGAGGTGTGCTCTACTCCCGGTTGACACGGCACAGCTGATTTTTCAAACTTAAAATGTCTCTATTTATCGTATATTGCACTTGTAAAATAATATCTACACACACATATAAAGAACAAACACTATTTTTAACACTGATGATATTTTTGATGCCATTTTTGTTATTTAAACTAGTTAAAAAACTGTTTGAAAAAAATCTGGCTTGGACGTCCGTGAGTTGTAGGTAATGTATGTTAACACGATAACGACCAAAATACTTAATTAATCGAGTCTTTTTTTTTTTTCGTTTCCGAATTATTATGACTAGGAATAGATCCCTATTACTTTTCACGTTCTGATTAGATGTGGTTTAATTGTTATAAAATAAACAAAAAAATACTGAATATTTACGGCATTTACGCTCGACGCGACACTAAAACCAGCGCCTTTCATGAGAACTACCTACCTTTTTACGTACGCATAGCCACCGGTGGATTTACTATCGTCAACAGAACAGAACGCCGTTCACCCGGCCGGTACATTGTTTTTTGTTAAAAGAAAGTTTTTACCTTTGCTTGACGAACTGATGATATTTGTCAAGTATAATAACTATTTTATCCATAACAATAACTAAAAACACTAAACACACGTAAATAATAACACACCAACGTTATAAAACACGGAAAAAACATATTTTACATTCCACAATTTTTTTTTGCGTGGCCTTGGCGTCACGGTGTTTTCACTTAGAACAAAGTATAAAATTATAAGGCAACCATTTTAGGAAGATAAATGGTTAAGAGATTTCTTGTTGAACTCATAGATTTTTAAATAATTCGTATAATATTGTCCAAAGTTGCAATTTTCTATTGATAGATGTCGCTGTTTTAAAGTAAAAGAGATATTGACAAATGCAGCCCTAGATGTCACAAGTGGCAATTTTAGATGTATTCAGTTGCTGTTGTATATATAGGGCCACAATATTGCTTTTTTGTAAGGAAACTAGCGATGTCTTTTTGTTTTCTTAAATTGTTTTTGTTTACAGTTTAATAAATTATTCAATTTTACATGTTTACATATATTATATGCACTTAGGCAGGTATATATGTAAACTCATGGATTGTTGTTCTTACTAATTGCCAGATGGCGCCTTGCAAAATGATAGAGGTAGACCAATATAGAAGTACTTCTTAAAATTAGCGCTAGATGGCGTATAAGACATGAAACCCACATTAGTTCTTTTTGAAATTAGCGCTATCTATGTGATTTATTGAAAACTACTTAGTAAAACCAATACTTTATTAGTTACTTATCAAATAATCAATTTTATTGTGAAAAATGAAGATTATGAGGCGTGCAGTTTTGGATTTTCTAAAGTATTTATTATCTTTTTTCGATAAAAGAAAACGTTGTGAAGAAATTTCTTTTAACTGAACTCTACATGTTTAATTTGATTGCAAAATAATTTGGATTCCTCGAAAGTCTATGTTTTTTATACTAAGCCCGCAATATAAACAAATATTCTAGAATAATAAGATTTTATAGTAAAAGATATCAAATAAAAAAAGTTGCTTCAAAATCCGTTTAGTATTTTTTGCGTGATGCACGAACGAACAAACAGATAAACAGACAAACAGACAAAAATATAAAAAAATTGTTTTGTGTTTAGACACGCCTATATTTTATAGCCTATTGCAGTTATTTTTTCTCAAATATCTTGAATGTACAGACACAGCTCTGTTACAGTTTTATAATAAGTAGTATAGATTAAGTGAATCTTGCTACGTTGTTTTTGTTGTAACAAACCTTAAAACATTATTGTGCTTATTGCATGCATTCCAACTTTTGATTTATAGATAATTTTATTACCTAAAACAAAAAATTACTCACAACTAGTGTCATATAGTGTAAAGTATAAGACCGTATTATGCTATTTAATAGAGCACTTTACAAAGAAATGTGTCTTCGGAACATTAACTAATGGGGTCATTCGGATGATATATTCTCATATAGAATAATATACACAGTCATTTAGTTTTGTAAATAGGTTCATTAAAATTGTAACAACTGTGAAATTGAAGTTGTTAGGGTCTTGTCTTGTACAAACATAGTTACAGCATATTATTTTTATGTTTATCATTACTTTCGTATATAGCCGTGGCTTATTAATGATTGTGATTTATGTTACAGTTTCATAATTTTATTTCTCTTTAGATGGAAAACGAATACATTATATTGTGAAGTAAAAGTGTATTCAAGTAATCTTCGGTCTTAATATAGGGTGTACTTTTTTATTTGGTGGTAAATTAACATATATTATGACCCAACTGATTGTAAGCGGGTATAGACGCTAGCAACACCATAGGCATCATATAGTATGGTAGGAGGTAGATAGGCAAGATATTAAGGAGAGGATAGGTAGGATACTAAGGAGAGGACTACACGCAATGCTACTTAGACTTTTCGTAAAAAAAAAAATTTTCAGTAGTAGCTTGGAGTTTGGAAATGTGTCCGGTAGACGGCAATAGGCTCGCCCCCTATTACGTGGGACTTAACATAGCTGGCGAACCGTGGATGTGTAATACACCTCTGCCTACCCCTTCGGGGATACAGGCGTGATGCTATGTTATGAAGAAGTGAAGAGAATAAGGATAAGGTTTTTGGTCTCCAGTGCTCTCATTCACCATATGAAACACAACGGTAGGAGTGTCCTTGAAGTAAAATTATATTCAAGAAATCTTGGGTCTTAATATGGGGTGCCGTGTAGGGCCGGCACCAAGAATAGCTCCACCCCGCCTCTTCCTATGGGAGTCGTAAAAACCGACTAAGGGATTACCGGGGGACCAGGCAGCAGCGTTCCCCTGTGTACTAAAAACATCCACTGCGATCGCCAACCCGCCTGCCAAGCGTGGCGATTATGGTAAAACCCCCATTTTGGGGAGGCCTATGTCCAGCAGTGGACGATGAAAGGCTGATGGATGGATGAATTTTTCACTTTGTGTTTAATGTATAGTGCTAAGCATGTCAAATGCTAAAAATATATATAAAAATATTTAAATATGTAATAATTATGTAAAATATGGGGTGTATTTTTTTATACAACTTGGGTGTCAAATAGACATGCGGCCCACCTGATGGTAAGTAGTTAGGGACGCTAGCTACACTGGAGGCATCACTCGCGTGTTACCATCTTCAAGGATAGGAATAGGAGGTAGATAGGAAGGATATTAAGGAGAGGATAGGTGCACTCACTCACTATACGAAACACAACAACAACAATCTACCATTATTACACGCTGTTGTGAGAATGTGGTACTTACCCGGTCCAGCCGACCCATTTGTGCTGGGATAAGGAAGGTTCTACCACTAGAGGATTTGGCAAGTTTTTTAGATATCACAAATTTAATATTAAAAAAAAATTAGACGTCGTAGGACATCTACCAGATGTGAAAACATCGAAATTATTTTCTGGAAATAAAATGATCATAACTTGACAAAATACTCCATAAGACGAATCGAACGAGTGTAAACTCGATGCGTTTGGGTCGTTTCATTACAGAGTTACTGTGGCCACCTTCCAGTTCCATCATCAGATCCTGGATACTATCTAAAGACAAAGTACTCATCAAGACGAATCATACGAGCCCAAACTCGATGGAGCTTTATCGTTTCATAAGGCAGTTCCTATGGCCACCTTCTAGCTCCATCATCAGACCTTGGAAACCATCTAAAAACAAAGTACTCGTCAAGACAAATCAAACGATTCCAAACTCGATGGGGTTGCGTCATTTCATTACAGAGTTACTGAGGCCACCTTCCAGCTCCATCATCAGATCAGCTAAATGTCATCATAATATTGCATTGTCACGTGATATACACATGCGTGTAAAATTTCAGCTCAATCGGAAACTGGGAAGTGTGTCAAATTTAACTTGCAAGATTTTAACGGGACAAGTAAAATAAAAGTGTCGCCACGCTAACAGCCGATTTTTCCCTCCCTCCGCATTAGATGTTTCACATCAAAAAATTACAATTGTTATTGACCAACTACTTTACGGTAACTAAATGTAACGAAGCCCAGCTGCGCACAAGCTGAATTCCGGTGCTTCACAATGATATTTTGTAAGCAACAGCTTTACAAGACCTCTTTGACACTTAGATTTCGTATACGACATTAATGTGTTTGGGAACTGTCGTAATATTTAACATATAAGCTCTTTAGGATTTGTCTGTAAAGGTTGAGTCATAAATAATAACTGTTATGAGTAGTTATAAAGCATAGAGATGTTTAATATACATACATTCCCACTGCCTTGCACACTTTTTGCCTCTGTGGGAACGAGATGTGACGGGTGGCGAACCACGTCACCACCATTCTGATAATTGTTACTAAACATCTCAATTGCATTCCTACGACAAATGTATAATAAGGGTTTACAAATTGAATCAATGAAATAACAATTAATCTGTTTTGAAATAAAACTACGTTTACGGAATCTATCGCGTTTACTTGCATATCAGTTTTGGACATCTACCATCTAAGTACACCCGTGATCATGAATGCTGTAAAGTATTCGAAACGTCGGGATAGCATAAAAATCAAGTAAACACGATAGATTCCGTAAACGTAGTTTTATTTCAAAATGTGTGAAATTCGCGTAAATGTTAGAAAGTATTAATTAATCGGTTTAAATGAATTTAAGTTTTGACTCATGAAGAGATAGCCCTGCGATTCGTGTGTGAAAGTGCAGCTTTTTCACGAACGAGCTCGTCACGACACTGTTGAGACAAGCGAAACAAACAAAGACAACCTCAAGCAGTCGTGTTGTGAGCCTTTACATAGACCAACATACATACAGACTGTAATTATTTATCTATATATAATTATAGAAATATTTATATTAAAAGTTAAGCTCGATGGTTTGGACATGTGAAAAGAATGCCGGACCAGTCACTGGTTACGAAGATATACAATGCGACATCGGAAGGATGTAGGTACAGGGGGAGACCGAGAATAACCTACTTATACCAAATCGATTATGTATTGAAGGAAGATGGAGTCGTAGTAGAGAATTATGAATGTTGAGGAAGCGAGAGATGTATGCAAGAATAGAGCACTCTCTGCCTACCCTGCAAGGGAGACGACGTGATGGTAAGTAAGTAAGTTTAGGATCTTGTACTTTAAAATCAGTTTACATCAAATGAGAGGCGGTACTCATTTACCTACTAAGCGCAATATACTACCAAATATTAAGCCTACTATTGTTTTGCCTATAAATTGCCAATCATAGTTTTGTATTAGTTAAAACGTATAAATTTGTTCAAAGTATAATTATTATCGTTCATTTTATTTTATTGCAGGCTACACACAGACAAAAATAAAAAAATAACATGGTACATTATATTTTCATAACTATGTAATTTCGAAATTATAAAAAGTCGTGTTCTAAAATCGTTGCATTATCTTTACTAGGTATATATAAACAAATGAAAAGGTGCAAATAAATTTTAATGTTATGCCTTAATTTACAAAGTAATAGAATGTCATAGATCAATTTAAAGGAAGTTTTTTTACATAAGATCATTAAATACCTAGTTAGTCTTTTACATAAAAAAATAAAAAACCCGACTGCAATAAAAAGTACTTAATGCGCTAAAAAGACTAAAACAAGATTTAGAATTGAAAACAAAATTAAAATAACCTTTCCTTGGCGGTCGGGTAATAAACTATAAACAAAGTAAACTCTACTTCGGCTTAGCAGACTATAATTATTATGAGCTGAAAGCTGTTAACTGTTTAACTGTCGCAATCCAGCCGTTTGGAAGATACAAGTTATGATAGAAACTTACAAACAAATATACATAAAAGATACGCGCGAAAAACATAGCCTTTCCTTGCTGTCTGGTAAAAATAAGAAAAAATAATTCTAAAGTGTCTCCTTTCTTTCATAGAGTTTAATGTGATTTGTTCTGGGATTTTGATGAGTTGTGTTACGACTTTCTCGTTTTGTTAATTTATTGATAGTGATTTGTTTTCTAGTTGGGTGTTTGTTATTTTTGTGTAATAAATTTAAACAGCCCATAACTGTACGTTTGAATTCTGATACAAGATACAAGAAATGTAAATATAGGATAAGTTAAGCCAAGCAAGTAAGACTCGTGCTTAGATTAATATATTCGTCTTCGAATTGGTCTCTTCATGTTGTGGATAGCTCTGAGAAGAAAGATCGAAAATGAAACCGTGGTTTCATGTTAATTTAATATAATAGTTTATGCACTTGATATGCTCGGTCATTTAGTCTCTTGATCACAACCATTCTTCATTTTTTTTTATTTTTTTTTTATTACATGTAGTGGCAGATGAGCCACGGCCCATCTGATGGTAAATGATAACCGTCGCTCATGGACTCAACTATACCGAGAGTATTGTCAAGGCGCTGCTCACCATTTCATTTCACAGATATGAAATGAAAGAATAAACGGCTATCTCCTGCTACAACCAAAACGCAACGATGTGCTTCATGGCCGGTCACACGGGAGATGGTGGTACCAAACCGCTCGGGCCCGATACCAAGTGAGTATTCCCACTTGGTACCCAGCCCTACCACCAGTCATTCAATGGATGATAATTCCTTACTTCCCTTAGTCGCCTCATACGACACCCGTGGGAAAGAATGGGGTGGTGATAATTGTATTCTTAGTCCGTCACTACACGGACAACTTATTTGGGTAACGCGCTTCTATCGGATCAGTCAGATGTATTTGCATACATGAAGAGCATGACATGAAGAATGTAGCTTCGATATTGTAGCAGCGAGTGATTTCTACAATAGCTTAGCAGAACGTCTGAACTGGGGCTCCAGAAGGAGCGAGTTCTGTTCCTGTTCGTATCATTGACTCCATCCGCGTAGAATTTAGTTTTTTGTTCCCCTCGGAATCCTAATCCTTTCCTGGAAATAAAAGTGGTTCTTTTTCCGAAGTTAAAGTTCCGAACTGAAAATACTCCTTATAACATCAACTGTTTTCCAGAGAAAATCCCGTCCAAATTGGTGTAGTCGTTTCGGAGCTTAGCCAGAACAAATGCACAGCCGAAAGTTTAAAAAAAATAGTTTTTTGTTATGACGTAATACTATCATATATGCATTTAATAAAAAAAACCGTTATCTAGGCATTACAAATAGAAACATAATTTTGTTTATTTAGGTATGTATGTATTTAGAATTGACTGTCCCTTTATGGTATATTCCGGCTAATCTCCGAAACAGCTGGACCGATTTAGACATCCAGTGGCAGATAGCTGATGTTATAAAGAGTAATTTAGGCTACTTCAAAATAAGAGTATAACTAACAATTCCAAGCGGACGAAGTCGCAGGTAGCATTTAGTTTCAAATTATATAGAACAACAGAATGTATACGCTCCCTTCTACGCGTTCCAACGACTACAGTGCAGAAAGTGAGAGTGACGGGATGCGCTTGCGCACCGCTTTGTGTCATGAATGGCGTTTGCTGTCGATAATTACTAACGGTTGGGTCAAGCTCACATACTTTTACTTTCAAATTAACGTTGCATTGCACCATGGGTTGTTAAGTGGTTCTGGCATCTGATTTGGTAACTTACCTACAATTTAATGGCTTTTTTAAGTACCCGTTAAGCTTCTTTAATATACCTATCATAATATACATAAATATGTCATTAATGTAAAGCGACTTTTTTCATCTGTGTTAATATAATTTTTATTTTTATGCCAATTTGCTATTATTAATGAACTTTATGCGTTTTGAAATTCAGAGTGTAATTATGAGTATCTCGTTATGTACATTAGTAATTTCCAGTGGACTGCCAATACAGGTGGAGCGGCGACATAATGGCGAGTTTACTTAATGGGTGAGAGCTCCACACTACCCTGTTCGTTGCCCCGTGTGCGGTTAGGTAGGTACATTTTTTCCCACCTTAAAAAAAGTTACCTTAGTAATAGTGTCTATATTTTTTCCAAAGAATGTATTCGAAGTTGCCAGTCTAACGAACTATCTAGTTAGTACAAAAAGGCACTATTCCCCTTTTTATACTTTATGGGAGGTAAACAAACTTACGAGTTTACGACCCACCCACCTGATGGTAAGCGATTACCGTAGGCTATAGACGCTAGCAACACCAGAGGCATCACTCATACGTCGTCATCTCCAAGGAAAGGGATAGGAATTGGAGAGTAGGGATGATATGGAGATGATAGAAAGCATACTAAGGAGAGCACACGAAGGATAATAAGGAGAGGACAGGGAGGGAGTTTGGGCCAATCACCATACGTAACACAACAGTAGGGTACTTACTGTTGTTTCACACTACTCTTCTGTGAGAGGGTGGTACTTCCCCAGACGAGCCAGTCTATTCATGCTCGAATATTCAAGGCTCTACCACTCTACCACTGAAGGAATGTAACATAGTTCCGGTGGCCCGCCAATAAAGGCGGAGAGACGGCACACGGCGGGATTCTTCAGTGGGTGCAGGCCCCACACTACCCTGTTCATTGCCCCGAACGACGGGGTGTGCGGTTAGGAACATTTTTTCCCGCCTTAACAAAAAAAAAAGGCTCTACCACTCTTTAGAATCTTAACTATTATAAAGTGCTGTAACAGAGCTGTGTCTGTACTTTTAAGATATTTGAGAAAAAATGATTGTATTAGGCTATTTAAGCGTGTCTAAATCTCTCGCAAAACATTTTTTATAGATTTTTTGGCTAAACAGCCACCTGTTTGTTCATTCGCGCATCAAAGAATAACTACTGAACGGATTTTAATGCAACTTTTTATTCGATAGCTCTTGATTGGACTTAAAAACTGGTATACATTAATATCCCGTCACTATATCGGGAACCTGAGATACAACCTAAAAAAGGGCAAAGGCAAAAAAGATTTAGGTACCTACATAAAATTAAGATATAATAACGTAGTCTTTATTAAGAAAAATATTTGTAAATTTTAACAACAATATGTTAGATGGCGTAATACGATCTATGAAATCTAATTATGCTTACGAAAAATATTATTGTCGCCGAGTTAATATTTTTACTCAATAATAATATTAATAAGGCTTTATGCTCACGACTTTGAAAACTAATTTTCACGTTCAACAGGAACATATTTATTAAATATTATCTACATTATTATAGCTGAATAACATCGCTGGCCGTGTGCTTTGCACCTTTGCTCATTGCTAGACTCGTCTCTCATCAAAAATAAAGTTTTAAATATTTCTGTAAACTAGATTCTGGCCGCGGCTATGTCGTGTACGTACTCTATGGCACATAATTATCTCTATGTAAAAATATCTATCCTGCAGTAACCATTATATTTTTCGAGAGAAAATGTAGCCTGATCTTTTCTGGGTTCCAGACTATATGAATGCAAAATTTCATGATGATTAGTTTAGTAGTTACGCCGTGAGTGCATAACAAATAAATAAACAAAGAAACTCACTTTCGTATTTGTAATATTAGTACTTAAGGATTCTAACATATCTCTTGTGTTAACAAGTAACACATAGGCACCCAGCGGATGTGACGTATAATAACTACTCCCAATGATACCTTAGTGATTTACCTATACCTTAATATATCTATAATTCATAATTAATAATTTAGTTAATCATTGTAATAATTTGGCGTTGTAAACAATAATTTAACGTTATTAATTAGTAATCTGACTTCCGATTAATTTTGTTAAAAAGGGTAGGACGCGCCATTATGGTAGCATTCGTTTAGCTAATCCCTAGTACAACGTTGCGCTGTCCGAATATAAAGTGAGTTTAATTAGTTATTGGTCTGTTTCATTCCACAAAACCCCACAAGTTTTAACATCTCAGAAGTGGGATGTTGTTCAAAATGTCTGGACCATACGTTAACGGCTTGGGACAACGTAAACGAAAAAATTGTAATTCAAGTTCGTCTGAAGATGAAAATAGTGAGTTTTTTTTCTCTAACGACACTCGTAAGAAAAACGTGAGCAAAAAACGGCATGTTGCACCCAGTGATGCTGAAGTAATTCCGAAGTTTAGACCAGAAGATACCAACAATAACATTATCGGGTGGCTTCACAAAATAGACCAGCTAGGCGATATCTACGGATGGGATCATACCGACCGAACGTTTATTATGCAATTACGGCTGCGAGGCTCTGCCCGAGAATGGTACGACGACCTCGAAAATTATAACCTCACGTGGGGCGAATGGAAGGAAATGCTGATGGTGGCATTTCCGCGATCGACTGACTACGTGGACAAGTTGGAACGCATGTTGGCTAGAAAGAAAGAAGACAAAGAAACTATGACGAAGTATTATCACGAAAAACTATCTTTACTGAAGAAATGCGGTATCATCGGCGAGGATGCAATTTCGTGTATTATACGGGGGTTGCCTCACGAATTGAGAGCTAACGCTAAAGCATATAGTTGCGACACCCCTGAACAACTCTACTACGGCTACTTATCATCGCTAGAGAATTTTCAACGGGTAGATTCAAGTACAGCGCGGCATTCTACATGGAGAAGAGGCAATAACAAACTTGTTTCGACGTCGACTCATCAGCTCCAGCCGAAGATATGCTACGTGTGTCGTAGGGCGGGTCATGAGGCTCGAGACTGTAGGCAGCAGCAGCGTTGCGAGAACTGCCGGCGCAGTGGACATACAACGGCAGCATGCTGGTTTGGCGCCGGCAGCGCTGGGACTTCGCGACAGCAACCACAAAAGGTTAGTCGAATAATGCACATAACCTACGATATTTATGCTGATATTTATAAAAGGACAGTAATAGTAAATGGGCACCAGCTCAGAGCATTTATAGACACAGGTAGTAAAATGAATATTCTCTGTATGTCACAAACCGAAAGATTGCAAATTATTGTCGAGCCTAGTACTACTGTTATGCAAGGTTTTGGAGGAGCATCTGTAAACTCACTTGGTTCAAGTTACTTGAGTGTCTTAATAGATAATACAATATTGTACGGAGTAGTTGAACTAGCTAATTATATAACAGCTGATATTGATTTATTAATTGGTCAAACTATGATTAATAGTAATAATGTCAGTCTAGTAACTACAGCTTCTTCTGTACGTTTTGTTCAAAGTCAAGTGGTACAAGATTTATTTGCAAATATGAAATTAGATTCAACCGATTTTCTTGTAAAATTCCCAGTTTATTTAAAGCACAATATTAAAATACCTAAACAAAGTCAGCTATATGTAGAAGTACATGTCAACTGTAACAAAAGTAATGAAAAGGAGCACACATTTCTAACTAATACGGTTTGGGTACAGTTAGGTAACATTACATACTTTATACCCTCTGCTATTATTAAATCATGTCATTCTCATTTAAAAGTTGTCAATTTAGGTGATACTGATATAGTATGGGAGGCACAAAAGCTTGTAGCTAGGGCTGAGATAGCAACAATACCAACGTACACGCGCGAGTATACGACCCTAGCTATAGATGACTCAAATACCGATAATTTACGTATTAACTTATCTGATATAGAGACAGGACAGCTTAGTGATTGCGAAAACAAACAATTACTAATACTTTTAAACAAGTATACTAACTCATTTGCTAGAACTACCAAAGATTTGGGTTGTACTGATCTCATCAAAATGCATATTCGCACAATAAATAACCAACCGATCTGTTGCAAGCCTTATCGATTGTCACACAAAGAAAATGAAATCGTGAACGGCAAAATCAAGGATTTACTAGAAGCAGGTATTATTAGGAGTCCATGTCTGAGTATGCTAGCCCTATTGTTCTAGTAAAGAAAAAGACGGGACTATAGGCTTTGTGTAGATTACAGAGCATTAAATGCTAATACTATAAAGGATAGATATCCTTTGCCACATATAGAAGATCAAGTCAATAAGCTGTCAGGGCAATTCTTTTTTACAACCCTTGACCTTGCCCAAGGTTATTACCAAGTGGGTATTCATGAAGACTCAATAACTAAGACTGCATTTGTAACTCCATCCGGTCAATTTGAATTTTTGAAAATGCCATTTGGCCTCGCAAATGCCCCAGCTGTATTTTCTCGTTTAATACAGATGACGCTAGGTAGGGTCGATCAAAACATTGCCCTATATCTTGATGACGTTATGTTGCCTACAAAAACAGTAGAAGAAGGTTTAGTACTACTAGAAAAAGTTTTACAATTATTAAAACAGGCAAATTTAAAATTAAATCTTGGTAAATGTTCTTTTCTTAAGCGTACCGCCACTTACCTAGGCCACGAAATATCAGCTGGTACAATACAACCGGGCCAGGCTAAAATAAAATGTGTTGCAGGATATAACCGGCCGCGCAATGTACATGAGATTAGACAATTTATAGGTTTAACATCGTATTTCAGAAAGTTTGTTCAAAATTTTGCACAGATTGCCCGTCCTCTTACTCTACTTACTAAGAAAGATGTAAAATGGCATTGGGGTGCTGACCAAGAAAAATCGTTTCAAACCCTTAAGCAGCGTTTGATTGAAAGACCGGTATTAGGCATTTATAACTGTAACGCAAAAACTGAGCTACATTGTGATGCCAGTAAAATTGGTTTAGGTGGGATTTTCATGCAATACCAAGCAGACGGTAGTTTAAAGCCTATAGCTTATTTTAGTAGGGTGACAAGTAAGGAAGAGAAGCACTATCATAGTTATGAACTTGAAACACTTGCCGTTGTTGAATCTCTTAAGCGTTTCAGAATTTATCTTACAGGCATCAAAGTTAAAGTAGTGACAGATTGCTCAGCACTTAGAACTACCCTAGTGAAACGTGATTTAATTCCGAGAATAGCTCGCTGGTGGCTTACAATACAAGAATTCGACCTTGAGATTGAGTATAGGCCAGGCGAACGTATGAAACACGTAGACGCGCTTAGTAGAAACCCTGTAACTAACACACTACTCATGATCGATAATTCAGATTGGTTAATAACGCTTCAGCTACAGGATGATAATATTCAAAACATTATTTCTAGACTTCGTGACAATCCTGATCCTAACTTATTTTCAAACTACATTATTAAAGATAACATACTTTTTAGGAAAACAGTTGCTGGTGAGCGTTTTGTTATTCCAAAATTGGCAAAATACGGTCTACTACAAAAACTTCACGATCAAATAGGTCACCCCGGGTTCGAAAAATGTGAACGATCTATTAAGGCTCAGTTCTGGTTTGAAGGAATGACGAGATTTATAAGAAAATATGTAAACAGTTGTTTGCAATGTGCATTTAATAAAGGCAATTATGGTAGGTTGGACGGTGAACTACATCCAATTAACAAGCCAGCCATACCTATGCATACGTTGCACGCTGACCATTTGGGTCCTTTTGCTAAAACCCGTAAAGGGAATACTTATGTTCTGGTAGTGATAGACGCTTTTACCAAATTTGTGTTCGCCCGACCTGCTAAAAATTGTAGTTCACTTGAGACTATTCGATTGCTAAAAGAAATAATTATTCAATTTGGTTATCCAGTAAGAATAATAACAGATAGGGGGAAAGCTTTTACGAGTAGGTATTTTAAACAATTTGCCGAAGAAACCCAATTTAAACATATTTTAAACGCAATAGTTAGCCCTCGTTCTAATGGTCAAGTTGAACGTGTTAATCTTACTCTGCTAAACGGCCTCCATACTATGTCAGAAAGCGAATGCACATGGGACATAAAGCTGGAAGACGTAGTGTGGGGAATCAATAATGCACCTAACGCAACAACGGGCTTCTCACCCTTTAATCTTATGTTTGGCCACAAAAACTCTCGTTATCCGTCATTCCCTTCAGACGCGGCTTCTACCTCTAACGATAAACTTAATGAACTACAAGCTAATAGGGAAACTGCAAAGCTTCGCATTGATAAAAATATGGGCACCATGAAAAACCAATTCGATAAAAAAACATAAACAGTGTATTAAATATGCCGTAGGTCAATTAGTTCTTTGGAAAGGAGGTGTAGCTAGAGATGGCGTGACTGGTGTTACTAAAAAACTTAATGGGTTATACTCGGGTCCCTACAAAGTATGCAAAGCGGAGAGCTCATTAGACAGATATACTATCTCAAGTATAAAGGGTATGAAGGGCTATAGGAAGTTTAGTGCAGTAGTTCGCGGAGAGGCCCTCCGACCTTACAAACCGACATTGTCTGAGGATGATAGTTCAGGCAGTGACCGAGAAGTAGATAGAGACGATTTAATAGATCTTCTTGAAAGCTAATTGTTACAAATGTGTGGCTCTTTATTTCTGTATCACTGTTTCTACTCTTTAGTTAACATAAATCATAAGTGTACCTAATTGAAGTATAGTCTTTTGTAATTTACCATTAAATAAAGCTGAACTAATTATTACATTTATTCAAATATCATACTTAAATCAAACTTTATTAATTTATATATAGGAACACCTACTAAATATGTACAAATTGATGCACACAATTGACGCTCACTGTTATTGAGTTAAATACTCCTTCAATTATGGGAGACCACAGCATGCACCTGAATTGAACTAAACGTTATATAATTGCTTAAATTAAAATAGAATTAAAGTGAACTAGATAGAATAAGATCTATACTATAATAGACTCGCCTAATCATACATATAATAACAATTCTAATCAAACCAACTAATCAAGACTATGTAAATAAGGACAGCGGTGTGATCAAATCCGTAAATAAGAGCGGCTGTGTGATCAAATCTGTGTGATCAAGTCTATGTGATCAAGTCTGTGTAGGTAAATAAGGACGGCTGTGTGATCGAGTCTTTAGTTGGGGAGACAGCTGTGTGATCAAGTCTTTAGTTGGGGAGACAGCTGTGTGGTCAAGTCTTTAGTCCAGGAGACAGCTGTGTGATCAAGTCTTTATTTAGAGAGACGGCTGTGTGATCAAGTCTATTAGTAATAAAAACTGTGTGATCAATCTTTAAATTCATCCAAACGTTAGTAGAATCCATATCTTAAAACAACAAGTTACTGCTGTACAATTGTTTCAGGACTACGGGGTGGGCGGTGTAGAACAACATACGGGCCGCGGGACGCGGCCTATACAGGATGGCCGAATGTTAACAAGTAACACATAGGCACCCAGCGGATGTGACGTATAATAACTACTCCCAATGATACCTTAGTGATTTACCTATACCTTAATATATCTATAATTCATAATTAATAATTTAGTTAATCATTGTAATAATTTGGCGTTGTAAACAATAATTTAACGTTATTAATTAGTAATCTGACTTCCGATTAATTTTGTTAAAAAGGGTAGGACGCGCCATTATGGTAGCATTCGTTTAGCTAATCCCTAGTACAACGTTGCGCTGTCCGAATATAAAGTGAGTTTAATTAGTTATTGGTCTGTTTCATTCCACAAAACCCCACAAGTTTTAACACTTGCTACTGATGGTATTTTGTGTCGCTGGATATTCAGATAACACAAGAGTAACGTTTAAATAAAAATACTAATAGATGCCAACAATTTGGTAAAACCACGCAATTTTAATTGACACCCAGCAATCATACTACCAATTTAAACATAATAAACATTTATTAAATTAATAGTATAATAAAATTTTCAGTGCTAGCCAAGGACAGCTCAATGCTACAATTGTTTCTAACAAAACGTAATATAAATTAAACGTAAAATATTTGCGGCAAGGTCTGCACTCTCAATTCAAATTATTATTAAGCGTAATTTAGTCTATGTTTACGCGTCGTTTGGCATAATGAAAGATTGTTTTGAAATGTCTTTCTTCATGAAATATTCTTGACAGTACACTAACCGTTTGTTCGGCCATAAAAGTAATGTACTACTGTTTAGTTAACTAAAACGTGAACATAGAAACAATAACTGCAGGTGAGAGTTTAAAACCTCACTCGCGGAAGTTGGGGCGTTTCACCTGCATAACATTTAGGTCATTTATGTTTTTTTAAATAAAAGTCAATATAAATACTTATTTGCATGGTATAATATTACGATACGATACTAGAATCTTCTAGATCTTTCTAGACTTAGTACGCATAGACTACAATAAATACGTCACTCGTAATGCACATTTAAATTAATTGTCACTATATAAAAATAGCTATACCATAGGATCCTTCCATCTTTCCGGGGTAAAAAGTAGCCTATGATCCAGAATCCACATGCAAAATGTTTTTATAATTGTTTCGGTAGTTACGGCGTAAAAGTGTGACAAACAAACAAACTCAAATGCACATTTATAATATTAGTAAAGATTTAGCAATACAAAACTTTCTTGACAATGGACGTTGTAATGTCTAATGTCGTAGTCTATAGTAAAAAACATACTAAAAGCGGAATTTCTAGAAACTATATTTTTATGTCACAAAAATCAAGAGAAAGAAAGCAACAAGTACACCAATAGCCAACTGATAGGTAAACGACTACCACAACCTATAAACGGCAGCAAACCAGAGGCATTACTCGCGCATCAACCCCATGGAAAGATTAGGGTGGAAAGTAAGGATGCAGGATGAGGAAGGGGTATGGACTTCTAATGATCTTACAAATCGAACAAAATCTATCGTTACTACACGTTGATGTTTTGAGAGAAGATTGTAAGTACTTCTACGGTCGCACCGACCTATATATTATGCTAGGATAAGCAAGGTTACGCCAACAGCTATTTTATTGTAGGTAGGTATATAGGCTGGAGGCGAAATGTAAGATATATGTTGGATAGTAAGGATAGTCCATCAATCCATCAGCCTTTTAACGTCCACAGCTGGACATAGGCCTCCCCAAGAATGGGGGATAGTGCCGTAATCGCCACGCTTGGCAGGCGGGTTGGCGATCGCAGTGGATGTTGTACTCGAGGGAGTGCTGCTGCCCACTCGCCCGATATTCCCTCAATCGGCTCTTACGACTCCCGTGGGTATATAGGCTGGAATGTCCGAAAAAGTACCACAGTCTCACAGAAGACTGGTTTGAAGCAACGGTAGTTTCTCCTACTGGTTTGTTTTGTACTGAGAATGAGAGCGCCTGAGACTCTCCTGCTTACCTTCTTCCTACTATCCTTACTAGCTGTGTGGGGCCAGCTTTAAAATTGTCCCACCCCTCTATACCCACGGGAGTCGTAAGAGCCGATTGAGGGAATATCGGGCGAGTGGGCAGCAGCACTCGCTCGAGTACAACATCCACTGCGATCGCCAACCCGCCTGCCAAGCGTGGCGATTACGGCACTATCCCCCATTCTTGGGGAGGCCTATGTCCAGCAGTGGACGTTAATGATGGATTGATGGACTATTCTTACTATCCAACTCTCTATATCCTTTCCTCTCCATCTCTTCTCTTCTTCTTTTACACCCTTAACTCGCGTTGGTAACGCGTGAATGATGCCTCTGGTGTTGCTTGATTGATTGCCACCCTCCTAGACAAACACAATCTGGATAGGTTATTATTTTATTAGACAACACCTTGGGGACTTTACAAGCATACAATTCACGGACACAAACTACACCCTGATTCAGATCAATAATTTGTTGCTCACACAAAGATTTGTCCTGTGTGGTAATTGAACCTACAGTATTCGGAACGGAGGGTATTAGAACTACTCAGCCATACGCGCACTAACATTTATAAGAGAAGAAAATTATGTAGGAGACTAAGACTCACCTACCTAGATCAAATCGGTCATGTATTGAAGGAAGGTGGATTCAGGAGTCTCCGAAGCCGGCGAGCGTGTATGAAGAGAATTATAAGTATTGAGGAAGCGAGAGATGTATGCAAGTATAGAGCCTTAAGGCACTCTGTTCTCTCTGCCTACCTCGGAAGGGACATGGCGTGATGATAAGTAGTAGTTAAAGAACAAATTATTTGTAAAATGTGGAAAAAGAAAACTTTAGTGCGAGCGGAAATCGAACCTGCGTCTCTTCCAATCCGGGGAAGCCTATTAAATAATTTGTTCTATAAAGTAGCTGAGCATGTCAAGTGCTTAAAATACAGATCAAAAAGTAGTAGTTAAGTAAAATATTTTCTAACATCAGTACTTTCTTTGACAAAGGCACAGCCGGAATTTAAAATTTCCGTATTGCATAATACAACAATAATGGAATCACTGACAGATGGACGGTAATGGGTGTTCGTTGTAAACACACCTACACTATGTCTATGCTTATATATTGAATGATGAATGGGTGTGTGCCAGGTGGGACTTTCACTAGTTCTGCCGTACATTTAAAGGGGTCGTGGGGTTCAGTGTGATAAGAGAATTGGGCAAAATTTTAACAATGATATTTAAGTTACGGTAATGAGTCATAGCGCTGTTCATTTGTTGATATAATTAATTACTTATGTATTTGTAACAAAACTAAAAGCCGGACAAGTGAGAGATAATCTTGCGTGGAGAGGGTTCCGTAGATGATTATATAAGTATCAAATATTTTTTTTTAATCTAAACCAATTTTGTTTGTTTTCCTATGTTATTTTGGATTCCATAGACTTGATATAGGTTTCTTAATATCTTATAGTTATTTTTCTAAATTTTAGGTCCAGTAGTTTCGAAGATAAGAGAGTCAATTCTTTGCTTTTTTCTTAAGTAACTTCAAAATTATATTTTAAAATTATTTATAAATATATATTTGATATTTTAAATTTTTGAGGTACGAGACCCTAAAATCACTATATTAATATTCAATACTAGTTTCTGCTCGATACTTCACTTACGGCTACTAACAATCAGATCCAAAGGCATTGAAAAAACGTTGTAATATTAAATTAAATATACAATAAAAAAACAAGATACAATTTGAAAACTCTGTATAAGAAACATTTCTTTTCAAAGAAAAAAGAAGCGCTTTCAATATAGAGTTCCCTTGTCTCATCAGGTTCATCTAGTGATGAAATTCAGTACTAATCCGGTAATTTTAGAAATATGAATATACAATTTATGAGCTACATCTATGCTAAGCTTCATCCAAATCCGTCATGCCATTATGGCGTGATTAATTTACAAACAAACAAACGTCTAAATACGACATTATCATTTATAATATTAGTAGGATTTACATTGTATTTACCTCACCGAGAAATTAATTTAAAATTAACATATTAATTCTACATTTTAACTAAAGAAATAATATACTTATGTTTCAAAATCGAATACGCACGTGTGCAATAGCGTGACCACTATAATTCTCGGAAATATTCTTTCAGAATTGACATGACAATATCAGATTATCTCAATAATAAGATAAATTTATTAATATCTGATAATATTGATAAGGATCGTTAGGGTAAACGCCTGAATAGAATGTTATAAAACAAGATAGCAGCTGTTGACGTAACAAATGTATGAAATGTACAGTTTCGCACGGAGTGGTTTAGATACCGGTCTCCCGCTCGAGTGTTATGGGTTCGATTCCCACTCAGGACAACTCTTTGTGTGATCCACAATTGGTTGTTCTGAGTCTGAGGATTATTACTTAGTGCAGGGTGTTGTCTTAAAAAAAAACAATTATTATGCTGTGGTGAGGGCGCTACACTATCCTGTTCATCGCCCCAAACGACGTGGTGTGCGGATTGGTACATTTTTTCCCGCCTTAATAAAAAAGGGTCAGATCGTAAGAGAAGCACGAAATATCAGCTCTACTTACATACTTTCTGATATTTTAAACGAATTTTAGGTGCATATAATACATTCATACTTATAATTATAATAATTTCTAAAATAAAGCGAATATTAGACATCCTACATATTATAAAACTGTAACACAGCTGTGTCTATATATTTAAGATATTTGAAAAAAAAAAGTCTTTATTAGGCTATAAAGGTAAGTGTACACAAAACATTTTTTTTAGAAATTTTGTCTGTTTGTCCGTTCGCGCATTACGCAAAAACTACTCAACGGATTTTGATACAACTTGTTTTATTTGATATCTCTTGATAAGACTTAACAACTGGTATACATTTTATCTCGCTACTATATCGGGGACCTGAGTTGTAACTTGAATATAAAACGTTTACGGAATCTGTCGCGTCGCGTTACTTGATTTTCTATCCGTTACCATCAATGCTGGCTAGATTAATTTGCTTGTATACATATATTAGATTTGAGCACGTTAATTATGTAGTCCATCCATCCATCCATCAGCCGTTCATCTTCCACTGTTGGACATAAACACTTTCTTGTCTCCCCTAGGTATTGCCATAATCGCCACGCTTGGCAGGCGGGTTGGCGATCGCAGTGGATATTTTTAGTACACAGGGGAACGCTGCTGCCCGGTCCCCCGGTAATACCTTAGTCGGCTTTTACGACTCTCATGGAAAGAGACCGGGTGGAGCTATTTTCGATGCCAGCCCCACACGGCTAATTAATTAGTAATTAGTTTAAAAAGTAATCTTTCATACCCAGTTTTGTGATGACCAACAGACGCAAAGTAAAAAAAAACCATTTGAGAATCACATAAATAATTGTCCTGAGAAGGAATCGAACACGTAGATCACACAGTTGATTGACCTGTACGCTACTACATAGGTCGTCTATGTAGGTGATTAATATTTGTCAACTCTATGTTCATAACTCACTGTACCTAAGTCTTAAAAAAAATACATCATTTAAAAATATTAATAGACTAGAACTTACACAATTCTGTAATCACTATTAGCCTTGAGAAGCTTTCACATGTCAAACGTTTCTCCGATTACCACGGTTAAGCGGTAAAAATTGAAAATTATTTCAACCTTCCATTCAAGTAATTATTAAAAATGGAGTTACTTGAAAACCAGTTCAGCCACTAACCACTAAATAACTTGTAACAATAACAACAATAAATATTATTTCCGATTCATTACCGTAATCTAAGCAACAAAAAAGTGAGTACACCGAACTCTCTCTTAGTAGGGGATTGTCGATGCAAATTCTCTTACTATAACATCGTTCCCACGGGCTTGAAGCAATTCTTTGTTCCAGTGTCCCCTACCAAGACTTCATTTTTTTATCGTCACCGTGTCACTTTAATGATGCCTTTACTTTCTTGTTTACTTTTGGAACTTTTATCTGTGTCATTGTAAAGTTCGGGGTGGTGTCTTTGAACAAGGGATGAATGACGAAATTTTTCGTTTCTTTTCTATTTTTAAATACTAATGCTCTTTTAACGGTCGCTTGCTCGTTGAGACGGGATTACACAATAACATTGATAATTGGTTTACATATTTTTTAGGAATGTCAAATATTATTTAGCGAGATTGTTATTTTGATCGTCTATTAATCATTGCATGATTGCCATGATGATGCGGATAACAAAGTTAGCGTTGTAGTTGTTATGTGAAAGTTATAGTTGGGTATTACGTCTTCATTCATCTTCAATACGTCGAAATCAAATATTTTCTCTAAAAAATTTAATAATTTTTCATTCTTTTTACACCTTTGTGAGCTGAAGATTGTAATATATAAAAATCATTACACAAAAAAAAATAATTGCTAGAATATGTAATATATGTAATGTCATGATCTTTACTTACCTCGTTTATAATGTAATCAAACTATTAAAATACTTTAGCAGAAAATGCCTTAGGCATTAAGTCCGCCATTGCAAAATATGTTCTTTGTATGAAGGATAAATAAATAAATAATAATTTAGTATAAGAGCAGTAAATATTTTTGATGCAAGTTGTCCGTTCTGTAAAATAAATCCCTCAGAGTTAAGTCATCCAAAACTTTAGAGAGCTGTACCTTACCTCAAATAACTGACAAAATTGTAATGTGTTTCTAAAATATCTAACATAGAGGTCTAGTCTTACATGATATAATGATAATCTTATATCCTGGAAGCGATAAAAGAATCCGATATAACATTTCCCTGTACATATCCGATATAACATGAGAGCTAGACTGCTGTACTCGTATGAATGCATTCGTTGATTCGGCCTCTAAGTACTGTTTATCGGACACTCACCATCAATTCCCACATGTGTTTGCCAGCTGGTATACATCCCGCAGTTACTTTTAGACGAGTTAATAAATATTTCGCACTGGTGAATTTCTGTGTTGTGAACCTAAGCGTTCACGTCCTTATGTTTAAAAAGAAGTCCGCCAGCATAGCGCCAATAAATATAAGGCTTGATTTTCAAAAATTACGAATTTTTTTTTTATATACGAGTAGGTTTTTTTTTATACACTACGTTGGTGGCAAACAAGCATACCAAGAATCCAAATTTAAATGGTATTAATTAAGCCCACCTGATGGTGGTTAGCAACACTGGACCAATACCACACTAGCAAGGCAAGGTATAGGTGGAGAAGAAAGATAATAATGCCAGGATAGGAAGGATACTAAGGAGATTATGGGAATATAATAAGGAAAGAATAGGAAGGATAATAAAGAGAGGATAGGAAGGATAACAAGGAAAGGGTAGGAAAGGGGTTTGGTTTTTGATTTCATTAGTTTAAAATAATCACAAAAAACAACATGTGGAACCACTTTTTTATCTTTTTTTTCTATACAGCAGTGTGTAAGATTGTGATAAAATTTAGAAATTTTTATATATATTTTTATCATTTGACATACTTAGCCATATACATCAAACACAAAGTGGAAAATCTGAAATCGAAAAGAATTGGCAAAGCACCTGGACGGTATCCAGGAGATGAAAGTTCAAGTCCTGCTCGTGACTGTTATTTTCGATTACACATTTTCCGCTTTGTGTTTGTGTAAAATTTGGGTAATTTGAGTTGTAACTTAAAGAGGTCTTCATTGGTTAACATTTTTATAAGAGGTTGTGCTCATTAGGAAAACAATAGTGTTGGCTGTATTAATAAAACTTTTAGCTATCTTGACTAATATAGAGCGAGGATTACTCTCTGGTCTCTTCTTTTATTATTTTAATTATTATGGGTAATAATTGAATGAAAGTCAAATTGAGATAGTCATAACAAGTCCTGGCATCCGATTCTGTTCATTGAAGTATTTTGAATATTTCCTTCCTAATAATATAAATGCGAAAGTGATTTTATTTGTGACAATTTTGCACTGTAATTACTAAACTAATCATTTTATATATTTTCATTTTATATACATAGTCAGAAAAGGACATAGGCTAAAATATATATTTTTTTAACGTCCCCTGATCCCAAACTAAGCTTAACGCTTGTGCTATGGGCACCAGATTACGGATATAATACATACACTACTTTTTTTTTTGTAAATACATACATAGAATAGATAGAAAACACCCAGACGCAGTACAAATATTTGTGTTCATCACACAAATAATTGTCCTGAGTGGGAATCGAACCCACGACCTCGGGCACGGAAGTCTGTTACACTACCGACTACGTCACGAGGCCCGTCCTACCGTCCGTAGGATACCTATTTTTACATAGAGATAATTAATGTGACGTAGAATTGAGTATGTAGGTCACGCCGATGGAGTCGCGGGTAGTATCTAGCAACAACTAATTGCTAAAAATCTTTCTACGTATTTCATAATGATAATCTTGGATTATTTACATCTCTCATTATACTTATTAATATTCACTACCGACTGAAAACCGGCTAAATTGTAATTAATAAAATAAAATTTAAATGTTATTAATTAATATAAAAACTCAATTTATTACTTACTATATTTGGATAAACTTCCTGCTGTCTGTCAGATACGATGTCTTGTCATAATAATTATTTTTATGAGCAAGTTATGGGTTCATTAGTAAATAGTGGTCTTTTCTAAGTTGACAGTGACATTGAACATTGAACTTTATCATTAATCTAATGGTTACCGTCGCTCATGGGCTCAACTATACCAATAGTATTGTCTAACCGCATATCACCATTTTATTTCACCGATATGAAAAAAACTTAACGAAAAAAGACGTAATGCTACTTCAACCAAAAGTCACACCGATGTAGGTATTTCATGGCGCTACCAACCCACTCGGGCTCGATAGCAAACGAGTACCCCCGTAATGCAATGGATGATAATTGCTTACTTCCCTTAGTTGCCTCGTACGACACCCGTGGGAGAGAATGGGGTGGTGATATTCGTATTCCTAGTCCGTTGCCACACGGACAAGTAAACGTCAAGGTTTTATACTGTATACAGTAACAACAGTATTTTATTTCAGTAAAGTAATTATTATGTACTGTTGTTAATTTGGGAAAATAATGTGGCACACTGGTTAGATCTTATGAGATAAGTCAAAATAAATAATTTACGAGAGACTAACATGTGGTTACTCCAAAAATCCTAGAGATATGGGGTGGGTAAATAGTTTTAAATAAAATCCTTTTATTTTATTTAATACTAGCTGCTACCTGCGACTTGGTCCGCGAGGAATTTAGTTATTATCTGTATTGTGAGGAAACTTAATTATTTTTTCTAAATAAAAGTAGCTTAAGTTACTTCTTGTAACAACAGCTATCTGCTAATAAAAGTCCCGTCCAATTCCCCCAATTTTCCCGGTTTGGCGACCGATGCAATGTTCCTCTCAGAAAACGTATATGACGCTATCACGTAAAATTATCGTCCGTAAACCGACTTTACAGACAAACAAATAGTTTTTTTATAGTTGAATGTTAAACCAACAAAAGTAACGCATACGCGATAAGGATAGAAAACTTATACATGTGTCTCGCTCACTCTTGCTAAGAACTAATATGTGCATCCTTTTCTTCATCCTTAGTATTCAAATAGTGTCGAGATTTTATAGTATTTTTAGTCTAGGTATAGGTGGAACATATAAAATGACACTGTCAGTTTGACAATTATTCCTTTGCTGTTCATATGTGATTACCTAATTACAAAGGCAAAAGCCAAAGAGAATATAACCGCTACGTTTAGCAAAAGCCTTTAACCGGCTGTACACACTCGTCGGGACACAACGAGACAGGCTGAGGGCGAGTGTGTACATGGTAGCCTCGTCTCGTCTCGCGGCTCTCGTTATGTCTCGGAAGCGTATCGGTTTTTTGTGCACGAGTCAAAGGGTCTCGGTGAGTCTTGTGATGAAAACGAGAGCGCGCCTGTACACACTCGTTTGCTTAGCTGCCCGACAACTGCGTTCGCGTAAAGACGTGCTTTCTGCGTACGACAACGATGTGCTCTAACGCTTTTTAGAAGCCTACCAAAGGAAAGCACTATTATGGAATCCTAAGAATGTCAGGCACAAGGATAAGCAACTATTACACGACGCTTGGTTGCGGATAAGCAATGAATTCGATTTCACCGTTGAAGATTTAAAAAAAAATATATATTCCCGTTGATTAGTTAAAAAGTTCTTTTTCGCCATGGTTTAATATATTTTTTTTATGGTAAATGATTAAAAAAATAAAATTACAATAAATAATAAAAAAAATAAACACTGCAATTGTAATTTCCACGTCCATCGCAACAGGCATCCGAAGTTCAATTGATACAACGAGTATGTACATGGTGTGCTCTCGTGTCGAGCTTCTACCAGACGAAAGTGGACGAGAGGTTCGCGAGACAAATAGACGAGTGTGTACAGCCGGGGTTATATATCTATCTAATTAATATTAATTCTTTATAACCTAATTGTGACGTCATCAGGCATTTTTCGATTTTAGTAACTTTTCTCTAAAAATAATCATTAAAAAATTACAAAAAATATGTATCAAAATTCGAGAATATAAAAACACGGTATTTTTATTTTAGCGTTTTTTTTTAATGTTGTCTGTCATGTCAGTACATAAATGATTTGTGTAGTTTGACATTAACACGACGATCCCGTGAAATAATATCATGCAACGTGCGATTCGTATAAATTCTATTCCATTCTCATTAAAAAAAAAAAACCAACGGCGTAAATTTTTAACTTTAAATAAAGAGACAATTCAACCGAAAATCATGTGTCAACAAATTGAACAATTACGCAATTCGATATCTTATTTAATGCCGGTTTGATTTCTAATTACAACACTTTCTCCGATAATGATCTTAGGTAGGTAGTAATAAAAACTCGAGTTAATATTTTGTTATTACTTACAACGGAGAAAGTTTGTCCTCTGTGTTATGTAAATGAACATTGGTGCTAATAATAATACACGTTATGTTAAATTTGTTTGATAACACAAAAATTGCCGAACCGTTGACTAAAACTTAACCCTAAAGAAACATGGCGTCACGCAGGCGTTCGATATTTAAAACTGAGCCAAATGCATTAAATGAAGGTCTTATTCTATCGGTGTATTTTATGTATGTGGGGAAAGGTGGTTATTATCATTTGCTGTAAATTTTTTGAAAGATCTCTCTTTAACCCTATTCAGGATACCGTGACATAAACAAACCATAAAAGGGGTACTTTTACATGTCACATTTATATGTGAAAATACTAGATTAAATACAAAAATGTACAAGTAAGTATGAACGTACACTATTACATTGTAAATGGTATTTTAGTGTTATTTGTGCAGAACTTAACGTATTGATTATTTAAATTAATTTGAATTTGAACGTCATATTGCCTAAAATCTTAGAGTATAGATAAACTATAGCTTATGTATACTCTAAGCCTAAAATATTCAATTCTTCGTTTGCATAAATTATAAATTACAAAGTTGTCATGCAATAAAACCTAAATAAGACTTGGCTCTCAAACTTTGAATGCATTTTAACACTATTAAAATCCTCCGAATAAATAGTTTTATAAGAGTGCTCTGGGTTTTAGTTAAGTAAGAACATCGTGGGAGTCTAATGTCCCCATAAATAGTTTATTTCTAACTAAACTTGTCCTATTCTCTAGATTTAACACAGATGAACCTTATGTGAATACACTATTTTAATCACGTAGTCAGGTTTTCGGTCAAGCCGTTACATAAACAGTATAGCTAGCCTATACATAAATGAATGGGTATCCCTTTATACAGGAGTAGGCGAGTAGGTATGACAGAGAGTATTGGTGTAAAGATGCGAAAGGGAATGCTCCGATGGTTCGGACATGTGGAAAGAATGCCGGACGAGCGATTGGTTAAAAAGATATACAATGCGAAAGTGGAATTATGTAGGTACAGGGGGAGACCGAGACTCACCTACCTAGACCAAATCGGTCATGTATTGAAGGAAGGTGGAGTCAGGAGTCTCCGAAACCGGCGAGCGTGTATGAAGAGAGTTATGAATGTTGAGGAAGCGAGAGATGTATGCAAGAATAGAACCTCTTGGCACTCTGTTCTCTCTGCCTACCCCGCAAAGGAGATGGCGTGATGATAAGTAAGTAAGTAAGTTTATACACATGTAGTAGCTAACGTACTCCGCATAAAAAAAAACGATAAAATAAAGGTTTGAGAAATATTGGATCATTTGTTTACATTGTGTGTCAAGCTAAAGTTTAAATGGTACACTTTGGCTTGACACACAATGTAAATACTATTTGGCTTGATATGTTTCTGGAAAACAAATATATATTTGTTTCTTTTTTGAGTTTTATAACGATGATCATGGTGTACAGTTCAATGAACCTTTTGATTTTTACTTTTATTTCTCATCTATTTAAAATTAGAATCGTCATAACATTACGAACACGTTCCCTTTTTGAATATCAACCACACACGGCATCAATGTCTCAAAACGTCTGGTTTCAGTCATGGCTGCGTTCTTAATTCGAATCAATTCATCTTTCAAATGTACATTCACTGTAACCCGGCGTAACCCGAACTATTATGAGATAATAGGACATTCGTTTAAATGGGCTTCCCATTGTGACTCGACCTGTCAATTCTTAGAGCGATCACCGTGAAATCCGTTAGAAAGACCTACCACGATGTTTTTAAGCGTAATGGGATTCAGAGATTAGTTAAAATAACATTGTTTTAAGTGAAATGTATTCACAAAACTAAGGGAAAATGAAATAGTCCAAAAAACCGTTTGTTTAGTAAATGGAAGGGTATCTTCCCATTGCGTATGATTTTTTTTTAGGAAATTAAATGCTGCATACGTCATATAAATACTTCTTTTATGTTACTATCAAAGGTTTTATTCAAAACAATATCTTACGTAATCAATTAAATTTAAATACTGCAGCCTTTTCATACAATTGTAAATACTTTCTCTTAATTTTAATGTGAAACATTTTAAAGACGATTTTCTTTGGTACTTATATTAAATATCACGATAACGATCAATTTTTTCTCGTATTCATAGAATGGTATAGTTTATAGATTAGATAATTATAATCCAAAGCAAATCTAATGGGAGAAGGCCCTTTCGAAACTACGTAACCGCTGAGCATTGAAGATTTGAGCTTGGAGCAATAAATCAATGAGATCAGAAGGTTACATACGTACAATTCTTTTTAATAAAGCAATTGTAATATAAGGGAATAAAGTAATAGGTAAGGGGATAAAGAGGGGATGAAGTAATTGATAAGGGCAAAGAGGATGATGTACATCCTATTTTGATAATTTTTTATATAACTTTGAAGCATTTGACGTGCTTCGTCATGTAAATGAACATAAAAAGCGAAAATAAGAAATTGAAAATAAAATAAACATAGACGTCGCGGGACGTCTACCAGATGTGAAACATCGAAATTATTTTGTTGGAATAATGAGTAGAAATAAAATGATCATAACTTTTTCAATGTGTGCTTGCATAAAATTATTACATGTGTAAAATAGCGGGAGTAGACATAAATCATCATCATCAGGCCCTGGAAATCATCTAGAACCAAAGTAAAGACAAAACAAACAATTCCAAACTCGATAAGGTTGAGTCGTTTCATTACATAGTTACTGTGGCCACCTTCCAGCTCCATCATCAGACCCTGGATACCATCTAAAGACAAAGTACTCGTCAAGACGAATCAAACGATTCCAAATTCGATGGGGTTGCGCCTTTCATTACAGAGTTACTGTAGCCACCTTTCAACTCCATCACCAGACCCTGGATATCATCTAGAACTGGAGTACTAGTCAAGATAATTCAAACGAGCCCTAACTCGATGGAGTTGCGCTGTTTAGTTAGGTACAGAGTTCTCATGGTCATCTTCCAGATCCATCATCAGACCGTGGATACCATCAAAAGACAAACTACTCATCAAGACGAATCAAACGAGTCCAAACTTAATAAGGTTGCGTCGTTTCATTATGGAGTTACTGTGGCTACCTTCCAGCTTCATCATCAGACCCTGGATACCATCTAGAGACAAAGTACTCGTCAAGACGAATCATACGAGCCCAAACTCGATGGGGTTATGTCATTTTATATTGGAGTTCCTATGGCCACCTTCTAGCTTCATCATTAGATCCTGGATACTATCTAAAGACAAAGTACTGATCTAGACGAATCAAACGAGTCCAAACTCGATAGCGTTGCGCCGTTTCATTATAAAGTTCCTATATCCACCTTCCAGCTCCATCATCAGATCAGCTCCATGTCATCATAATATTGCATTATTACGCAATATACATATGCTTGTAAAATTTCAGCTCAATAGGAAATGTGGAAGTGTGTCTAATTGAACTTGCAAGATTTGAAAGGAACAAGTAAAAAAGCGTCGCCACGCTAACACCCGATTTCACCCTCTCTCCGCATTAGATGTTTCACATCAAAAACCACGAGCAGGATTTGAACCTGCATCTTCTGGAAAATCATCTCAGATGCTTTGCCAATTGGTAAAATGTCTGTCTGTACCCTCGGAATGGGCTTCAACTACTGAACGGATTTGGATGAAACATTTTCTGCTCTGTGTAGGTACTATTGCTATATACTCGGTAGTAAGCAAGAAATGAGGCGATATTAAAGCAGCCTCCTTAGGACGAAAAGCGAAACGTTAGACGAACTTTCGTTTCGAGTTATTGTGATGGATCAACAGTCCGACGCGTGATTCCTGTAGGCCTACCATGAACTCTTAGCTAGCGATTCAATTCCGACGCATTCAAAATAGGTGTGTTGTTGTGTTTCGTACCATGATGTCTAACTGAGCGATCTTGTTTAGGTTGTTGTAAGTTCATGGTACGAATTTCAATACAAAGATGTCATGTTTGCGATTCAGATTATGTGCTGATTTGACAAAAAACAAAAGATTGCGTCTTTGACATGCCATGGTACGAAATTGCGATTCAGTTCAGTTTGAGGCCTAAACTGGATCGCAGTAAGAGTTCATAGTAAGCCTGCTGATTAGTCGAGATTTCGACGCTTGATTTAGGCGACCAATCACAATGAAGCGAAACGAAAGTTCGTCTAACGTTTCGTTTTTCATTCTACAGGGCGGCTCTCACCTGATGGTAACTAAGAAATTGAGTTTAGACTAATACAGGTATATAACGTTATTTTTTTTTATTGCATGTAGTGGCAGACGAGCCACGGCCCATTCGATGGTAAATGGTAACCATCGCTCATGGACTCAACTATACCGAGAGTATTGTCAAGCCGCTGCTCACCATTTCATTTTACAGATATGAAATGAAAGAATAAACGGCTATCTCTTGCTACAGCCAAAACGCAACGACGTGCTTCATGGTCGGTCACACGGGAGATGGTGGTACCAACCCGCTTGGGCCCGATACCAAGTGAGTACTCCCACTTGGTACCCAGTCCTACCACCAGTCATGTAATGGATGATAATTGCTTACTTCCCTTAGTCGCCTCATACGACACCCGTGGAAAAGAATGGGGTGGTGACAATTGTATTCTTATTCCGTCACCACACATATATGTACTTACTATCGTGTTTATTGAGTATCATGCATTCTTTTAAATAGATAGTTATTAAAAATATAATTCTATGCGTTTTAAGTTGCATTTAACTAGATACTAATATAAAGTTTGTAAAATATATAAATAATAAATAGTCGATAAATTAATGTAATTTATACATACGATTTAATCAAACAAAACGTTGCTTGTTAGTTATTTAATCTTGTATTGTAATACAAAATGTTGGATTAAATAATTATTCGCTACTTTCTTAAACTAAACCGTGTGAACTAGGTCATTGAAACTGTAACGATGATAAGTGAATATTATTTGCAAGTGTTACCTTTAATTAAAGTTAAGACACATTTAAGTTGAAATTTTTAGTAATAATAATAATTAAAATTGAATTCTGACTTTCCGAAACTACGTAATAATTAAAAAAAAAAGTTGTGTGTACTTATGTACACGCGTTAGAAGTTATACTTCTTTGGCGTAACAAGATGAAAATCTTTTCAAAAATTTTATCTTTCGCCTTATTCCGTTTGTAGAAAAAACGACACTAACAATAGAAAAAAGGTATTTAATACATTGAAAGTTTTATTATAACGCATTATCTAGTTAAATAAAGTTTATTTAAATATCACAAAAAAAAACTAAAATGTTGACTATAGCTAACTTCAGGGTGTCGGTTCTTCGTGACGGTGAGCGCGCGCATCGTAAAAATTTACTCTCATCATTTATCCCTAATGCGCCAAAAGAAATATAACTTCAAAAAACATCACTGCTTGGTGAAAAAAAACTTTATGAGGAGACTACTTCTACCTACATGTCTTGCTTACCCCAGCACGAATAAGCCGGCTCGATCGGGGAGGTACCACCAGCTTGAAACACCGGCCGGTACTCCTACCGTTGTTTCGTATGGTGAGTAAACGCAAGCCCAAACTCACTCCCTATCCTCTCCTTATTATCCTTCCTATTCTCTTCTTAGTAACCTTCCTATCCTGTCTTTATGATCCTTCACCTCATATTTCTAATTTTGGAGATGGCGACGCGCAAGGGATGCCTCTGGTGTTGCTAGCGTCTATAGGCTACGGGAACCCCTTACCATCAGGCAGGTCGTCCATTCACGCATTATAAAAAAATATCTTAACAATTTTGTCGACGGCTTCTCGCTATGAGACCAGTGATATTGTGGTTACAAACTTAACGCACATACTTATAAGACATCGTTGTCCGTTCACCATAAGTGATTACAAGTTTGCGAAAGTGGTTTGACGCGACCGTTGTGGACATACTCGTGATACGAAACAATGCGATACTATCGTGCAACTGCAGTATTTGTGTCTAGCCACATTCTAAGCGTTAAAATGTTGCTGTTTGGCGACTGATCTATTTATAAAATTGTATGTAGGTATGTACTATACTATTATAAAGCTGTAACAGAGCTATGTCTGTACATTTAAGATATTTGAAAAAAAAACTGTATTAGGCTATATATGAGTTTCTAAACACAAAACAATTTTTTTTAGATTTTTTTCTGTTTGTTCGTTCGCGCATCACGCAAAAACTACTGGACGGATTTTGATGCAACTTTTTTTATTTGATAGGTCTTGATTAGATTATCCCGCTATTATATCGGGAACCTGAGATATAACCTAAAAACTAGCGGAGCCGCGGGCAAAGGCTAGTAATTATCATGTTTGTATGGGATAACATTCGATAGTGATTACTTAAGGTTTGGTTTGGAAATACAGTGCATGATATAACGTAATTAACTTTAGTTGAATAATAATAGGAATTATTATTATTATCTGTGGTAGACATTACAACGACACAGCCGAATAACATATATTCGCAGTCATTTTTTTTTGTTAAGGCGGGAAAAAATGGTCCTAATCGCACACCCCGTCGTTCGAGGCAACGAACAGGGTAGTGTACCCACTAAATAAACCCGCCGTATGCCGTCTCTCCGCCTTTATTGGCGGGGCCACTGGAACTATTACCTTGCTTCAGTGGTCCGCCGACGGCTTGCCCTTTCGGGTACCCTCAGTAGAGGGTCATGCCCAGTAGGGCATGGCATCCGCAGACGGAGCGTCGCACCTTCGCATACGTACCTACTTCAAGTGTTTGAATATACACCCGAAATAATTCTTACAGACAACACAGCTATTTAGATGAAACAGTATAGATAGGTAGAGCTTTCAAGCCACTGAAGTAATGTCACATAGTTTCGCTGGTCTGCTAATACAGGCCTCCGCCTGTCTCTCCAGATGGCACACCGCGGGTTAATTTAGTGGGTGAGGGCCCCACACTAGTTACTCTATTCCCTGAACAACGGGGTGAGCAGTTAGGATCATTTTTTCCCGCCTTAAAAAAAGTACAGCTTTCTAATTGAAACATGAATACAATATTTTTTCCACCCCATTCTGTTCCAGCAATCAGTAATATGTTCGTTAGGCATCAGTTGAACATAATACACAGCATCCGTCATGTGGGACTCAGCAGGGTATCCGAACAGCACTGTTTAGTTGGTATTAATTTATAATAATGGCCATTGAACTGTTTATGAAGTTACTTCCACCATTATGTTTTTTCTAAATGTTTTTTTAATAAATAAAAGCTGTTAGGTAATAAGTACTATCCAGATGTACTGCGGGTCTATTTTAAGGTCATGCGTTACACCTCTCAGGTTTCTACCTTAGGTTTTAGCCACTATAGGGACTTACACCTAATAAAATAGTGCACGGTGTGTATTGAAGGTATGTATCAAAAATAGAAAGAGGAAGATAAAAGAAAATTAATACAACAACACACAATTATTTGTAATTTTGTCCGTCTGCTTTTGTCTCACATTTCTTATATTGCTGATTTAGTTCTTATGCGGATGTCAGCGAAGATTCTTATTTCATTTAAATAGTATTTAATTAAAAGTAGTTTCTATAATGTTAAAGGAAAAATTATTTGAGAAAGTGGAAAAAGGGAACTTAACCGTAAGCACGATTCGAACCTGCGTCTTATCCAATCCGGGGAAGTGCTCTAGACGGCTAAGCTATTGCAGTGACATTGTATGTCTTCTTAACCAATTGCTCATTTGGCATTCTTTCACATGTCCTAATCATCGGAACATTCCCTTTCGCACCTTTACACCAATATTCCTTAAACACAAATTGAAAAATGTGAAATCGAAAATAACAGTCACGAGCAGGATTTGAACCTGCATCTCCTGGATACCGTCCAGATGCTTTGCCAACTCAGCCATCGTGACAATTGCTCCCGACTGCTAATTTCGATAACACATTCACACTTAACGTCTTTGGGTGACGCCTGCGCCATCTGTCGGAAGTATTTTCATACATTATACCGACCAGGTAAACTTAATTTTACAATTAAGATTTTACCATTATGCAACCATCAGTATCTAAATGTCTAGTATATACGTTCGTGTTTCGAAAAATGTTTTTAAAATAGTCCGTCGCCATATTCATAAAAATACTCGTATTGATAATGGGGTGTCCAGACTACGTGATTATGGATGCATTACGTGATTTCACACGAGTAGGAATAATAGCCAAATTTTGTTATTTTACAAGCATTGTATGTTCTAGTGAACCATAGAGTAAATTTTTCAAAGTGTAAATTGCGATTAAACTAAATATGTTACACTTTAGCGCTCTTAATTGTTCACTGCACAACATCGGAAACTATTCGCTAAAGACAATCGCTATATGTGGTTTTATAACACTGCATTCTTTGCATTTCAAACCATTATCGAATGTGGGTCCCTCCCCAAAATACGAAGGATTGAGGCAGACTTCACAAACAGTCTCTTAAATATCTCTCATCTCTATGACGTAGTCATATCTATTTACCAGGTAAACTTAATTTTACAATTAAGATTTTACCATTATGCAACCATCAGTATCTAAATGTCTAGTATATACGTTCGTGTTTCGAAAAATGTTTTTAAAATAGTCCGTCGCCATATTCATAAAAATACTCGTATTGATAATGGGGTGTCCAGACTACGTGATTATGGATGCATTACGTGATTTCACACGAGTAGGAATAATAGCCAAATTTTGTTATTTTACAAGCATTGTATGTTCTAGTGAACCATAGAGTAAATTTTTCAAAGTGTAAATTGCGATTAAACTAAATATGTTACACTTTAGCGCTCTTAATTGTTCACTGCACAACATCGGAAACTATTCGCTAAAGACAATCGCTATATGTGGTTTTATAACACTGCATTCTTTGCATTTCAAACCATTATCGAATGTGGGTCCCTCCCCAAAATACGAAGGATTGAGGCAGACTTCACAAACAGTCTCTTAAATATCTCTCATCTCTATGACGTAGTCATATCTAATGTTTAGCCGTGATACCACAGAATAAGTACTAGTCCTACGGACAGAAGCATTACTTCCATTAAAACTTGTCCAGTGTCTCTATAATAGCCTACAAAATCTTAATAATAATACCAATTGTTCGTAGCGAGAAGAAATGTACCTTATGTACACAAAATATAGTTGAGATTGTTTTGCCCGCCGCGTGAACCTCGAGCAACCGCGTCATTCAACGAATGCGCTAGGGTTGCAACTATGATGATTTTATTTACTTACTTATCATCACGCTATCTCCCTTGCGGGGTAGGCAGACGAAACAGAGTGACAAAAGGCTCTATTCTTGGATACATCTCTCGCTTCCTCAACGTTCATTTTTTCTATTCTCTTCATACACTCCGGTTTTCGCTCGCCGGTTTCGGAGACTCGTGACTCCACCGACAGCAACAAAGCTGTCGTTTATAAAACTTAAAAAAATATTTTTCTAGTAGATTCTATTTGATTACTTTTTATATCATTTTAAATGTTATTTTCAAGTCGGATTATTTTTTTATAAATTGTTTTTTTTTATTGATCATATACGTTTAGAGTTTTAGCTTTGAATTTATATAAAATTTTATTTTTTTATTTATTTTTCGGTTATAAAATTTTATTGTCGAAATACCCTAAATCGCGTAAATAATTTTATTTTAATCAATACTACAAGCGCGAGCGCTTAGGCGCGCGTGCGACACTCTTCGCTCGGTTATACCGTGGTCGGTACGTAGGCATTTAACTCGGGGCCTTGAGCGAGTGATGTACGCCTGGTGATACTTTGTTTATGCTTCTTTGTATACATAAAACGCTAACTGCCTCTGTGGTGCAGCAGAAGTGTGAGCGTCTGCTGATCATGAGGTCTCGGGTTCAATCCCCGGCTCGAGCAGTGTTACTGAGCTTTTTCATAAAAAGAAAAAATTTCAATAACAGCCCGGAGTTTGGAAATGTGCCCGGTAGACGGCAATAAGCTTACCCTCTATTACGTAGCTTAAGGAATTAAACATAGCTGGGGAATGGTGGGTGTGTAATACACTTCTGCCTACCCCTTCGGGGAATACAGGCGTGATGCTATGTTTCTATGTATAATGCTTAAGTGACACCAGAACGAGACTTGAATATGCAACTCCTTTACTATCCTAATATTGGGAGATTGGGACCGGTGGGTCTGAGTTGGCTGTGTGGGGCGGGCTTTAAAATTGTCCCACTCCTCTCCACCCATGGGAGTCGTAAGAGTCGACTAAGGGAATACCTGGGGAGTGGGCAGCAGCACTCCCTCGAGTATTAACAACATCTACTGCGATCGCCAACTCGCCTGCCAAGCGTGGCGATTACGGCACTATCCCCCCATATGTGCGCACAGGACCGCTCGTTGTGGCGTTCACTTGGGGAGGCCTATGTCCAGCAGTAGACGTCGAAAGGCTGTTGGATCGTCTGGGTTGCCACACTTTGTAAGCTATCAGAGCTCTCAGGCATGCAGATTACCTCACAATATTTTCCTTCACCGAGCAGTGATAATTTGTAAACAAATAACAACACACATGAATTTCAAAAATCTCAAAAAGTCTGAGATGTTTGTCAAGCGAGAACCGGGTCCATGGACTGAGGCTCGAATCTTATGATTTGATTTAATAATAAGGCCAGAAACGATTAAAAACGTGTTTAATGTATCTGAGTTACAATGTAAGTACCTAAATGGATAAATCGTACGCCTATGCTAGATTCACATATAGGTACGTCTTTTTTGTTATCGTGCCAGAATACGACTGTTATCATTCCAGAGGTTATCTTGATCACAGAAAGATTACAATTTCCTAAAAACTATCATTCTTAAATTAGTTGTCCGTGTGGTGACAGACTAAGAATACAAGTGTCACCACTCCATTCTTTCCCACGGGTGTCGTACGAGGCGACTAAGAGAAGCAAGCAATTGTCATCCATTACATTACTGGTGGTAGGGCTGGGTATCAAGTGGGAGTACTAGCTAGCTATCGGGCTCGAGCGGGTTGGTACCACCATCTCCCGTGTGACCGGCCATGAAGCACATCGGTGTGTTTTGGTTGAAATTAAATGGTGAGCAGCAGCTTGACAATACTCTCGGTATAGTTGAGTCCAAGAGCGACCGTTACCATTGACAAAAAAAAACTCGTTCGTGTTGTGCCCAAATTTTTAATTACACATTACATCCAATCGTCTTGTATTGATTTATATTTTGATAATATCGTTAACGTGACATGTTTATATTTCATTTTGTGCACAGCGCGCGAGTATAACACATATAGGATCGATTACACAGACTTGATTTTCGAGCATATCTCATGTTCATCATGGCGAGTGCACTAGCGTAACGTCTGCTGGCACTGCCGATATTAATAATATATCTAAAATATCAATATCGATACTGTCACAGCTATAAGTTTAATATTTTTAAGCAATATTAACTCGATATTATACAGTATTTCATAATAAACCCTTTTAATACAGCAAACTGGCAACATAATTTATTATGAAATCATTGCATAGAATTTATGCATTACAAAATAGGTTCAGCATGTTATAAAGTAGATAATGAATTAATTTATTGCATTGTATATTAGGCAAGTATTACATGTGTAATATACGTGAAATTAATGTAATTTACATTTTATTTACCTTACCTTAAGTACTCATCAGTCGTATTAATTATTGAGAGATGAGGAAGGCTGAATATCATTATTATTTAAAAAAAATAACATTTTTAGCATTTGACATGCTTAGCCATATACATTAAACACAAAGTGGAAAATGTGAAATCGAGATGCTTGGTTCAAATCCTGCTCGTGATTGTTATTTTCGATTTCACATTTTCCACTTTGTGTTTAATATGCTAACTACTCGACCGATTGTCATGGAAAGTAGCGTACATATAGACCATAATCTGGAAAGGGACATAGTTTACTTTTTATTTCAGAAAAAGCGGATAGTTCTTGTTATATTAATCTTATTCGATGGACGGGTGGATTTGGTGGTGGAATTCCTTGGATAGTATTTTGTTGAGTTCTTTCTATCTTTTAATTCGTGAGTTTTTATTATACTGTTACTCTCTCTATTACAGAGGGTACCTCTGTAATTCCTCAGAGATAAAATGGTCAGGTCTTCGTACCAGAGGGCAATATTAAAACAGATTATGCACATTATAAAAATTGTCACAGAGGTTTTTATTAAAATATCGTAAATCAAGTTCGTGATCGGAACTCCAGCAAAACAAAGCCAGCAAAGGAAAGCCCTTTCCTCCCTTTGTATTTTAATATTACTGAGTAGTAGAGTCACTAATATATTGTAGTTTACGTCTTAGCAAAAGACATATTAGGTGTTAGGAAATACTGTCATTTACCGTTATTAAGTATGCCTACAGCAAATTGCCTATCAAAATTAGAAAGTTAAGTGTGCACGTGCAAAAGTACCTAAGTACTACACGTAGGTACTAAAGATAATCTCTAAGTATGCAAGTAAATTGTTTTATGTTTTCAGTGTTTATTTTAGTCATTTTTGTAGCAGTCCGAAGTTTGGAAATCTGCCCGGTAGGCTCGCCCCCTATCACGTGGGACTTAAACATAGCTGGCGAATCGTGGGTGTGTAATACGCCTCTGCCTACCCCTTCGGGGAATACAGGCGTGATGCTATGTTTTTGTTTTAATCATAGATGATGATGTCTAATGTCTTTCCTCTGGTATTTTTAATTCTATTCTCTATTTTGTACTAGCGCATTACCCGTGGCTCCACTCGCGTCATAGTATACAAATTTGGATAGAATTTGCGTAAAATCCTTTCTTAGTACTGTATCAATAAGACCCATATGTAAATTTTCACGGTCCAGGAGTTTGGGTTATGTGTTGATTTTTAAGTCAGACAATCGGTTATTCTTTTATATAGGTAGGTACCTATATAGATAAGAATGGAGTGTATAATGGATACAGTAACATAACATTAGTATCTGACATAAACAATTATATCGTGTAAAAGATTGTAGATAAACAATTATCAAAAAGGTTTTACTAAGTCTAAAAATCTTATGAAAGCCAATAAACTTCTAATCATATGAAGCTTAATTCCCTATTAATACTGGGAATTACAAAGATTTATATTATGTGCAACACTCATTTAAATACTTATATTAAATGTAAATTAATCTATAAAGTATACAATTTATTAGTACTATATTCAAAACGTCATAATAAACTTATGCTGAGAATGCTTCCACAGCATTAAGCGTAAAGTACCCATACGTCATCAAAAGTTATTCTGACGCTATGAAAGGGTTAAAATTATTCCCATAAAGTTGACATTATACATAGCTTTGTGCATGGTTGATGAACTTTAAAGGTTTATGTGCTATTTTTAATATTTAATGATCCATACCATAAGCATACAACTGATGGGCATTACTGTTGAAAACTGAGCTATGTGTGTACATTAAAGATATTTGATATGACTGTATTAGGCTACTTAAGTGACGCTGAACACAAACAATTACAATTTAAAAAAAAATCTTGCTTATCTATAAACAGTGATACACACGCAAGTAACAACTATAAATAATATTCTTCTTTATATCTGTATCTGCCTGCTGTTATGAAATGTTAACCAAACTCTTGTCTGTCCTCCGTGATCAAATTGCTTGATCAGATGGATCGCATAGGGATTAGTTTCGGATTTGCCTTCTGTAGCAGTGATATTGATTGTTTAATTTTAAGAAGAAAATAAATTATAGTTTAAAGAACTATATAAACACGATTACCACGAACTAAAAAATTTAAAATAATATCGTAATTAATAATAATGATTGTAAAAAAGCGCGGGATGCTTTTTACTAAAACCTTAATAATCAATTTGATGGCAATCGTGTATAGTTTTCAACTGACTTCCAAAAGGAGGAGGTTCTCAATTTGACTGTATGTTTGGTACGCGATTATTCCGCCAATTATTAATTAATTTCAATGATTCTTTTTTGTTTGCTAGGTGCTACTTCAGAGGGACCACCATTTAAATTTCACCAAAATCGGTCAAGCGGTTTTTAAAAAATAAACAAGTCTAAAAAGTTGTTTACATTGATGATATTTTTTCGTTTACTTCGAAATCCCTCTGAATCATTGGCGTTTATTTGGCGTACCCATATTATTTATAAAGCCTTTCTTCACGGTCAAAAAAAAGGGAAGAAAGGCTTTACTCAACGCTGTGATCTGTTTCTTTCTCTACTGCGCTTTAGGCACTCATCTTTGTCATTTTCAGACTCCTGTGCTCGACGCTTTCTTATGCGAGATGCACCCAAGGAAAGCCTCCCCATCATGGCCTCCAACAACTCTAACCTACACTCCTATTTTATAAAAAAACACTTAAAAGGAACTAAAAAACAAAAAATAATTTATAATTGGTATTTCAAACACATCAGTAGGTGTTTAGCACGGAAATCGCATGTTATTTTTTGTTTTTTAGTTCCTGGGTGCCTTTTAAAGGCGGTTTTTTTATTTAAAAATAATTTATTTATACTATTATTTAAGTTTTTGTCCACTAATCTCCGGAAGGACTTTACCAATTTGGACGGGACTTTCACTGTCAAATAGCTGATCTTATAAGGAGTAGATATCTTAGGTTACTTTTATTTTGGAAACATAATTAGTGTCCCAAACAAAAGAAGCAAATAACTAAATTGTACACGGACTAAGTCACGGGTAGCAGCTGCTTTCTTAATAAGTCCATAATCATATTATGGCTAGTATTTTAATTAGTCCATATGGACGTTCCGTAATTAGTGTCGTAGCCTATTCGTTTTGCATGTCACATAGAATTATAAGCTAACAGACTGATATAGTTTGCGTGCCACCATTTAGAGGTGCGACAGGGGCTTGCCACCTCAGATAGTGATAATTTTACACGAAATGGGTACACCGAAATTAGTAGTACCTAAAATAAGTATGTATTTATTTCGCTTTTCAATGAAAATATTATAACAGACTAGTCTGCACGCTGCTCCACCGCAGACAAAAGCTAGTTTTTATACTATATCTGAGGTTCCCAATATAGTAGCGGGATAAAATGTATACCACTTTTATGTCTAATCAAGAGCTATGAAACAAAAAAGTTTCATAAAAATCCGTATAGTAGATTTTTCGTGATGCCCAAACAAATACGCAGACAAAAATTCTAAAAAAAAATAGACGGGAGTCACGGAACGTCTACCAGATGTGAAAACATCGAAATCATTTTGTAGAAATAATGAGAAGAAATAAAATGATCATAACTTTTTTCAATGTGTGCTTGTATACATGTGTAAAATGACGGAAATGGACAAATCATTCTTCTAGGACCAAAGTACTTGTCAAAACGAATCAAACAATTTCAAAGTTGATGGGATTGCGGCGTTTTATAGCATAGGGCCCATGGTCAACCGGCTCTATCATCAGATCCTGAATATCTTGTATCTATTCAAGACAACTCAAAACTAGCTCTAAATCGATGGGTTGTGACGTTTAATTACCGAGTACCCATGCCCACCTTCCAACCATCATCAGACTCTGGATAACTATCTACAGACAAAGTACTCGTCTAGACGAATCAAACGAGTATAAACTCGATGGGGTTATGTCGTTTTATATTGAAGTTCCTATGGCCACCTCCTATCTCCATCATCGTACCCTGAATACTATCTAAAGATAAAGTACTCGTCAAGATGAATCAAAAAAGTCCAATCTCGATAGGGTTGCACCATTTCATTATAGAGTTCCTGTGTCCACCTTCCAGCTCCAACATCAGATCAGCTCCATGTCATCACAATATTGCATTGTCACGCGATATATGCGTGTAAAATTTCAGCTCTATCGGAAATCGGGAAGTGTGTCAAATTTAACTTGCAAGATTTGAACGGGACAAGTAAAATAAAAGCGTCGCCACGCTAACAACCGATTTTATCCTCCCTCCACATTAGATGTTTCACATCAAAAATAGTTTAGTGTTCAGAGATGCCTAAATATACATTAATTTTTATTCAAATATCTAATAATCTAATGTACAGAGCTGTTACTACTGGTTGGGATGGTTCCCGTAGGAATTCATGAGACAACTTTGGTAAAAGATCTTGTGAACCTCACCATAGCAACATAAATAACAAAAGTATATGATTCACTTCGGGGGTAGGTGAGAAAAACACTTTATAACTGGCATGGGAATACCAAGAGAACATAGCAAAACAGAGATATTAGTTTATTATTGAATGATATTATGTACACCGTGGTCATACGATTTAAGGATCACGCAAGCCGGAGATCGCGGTTTCAAATCAACTACCTTTTGTGACAAAAAAAATATTTCAAAGTTAAAATAACTTTAATGGACTTTTCTGCAACTGACTTTTAATCCTATACATTTATGTGTTTGTTTCTTTATTGTGACGTATTTCCGTTTCATCGAGTTTCAAATCACAGCGATTCTAAAGAAGTGTTCACGTCAAAAATGTTTTCTGTTCAGTTTTCATTCAGTGACGACTAAATAACCTATCGCAGTAATTTATTCTCAAATATCTTAAACATACAGACATAGCCCTGTTACAACTTTATAATGTTAGTGGTTTAGCCACGGGTAAACGCTAGCTTTCCCCGCGGCTTTACCGCAGTCAAAAGCCAGTATTTTGGTTATATCCCATGTTCCCGACATAATACCCGGATAAAATGTACACTTACCGGTCCTTTGTAGTTTTAGCGTGATGCCCAAACAAACAAACAGACAAAAATTCTGTAATTTGTTTTGTGTTCAGAGACGCCTCAATGCAATGACATGGCTCTATTATAGTTAGTACCTATACATATAATATAGATAGCTAGACATCCTTACTCCTCCAGTCAAGGGCCCCACGGTCACGATGCGGCGGTTGTCATTAAATAAATCCAAGCTTAATCTCATTTTGTAAATTATAACCCGCACGAAAGCAAACAAATTTATTACCTATCAAAAAGTCTAAGATAAATATAAAACCAATAATCAGCATCGGGGTTTCAAAGCCTTGGGAGTATTGCAGTTATAATTATTCATGTAAAAGTAACGCCGGCTGTGCATTCATCGTCCTGCCAAATAACCCTGTGCGGCATTGCCCTTGTATGCTTCGAAGGAGGGTTAACGTCCCCAGTTCCCACATCACTTAACCCGACGCTGCTGACGTGACGAATAGCTCGTTGCCATTGTCAAATGAATCAGTCAGCGGGTGGTCTCATTTTGCTCTAAGTGGATTCTGCTTGCTTGATTTTTAAGGACTTTTTTAAAGCACGCATGATTTGGTTTCCATACTTAAATGTCATTATATGCGTAGTCTTTGGTTTGCAATAATATTTAGTCTGGTCTCGAAATTCCCTTGGGAATCCAATAATATGAAATACCTATAAAATATAGTTAGGTCATTTCTGAATGGGTGTTAGGGAAATGACTGGACTAATGATTGAATCTAATAGATTCAAGTCTCGGTGGATTGTTACAAATAGATATTCAGTAATCTATATATATATATATGTATGTCATAGATTTGGTCGCTTCATTATGCGGTCACCCATTTCATGAAACGGTTCTATTTTATGAATTAGGATTTATATCTGCTGCCCATATAACTAGGGTTCTTATCCCTATATATTTAAAAAATTGCGCCATCAAATAGTATGAATTTTGCAAAATTAAACTTACTATATATGTATTGGAATAATGTATGTAAATGCATCCCATAAGCGGCGTGGGTCGTACAGACATTAAAAAACAAATGTAAAGTGGAAAGGACTCACCGTTGGTGACTGGCTTAGGCAGTCCAGAAAACTTCCCCAGATTGGATGGGACGCAGGTTCGAATACTGTTCGCAGCAATGCTCTCTTTTTTCACTCACAAATAATTTGTTATTTATTTTTAAATTAGATTTATTATTATACCGGCAATAACTCACGTTTAGGATCGATTACGTCGACCCGGGTTTCGAGCATATCCGATGCTCATCATCAGGACGAGTGTACAGCGGCGTCTGCGAGCTCCCAGTGTTTCTTAATTCTTTAGAAAATGGATACTTAGAACGTATTTAGTAGTTTCGTCAAATTCTATTGACAATATATACAAATAGAATACGGGTAAGCAGTTTCCAATTTGCTCTACATATATTATATCCAATCTAATGTCTGTTGCACACCGTCAATTGTAAGCAATAAGCATTAAGCGTTATATACATCTGTGTATTTTATCACGACATAACTAAATTTCTTAATTTATTCCGAATAATGTTACTAATAAAGTGGTAGGTATATGTAATTAGTAATCGTAAATAAGGGAGCTGAGAAAGGGGCGGCTGAAATTACACGGCATTTTTTTTGTTTGGGGCAACGAACAGGCTATGATATCCTCAACTCTCTACTCCACGAAATAAACCTGCCTTGTACCGTCTCTCCATCTACACTGGCGGACCACTGGCACTGTGAGCCATTACTTCAGCCGTCCACCGGAGTATTACACAGCCTTCGGCGGGCCACCGAAGGAATGTAAAATAGTTCCAGTGGCCCGCCAATAAAGGTGGAGAGACGGCACATGTCGGGTTTCTTTAGTGGGTAAAGGCCCCACACTACCCTGTTCGTTGCCCCGAAAGACGGGGTGTGCGATTAGGAACATTTTTTGCCGCCTTAACAAAAAAAACCAGCCGAGTTGAAGACTACCACTGAAGTAATGTAACACAATTCCAGTGGTCTGGCAATATAGGCGGAGAGATGGCACACAGTTGGTTTATTTAGTGGATGAGGGCCCTACATTACCCTGTTCGTTACCCCGAACAACGGGGTGTGCGATTAGGCACATTTTTTCGCGCCTTAATGAAATGAAAAAGTGCGTTCAAGACTACAAAACCGCCATTTTTTTGTGAATGTGGAAAAAGAGAGCTTTAGTGCGAGCGGGGAAGTGCTCCAGACCGCTAAGCCATCGCAGTGACTGACGGTCATTCCCAATATCTTTCTTTCTGTCTTTACGACCCACGCCACCTACCGGATGTGGAGATTAGAGATATACCCATGCCACCTATCGGATGTGTAGATTAGAGAGATTAGAGGCACTTCCCCAAATTGGAAGAGACGCAGGTTCGAATCCCGCTCGCAGTAAAGTACTCTCTTTCTAAATTCACAAATAATTTGTTCTTTAAAGTAGCTGAGCATGTCAACTGCTAAAATAGTATATAAATAATATATATATATATATAATATTTTGTATTATTTAAATTTTATGACATAATGTCAATATAAGAGCGAAGCCCTAATTGACTGTTGACTCGTTGGATACGAGACAACAAATAGCATCAATATACATACTAATCAAACATACGAATTACATAATCATGACCCGGATCAAAAGCGACGTAGTCTCAACTTTATTGCTAAGAGTTTAGATACACATTTTAAGTGCGGGCCATTTAAGGTAAGATCAAGGGAATTGCTACCTTAGTTATCGAATTTTAAGTTTCAAGCTTATGTAATATAATATATTCATATAGTAAAAGTTGTTGATGTTCAATCAATAGGCATATTAGAGTGGGCGATGACAGAGCCTGAAAGGTCAAACACGTCACGTAACACTTTCATATTGTTTAATATTATGCGGCTGACATGTTTTCGATCGATGCTCATGCGTCTGTGCAACGTTTGGGCGGCTCTCGTGTTCTATTTTTGAAATTTTAAATGTTACTACTCTATATTAAGTAAGATGGGTTCTGTTCATATGTAATTAAATAAATTATTATGAATCTGTGGTGCGAGCTGCGAGCTTTATTTTTCATTTCTTTTGATATTCTTAATTGTGAATAATATTTCCTATTTATCTATTACCAATATGATTATTTCATGAAAGATTTAGCGCTCTAATAAAGAAAATAATTATACGTATTATAATTAGTGGAATAACCAACATTTTGATATTTATATACAGGTATGTCAACACATTAAGAAGAAATGTGTTATCGAGATTCATAGGCCTGAGTAGATGTCACGATGGAAAAATTGGCAAAACATCTGGAATGGTTTCCCAGGAGATGCAGGTTCAAATCTTGCTCGTGACTATTAAGTTCGATTTCACATTTTCGCACTTTGTGTTATTTAGCAACAGTCAATCAGTGATTTATTTAAAAAAAATAAAGAAAAACGTGACTCAGACTCAGATATATTTGTAGCTACTTAGAAAACTTTTATAAAAACTAATTTTCGTGGAAGAAATTTGAAACATACGCTTAAAAGACTTATTTACACCCCCGAGGGCTACGAATCCGGTTTTGTACCGCATTATGTGCATACCTACTCACATATCGCACTCAAGAGGTTTATATACTTTCGATTTCACATTTTGGATTCGGTACATTTTTCCCACCTTAACAAAAAGAGTATCACAATCACTGCTTATTTTCACTTCGACTAAAAGCTTTGTTTTGAAATTGTCTTGTAAAAATTACTTAATACTTACTCCGTGGTGTAATATCCTTTTGAGCAATAAAGCAAAATGGTATACATAGTGTTACAAATATCCGTACATTGTGACACAAAATGTCGTTTGGTATATTTGGACCGAGTCATCATTTGATTTTTTGAGACTATTATGGCTCCCATGATTTTATGCAGTTAGTAATTCTATAGTCATAGAACTAAACTTTAACACCAAAGCTTATATGATTAAACTTACAACAAATGACTCACTAGAACCTTAGTTACAATACACAATGAGAAACAATTACTTCTAATCTTCGCAGTAAAGTCAAGGACTATTTTGATAGTCTCTGGGGCTATGAGTCACCAGATAACTAATAGTTAGTCTGTAGTATTAGAAAAAATACTAAAAAAAGAGATCGAAGTCACGATTCACAGATAGTATCGGGAGAAACAAATCGATGGGTCACAGAAGAAATTTAAAATAAGCACAATTTATTTTACAGAAACATTGAATATATAGTGCCGAATGGGCTGGCTTGATCGGGGAAGTTTCACCTACAGAACATGCCTGTATTCCCCGAAGGGGTAGGTAGAGGTCTATTAAACATCCACGGTTCGCCAGCTGTATTAAGTACCACGTAAAAGGGGGCGAGCCTATTGCCGTCTATCGGGCACATTTACACAGTACAGAACATCAGCATAAAGCTGTAGTAGGTATTTCTTATATTACGTAGGGCCGGAGGGCTAGAGTGAGAGGGCCAGAGGGCTAGTTACTCTTTGTCCCCTATGTAGCTTTCTATCTAAGGTCGAATCTATTCTTTCAGCCCCCCACCGACCGTCTAGTCCCACGTCTTATAACGGCACACACCTCTGAATTGTGTGTATTTGTTTACAAATGATCTCTGCTCGGTGAAGGAAAACATCGTGACTCACGATTCGTGAGGAAGCCTGCATGCCTTAGAATTTTTTTCGACGGCTTGTGAAGTCTGCTAGCTCGTACTGGGCCAGCTTATAGACTACGGCCTAAATCCATCTCACTCTGAGAGGAGATCTGTGCCCAATGACAATCCATCCATCCATCAGCCTTTTAACGTCCACTACTGGACATAGGCCTCCCCAAGAATGGGGGATAGTGCCGTAATCGCCACGCTTGGCAGGCGGGTTGGCTATCGCAGTGAATGTTGTTAATACTCGAAGGAGTGCTGCTGCCCACTCCCCTGGTATTCCCTCAGCCGGCCCTTACGACTCCCATGGGTGGAGAGAGGTGGGACAATTCTAAGCCGGCCCCACACGCCTGATGGCCAATGACAATAATAAGTTTTAAAAAAGCAATATTTTTTTCCCTAACAATACTAGGCAGTTAGTAGTTCCTTAGCCTACCGTTCCGTTGCAAAAAAGTGCATTTGATTTATGTTTTCCAAACTATATTTTTTATCATGTATTTTAGTTATCCTTGACTTGTTAAAACAAGCAAAGCTCTCATCAGAAAATTTGAGCAATTACTTGTAAATTGCAAGGCCTATGTGTTATTGCACCATACAAATAAAATTTAAAGAATACGTGACTCGCGAACCGATTGCGATGGATGTCTAACATGCAATGCACAAATAAAGCATTTATCATAATTATTTATCAAATCGTGAATCCAATTACGTCTGTCTATGTACTATGCACAATTTTTTACGTTCCTATCTAGCATCTAGCAACAGGTCAGTAGCTTAAGTGGGTTGCTGTTTTATTGCTTTTTTATTGCTGGCGATACCAAATTTGACGGTAAGTGGTTACTGCTACTAAAACACTAGATACACAGCATGTAGCTGTCTGTCTATAAGAATGAGAATTTACCAATATCTTGTTTTTATAATAAATATGCTATTATAATTTTGTAGGTGTTTTAGAGACACCATACCTATACGGGCATGCGACCACACGGCTTTACCTTGACCAATTTTGTACCTATGCATTTCTTGATTTCTGTCTAAAGTGTCTTCTTGTTACGTACTTTTTAGATCACCTTTATAAAATTATATGAACTGGCACATATTTGAATGCAACCTCATTATACGTAGCTACATAATAGAAATATAAAAAAATACAGTAATACGGACATCAAAAATAAATCTGCACTATTCTAGAGACTTCTTAGACATTATTATTAATCTAAAGTAAATATATAGCTACACCTTAAAATCCTACCAGACATCTTAGAAAAATATCTGAAATACAATTGATTTTCAGTATTGACACAGATTTATTATTCTAAAACAGATTATATAAATCCAAACAAACTCGGTTGATATAAACAAACAATCCGCAATTAAGTTTCAAAATAAAAAGTCTTAAACAAACAACTGTTCGCAGGCACTTGCCAATCGAACAGAGGTTATCTGGGGGTCAGTACATAATGCTATAATTAGTTGAGTAGTCAGCTGCAGCCATTCACCGAGATAATGCGTATAATGTTGATTCAAAATTACATTGTAGGAATTATTTCTTTTTAAGAAAGAGTTCTCTATGGTAATTAAGTTTTTTTTTAATATAGAGTAAAGTTTAATTTTTTGCTACTTTGCTACAAAGTAAATACAGTAAGTAAGTAGTTTTATTATGCACATTTATAATGTTGTTGACATATACGATAATATGCATTACTGAAAGGTGTGTACTGGTTAATCATAGGCTATGCAATGTTTATCATAGGTAATATTATTTTTTACTGTATATTTGGCGTAAAGGTTAAGTACCAACTGTTTCGATTTAAATAGTCTTACAGAACAATTGTTAGTCTGGGTCTACTTGGGTCCGTTAATTGCTTGGCATATAAGGCCTATACAGCGTTTTTTAAACGCGCTGTCGCACGCGAGTCTGGCACAGCTAGTAAACCTTTGCGCACTTAATTTTTTTTTCAGTCTCGTGTTTGTATTGATACACATAATCTCTTTAGTTGAGACTAGCTGACCCATGCCCACTTCGTTGGGCGGTAAACATTTTTAAATACCTGTCTAATAGAAATACTTATCACTCAATAGATTACGACACGGTCGCAGTTCCATACCTATGTCGTATTATCTCTTTAACCATTCGTCCAAATTACATGCAGTATAGAAAATAAAAGTCTTATGTTTTAAAAACACTTGAGACGATAAATTTACTTATTTTTATAAGAAATCATAATTTTTTATCATAATTATGACCAACAAACATGAGCTAACGATTTAAATTATTTTTTTAATATAATAAACTTCTTTTTGTGACTTAAATATAAAACTGAGGCATATGGTGCCGCTGACTTTTTTGTAGGCTTTATCAAGCTCAACAACTTTTCTCTAGAACTGAATCATATATCTCTCATAGTTAAGGCAGCGGTCGTAAGAAACGTTTTCGTTCGAACGTTTTTTCTCCAACTTACTTTGTAAATCCGGCTACCATAAAAAAGTCTTTTCATTTTTCGGGTTAATTTATAGCTTATGACACTCACAAATAACGTGGCTTTCTATTGGTAAAAGAAAAAACAAAATCGGTTCAGTAGATCCAGAGATTACCCCCTACAACCTCACAAACTTTACCTCTTTATAATATTAGTATAGATTAAAATAAATGCGTTTGTAAACCTACCGGCGCAATCAAACTTTGCTGTCGATGCGCGATCATGAAACACGCATCGACGGCGTGTTTAAAAAACGCGGTGTGCATCGGCGTTAATTTGAATAAGTAATTTTGAAATAAAACTACGTTTACGGAATCTATCGCGTTTACTTGATTTTACTCCTATCCCGACGTTTCGAATACTTTATAGCATTCATGATCACGGGTGGACTTAGATGATAGACGTCCAAGGTTGATATGTTATTTCAACGGTTTCATCTACCCACAGTATATGATTTTACAAAATTTTTGGGTATTTATTTTAACCCACCTAATATTCGTTTAGAAACACAGTGAAAATATCTACTTCAAATGTTTATGCTTACAATGTATGAGACTTTAAATTAGTATATTAAAATGAGTATAATACTCCTCTTTAAATTGTAAAATTTTTGTTTTTATTTAGTGCTCAAAAATTCTACCACAAACTACCAATTACTACCAGTAAGAAGACAATCTTGGTTATTAGTTTATATTATTAAATATATTGACTTTGCCAAAAGCTAAGACTAAGAAGCTACCACCGGATCGGAACGCGGCCTGACTGAGAAAGATCCAGCCAGAAAACTCAGTAAGCAACAACTGTTATGGATTATTAAAATTTGTACGGAATTACTGAGATCTAATAAGGTTTATATTTACAATTTTTTTTTTTTTTTACAAATGGCAAAGACTAATCACTACTGTGGGTTTTATCTACACAATAAGCGCTAACTGTGTCTTGCAATCTTGTGGTGTGCCTTCTTGTATTCTGTTTGGTGTTTTCTTTTTTGTGACTATTTTACTCAAAAAATAATTAAGTAATTTTGCTACAAACAGAGAATTGGTATTTAAAAATACCATCCATCCATCCATCCATCAGCCTATCAACGTCCACTGCTGGACATAGGCCTCCCCAAGAAATGGGGGATTGTGTCGTAATCACCACGCTTGGCATGCGAGTTGGCGATCGCAGTGGATGTTGTTAATAATCGAGGGAGTGCTGCTGCCCACTCTCCCGGTATACCCTCAGTCGGCTCTTACGACTCCCATGGATGGAGAGCGGTGGAACAATTCTAAAGCCGGCCCCACACGGCTAACCCTACCCCATATCCAAAAGCCTTATTAGTCCTAAATAAATTGGGATGGGCTATAATATTACGTACTTAAAGTAGGATATCTATCTACGTTTAGTTTGACTTCGCTTAAGTTTGTATTCTACAATCATTTGTTTATTAAGCTTGATAACTAATGTTTGTGATATCAATGAGAGACTACAGATAAATAATACTGATGGTGTTTTAATTACTTCGTTAGAGCGTTACTTCGTTAGAGCGTGGGAACGTCTTTCTAATGAATACTGAATTGTCTATTAATTTCATTTCGTGTTAATTGGCAAATAAAAAACAAATAATTAAGGCCCGTATAAAAATTAACTAAAAACATCGTATATAAGAAGCCAATATTAACAGATTAAACTCGAGTTCAGTTCAGCTTTACAAGGTATTAAAATCAGCCCCTTTAAAATGAAAAACGAAACGTGACGAACTTTCGTTTCGAGTCATTGTGATTGATCAACAGTCCGAGACGTGATTCCTGATTAGTCGAGATTTCGTTTTTCATTCTAAAGGGGCTGTTCGTTCAGGTTACCTCCCGAATAGTAGTAGGTATCTACGCCAGTCTCCGTGAAGTCGTATTTAATATAACTTGAGCACTCTAGCCAAATGGCATAAACAAATAAATAGAATTTAATAGAATAATAAATGTATGAGATTGACATAAGGTTACCACAACGTAAGCGTAAGAAGAAAGAGAAGAAGAAGAAAGAAAGCCTTTTTTATGAAACCGACTGTCAATCCCATACATTATTCTATTTTATTTCTATTCTATTCTACAACGTTTATGCTACATGGCTAGGACAGAATGAAGCAATGTAACATAGTTCCAGTGGCCCGCCAATAAAGGTGGAGAGACGGCACACGGCGGGTTTATTTAATGGGTGAGGGCCCCAAACTACCCTGTTCGTTGCCCCAGACTACATGGTGTGCGGTTAAGAACATTTTTTCCCGCTTTAACAAAAAAAAATAGGGAACAGATTATTCAATTATTAGTATATGTATATTATGTTTGTCAAACTATGATGGCTTATATTACTTGACCAGCGGCTTAAGTTACTCCTTGTAACAACAGATATCTGCTAGTGAAAGTCGCATCCAATTCAGTCCAGCCGTTTCTGAGATTAGCCGGAACAAACAGACAGACAAAAATTAAAAAAATTGTAATTTGTATACGAGCTTATATACTCTCGTTATAATTTTATATGTATAGATATAGCTTATTATTATTATTACAATAAATAAGGTAATACAAACTAAAGTTATCCTAATGAAATTACTATTAATAATATAATAACACCTAATTATTACTCTCGTTTAGTTCTCGTTTAGTAAAAAGTTGTTATTTAGACATTACAAACAGACACTTCAATTTTATTTATTAGTATAGGTAGATATAGATGTTATTTGCTGAATAGGAACAGTATTTTTAAATACATTTAGAATATAACACTTGAGAATTTCAACAAACCTACAGGTGCACACATAAAATACATACAAATGAGGCATGCATAGGATTACTTAGACCACACTTGACTGTCTACGAGTTTGACTTTGAAAAACAGTAGCCTACTCATATTAGCTGTAAAAACGAAGACAGTTTTTTTTTTAATGGTGTTTTTAGGCACTGGTAAATATATAAATTCTTGTATTACGATAGACTATATAAACATACAATTAGCGAATACAAACTACACCCATGGGACGACCATTTGTGGATTACATAAAATATGGCCTCGAATTGAACCAACAATACTACGAAACACATCACAAGGGTTGATATCTAAACTACTACAAAATCTGTACAGATTATTTGCTTAATATAATAATGAGATTAGCCGTGTAGGGCCGGCTTTAGAATTGTCCCACCCCTCTCCACCCATGGGAGTCGTAAGAGCCGACTGAGGGAATAACGGGGGAGTGGGCAGCAGCACTCCCTCGACTATTCACAACATCACTTACAGATTACAGCACTATCCCCCCCATTCCTTGGGGAGGCCTATGTCCAGCAGTGGACGTCGAAACGCTGATGGATGGATGGATGGAATAATGAGATTAATATTGTTTCCCAGCCGTCAGCATATCTACATATAATAGCCGATATGGCGTGTGAGAACCCTGAAATACCTTGATATTTCAACGTGTTTCACGGACTTTGGATTTCAAGAGGAAGACTATCTAACTATTCGTGTAATAGTTTATCTATTTATTAGTTAGAAGCAACGTAGATTTTGAATTAAAGGAGAAACTGATGTTTTCTGGACAGTTATAAATATTTTACAAGACTTCACGCGTGCAAAGTCGCTAGTAACTTAGTCTGAATATATACAATCTTGGTCCTTTTTGGTTGCAGAAAACAGATGACAATTACACTGTATAAGGTACGTACATACTACCGAAACATTTACAAGAAACACCAGTACCAACTTGAGTTTACCTTGTCTTATATTGCATAAGTATTATATTGATAAAGTGGAATAAGTTTGGCACTTCCAAACCTTTTTTTTTGTTTAGGCGGGAGAAAATGTACCTAACTACACACCCCGAAACGAACAAGATATGCAAATTAAAAAAATAGTTAAATTATTAATGATATTTAGTTCACTAGCAAAACTACATGTATTAATTGATATTATGTGAAATAAAAATTGTCTGGACTCAACAAGGCCGCTTAATACCTGTCATCTCTATGCCACTCAGTTTTTAAATGTGGTCAACCTAGGACTTATTACGTCACATTATGGTTAATTCATGTGTGTAGAACGAATAGGAATTTACAACGTACTATGTAAAATAGTCTAGGAGTCACAGCGTCAACTATGGCGTTTAAACTTATAAGTTTTATTGTAATTAAATCTATCTGGTGTGACACTTTCCTTAAACCATCCATCCATCCATCCATCAGCCTTTTAACATCCACTGCTGGACATAGGCCTCCCCAAGAATGGGGGATAGTACCGTAATCGCCACGCTTGGCAGGCGGGTTGGCGATCGCAGTGGATGTTGTTAATACTCGAAGAAGTGCTGCTGCCCACTCCCCCGGTATTCCCTCAGTCGGCTCTTACGACTCCGATGGGTGGAGAGTGGTGGGACAATTCTAAAGCCGGCCCCACACGGCAAACGGTTTTCTTAAACGATATTTGTAAACTTATTTTTTCATTATAAAAGGAGAAATTAATCTTTTACATTGTATTTCAATATTTAAAGAAATCATTATTCGTTTTCGACAATAGCAATTGGATTACCTACGTATCCCTGTAAGTTGCAATGCAATTGAATATTGTTTTTATAAGGCAGTAAAAATTAGTCAATTATAAAGAAAAGAAAACTAGTATTTTACCTTTAAAAACTGTTACTGATTTTTTTCCCGGACACATAATTTAGATTCATAAATTTCGATTCGTAACAGTTGTGTATCAAGTTGTTTTTACCATACTCTTTTCCTGTATTAAAGTACTGCGTAAATCAATGAAGTTATATTGTTGAGCACACTATAATTAACACTTACTCACGCCAGAAGATACAGTTAGAGTAACCACATTAGGTAAATTGCCGTTTTCCTTCCTTGGGACTAATTGGTACAATAACACAAACTGACAATAACACAAACAAACTGTTGTCAGGACAAATATTTCCTTTTTGAACATGTTTATGTATTCGCATCTTTAGGTACATCTTTAGATACGTCTAAAAATTAAAATTATATCTTTAGGTATATCTGAAAATTAAAATTGTATTCAATTATTTCTAAAGCTGCTAAATTATAAATTTATTCTCTAGAGTGGATATTGTTAGCGTAAGCAGAAGCATAGCCCAAAATAAGAAAGTTGAAAAAAATATATTACTTGCTTACAAATGCAGTTCTATTTTTGAGGAAATAATTTTAGATTTTAAAATCTTAAATTATTTTACAGATTATTAATAATCTGTGGTCTCCTGTACTATACGATGTTTTATATTAGGTACGAGTGTATTACCTGACTGCTTTTAATTTAGATTAAATTACTTAAAATAATATAAAAATGTGGATTACAATTTGGTTGTCGTCGCCTTGCCTAACGGATCATTGTATGTCCTTACGTATTGTCAGTACAGTACTGTGGCGTGATCGCCGTCATCTTATCGATTGTTTATTGTGAATATATACCTAACATTTGAATAACTAATAATTATTCACTAAGAGTATGTACGATGGTATGCAGGAAACAACTTGGCTTTATAACACGCGTATTTGTCATATGGAATAGTTTACGCTAAGGTGTATAATAATAAATCAATTTGACGCGCATATTTGAATCCCATTGTTAAGATTAATTCTGTAACGTTTCTCCGAACCACTATCTAAACAAATATCGAGATGAAACTACAAACTGATAAGAAAATCTTTTAGTAGCTTAGCTCCAGCAAGAATCATACATACTCGTAGATCACGGACACTTCTAACTAATTTTTTAAAAAGTTATAGTGAATGAAGTAGGTAGTCTTACTTATTTGAAACTAGCATTATGTTTTAAAATTCTGAGATCTTATACAACCAGCACTCGAACTTTTGTTTATATTTGGCATATTTATAGAATAAGTAAAAAATAACGCAATATGTCACACAATACACACGTAAGCACGCATGCATGCAAGCACATACACATTAGGATAGAAGTATAGATTTACTTTAGAGAAAAGTCTAATTTTAGAGATAATTATATCGTCATGGTCAAATTTGGGCGCCATCTTTGTCGGTGTAAATTTTACCTAGACTTACAATATACAAAACGTATCTACTGTTAGGCTTTGTAGAAGAACAATAAAAATTATAAAAAGTAAACAGAGTTTAAAACTAAATGTCGAAAACTAGGCAAAATATTTATAAATAAATAGTAGACGTATAAAAATCCGGCAAGTACCACTTAGAAAATGATTAGGCACTATTGAGATTTTACTGAACACTATTGCTCTGAAAAAAATTGAAGGCTTTTCCTGCTTTTATAATTTTTAAAATGTCACGGACTTATTTAAAGTGGAAAGTCCGTGAAAATAAATTGTCATTCATTGTCTATTAAAGATTTGATGTCCGTTTGTCCAATCAGACGTTACGATGAGAGGTTCATTGATCCCTCGTAACAAAGTGTGTGTGATGGTTTTTGACTTTTGTCTAATGTTATATTTATAATAAACGGACGTTCACAAGTTCAATAATTTTATCTGCATCGTACACAATTATACCCTTACCAGGCTCAAAGTCGCTCGACGTGCCATGGAGCGGGCTATGCTGGGCATTTCCCAACGTGATCGAATCCGTAATAAGGAGATCCATAGGAGAACGGGAGTGACCGATATAGCCCATCGGGTTAGCATGCTGAAGTGGCAATGGGCAAGCTACATCGCTCGCCGAACCGACAACCGTTGGGGAAAAAGGTTCTCGAGTACACGTATCGGACGGTGCAGTGTAGGAAGGGCCCCCACCAGATGGACAGACGATCTGTTCAAAAGCCGCAGAGAGCAGTTGGATGCAGTCAGCACAAGACCGCTCGTTGTGGTACTCTCTTGGAGAAACCTATGTCCAGCAGTGGACGCTGAAAGGCTGATGGACTAATCCAGGGGTCTCCAAACTACGACCCGCGGGCCAAGTCCGGCCCGCCAGTGCCATCAATCTGGCCCGCGACAGCTTAAGACTAGTGTCATCAATCTGGCCCGCGACAGCCAATGTCTTATTGTTGTTACTATTGCTATGCTAAGTTAAAGAAGAAAACAGAATGATAATTACTTGGTTTTATTTCCTTGCGACTCTTGCCAGGTAAAACTTAACGACAAAAATGATGACGTAGAAAACTTAACTTAAGTACCTATCTAAGTAATCTTAAGCATATTAATAACTTACAAATAATTGAACTGAATCCTACTAATCACAGTAAAACAAAAAAACACTAATGTGATTTATGTAAATGTGTTTTGGCCCTTGGAAGATACTGAAAAAGTCATTATGGCCCTAAGGCTTCAAAGTTTAGAGACCCCTGGACTAATCTAATAAAAATAGAATGACATTATATTCTAGAAGCATACACAAGCATTAAACACAAAGTGGAAAATGTGAAATCGAAAATAACAGTCACGAGCAGGATTTGAACCTGCATCTCCTCGATACCGTCCAGATGCTTCAAATAATCTCAATATCTAAATAGCATACTCAAGCTTTACCTACGTACCTATATAATTTATTCTGGAATACATTGCCTTCTACATAGTTTTAAAGAAAAGGTTTCTGCATTCATAATGACGATGTAAGAGAGCGAGTAGGTAAGAAATAGAGTATTGGTGTAAAGATGCGAAAGGGAATGCTCCGATGGTCCGGACCAAGCGATTGGTTAGAGAGGATATACAATGCGAAAATGGAAGGATTTAGGTACAGGGGGAGGTCGAGACTCGCCTATCTAGACCAAATCGGGTATGTATTGAAGGAGCGAGGGTGTTTGAAGAGAATTATGAATGTTGAGGAAGCGAGAGATGTATACACAAAAAGATCCTTTTGACATTTTGCTGTTCTCTCTGCCTACTCCGCAAGGGAGTTGGCTTGATGATAAGTAAGTAAAGATAGGGTAACAAAACAAAAAGAAAGTCATTTAAATAGTTTGTACTCAACACATAGTAATATAATCATAATGGTATTCAATTGTTTGAAGGTCGTACAGTTGATAAATAAGCAACATTAACCTAGTAAATTCTTTAAAACACCGATTAGTGACCTTAATACAAATTACCGAGCCAATAAATTACTATCGCTAGAATTAATTTCTCCGCCTGAATTTAGCCAATAACACATACTCGTATATATCACCAATGAATTTGTTTATTGAATGTCACCATACTTTATTATCATTAACTTATAGCCGTCATTATATATATGTAGTATAATGACAGGAAAATATAAAAAAACTAGATTCTACCAAAATAGGTTAAGTAACATAAATACACACTTTCAATATTAGGTATCTCTACCTGTACTAAAAAGAAAAAGAATCTTATGCGACAGCATCGCATAAGATTCGGGCATTTTTTTGAGATAAAAATCTTTGTGCCTTTTTTTTAGGATCCGGACTAGGTATACTCGTATCACCGAAATAATGTAAAATAGTTCCAGTGGCCCGCCAATAAAGGCGGAGAGATGGCACACGGCGGATTTCTTTAGTGGGTGATGGCTCCAAACTACCCTGTTTGTTGCCCCGAACGACGGGGTGTGCGGCTAGGAACATATTTTCCAGCTTTAAAAAAAAATATCCGGACTATAAACATGATAAATTTTATGATGGGCGGTTGTATACATTTTTTTTTATTACACGCAGTGGCAGACTAGCCACGGCCCATCCGATGGCAAATGGTAATCGTCGCTCATGGACTCATCTATACCGAGAGTACCGTCAAACCACTGCTCACCATTTAATTTCACCGATATGAAATGAAAGAACAAACGGCCATCTCCTGCTACAGCCAAAACGCAACGATGTGTACCAACTCGCTCGGGCCCGGCCCGATACCAACTGAGTGTAAACTTCCACTTGGTACCCAGCCCTACCACCAGTCATGCAATGGATGATAATTGCTTACTTCCCTTAGCCGCCTCATACGACACCCGTGGGAAAAAATGGGGTGGTGACACTTGCATTCTTAGTCTGTCACCACACGGACAAAAACATACATATTTAATATTTAAGACGTGTAAGCGTAATAATGCACTTTAACGTTTATAATATTAGTAACTAACTTTACTTTATGAAAGAAACTCATGCTCAACACTGGGCTGTACCCATATGGGCTATAAAGAACATTTTGAACTGCCCTGGATTCGAATCCTCATGCCATACGGTACTACCAAATTTTTTTTGGTTAAGGCGGGAATAAATGTATTTAACCGCATACCCCGTCGTTCGGGGCAACAAACAGGGTAGTGTGGGCCCTCACCCACTAAATAAACCCGCCGTATGCCATCTCTCCGCCTGTATTGGCGGGCCACTGGAACTGTATTATATTAATTCAGTGGTCCGCCGGCGGCTTACCCCTTCGGGTATCCTCTCCTGAGCGACGTGTCCGCACACGGAGCGTCGGTTTTTCGCGGGAGGCCACCGGTACTACCAACCTACTTGAATTTACAAGAGGGACTGTATCCCCCTGATCTCTGCCACCTTCTGATTAGCAGACTTACCCAAAAGATAGCGGCTTAGTTGTAAACCGTGTATTGGAAAGTCTACGAGCGGTGGTGTCTTTTTCTATGGGCCTTTACCTTATTCCGAATGAACATTTCTTCTTTCCTGAGTAGTTGTTTTAAAGTTAGTTATTTTGATATTCCCACAAAAAGTAGCAATGTTACTGCTAACCAAGATAAATATATTGTATAAGAATTCGTTAATTCTTTGTTAAAGTGAACTAATATTGCTGAGACCTTAACACAGATACGAACGGAAACAGTTATAGTATACTCTGCATTTATGTTACAGACCAATTTGTTGATATCTTCTGTCAACATCCTGTGGCGCATGGTAGATATTGGCTTTCTTTAAACAATAGTAAGTTATAATAAAGGAAATTGATAATATGTAACAGTCAATACTTTATTGAAGGACTCTGGTGTAGGTCTAAATACTGAGTCACAAGCATTAGTCTATTAGGTATGTGTTTTTGTGGCGGAAAAACGTGTATTGCATGTGTATTATGTGATGGCTCTCATTACACCATCCATCCATCCATCCATCAGCCTTTCGAAGTCCACTGCTGGACATAGGCCTCCCCAAGAGAACGCCACAACATGTGTTTTGCTCATATGGGGGATAGTGCCGTAATCGCCACGCTTGGCAGGCGGGTTGGCGATAGCAGTGGATGTTGTTAATACTTGAGGGAGTGCTGCTGCCCACACCCCCGGTTTTCCCTCAGTCGGCTCTTACGACTTCTTCCCATTACAATTCTAAAGCCGGCCCCACACGGCACATATGAAGGTTTTTTGGCTCTCATTACCCAATATATAGATAGGGTAATGGGAGCGAAAGTAAAATCTATAAAAAAGGTGATTTTAACTAAGGGTATATTTTTTGAAGTTTTCTTAGTAATTACTGAAAGAAAAATAACGAAAATACTGATTAACGTCAAAAATAAATAAATCATTGTAGCTTTAACTGATTTTTTTTTACTTTCCGTTACATGGCTCCAATTCCCCCTCTCTCCCCTACAACGATGTTTAAAGTTATGGTCAATATTTCAGATGCCTGTGTTTTGGGTGCAATTTCCACAAAGGACAATTATTTGTTTATTTTGTGTCCGTGATGATGCAAGATCCCCCGCTAATACAGTGATTATTATCTAATACAGTGATTATTATCTAATGCAGTGATTATTATCTAACGCAGTGATTATTATTTAATACAGTGATTATTATCTAATGCAGGGTGTTGTCTCTTAAAAGAATAAGTACACGTGCATCCCGACACATTAACGAAGTGAATAGACGTTGGAGTTTGGAGGATCAACATTATTCTTATATATATTACCTACTGGCTTTTGCCAGCGACTTTGTATTCGTTGAAATAGGTTGTCGTTCTTCCAGAGGAAAAAATATGTTTCTAATAGGATATGCTCAATATCCGTTCTTAGTCTACATTCAGAAAAGATTAACTATGTTTTGATCTGTATGCACTTGACATGTACAGTTACTATAAAGAACAAATTATTTGTGAAAGTGGTAAAAGAGAGCTTTACTACGAGCTAGATTCGAACCTGCGCCCCATCCAATCCGGTGAATTGATCTGGGCTGCTAAACTATCACAGTCACCTGTCAATCACCAGTTCAAATTTGTTTTAAATGTCTTTAAGACCCACGCCACCTGTCGGATGCATTTATACATATTTTATTACAATATAGTAAACATTTTAATCTGTATTTTAGCACTTGACATGCTCAGCTACTTTTAAGATATAAATTATTTGTGAATGTGGAAAAAGATAACGTTATTGCTAGCGGGATTCGAACCTGGGTCCCTAAAAATACAAGTACAATATAGTAAGTTTAATTTTGCAATTAAATTACATACAAATCAATGGCGTATATTAAGACTAGCCTTTATCCGCGGCTTCGCTGCAGCCAAACGCTAGTTTTTAAATTGTATCTCAGGTTCCCGATATAGTAGCGGGATAAAATGTATACCAGTTTTTAAATCGAGATCTATCAAACAGAAAAAGTTGCATCAAAATCCGTTCAGTAGTTTTTGCGTGATGCGCGAACAAACAAACAGATAAACAAGCAAACAGACAAAAAATCTAAAAAAAATTGTTTTGTGTTCGGACACGTCTATATATGTATATGTATAGCCTAATACAGATATTTTTTCTCAAATATCTTAAATGTACAGACACAGCTCTGTTACAATTTATAATAGTATATATATAGATATAGATAATAATGTTACTAGATTCAACATATATTATACATATTTCTAAAGAGCCGCTGCCATCATTTGACTTCCGCAATCCAAAGTAACAGTGATACTCAAATGTTGTAAGACCAGGGTTAGGATATTTACGGGTACTCCTCATGACATGTGAATTTTTAGGGTTGGATCCCGTCCATAGTATTTTGTTTACTTGCATTTCCTGCTCTGGTATGGCCGAGTGTGCCAGTTACTATTGTCCCGACTGCTACATTGTACCTGAATAGGTGAGGTGATGCAGCAGACGTGATCGCGGCGACGACTGCTGCAACGCATTTGAAACTTGGGCTAAATGAAGTTAAAATTTCAACTAATTTAAAAAAAAAATCTTTTATTTTACTTTAAATATGTGTACAATTTGCGTATCTTTAAAAGTTACTAGGTGCGGTGATTTTGGCAAGCGTGCTACGTCTACCACTAAAGTAATCTCACACAGTTCCATTGGTCTGCCAATACAGGCGGAGAGACGGCACACGAAGGGTTTATTTAGTGGGTGAGTGAAAGGCTGATGGATGGATGGATGGATGGAACAAAAAAAAGGGTTCCACGTCTGTCTAAGATAAAAAGGCCATGTTAAAACGATATAGACTCATATAGACGCTACTTAATTCACAATACAATATATAAAGTGAAGCAATACAGAATATAAATGAAGCCAGCCAGCGCGTCTTTCGCGCCTCAAGATAGTGAATACATAAGTCGTGTTTATCAGCAGTTTATAAGTGCCAAGCCTCAATATGTCATGTCTTCATTATCGGTGCGAACTGAGGTCCAAGAAGATCCAGTGAATAATTGTTTGTTGTGTAAATGATTTTTAGTTGGTGCCTATACGATGGCGTCTATTTAAAGTTCATTGTGTACACATTTAAATGGAGTTCAATGCGTTGACCTTCGTTGTAATGGGTTATGCACTAATAAGAACTCAACCCAAAACCTCTAAGCAAGATATTGGGTACGTAGGCTAGTACCGATACCACCGAAGGAATGTTACATAGTTCCAGTGGCTCGCCAATAAAGGCGAAGAGACGGCACACGGCGGGTTTCTTTAGTGGGTGCAGGCCCCATACTACCCTGTTCGTTGCCCCGAACGACGGGGTGTGCGGTTAGGAACATTTTTCCCCCTTAACAAAAAAAAAAAAGGCTAGTCACCGATAAAGCAAAGAGCCCTTTATACTTCAATTATAAGGGTTTTTTTTTACCTTGTCAAAAGCCTTTGAAATATTTGTCTCATGTAAATCATTTTGTTTATCGCTACGCCATCCATCCATTATGATCAAATTAGTAGCGGTTTTATAAAACAACATGTTAACATCGAGAAAGCTGATTATAAATACATACGTATTATACTTATATATACAGGATATTTTTTTAACCAGTGCGCAAACTTTTTTGGTGGTTCTATATCAGTAATAGAACACATTTCCATTAATTGTTTAATCCGAATTTTAATTTTTTTTATCCGACTTGAAATCAGTAAAATATGGACACCAATCTTACGAGCAGCTAGAAGCTTTATTTTATGCATTTTGATGGTCCTAAGTCCATGAAAGTATAAAGGAATTGGAACTACATACTCTTACAAATAACTTCAGGTCACGAACTAAACTCAAAAAGTTTATTTCGAATCTGATAAAATTAGCGGTCAGTAACACGCATAGATACCTACGCGTCGGCGCATTGACCAAGCGCCGATGTAGGCACATATTTACGAAAGCGCGCGCGTAGTGTGACAATGAAATCTGTTTTAAAAGTAAAACCTTTCGTTAGCGATAATTTTATTTTTTAGTACTAAGACATATCAAAATAAAAAATAAGTGTTTAATAAAATTTGCTTAAGTTTATTTTTTCAAAATTTGCGCACTTGTTTAAAGTTTACGCCGTACCTATGTAACACTTAAAAATGCTATGAATAAAGGCGATGAATTCTTACCAATGTTAAATCTATTCGGTAATAATGAGCGTAGAAAGTATTATTATGCTTAGAGTTTTAAGAACCAACAGTAGTTACTAATGCACTCTTCAGGCAAAACATTTGTTTATTACATAATTAAAACAGGATAAATGGCATTATTATTTTAGTTAGCTCAAGCAATGAAATTCAATTAATACATGGATTTCCCTTACTACTAACAAGTACATCGTGCAGTGTCATTCTCAAAATTGTTTACCATATTGATTTGTGGGCCGTATTGCCGTGTGGGGCCGGCACCAAGAATAGCTCCACCCCGTCTTTTCCTATGGGAGTCGTAAAAGCCGATTAAGAGATTACCAGGCGACCGGGCAGCAGCGTTTCCCCTGTGTACTAAAAACATCCACTGCGATCGTCAACCCGCCTGCCAAGCGTGGCGATTATGGTAAAACCCCCATTTTGGGGAGGCCTATGTCCAACAATGGACGATGACAGGCTGATGGATGGATGGATTGATTTATATATTTACATAGGCCATGAACCTATTGCTCTCTGTTTTATTTAAAAGTACCCTTAGAATTTTAACTAGGACTTCCCTCGTGCAAACTTAGCATCATAGTGTAGCTTCCTAACCCCACTGCATAATTTCTAAATTTCTACATTCTATTTCAACTAAAAAAATATTTGGAAAAAATACTCCGTGTAATGTAACTAAGTAATCCTCCGTGTGGTGACGGACTAAGAGTACAAGCACAAAATTACAAGTCAGACTTAATACATTGCATATCACAATAGCGGTCGTATAGTGAATCACTTCTCAATTGTAAACGCCGTGTAAAATATGCAATAACGATTTTCATAATTTTCTAATTTAAAAGATCTTTAACTGAGTAACGGTTTGAATAGCGCTTCAGTTTTCGGCCAATGCTTAATAAAGCTTATAAGTATCAGGTCGTGATGGCCACAAAAACCAGCTTATCATTATATACCTAAACGATTATAGATAACATATCTCTGTACAGACCCACTATCGACTGATACCTTTATTGCAAACACAATTTATCTATCTTATCTAAAACCAGTCATATACTCGTAGTAGTATTAGTAGTGTTGTGCTATAAACACATGTGATATAGCCATCGCGTTAATCAATAGGTAAATGTTATTAGGTAGAAATGATCTAGTATCTATCTAGGGGTTTGCCTTCTATTTACGTGCCAATTGATTTTATTTCCCACAAAGTAATGTTATTATTTTTAAGCGGGTTGCGTTTTGGGGTGGGTTGTATTTTCTTAAAAAACAAAATACCTACTCTATGTATCGCAGCCCAGTTTTAATTTTGTGACATAAGTGGGCACTTACTTTTTTTTGTATTTTTTTTTATTGTAGCTTATCAGCGCATTATTAATTAATAATTATAGAAATCTACCTCACCCGGCGAACTTCGTAGCGCCATATTATTTTTCGTGAATATTTTGAAATGAAAATGATTAAAGTACAAATATAGCTATTAAAACATAAGGGTTGGCAGTAAATGGGTGAAAATAGAGCACTTCCCCGGATTGGAAAAGACGCAGGTTCGAATCCCACTTGCAGTAAAATTTTCTTTTTCTACATTTCACACGTAATTTGTTCTACATATACATCTATTGAACCACATATGACATACACCATCCATCTTAAATAATATCAAAGTCACGTCGTGATATTGAAACAAGACGTTTAAATATCACAAGCATGATTTATATTTATTCCGTTGTACATACAGAGGTAGTAATGTGATAAATAAACATACAGTCACGAACTAGACATATGAGAATATAATTCGGTACATCTTATATATTTTGCATCCGTGTTTAGCAATTGCATTAGAATAGTACGTTATGATAATTAGTAAGAAATTAAGAATATATTATCTCAAAAGTGTGTATATTTTTTTTAATACTACATGGGCGGCGAACAAGCATACGGTCCACCCGATGATAAGGGGTTACCGTAGCCTATAGACGCTAGCAACACCAGAGGTATCATTGGCACGTCGCCATCTCCAAGGAAAGGGATTTGAGGTGGATAGGAAGAATAATAAGGAGAGGATAGGTAGGATACTAAGGAGAGGATACGAAGGATAACAAGGCGAGGATAGGGAGTATTAACATATGATATGTTATTTTAACGGTCTCATCTACACTGTATCGGATTATCTTGAGGATAAAACTAAATGGGCTTGAGCTGGTCCTCATTCATTAATTTTTCAAAGTTGTTTTATAAGATAAAATGTAATTTTAGTTATAACGATTATATTAAAATTATAAAAAAAATTAATAAATTGGCAATTTATAAAAGTGGCCCATGAGTTTCTTGCCGGGTTCTTCTCATGAAAGGCTTTACTACGAAATCCGGCCGCTTGCGGCGATTGCAATCGCCATTTTATTATTGCGGATGCACTCGCCTCAGGCGCTCGTGTTAATTATTTTAATTATTAGTGTATTATTGACGATTTTATGTGCTACTTAATAGGCATATGAAATAAAGATATTTTTGAATTTGAATTTGTAGGCGTAAATACCTTTATTACACGCTGATCCTTTATGAGAGGGTGATACTTCCATATGTGATGTGATGACATAAGGAACAGAGACGTGGTTTCTGAATGTTGGCCTCGTAGCAAGGCTCAAACTCGCTCAGCGGGCCATGGAGCGGGCTATGCTTGGTATTTCACTACGTGATCGAATCCGTAATACGGAGATCCGTAGGAGAACGAGAGTGACCGCCATAGCCCGCCGGGTTGCCATGCTGAAGTGGCAATGGGCAGGCCACATCGCTCGACGAACCGACAACCGTTGGGGAAGAAAGGTTTTCGAGTGACGACCACGTATCGGATGACGCAGCGTAGGACGGCCCTCCACCAGATGGACCTACGATCTGGTCAAAGCCGCGGGGAGCCGTTGAATGTGGTCAGCACAGGACCGCTCCTTGTGGCGTTCTCTTGGGGAGGCCTATGTCCAGCAGTGGACGTTGAAAGGCTGATGGATGGATGGATGCATGATACTTCCTCGATCGAACCAGCCCATTCGTGCTGGGATAAGCAAGGCCACTTGAATATTACTAGCCTACAACTATTTATGCTGTTTGGCTATGGTCCTACATGAACTAACATTGCATTCGTTAGTCGTCGAATTATGGTTTCTCTACGCTTGGATACATTCTGAAGACGTTTTTTCATTGCCTATGGTAGCAGGCGATCCCCAGATCTGATGGTAAGTTACACTTATAAACATCAGGAATCCCACTATAACTAACACTAGCGCCTGAACAGTAACCGCCACTCATCGACTTAAACATGTTTTGAATACTGCCGCTGCTCATGGTGGATGTGATATGAAAGAATGAACGCCTATCTCCCGCAACAACCAAAACACCGAGGCACTTTATGGTTGATCACATGGGAGACGGTGGTACTGACCAACTCGAGCCCGATAACAAATGAGTAGGTACTCCTACCTGGTACACAAAATCCTACCATCAGTAACAATTTCTTTTTTTAATAGAACCATAGTCAATTTATAGCTTATGAATATCGGGTTTTTTGGAAAAACGCTGTAAGTGGTTAAAAGCAAGAACTATGTTCCACTATTTAGAGAACTCACCACTGAAGTAATGTAACACAGTTCCAGTGGTCCGCCAAAACAGGCGAAGAGACAGCACAAGGTGGTGGTATTTAGTTCGTGAGAGCCCCAAACTACCCTGTTCGTTGCTCCTTTGTGCGGTTAGGTACATTTATTTCCGCCTTAACAAAAAAAAAAGGATTTAGAAAACTACCTAATTGATATTAACTTTTGCTACTGTACTATAAGTACCGTTTAAGCACTTCGTTTTGCTTGCACTGTTGTGATCGCACAGTATCCGTGCAAAATGATTTTGCACAAATATAAGCACAGACAGGGACAGAGCGTGTAGACGGCACTTTATGTAAAAGTAATTCGTGTACATTATGCCTTAATTACTACAAATAATACATGTAACCACATGTAAACATCACTGTCGCAAGAACATTACCGCTGAACAAAGAACCAGTTACACGATGTTAGTGCAACTTTTGTTTTAGATCATGACATTAAGTTAATTTATTCATAACAGTTACATGGTTTAGGTTGTTTTGTTTTTGTTATTGCGGTTTTACGACATTTGTGTTGGCCAATCGTTGCGTTTCTTCAGACATGACACAGTTATGATTCTCTAATACGGGTATTCCCGGTGTAATACATGATCGACTACGATGATGATGAATGGAGTATTTTGTGCATGGGGTATAACCCGTGGGCGAAGAGAAAGGGATGGAAACTTGTCAAAGTAATTCGAAAATGACATTATATATAGCGAATAAATGTAAAATAATATACCTACATTATTACCTATTAAAAGGTGAATTAAAGGGGTGTGGAATTAAAAGGGTTGGCATACTGAAGTGGCAATGGGCAGGCCACATCGCTCGACGAACCAACAACCGTTGGGGAAGAAAGGTTCTTGAGTGGCGACCACGTATCGGACGGCGAAGCGTAGGAAGGCCCTCCACCAGATGGACCGACGATCTGGTCAAAGCTGCGGGGAGCTGTTGGATGCGGTCGGCGCAAGACCGCTCGTTGTGGCGTTCTCTTGGGGAGGCCTATGTCCAGCAGTGGACGTTGAAAGGCTGGTGGGTGGATGGATGATTATTAAAAGGATTACAAACATGAAACATTTTTCTGTATTTTCATAACCCTATGTAGATCGTAAAAATAACTAATTTGTAATTAATAATCAGAACTTTTTTGCTAACGCTACTTGAGAAATGTTATTTTTTATTATATACTCGTAATATGCAAGAATAGAGCCTTTTGGCACTCTGTTCTCTCTGCCTACTTTGCAAGGGAGATGGCGTGATGATAAATAAGGTAAGGGTTTTTATACTATTTGTGTTGAAAACAATACCTTGTGGAAGATAGAGACATGTCTCATACAATCATTGCGGAGTTTTACTAGTTGTAGAGTCACTAAAACAAGAATAGACAATCTGAATATTATTATTCTTGTATTCCTAAATATGTCTCTGATGAGTCCATGTCAGATACTATTAGTATGGCCATCATTTATTATGAATAATGTACAATTTGACATGCTTAACGTGTTTGTTCTTCCAATACACTAAACTCGTTTTTTTGCTAATTATACAAAATTTTAAATAGCTTAACAATATCATAAAAAAACCCAATTGAAAATACACAATGATGAGTAGTTTTCGTAATGACAAAACAAAAAGTTGGGTTCAACGTCAGTCAAGAATCGAACACGTGATCATTAGTATTATTTAGTTTTAATTATTTACCCTTGTGTTTTTTTCTCTAACTGAGAAGTTTTAACTGGTTTTTTTATTAAATGACCCGGTGAACTTCGTATCAGCTACAATTTATTTTATCAGCGATTATCAATCCTAATCAATCTGCGTCGTCTAAGATTTGGATTTTGATAGGCTATTAAATTAAACTGGCTTGTAATGCAAATGAATTATACAGAATCACAGTAGCTGTCATTTTGTTGTCAAGCCAGAACTGAGTCAGAAATTTAAAAGTACGCATAGTATTCAAAGGTTAATTTGACAATATATAGAGTAAGATAAGTACCATAGATTTAATATTAAGTACCTATGATTATGAAATTTCTAAAATAACATAGTCATACTGTGTAATTAGTAAACGTACGATCATGTGTCGTCAACAATTGACCACATCATGATTGACACATAGTTATGACATAATATTTATTGTAATATTTATTGTATGGTTTCCATATTTAACTTTTTTATAGAAAAGTATGTATAGTCAATATCAAATCATAAATATATCACATGAACCCGCGCAAAACAATAATTACGTTGAACTCTGAACTCTGTGTTCGGGTGTCACGTCCTCTTTTAATCTTTGTGCTAAACCAAACATATCGTAAGCGTATGCACTAAAGAATTCAGAACAAATATTCCGAAGTCAAGCAAGCGTAATATCTGAATTGCAAATTGTTCATCCAACTTACCGCATAATCAACAAAATTAATTGTCGATTTATCCTTTATGCCATTATAACCATTTGGATTTGAAAACATCTATTTGCATTCTATAGTCTAATTATCTAAAACAACTACGTTTTAGTCTCAAGAACCAACAGTTAGCATGTAAGTGCACAAATAAGTTTTAAACAGTGAATCGTAAAATTTGCTTGTTTGTCTGAGGTTTTAACTATGCGGGCGGAAAACTAGGTATTATGGCCCACCTGATGGTAAGCGGTTACCATACCCTATAGATACTAGCAACACCAGAGGGATCGCGCGTCGCCAACTCCAAACAAATCTATTAGAGTTGGAGAGGGTAAGGGGGGTCTGGGCCTTCGGCGTTCTCACTCACCATACGACGCCATCTCACTCAATGCAGTAGGAGGAGTACCTATCGTTGTTTCACATTGATCTTCTATGAGAGGGTTCCTCAATTGAGTCGGTCCATTCATTGCGGGACAAGCAAGGCTCTAGTCTCTCATTAATAAAGTGGTAGTTGTCATTAATAATTGAAAAAGTAAGTCCAATTAACAGTAATCTTTGTCAAGTTCTGTATTTTTTTTTAAGTAATATGAACTAATAGAATTTGTTTTACATTTTATGTGTTTGAAGTAATTCGTAACGAAGACGTAAGAGGGGGAGTAGGTACGTATGAAAGACAGTATATTGGTGTAAAGATGCGAAGGGGAATGCTCCGATGGTTCGGTCATGGGAAAAGAATACCGGACGTGCGACTGGTTAAGAAGATATACAATAATAATCTTTATTGACATATTTACAATGTGCATAATCTGTGAATACCCTGGTTCCCACGCTAGTAAAAACTGTATTGCGGGAGCTTGTGTCTTCCCTTATAAATAGGTTACAATTACATTTTTATGTCGATGTGGTGATTACTACGTACTTATTGATAAGAAGATTATGATAGTGATTAACTTTCAGTGTGTGTTTGTTTGTGCGAGCGATTGTGTGTGAAATGAGTATGTGTGAGTGTGTGTAATGTGTGTGTGCGTGTGTGTGAGTGTGTATGAGTGTGGGTGTAATGTGTATGATGTGTGTGTGTGTGTATGAGTGTGGGTGTAATGTGTATGTGTGTGAGTGTGGATGTAATGTGTATTTGTGAGTATATGTGCATATGTGCCTACGTGTACTCTCATAATGATGTATGAGGTATGTGTACACGCGTATGTATCCGTGTGGTGTGTGTGGGTAGTGTGTGTATAAGGAAGGGCTTTGTGTGTTATACTGGAAATGTTATTACGTTTTCCGTGGCATCATAATCCAAACTCCTCAGCCAGGTAATTAGAACTTGTTTGATTTAGCTATTTGTATGTCTCTGAATATTGTTTTTTTTATTAAATTTGTTAACAATGGGAAATTGGAAGGATGTAGGTACAGGAAGAGACCGAGACTCACCTAGGTACCTAGACCAAATCGGTCATGTATTGAAGGAAGGTGGAGTCAAGAGGAAGCGAGCGATGTATTCAAGAATAGGGCCTTTTGGCACTCCGTTCTCTCTGCCTAACTTGCACGGAAGATAGCGTGATGATAAGTAATTAAGTAATTCTTTTAATCACTTGATTTTATTACTGTAAGTGTTTACTAATCGCTATAACAATCAGCGTGCGTGGTAGGAGCAAGTACTTATGAAGTAGATATCTATTACTGTTTGCTGAATTACAAAGTGTTTTGTTGCAATTTAGTTTTTCGCGTCAACGGCTTAGTAACGGAGGCACGGAACCAATTTTCCCCATTGTTTCGATAGAACAGTATTATTAACTAGTGAACCGAAAAGTCGCTGTAAAGAGACTCCGGGTGTCATTGTTTATCTAGTTACTGGTGGATTTCTATAACGTCAGCCAGTATATAATAACGTAAACTTGATGGTTTCCCATCAATTTTAAAGTAATCCACTGAGATATTCTAATATAAATATAGTTAACATTTTACTCCTTTTTTCCAATATAAAAATAGTTAGGATTTTACTTCATTTCTGTTACTGAACTCTTAAGCGGGCCAATTTTTTTTCATGTGTCTTTGGAGTGTTTTAATCCTAACAAAATGTTAACAAGAGGTATTTCATGTCTAATCCTGAGCAAGATGTATGACGATATTGACGACAGTGCAAAATGACCGTGACCGTTGAATATGATCGATCGATTGCTTTGATGTAGTGATATTGTAAGGAGTATTGGCAAAAAATATTATTCTCTGTATTTTTTCACTGTAAAAAATGATGTACCTAAACCAAGGAAGGGATTTATTTCATCAATCATGACCGTTAATAATCATAGTTTCTAAAATTATCCTCAACGTGATGAGGTTTATCATATAGTCACAGATGTTACCTCATAATTACTGTTTTGATAGATATAAAGAAGAAATATAAAAGTCTATTCTACCATCCATCCATCCATCAGCCTTTCGACGTCCACTGCTGGACATAGGCCTCCCCAAATTGGGGGTATAGTGCCGTAATCGCCACGCTTGGCAGGCGGGTTGGCGATCGCAGTGGATGTTGTTAATACGTTACTCGAGGAAGTGCTGCTGCCCACTCCCCCCGGTATTCCCTCAGTCGGCTCTTACGACTCCCATGGGTGGAGAGGGGTGGGACAATTCTAAAGCCGGCCCCACACGGCGTATCTATGTCTATTCTACACTTTATATAAATAATAAAGTTCTTACGTCACATAAGCTGACTACTACTACGATACAGTGACTACAGCCTGAATATTATTTTATTATTATTTTATTTTGTCCGTGTGGTGACGGACTAAGAATACAAGTGTCACCACCCCATTCTTTCCCACGGGTGTCGTATAAGGCGACTAAGGGAAGTAAGCAATTATCATCCATTGCATGACTGGTGGTAGGGCTGGGTACCAAGTGGGAGCACTCACTTGGTTCGGGTCCGAGCGGGTTGGTATTGGTACAATCATTTCCCGTGTGACCGGCCATAAAGCACATCGTTGCGTTTTGGCTGTAGCAGGAGATCACCGGCCGTTTATTCTTTCATTTCATGTCTGTGAAATGAAATGGTGGGCGGCGGCTTGACAATACTCTTGGTATAGTTGAGTCCATGAGCGAAGGTTGCCATTTACCATCAGATGGGCCGTGGCTCGTCTGCCACTATATGCAATAAAAAAAATCTAATGATGTATTATCGATCATAATAGATAATTTTAGACAATAGGTACATACTTATAAAAGGAAAAGCAATACTTGTATTTTAAACACAAAGTGAAAAATGTGAAATCGAAAATAACAGTCAGGAGCAGGATTTGAACCTGCATCACCTGGATACCGTCCAGATGCTTTGCCAATTCAGCCATCCTGACAATTGCTCCTGACTGCTAATTTCGATAACACATCATACTTAACGTCTTTGGGTGACGCCTGCGCCATCTGTCGGAAGTATTTTCATACATTATACCGACCAGGTAAACTTAATTTTACAATTAAGATTTTACCTAATAAAATCTTAATTGTAAAATTAAGTTTACCTGTCAGGAGCAATTGTCAGGATGGCTGAATTGGTAAAGCATCTGGACGGTATCCAGAAGATGCAGGTTCAAATCCTGCTCCTGACTGTTATTTTCGATTTCACATTTTTCACTTTGTGTTTAATGTATAGTGCTAAGCATGTCAAATGCTAAAAATATATATAAAAATATCTAAATATTGAAAGGGTTTGCGTCATTATTAGGTAAAATCTTAATTGTAAAATTAAGTTTACCTGGTCGGTATAATGTATGAAAATGCTTCCGACAGATGGCGCAGGCGTCACCCAAAGACGTTAAGTATGATGTGTTATCGAAATTAGCAGTCAGGAGCGATTGTCAGGATGGCTGAATTGGTAAAGCATCTGGACGGTATCCAGAAGATGCAGGTTCAAATCCTGCTCCTGACTGTTATTTTCGCTTTCACATTTTTCACTTTGTGTTTAATGTATAGTGCTAAGCATGTCAAATGCTAAAAATATATATAAAAATATCTAAATACTTGTATTCTTAGTCCGTCACCAGACGGACAATTGGAGGATGTATTAGGGTGGGTTGTTAGTATTCGCAGTGTTAAATGTCTTCACTACATCCCACTACCTCATGTTAAATTCGAATTTAAAGTGATCATGGTATGGTCGACCCAATTACAATGATCTTTTCTATCTTCATAATAGTTTATTATAAAAAGATAACACCCTGCATTAAGGAATAATCTTCAATCTTCGTATCTTAGGGGACAATGTACACCAAGATTCAGAACAAAACATTTGTGGATCGCACAAAGAGTTGTCCTGTGTGGGATTCGAAACCACAACACTCTGGCGGGAGGTTGGTATCTCAACCACTGCACCATGCTGGTACTTGACATGCAGCATAGCTGAGCATGTCAAGTACCTACTTAGTAGCGAGATAAATCGTTTTTAAATTTAATTGATACCTCTATCAAAAAAATTGTTCAAGTAGTTGATGATGTGCATAAAAATAAACAGGCAAACAGACACGAATTCTAAAAAAAAGATTTTATATTCAGTCATTGTGATGATAGTTATTAGGAACGCTTTCATATTAAGAATTTAGACTAACTAAAAATAGAAACGGATCATTACGTACAATCCAGTGAAGCCATACAAAACCATGCCAAACATGTAATTACACGCGTTCACGCACACAGATACAAACAAAACCATGCCAAAACGAAGTGTCATAAACCACGAGTGTTACAAGAGTATGATTTAAAATTACCCCAAACAACTCAACGATTTCGAACGTACATGAATACGTCGTCAGCGCCATATTCCCTATATGATCTGCTGTAAACTTTATTTTTATGTGTAAACTTACTATATTATTATTATTTGTCCAAATTATAGAGATTATTTCTATTCAGTGACAACACTTTCACGCACACATCTTTCTAAAAAGTGGCTTCTCTGTTTAGTTGACAATGCGGTGTCGTTATTTTTTAGCGGAGATTAAGAATAGGAATTAATCTGCATCTCACAGACTGAGCTCAATAATATTTGCTGTCAACACTATGTACCTACTAAGATGTAAATAAGTATGTTGGTGATACAGAGTCTTATTACGATTCACGACTGTTGCATATATACTTGAGTAAACACATTAGTCATACGACCACACGCTTCGGACATAATATGGGTAAGCAGACTTGTGGTATTCGAAGTCTTGTGGGAGTATTCTCGAATGGGCACTACCAATTTTGTGCATCATATTGAATGTACTGGTAATAGTCACTTATGTGGAGACGACGATCTGTCTCACCTAGATTAGGAAACTGTTGGTAGTTCAATCAAATGATATGTTATAACGTAATATATGCCTATCATATTTACATGTGATCATTTCTTGTAATCTGTATTTTAGTACTATATTATTTTGAAATAAAACTACGTTTACGGAATCTATCGCGTTTACTTGATTTTACTACTATCCCGACGTTTCGAATACTTTACAGCACTCATGATCACGGGTGGACTTAGATGATAGACGTTCAAGGCTGATATGTTATTTCAACGGTTTCATCTACCTACAGTATATGATTTTACAAAATTTTTGGTTTATTTATTTTAACCCACCTAATATTCGTTTAGAAACACAGTGAAAATATCTACTTCAAATTTTTATGCTTACATTGTATGAGACTTTAAGTTAGTATATTAAAATGAGTATAATACTCCTCTTTAAACTGTAAAATTTTGTTTTTATTTAGTTTTCAAAAATTCTACCACAAACTACCAATTACTACCAGTAAGAAGACAATCTTGTTTATTAATTTATATTATTAAATATATTGATTTTGCCAAAAGCTAAGACTAAGAAACTACCACCGGATCGGAACGCGGCCTCGTAATTATCTCTAATAATTAATGTAACTTTAGTGATATATTTATATTCTGAAACCAAAGAGGATAGAGATGGGATTATGTTTAAAATTTGTTTGCCGTGTTTTTTTGTTTGCCGTGTGGGGCTGGCTTTAGAATCGTCCCACCCCTCCCTACCCACGGGAGTCGTAAGAGCCGACTGAGGGAATACCGAGGGAGTGGGCAGCAGCACTCTCTCGAGTATTAACAACATCCACTGCGATCGCCAACCCGCCCGCCAAGCTTGGCGATTACGGCATTATCCCCCATGACGGGACCGTTCGTTGTGGTGTTCTCTTGGGGAGGCCTATGTCCAGCAGTGGACGTTGAAAGGCTGATGGATATGTTTAAAAAATAAAAATATACAATTTAACGGGCACAAAGTACACGCAGACAGACATGTTTGGGTCACATATATAATTATACTCCATGGGAATCGAACCCACTATACTCGTTATTGGAAGTCGGTATCTAAACCACTCAGTCTTCAGTGGATTCAGATCTATTTTTGATGTTGTTTCCTTGTGGAGAGGTTCTCAGCAACTATAGGTAAAGTTTAGGACGCTTAAAAAGGCACACATGACGTTCCTCATCAGCTATAGGTACTTTCTATCTTTAATATAGATATAAAGGAACATCTGACTGACCTATCAACGTACAGCTCAAACTCCTGGGGCTGGCCATGAAAATTTACATACTTAGGAGTTTCTTTGATACTGTAGACGAGTGCTAAGAAAGGCTTTGACGCAAATCCTATCCAATTTGGATATGATAGGCTACAATAACTGAGCCACAGCAACGCGAATTTTAATTAATAGGCTTTTTAAGCAGCGTTCCCCTGTGTACTAAAAACATCACTGCGATCGCCAACTCGCCTGCCAAGCGTGGCGATTATGGTAAAACCCCCATTTTGGGAGGCCTGTGTCCACCAGTGGACGGTGAAAGGCTGATGGATGGATGGATGGATGTAATATTACTATTATCTTATAATCGATGTCATTTACGAATTGGAAAATATGTGTAGCTTCTACCTAGTGAATGTGTAGTATCCAATGTTTATAATTATATAGCAAAAAACATGTGAAATCGCCTGCGCGTTATTTTTAGAATATAAAGGTAATGTTAGTTATTCCTTAAAATATCAGCTATTTGCCGGTGAAAGCCCCGTATAAATCGGTCCACCCGTAACAGAGATTGCCAGGGCCCATTATTTAAAAATAATTGCTATTTAGAAAAAAACAATAGAGCAAAAGAAAACTATTTTTATTGTCTGAAAAGCTATTATGTAGACATTGCAAACATATATAAATAAATAAATAAATATAAATAAATATTCACGGACATTTCACACAACGTCCTCTGGTCCCAAACTAAGCTTAACGCTTGTGCTATGGGTACCAGATTACGGATATAATACATATACTACTTTTTTTTGTAAATAAATACATATAATAGATAGAAAACACCCAGACGCAATACAAATATATGTGTTCATCACACAAATAATTGTCCTGAGTGGGGATCGAACCCACGACCTCGTGCGCGGAAGTCGGTTACACTACCGACTACGCCACGATTTTCAATCTTATTTATTTATATAGATTAGTAAACGACCACTATGTCTCATATTACGATCACTCAATAAACATGTCAGGCACATATTTATTGCATTCATATAACTTATATTTATTACCTTATATAGCGCTATAAACCTAATTATGTTAGGACTTATTAATTCATTGTATTATTATAGGAAAACAATAAGAATGTTATTTACAAACAGAGCTAAGAGTAATTTCTTATAACATTTTAAATTAATCATACATTATTACAAAGTGAAAAATGTGAAACTGAAAATAACAGTCACGAGCAGGATTTGAACCTGCATCTCCTGGATACCGTCCAGATGCTTTGCCAACTGTTATTTTCGATTTCACACTTTTCACTTTGTGTTTAATGCATAGTGCTAAGCATGTCAAATGCTAAAAATATATATAAAAATATCTACATACATTATTAATTTTTTTTTTCAGGCGCAATCGCATTTATGTTACTTATATCTATATATTATATATTTATAGATTTGCTATTTTATACGGTTTAAAGTCGTGGAGGACTTTGATGAGCTATTATTAATTTCACAAGAGGAGGGACTTTAATAATATTTTTTCAATGGGAAATTGTCTCTAAATAAGGATAATTGCATGTAGTAAGTGTACTAATTATAGTTAATTGGCTGTTTATTTAGACGAAGTGAACAGCCAACGTTTAAGTAAGAGAAGGAAGGAAAATCACTATCCTAATGATATTGACGTACATTTTACTTATTTTTCTTTTTGTACGCATGATCTGTGAGTGTAGTGACGCAGTCTTAGTCCTCATTCTCGCGAAATAACGAGTCGCGAAACATGTTTTTTTAATTTTAATACATTCTGACGCAAGAGCCTCGTTGGGCGCTTCATTTACAGGCAAACATGGACTAACTAAAGTAAAATATTTTCCTGTATGGATAAGGAATCGAATTTAACTATATTAGAAATCAAGATGAACGATAGTAACGTTTGCGTGATGGGGCTATTTTCTAATGGATAAACGACACTCTTAAACTGCGCCAAATCGCGTTGAAGACAATAATCAGCTACAAGAAAATGCCGCAAAATAATAATAGGACTGGGCTTATCAAGTGTGTCACATACCTGACTTAATATAGGCCACAATTTCCACTTTATTGACCCTAAAAAAGCAGGAAGCCTTCGCGGACCCAAATTAACTAACTTATCATTACTCCATTTCCCTTGCGGGGTAGGCAGAGCGAACAGAGTGCCAAGTTGTCCCGTGACCACGGCTACTGCAACGCAGTTGAAACGTCGGGTAAAAGGTAGTTAATAATTTCACCTATTTTATACGCGAAAAAAGACCTGTTTATGCTACTTTAAATAGAGTGCCAAGAGTCTCTATTCTTGCATACATCTCTCGCTTCCTCAACATTCATGATTCTCTTCATACACGCTCGCTGGTTTCGGAGACTCCTGACCCCACATTCCTTCAATACATGACAGATTTGGTCTAGGTAGGTGAGTCTCGGTCTCCCCCTGTACCTATATTCTTCCACTTTCGCATTGTATATAAGATAAGATAAGGTTTATTTAGACAATATAAATTTAACATAATTATCCTATATTTACTATGATAGCCACGCTAGGCACAGCCTGTAGCGTGACTATCAAAGATCTTAATTATAATTCATATTAAAATACATCTAGGTATAAATTGAAATGTGTTGAAATTGAATAAGTGTTGTATATGATTGCGCATGCGTGCGTGTGTGTGTGTGTGAGTGTGCGAACGTTGTGTGTGTGTGTGTGCGTGTGTGTACGTTTGTGTAGGTGGCAGAATTTTTAGAAGAAGAGATAGATATCTAGAGTTCTATCAAACAATAATTTGAAAGAGTTGTTCTATTTCTTGGTAATTTAACTTGGTGATGAAGTTTTTAACTATAATTTGATATATTATATTAATTTTATATCTTCTTAATCAGTCGCTCGTCAGGTATTCTTTCCACATGTCCGAACCATCGGAGCATTCCCTTTCGCATCTTTACACCAATACTCTCTTTTATGCCTACTCGCTTTCTTACATCGTCGTTACGAAAACTATATCATGACTGGACGATTTCCATAACACAAGATCACAAAGAGCGGCACAAAAGAGAAGGAAACCTTTGCCCAAAAACAAGATAACTCAGGCTAATAGTAGTAAGTTGAAAATCTTATGATGTTCACTAGTACATGTTAGTTAGTCGTGTGTTTACGTCATCAATGCATCATCATTTACGAGATTGTAATCTAAACATTACAACTTGAAATCAATCATTTATTTCATGTCTTGTCTGTCAACGATTGATTCGTACCACAAACGTAACAAAGAGAAATGCCGTATTTTATCATGTTGATTTGCATATCGCTTTGACAACAATGATTGAGTGATTACGAAACAGAGGCTGTACATACTTGAATATACTGCTCTTTCAAATAGGTATTCAAAATATACTTACCTACTTGGCCGTGTCGCTCTACCCACGGGAGTCGTAAGAGTTGACTGAGGGAACGCCGGGGGAGTAGGCAGCAGCACTCCCTCGAGTATTAACAAAATCCACTGCGATCGCCAACCCGCCTGCCAAGCGTGGCGATTACGGCATTATCCCTCATGCACCGCTCGTTGTGGCGTTCTCTTGGGGAGGCCTATGTCCAGCAGTGGACGTTGAAAGGCTGATGAACGGATGGATGGACTTACCTACTTCATTATTTTTTATAAAATTAGATATTTATATAGAATAAATACCTTGGAACACGGATTTTAGATCTCTGAAATATTTTTTGTTTTTCAGCTACAAAAGGGACGCTTTTGGGAGATCACATCATGGACATAGCATCACGCCTGTATTCCCCAAACGGGTAGGCAGAGCTGTATTGCACACCCACGGTTTGCCAGCTATGTTTAAGTCCCACGTAATAGGGAGCGAGCCTGTTGCCATCTACCGAGCACATTTCCAAGCATCATAACACTGGATATTCGTAGAATTACTTATTCAAAATAATTTTTGTCCGTGTGGTGATAGACTAAGAATACAAATGTCACCACCCCAATCTTTCCCACGGGTGTCGTATGAGGCGACTAAGGGAAGTAACCAATTATCATCCATTGCATGACTGGTGGTAGGGCTGGGTACCGAACCGAGTGGGAGTACTCACTTGGTATCGGGCTCGAGCGGGTTGGTACCACCATCTCCCGTGTGACCGGCCATGAAGCACATCGTTGCGTTTTGGCTGTAGCAGGAGATAGCCGTATATTCTTTAATTTCATATCTGTTAAATGAAATGGTGAGCAGCGGCTTGACAATACTTCCGACCAAGTATAGTCGAGTCCATGAGCGACGGTTACCATTTACCATCAGATGGGCCGTGGCTCGTCTGTCACTAAAGGCAATAAAAAAATAATTTAAAACCCATTTTTTTTAGATTCATATTTATATAAACAATACCTACATATTACACTATCTATAGAAACCTAAAAGCAGTGATAGCTTAGTGGCAGAACCAAGGACAGCAAAGCCAATGGTATAGAGCTCCAAGGTCAAGGCACACACCTCTAGTTGTCGAGTGTATTTGTTTACAAAATATCACTGCTCGGTGAAGGAAAATATGGTGAGGAAACCTGCATGACTGAGAGATTTTCTTGACCGCTTGTGAAACCACCAACACGCATGTGGCCAGCGTGGTTGACTACGCCTTGAATCCCTATCACATCACTTTCAGAGGAGACCTGGGCACAATAATAATAATAATAATCTTTATTGACATATTTACAATGTGCATAATCTGTGAATACCCTGGTTCCCGCGCTAGTAAAGACTGTATTGCGGGAGCCAGTGTCTTCCCTTATAAATAGGTTACAATTACATTATTATGTCGATGTGGTGATTACTACGTACTTATTGATAAAAAGATTATAATAGTGATTAACTTTCAGTGTGTGTGTGTGTGTGTGTGCGAGCGATTGTGTGTGAAATGTGTGTGTGTGCATTTGTGTGTGTGTGTGCTACCCACACTCATACACACACACAGTGAGTGTGTTTGAGTGTGTGTGTAATGTGTATAATGTGTGTGTGTGTGTGTGAGTGTGGATGCAATGTATATTTGTGAGTGTATGTGCATATGTGCCTACGTGTACTTATTCTCATATGTGTGAGGTATATGTTCACGCGTATTTATCCGTGTGGTGTGTGTGGGTAGTGTGTGTATAAGGAAGGGTTTTGTGTGTTATTCTGGAAATGTGATATACCCACAATAGTGGGATGGGTTGGAAAAAAATCCATCCATCCATCCATTAGCCTTTCGAAGTCTACTGCTGGACATAGGCCTCTCCAAGAGAACGCCACAACATGTGTTTCGCTCATATGGGGGATAGTGCCGTAATCGCCACGCTTGGCAAGCGGGTTGGTGATCGCAGCGGATGTTGTTAATACTCGAGGGAGTGCTGCTGCCCATTCCCCCTGTATTCCCTCAGTCGGCTCTTACGACTCCCATGGGTGGAGAGGGGTGGGACAATTCTAAAGCCGGCCCCACACGGCATAGTTGAGTTGAGTAGTGGAGAAAAATAGATACCAATATTACTACATCCTATAGTTATAATGTAATGTTACATACAAAAAAATCTTACAATTAGCAGATATTGCGTGCTAAACCAATAATATATTTAGTTCAAAATGCTATCCAGAACAAATTCTCTTACTTATAATTTCATGGCGATTACGAATTACTAATTCGTTTCTTTTCAATAATATTTATTGTTTAAATAGTAAGCAGAAAGTAGTTTAAAATTCACACATTTCGCCCATGTAATTTATTCCAAATTAATTAGAGGCCGATTTATTGCCATCCCTATAACACTTTTTGCATGACCCAAGACATCAAAACCAACCTTTGGCGAATGAAAGTTGTATTTGCACATTAATTCCACAAGAAACAAAGAAATTAATGACGTAAAATAGGTTACATTCACGTCAACCATAACTAAGTGAATTGAGTTGCAACTATTTACTTACCTGTAAGTCTTGTAACAAGAAAATTACGTATATTTCCCTGTTCCTAGCCCAATTAATCTACCGCAAAATACCTAATGACACAGCGCGCGTGCATAATCGGCTAATACTTAATCAAAGAAATTTCATTAACATTAGTGGCTTATTCCATTTACCTATGAACTACTAAGGGAAAATACACAGACAACTAGTCATCACTGTCAAAGAATTAAGCGGTATACTCGTACACACGAGCGGAACGTAAACGCAACAAGCAAGTCGGTGCCCTGAATCACGGACAGACTAACACGTTTCGTCGAAAGTTTAGAGACAGGGTTGCACCAGCCACCTCTGAAGGAATGTAATATGGTTCCGCCGATAAAGACGGAGGGACGGCACACGGCGGATTTATTTAGTGGGTGAGGGCCCCACACTACCCTGTTCGTTGCCCCGAACCACGGGGTGTGCGGTTAGGTACATTATTTCGCGCCTAAACAAAAAAAAAGGTTGCAGCAGCCGCTGTCACGAGCAGATGCATTCTTACACATGAAAAGCTAGACGTGTACCCATATAATAAAGTGTTCTTAAGTCATTTATATAAAATAATGAGATTGTCAATTACTTTAATACGTTACAATATGCAGCTAAAATTTTTTTATACAGTTAATACGTCTTGTGAATAATCCCACTTAGACCCTAATTACTGTAAACAACATTATCGTTATATCTATAGCATTCTGTGATACAATATAGCGATAACGCAACGCACGCCTGATGAACCCTTTACCTAATGAGAGGCCGGTTACGACAGCACACATGGCCACAGGTGCGGCGTCGCGCTGTCTACTGCCCCAACAGGTTGTTCCAGTAGCTTGATGTAACATTACTTTTATTTATGTTAATGTATGTTTTTGTTAGTAGTTTGCAATGTATATTAATTTTTACCTATTGAATAATTTTTGAATGATAATCAATTTTGTAACGTTTTAATGCTTTAGTTCCGAAATTCGATATTCCACAGACGTTTAATTAAGTATATGCTAAAACATACAGACTTGTACGAGATAAGTTTCGCTACAACCTAAATTCAATGTAACATCTTTTAAAATATACCTACGCTTACATTATTGCAAAGAACCTTGAGTTATTACCTATTGTTGAACGTCATTTGAATGGGCCAACTCTTCTATATTTTACTAGGAACTTCGTTGATCAGTGTGGGCTTTCAATGGAGTTCACACAGCCAAGCAAGTGTTGGTTTTAATTTAAAATTGTTTTCGCGATACTGAAGTAATTTCACACAGTCCCGTGGTCTGCCAATACAGGCGGAGACACGGCACACGGCGGGTTTTTTCCAGTAGGTGAGAGCCCCACTCTAGCCTGTTTGTTGCCCCGAACGACGGGGTGGGCGGTTTGGTAATTTTTTCCGCCTTAACAAAAACAAATATAGGTATCTGCTAAAGCAACCATGCCCCGATAGCACCTGCACCAGTCGGAAGGTAAGGGCGTTGTGCCGTCGCCCCATACGAACGCATAACAGATGTTTGTAAAACCAAAAGACAATTTTAAAACAAAATCTTATATACTATTTTCTGTCATTTATTAGGTAGTAACGAGTTTAATTTTAGTTATCCGAAATTCCTTAAATAAAATATCCGTTAAATTAGTTTTATTTCGTTGCTATATTGATACAACATACATATATATATATATATATATTATTTTAAGATGCAAATGTATGAAATGTATAATATGTGTTTAATAACATTATTTTGTTCAGGCCCATTAATATAACTGGCGAAGGACTTAGTTTCGGAAGCTTTTTCTGTCAGAGTACCTGTATCTTTAATTTTATTATCTCAGTATTCATTTAGAAATAGGTACCTCTAAGAATGAAATGGGGTGAGCACGCATCTATGTTTGGATCCATCACCACACAGACTGTTATATAAACGATTCCAAATAGATATTATTAAATACAATTATAGCGCGAGTATAATTATGATTGGTGCGTATTATAAAGGTTCATTGGCCATGATCGGCAAGCATGTTTGATCAATGTAATTGCCTATCAATAATGATCAAGTATATTGCGAATAGTTACGTAAGCGTCCAGGGAGAGATTCCTTTTGATGAATGATTACGGAAGTAATAATTTATTTCTATCATTTATTTTTAATACTGTTGTCGTATTTTTGGTTTAATATGAGTTATACCTATTACAACAAATTATAATAAATTACACATAGCTTTAATAGTGTGGTAGCCTAGTTGATTAGTTAAGTTGGATTTAATGATTAATTTGATGGGATTCCAAACTTACATTTCAAAAGTAAATTGACAGTTAATTTTTCAAATAAATTCATGTCACCTTCGTAATCTTATGCTAAACTTTGTTGAGGTCCGAATCGAATCTGTTCGGTTTTAGCTTATCACCTGTAGGTATATAGAAGTAACGATCATAATATATGATCTTATTGACTCAACAAGGGTGCCAACTAGCGACCTCACTTCAACTTTTATTAAGGATTCTGATTTATGTCAGTATATATATAATATCTATTCAAACATAGCATTCCCATAGGAACTCATAATTTTCCCGGCATAAACAGTAGATTATTCCATGCTTTGTAGCTGTTCCGGACAAATTTCACCATCGGATTCAGTAGGAACGGAGTCAGGGAGTAACAAACAAAGCCTTATGACATGTATAATATTAAGAAGCAGTTTTTTTTAAAACCTGCAATACGGAATAATCCTTGTATCGCGGGGGACTTCTACAAACATACGATTTCATGGACACAAAATACAACCACACTGAAAGAGACAACCATTTGTGGATCACACAAAGAGTGTAGGAATCGAACCCACAACACTCGGGCGGGAGGCCTGTATCTAAACCACTCCGCCATCTGTGCAGTCGTAGTAAGACGACACACAGTGGGTTTATTTAGTGATAGTATTTATAGATAGACCACATGACCCTATTAATTGACCCGAACGACGGAGTTTGTGGTTGGGTACAGTTTATCCCGCCTTAACCAAAAAGGTTAGATAAATAGGTAGTATAAATACATCGTCTAGACTAGAGTCATACACGGCCGTTAATGTAATTAGACATAATAGAATTGGATGTGCATTGACCTTAACAGCCTACTTCTTCAAGATAAGGAAGGAATGCTGTGGGCGAAGTTTGCATGTTTGGATATTACTGACTCAACAAGTCAAGAGGCTGGCAATCAGCACAACAATATGTATTCATGATTTATAGCTTTAACCTTAATGAGAAGCACCGCAGCTGATATTCGTTTGTAATTTAAGTAGTGAGCTAAGCGATCAGTCATAATAAACATATCAAATTCAACGATTTAATTTGAAGCAGATATTGATTTCTACACAACCCGCACTGGATTAGCCTGGTTGACGACTAAAACCATCTAACTATAAGATTAGAGCCATGCTCGAGAGTGGGACAGTTAGTGTTGAAAAAAAATATTGGTTCCTTGTCTATCTGTTATAGAAGATGATTCTGATGTTGGACCTGATCCTTTGGTTAATTATACACACATACCTCTCTCACCCGTGGCGCCGTGTGGGGCCGGCACCAAGAATAGCTCCACCCCGTCTCTTCCTATGGGAGTCGTAAAAGCCGACTAAAGGATTACCGGGGGACCGGGCAGCAGCGTTCCCCTGTGTACTAAAAACATCCACTGCGATCGCCAACCCGCCTGCCAAGCGTGGATATTATGGCAATACCCCCCCATATGAGTGCACACACACACACATCGGCCCCCAGTCACGGCAGCTCCGCTATTCCGTGGCCTAACGGTAGCGGGCCCGGTAACGGCGGAGCAGGGGGTGCTAAGAATCTCCGGTCGCGATCCGGCTACCAGAAACGACTTCTGGCCCTGGTAACACACAACGTCAGGACACTGAGGACTGACGAGAGGATCACCGCGCTGGAAGAGGAACTGAGCAAGATCCGATGGGACATTGTAGGATTATCAGAAGTGCGAAGACAGGATGAGGGCACGATAATCCTCCAGTCAGGAAACTTGCTATTCCACCGGGAGGGCGACCAACAGTCCCAGGGTGGTGTCGGGTTTATCGTTCGCAAGTCTCTCATAGGTAACGTGGAGAAGATTGACAGTGTGTCGAGTAGGGTAGCGTACCTTATACTCAGAATAACCAAAAGGTATTCGCTGAAGGTCATACAGGTTTACGCACCGACCTCGACACATTCCGACGACGAAGTGGAGGCCCTTTACGAGGACATCTAGAAAGCCATTCACGCGTCTAAAAGTCACTTCACGGTGGTTATGGGAGATTTCAACGCAAAACTAGGCATAAGGAGAGACGATGAACTGAAGGTGGGGCAATATGGATTTGGGCAGAGGAACCACAGGGGCCAGATGCTGTCTGATTTTCTGGAGAAGGAAGGCCTCTTTATGATGAATTCCTTCTTCAGGAAACAGCCCCAGCGAAAATGGACCTGGCTTAGCCCTGATGGTTTAGTGAAAAATGAGATCGACTTCATCTTAACGGACAAACGACACATATTCAATGATGTCTCAGTGATCAGCAGGATTAAAACTGGGAGTGATCACCGCTTAGTTAGAGGCATATTGAATCTAAATATGAAAGTCGAGAGGTCACGCTTGATGAGGTCTACGCTCCGACCAACACGTGCTCAATACCAGAACCCCGAAAACTTTCAGCTCGAACTACAAAATCGCTTTCAATGCCTAGACGAGTGCGATTCAGTGAACGATATGAACAACAGGTTCGTGGAAACTGTCCAAGCGGTCGGGTCGACCCTTTTTAAGACCAGTCGCGTCAATAGGACTCAAAAGCTTTCGGACCAAACTCTTAAGCTCATAGCGATACGGACAGAAATGACGGTGCAGTCTTCGCCTGATTGGTCCAATCAGAGGCGACTAAACAGACAGATCTCCAAGTCTATGCGACGAGACATTCGCCAATTTAATACCTTGGGTATTAAAGAGGCGATAGAGCGGAACCAAGGTTCCAAAGTGTTCGCAAGAGATCTGTCTGTTGGGAAAAGCCAGTTGACCAAGCTGAAGACCAATGATGGTACTGTTGTTTCTTCCAAAGATGAGATATTAAGAGAGGTCCACGAGTTCTATGGACAGTTATACAGATCCCAGAACCCTGTTGTCAGCTTGGTCCATGAGCCCAGATCCAAGCTAACTCGACACTATACCGAAGATATCCCGGACGTCAGCCTGTACGAGATCAGAATGGCTCTCAAACAACTAAAGGACGGAAAGGCACCGGGAGACGACGGAATTACTATAGAGCTTCTGAGGGCAGGCGGAAAGCCGGTCCTCAAAGCCCTTCAGAGGCTATTCAATTCCGTCGTTCTTGGGGGCGACGTTCCAGAATCGTGGACCAGGAGCTTGGTGGTGCTGTTCTTCAAGAAAGGTGACAGAACCCTCTTGAAGAATTACAGACCCATCTCGCTCTTGAGCCATGTCTATAAGTTGTTCTCGAGGGTCATTACAAATCGACTCACGCGCAGGCTCGACGACTTCCAGACTCCCGAACAAGTCGGTTTCTGAAAAGGCTATAGTACCGTAGACCACATACATACGCTGCGCCAGATTATACAGAAGACCGAGGAGTATAATCGGCCTCGGTGTCTAGCGTTTGTGGACTACGAGAAAGCCTTCGATTCGATCGAAACTTGGGCGGTGCTGCAATCCCTTCAGCGGTGCCAAATTGACTATCGATACATCGAAGTGTTGAAGTGTTTGTATAGAAACGCCACTATGTCTGTCCGAGTTCAGGACAAGAGCACGAAACCGATCCAACTGCAGAAAGGTGTTAGACAGGTAGACGTCATGTCCCCGAAACTCTTCACCACTGCATTGGAAGATGTTTTCAAGCTCTTGGACTGGACCGGATTAGGCATCAACTTAAATGGCGAATACATCACTCACCTTCGATTTGCAGATGATATCGTGGTCATGGCAGAACCGCTGGAGGACCTTGGTACCATGCTCAACGACCTTAGCCGTGTCTCCCGACTAGTGGGTCTAAAAATGAACATGGACAAGACGAAAGTCATGTCTAATATCCATGTCATTTCAGCACCGGTTCTGGTCGGGAGCTCGCTTCTCGAAGTTGTCGACCACTATGTATACCTGGGACAAACTGTCCAGTTAGGTAGACACAACTTCGAGAAAGAGGTCGATCGACGAATCCAGCTCGGCTGGGCAGCGTTCGGGAAGCTGAGGGAGATCTTCTTGTCCAATATTCCACAGTGTCTGAAGACGAAGGTCTACGACCAGTGTGTGTTACCAGTGATGACTTACGGCACAGAGGCGTGGTCTCTGAATGCTGGCCTTATGTCAAGGCTTAAAGTCGCTCAGCGTGCTATGGAGCGGGCTATGCTTGGGATCTCTCTACGTGATAAGATCCGTAATACGGAAATCCGTAGGAGAACGGGAGTGACCGACATAGCCCGCCGGGTCAGCATGCTGAAGTGGCAATGGGCAGGCCACATCGCTCGACGAACCGACAACCGTTGGGGAAGAAAGGTTCTCGAGTGGCGACCGCGTAACGGACGGCGCAGTGTAGGACGGCCTCCCACCAGGTGGACCGATGACCTGGTCAAAGTCGCGGGCAGCCGTTGGATGCAGGCGGCACAGGACCGTTCGCTGTGGCGTTCTCTTGGGGAGGCCTATGTCCAGCAGTGGACGATGAAGGGCTGATGGATGGATGGATGGACCTCTCTCAGAATGAGTACAATAATCTATTCAACTTGATAAATTCTATTTAGTTATAATTAGCTCTTTGAAGAAGCTAATTATTTACTCTATACTCTCTCTCTTTGTTTTTGTGAACTATGGAAAGCTTTCCACTCAATCGAAATTTAGGCGATGCTGCTGTCCCTTCAGCGATGACATATTGACGATCGGTACATCAAAGTTCTGAAGTGATTGTATAAAAATTCCACTGTGTCAGCCCGAGTTCATGACAAGAGTACGAAACTGATCTAACTGCAGAGAGGTGTTAGACAGGGAGAAGATATGTCCCCGAAATTCTTCACCGCTGTATTGGAAGATGTCTTCAAGGTCTTAGACTGGACTAGATTCAAAATCAACATCGATGACGTATACATCATAGTCATGGCATAATCGCTGGAGAACCTTGGTAACATGCTCAATGATATCAGCAGATTGCGCCGACTAGTGGGTAAAACTGAACATAGACAAGACGAAAGTCATGTATAATGCTCATGTCAGCACAAGTCCTAGTCGGGATTGCGCTTCTCAAAGTTGATGACCACTATGTCTACCTGGGATAAACAATCCATTAATGTAAGTACAACTTCCAGAAAGAGGTCAATTGATGAATCAGACAAACGTAGCGTTCGGGATACTAACCAAGATCTTTCCGTCAAAATTCTGCATTGTCTAAAAACGAAGGTCTACGACCAGTTAGTGCTACCAGTGATGACTGATTTATCCTGTTTGAGAATCGAACCCACAACATTAGTGGGGAATGTCGGTATCTAAACCACTCCACTATCTGTGTAAACGTTAATCACAAAATTCCGAAACCGAGATATAATTAGATATAATAATTATACCTCAAAGATTATATTTATTGAAGATAATATTTATTGTAATTGAACTGTGTCTGCCGTGCAATAGTAGATAATACTATTTATATTCCGTTTTCCATTGTAAGTGTAACGACACAACCACCTCCCTCAAACGCTGGCGAGCATCTTTTCGTCGAAGTTGAGCTTCATCACTCTAAAATCCTTCTCGGTGTTTATTACTGCCCCTCTTCTAATATTGATTTTTGTACTTCCTTGGAGGTTATTCTCGAAAATTTAACACCTTTGGTCAATCACATTATCCTAATGGGTGATTTTAATACATGTCTACTTAAAAATAACTATCGCTCCTCTTGCTTTCAAACTGTCTTGAATTCTAATAATCTTTCCATTCTTACTTCCAATGCCACCCACCATCTTCCTAATTTAAATGCTTCTCTTCTTGATATTATTGCGGTCTCTTCTCTTGAGCATGTTGTCAAATATGGACAATGTGCGGCTGAGGCTTTCTCATATCACGATCTTCTCTTTCTCTCTTATAAAGTTCGTCCGCCTAAGATGAGACATAAAGTTCTTTTGCAGCGCTGCTTCCGTGGCATGAATCTTTATTACCTTCAAAGGGATGCTGCTAACATTGACTGGGGTTCATTTTTATACTCGGACTGCATTGACGTAAGAGTAGTTATTCTCATATCCAACCTAAATAACTTATATGGCGTGCATGCTCCGATTCGCAAAGTGAAAAATCAGGTATCTACCTTCGCCTTGGCTAACTGAAGACATAAAATTAGTTCCCGCAGCTTCCAAGGCTAGATACAAACGGTGTCCGAATGATGCAAACTGGAAAAAGTATTTAGGTATTTTTATATATATTTTTAGCATTTGACATGCTTAGCACTATACATTAAACACAAAGTGAAAAATGTGAAATCGAAAATAACAGTCAGGAGCAGGATTTGAACCTGCATCTTCTGGATACCGTCCAGATGCTTTACCAATTCAGCCATCCTGACAATTGCTCCTGACTGCTAATTTCGATAACACATCATACTTAACGTCTTTGGGTGACGCCTGCGCCATCTGTCGGCAGTATTTACATACATTATACCGACCAGGTAAACTTAATTTTACAATTAAGATTTTACCTAATAATGACGCAAACCCTTTAAATATTTAGATATTTTTATATATATTTTTAGCGTTTGACATGCTTAGCACTATACATTAAACACAAAGTGAAAAATGTGAAATCGAAAATAACAGTCAGGAGCAGGATTTGAACCTGCATCTTCTGGATACCGTCCAGATGCTTTACCAATTCAGCCATCCTGACAATTGCTCCTGACTGCTAATTTCGATAACACATCATACTTAACGTCTTTGGGTGACGCCTGCGCCATCTGTCGGCAGTATTTACATACATTATACCGACCAGGTAAACTTAATTTTACAATTAAGATTTTACCTTCTCCTTAATCCTCTTCAATCTGGTTTCCGTCCTGGCCACAGTACTACCACAGCCCTGGTTCATATTACGGACGATATCAGATACGGCATGGATAACAGTGAGCTGACTATCTTAGCGTTGCTAGATTTCAGTAATGCGTTTATAACTGTTGACTTTGACATCCTGCTTGGAGTGATGAGTCTCTTAACATATCTCCTACTGTGATTGACTGGTTTCGTAGTTACCTGTTCGGTCGCCGGCAGCGTATTAAAGTAGACAATGTGTATTCTGATTGGTGCAATATGTCTGCCAGAGTACCACAGGGCGGCGTTCTGTCTCCATTACTCTTCGCAATTTATATAAATTCTGTCTCTAAACAACTTCTATCGTCCTATCACCTATATGCAGATGATTTACAAATCTACACTAAGGCCAAACTGGAGGGCCTATCAGAAGCCATTGTAATTATAAATAAAGACCTTGAACAAATTAGTAGATGGAGCAAAGACCATGGTTTGCAGGTGAATCCACTGAAAACGCAGGTGATGATTGCCGGCAGCTCCAGGACTATTACTAGAATTAGCTGATCTAACTTACCCCAAGTTAGCTATGATGGTGTTGTTATACCGTTCAGTAGCACAGTAAAAAACCTGGGTATTTACATAGATAGCGATTTGTCCTGGCGCTCCCAGTTGAAAGAAGTCAGTCGCAAATTGTTTCTTTCCATGGGGTCCTTGAGGAGGTTACGCAACTTTCTTCCAATCAAAACTAAAACAGCTCTTGCGGAATCTCTTCTCCTTCCCATTCTCGACTATTCCGACGCCAGCTACCTCGATCTTACCCAGGAACAATTAAATAAACTTGAGTGCCTTCAAAATATTTGTATTAGGTTCATATTTGGACTACGAAAATATGACCACGTTTCAGAATTTCGCGATAAGCTCAAGTGGTTACCTATTCATCTTCGCCGTAATACTCATATTCTGTCACTATTATATACTATTCTTTTCATCTCAAGGAACGCTTCAATTTCCTACACAATACACATTCGAGGCTGTTGAGATCATCAGAGAATCCCACGTTGAAAACGCCGGTTCATTTCACAAAGTGCATGCAAAAATCATTCTCTGTTGAGGCTGTTCGTTTGTGGAACACTTTACCGGTGAGTGTCAGACAGTCACAAACGTTACCACAGTTTAAGAAACTGGTCAAAGAGCATTACCTAGATAAAACTGAATGATACTTGCTATGTAATATCAAGATCACTATGAGTTAGTAAAATATTAGTGTAATAATGTTTTGATGTATAATTATATATTTTTATATATATATATATATAACAATCCATATGTAGGTATATATGTGTTGTATTTTTGTATTCATGTTAATGTATGAGTTGAATTGGTAATATTGTATATAAATAAAATTGTACATAATTGACTACCCACTTTTTACAATAATCCTCTCACTTTCCATCCAATGGTTGCCTGGAAGAAATGATAAGGCCGCCATTTGTACACTAACATATGTTCAAAAACTGTATTTAATAATTTGTGTTCATTATGTGCAAGAGTATACTCGTATCTATCTATCTAATACTGATACATTATAGTCATCCTTTTTTTTTGATGTGAAACATCTAATGCGGAGCGAGACTAAAATCGGCTGTTAGCGTGGCGACGCTCTTATTTTACTTGTCCCGTTCAAATATTGCAAGTTAAATTTGACACACTTTCCAGTTTCCGATTGAGCTGAAATTTTACACGCATCTGTATATCGCGTGACAATGCAATATTATGATGACATGGAGCTGATCTGATCATGGAGCTGGAAGGTGGACATAGGAACTCCATAATGAAGCGGCGTAACCCCATCGAATTTGGGCTCGTATGATTTGTCTTGACGAGTACTTTGTCTTTAGATGGTATCCAGGGTCTGATGATGGAGCTAGAAGGTGGCCATAGCAACTCCGTTATAAAACGACATAAGTCCATCGAGCTTGGGCTCGTATGATTTGTATTGACGAGTACTTTGTCTCTAGATGGTATCCAGGGACTGACGATGGAGCTGGAAGGTGGTCACAGTAACTCTGTAATGAAACGACGCAACCCTATCGAGTTTATACTCGTTTGATTCGTCTAGAGGAGTACTTTGTCATGTTATGATCATTTTATTTCTACAAAATTATTTCGATGTTTTCACATCTGGTAGACGTCCCGTGACGTCTAGTTTTATTTTTAACTATTATAAAGTTGTTGAAAGGCTGATCGATGGATGGATGGATAAATTTGTAACAGAGCTGTGTCAGTAATTTCAGATATTTGAGAAAAAATGACTGTTTTAGGCTACATAGGCGTGTCTGAACACAAAACAATTTTGTTTAGATTTCTTGTCTGTTTGTCGGTTCGCCTGTTTGTTCGTTTGCGCATAATTCAAAAAACGATTGAATGGATTTTGATGCAAGTTTTTAATTTGATAGTTCTTGATTAGACTTAAAAGCCGGTATTCATTTTATTCCCCTACTATATCGGGAAACTGAGATATATATACCCTAAAAATTAGCTTTTGGCTGCGGCGGAGCCGTAGGCAAAGGCTAGTTTAGATATATTTTAGCATAAATTTAATTTTTTTTCACATCTCACTACTGTCTGGCTATTGAATACGAATCTCCTTTTCGCATAGGGTCCCCACCACGCTTGCACAATGCGGGGCAGAATAGAGAAAGAAAGCTCAATCATGGCATTTGACGAGTCTTTATTTCTTTTAACATCATTGTAATAAACGCCATTTTAGTAACATTCAATTTTTAATTTAACTCAAGAGAATGTTATACGTTTGATTTATAATATCGTTATTATTTTAGAATGTACGTATGGTCCTACAAAGTATGGTGATGATTTGATGATGGGTTCTGTTAAATGTTTCAATTTGAAGTGGGTTTTTATGGTAAAATTATAATTTGCTTATGTAATTATTTAGTCGTACAGAATCATAGCTGAGATACAAAGTCCAGTGAGTCACAAGTAAAACAGTTAAAACATACTAAGGAATGTAGAACATTATTGTAAACTTTATATATATATATATATATATATATATATATATATATATATATATATATATATATATATATATATATATATGTGTGCTACTATTTATTAAGGCAAGACATAAAAAAGTAATTGACAAGCTTAGATGCTTTGCCAATTCAGCCATCGTGACATACGCTCAGGACTACTAATTTCGATAACACATTCCTTCTTAATGTCTCGGGTGACGTCTACGCCATCTGTCGGATGTATTTGCTTACACTATTCCAACCAGTTAAGCTTAATTATTACAATTAAGATTCACACCAAATAATGACGCAGCCCTATGAACGGTTTTCTAGAAGATGCAGTTTGAAATCCTGCTCTATTATTTTTTGACTGAATTGATGGTAAGTGGTAACCGTCGCTCGTGGACTCCAGTATACTAAGAGTGTTATACATTTTGGCTCAAGTACTTTAAATACTACATATTAAAATAACTAATATTCAGGATTTAACTTCGCCTCGGGCATTGGCTATAACAATAGAGTATCCTTCCGGAAATAGTTTTGTGTAAATAGGATGATATTAATATAAGACAATGAACGAGGTCGAACGCGATCACATAAGTGTTGGTAGATGAACATTTGAAAGGTTGTCCAATGTTCTCGACACATATTTTGAATGATTATTTTATTTATGTTTCGGAGACTCCTAACTCCACCTTCCTTCAATACATGACCGATTTGGTCTAGGTAGGTCAGTCTCGATCTCCCCCTGTACCTACATCATTCCACCTCTCTTATTTATGTGTAGTACTCGTATAATCAGAAAGTATTGAGATTATACATTGTATTTGTTATTTTTTTCGTTAGATACTCGTATGTGTGAATATTTCTCAAACCATCTTCATGTCCCATTGGAATAGCACGCTACCTACAACTCTACCTACTCGTGAACGCGTGAATAGGAGCGTCACACACCAGACAGCTACCGTGAGAACGTGTGTATCGTGTATGAAGGTTGCTTGTTGATAAATTAATTGTACACCATCAGGTGGTATTTGTTCCTGCGTATTATTAAAATAGCGACCAATAATTATTTACCGCTATTGATTACCATAATCTTAGATTAATTATATTTCTAGATATTGCCTCGGCGTTGTAAACGCGTCAAAAAAAATTGGGGTGAACTTTTCATCCCAATGCTGTTCTAATCTAAATTTACAATACGAAATATTTTGTAGGATGAGAATATCTTGAATCTATGATTATATAATTTTCCCATAATTTAATACTACTACTGAAACTGGTATCATTACGCACGCACACAAACATAAATTGCACAAGCGTAATGACAGCTGTCACGCACACAAGCATAATAATTCCCGCCCGATTTTTATGACGTTTATAAGAGTGACAGTCCATCTAGATATATAATTTAATCTAAGACCATAATGTAGTGTGTATTCAATAAATTTTGACTAAAAGTAAGAAATAACATAAAAATCCAAAAAAGTAAAGCATGTTTACTTATGACACTTTATATCACTTTTTATGTCTAATCAAGAGCTAGTTTTATCAAGATCTGTTCAGTAGTATGCGTGATGTGCGAATAAACAAACAGATGAACTGAAAAACAGATAAACAGACAAGAATTAAAATAGAATGTCATCAGATACGCCTTAGTTGGGCTACTTACACAATAATTTTCTCTCAAATATCTTAAATGTACAGACATAGCATATAAAAAAATCTATAGTTTAATAAATTAAATCATTCTTTCAAAATATCTGTTGCATTTTGTTTAACACAACACAAAAATAATTTATTTAAGTAATAAGATAAGTACAATAACTATATATGAATGTAATGGGATGAAAATTCACACAAGACATATAGAAGCACAGTACATTGCTTACATAACAATCACGTTTACGTTAACACATAAAATATAATAAAACAACTTTAAGTACATTGTACACGGCCATAACAGTAACTATAATTGGTGCCAACACTAGCATATTTACTTAACACGAGAATTACAACAATAAACATAACATCTACTGTTTACTATTTCCGTACGTACTAAATACGGCCTAACTAATATTATAAATGCGTTTCTTATGTTTTCACGCCGTAATTACTCAATCGATCGTCATAAAATTTAGCATGCATAGTGCAGAAACAAGAAAAGGGCATCTTCACTTTTTATCGTAGAAAAATGTATAGTGTGGGATAGCAGTTTTTGCATGGAGATCATTAGGGCGCCGTAGTCGATTACGACTGCACTGCTGTCGAATGTTGGGTTCGATTCCCACACAGGAAAACTCTTTGTGTGATCTACAAATGGTTGTTCTGAATCTGGCTGTACTTTGTGTTCGTGGAATTGTATATTTGTAAAGCACCCCGCAATACAAGGAATAAGACGTAGAGCAAGGAATAAGACGTAGAGCAAAGTGTCGTCCTCAAAAAAAAGTAGGGTAAAGAAATTCATGCTTCTGCCTGAAGTTAAGTAGTTTGAAGTAGCACCGCGGAGTTTTACCAGGTATACCGAGTGTACTACGACTCAATCCCTCGCAATAATTAGCCTGACCTATAGATAACTATTTTAAAAATAAATTTTATTATTGTTTTAATTAAAGTAACTTTCGAACTAAATTCCGTGTTCTCAAAGCTTTGATATAAAATACCAACTTTCATTGTTACTACTCGTTTGTTAAAAGGTGTGTCTTTGTGTAAGCAACTACTGATCATGAGGATTACATTTGTTTTACGAGTAACTACGAGAACAGTCACTCGGGGTCTCCGTATGTCCAAGATATGTAATGACATCACACTGCTCGCCCCCCAGTAGCGTAACTATAGGGTGGCAAGACGGCAAAATGCCGAGGGCACCCGCCCAAAGGGGACTGATCCCCGGGTCGGGCGGTGCTATTGTAGCCCGAAGTTTGGAAATGTGTCCGGTAGACGGCAATAGACTCGCCCCCTATTACGTGGGACTAAACATAGCTGGCGAACCGTGGGTGTAATACCTACACCTCTGCCTACACCTTCGGGGAATACAGGCGTAATGCTATGTTTGTTAAAAGAGGTACAATAATATTATAAATGATAATTTTACCTTTTGATTCGGTCTGTTGATAACCGAGCAGCCTGCGTTTACAAGGTTTTGTAACCTAATACTGAGGTATCAGTTGAACTATGTGATATGTATGCAATATAAGAATGTACTTGTATGTTTAGTTGCAAAAAGGCTTTGTTATGAGTGAAGTAACTTATTGCAAAGTGGACCTAATACAATCTAAAATATGATGAAGGTTTAATCAGCAGATATAGATTAGCTAATTGTAGGTGTTAGGTAACGTCCGTTAGTCCGTATCAGTTTATTTAAAACAAATGTTTAGATAATATTTTGTACAAGATTCTACCTGCGACTTTGTCTGCACTTCAGAATATAAATGTCACGCTATGGCACACTATATAATCTCTATGCAAAAGTAGCTGTCCCACAGGAACTGTTCATATTATATTAATGAGTAGTCTATGTTGCACACAGAGTGGAAAATATGAAATCGAAAATAACAACCACGAGTAGGATTTGAACCTGCATCTCCTGGATACCGTTCAGATGCTCCGACAATTCCAAATTGGCCAATTCAGCCATCCGACAGAGTCTGTTTGTCTGTTTGTTTGTTCGCGTATCACGCAAAAACTACTGAACGGATTTTGATGCAACTTTTTTTATTTGATAGCTCTTGATTAGACTTAACAACTGGTATAAGGGCTCATGTTACCCCATATTTAAATAAACACACCATCTTAAAAATGAGACAGGCGCAAGCTCCACCTAGCATGTCTTCTTTTTGGAGTTTTGAAATATAATACACCGAGCTACCTTCATATTAAGTGTGTACCTTTATGTGTATGTGTATATAAATATATATTTAAATATTATTAATGTTATTCTTATATTTCATGCGCCCAGCATGGTAACCATTCAGTGTGATGGTCTTTAATTATTTAACTATTCATAATTTAGTTCACTAAGAAATTATTTACATTGATGGTTGATAGTTAGTTTGAACGTTCATAACCTAAATTATGTATGCAGGGGTACAAAGTAAATACTCTCGTGCTCTGCTTCTTTGACTCTCGATAGAGAGTAATAGGTATTATAATAGATGCTCGGTGCCAACAAAAACAATGTTTTCATAAGCTTTGTCGCTTTGTGCACATTTGATGGTTCTTTTAAATCTTATAACCTCGGCTTATAACCTAAAGATCGTATGACGTGTCATTGCAGACGTCATGTCACACAGTCCATAAATCCATAGTACTTCGACACGTGTTCTCCACAGACAAATAATCGAATATAATACTTGGACAAGGTATGATAATTATAGACTCGCTACTATTTTGACACTAAGGATGAAGAAAAGTATGGACATATTAGGTTTTAGCAAGAGTGAGAGAGACACATGTATAAGTATTTTATCATTTTCTTGTATGCGTTATTTTTATTTGGACCCAATTATTGTAGTGCTTAGTTTAGTTGTAATTATTATTGTGTATTTACCATATAATTGTTAATTATCGTCATCTGTGACGCCATCGTAAACCTACGCACCAACGGAAGATCAGCGCAGGTTTATTTAATCTGCATCATGCTGAGTTGGTGGCGTTTTGTGACGAAACTATTTTATAATTTATTTAGTTTATAAAAACCTTATTTTGTTTCTTTTGTATGTGCTGTTTTGTCGCAATAAACGTTTTTTCTTTCTTTCTTTCTTTCTTTCTATACATTTTATCCCGCTACTATACCGAGAACCTGATATATAACCCAAATTCTAGCTTTTAGCTGCGGCGAAGCCGCGGGCAAAGGCTAGTAATACATAATTCTGTATATCATCGCTTCAATATAAATGGTTAGGTATATATTACATAGTTTCTTTATATTCATATAAAAAACAGAAGTTTTTGATACCGCAGCGCTATTATAGAATAGGTACTAGCCATTGCCCGCGGCTCCGCCGCAGCCAAAAGCTGTTTTTTTGCATAACCATAAAACTAACTTTTGACTCAGGTTTCCGATATAGTAGCAGCATAAAGTGTACACTAGTTCTTAAATCTAATCAAGAGCTATTAAACAAAAAAAGTTGCGTCGAAATCCGTTCAGTAGTTTTTGCGTGATGCACGAACAAACAAACAGAGAAACAAACAAAAAATCTAAAAAATATCGTTTTGTGTTTAGACACGCCTATATTTAGGCTATATCGTTCAGCTATGCCTATATGTTCAGTATTTTTTTCTCAAATATCTTAAATGTACAGACACAGCTTTGTTACAGCTTTATAATAGTATAGATTCATAGAAATAACAACGATTGAAAAAACTACAGATTTAAGGATTCCCACATTAACTACACAAAATAGGTACTAATGATCATACTTAATAATAAAACACAAGGTCTACGTACTCTTGCTACAATTACTTGCCTTGATTCAGTTTCTCATTGGTATTACCGGCATTTGGTGATGCATAGGTTTTTCAAGGTGCATTGCATTTTCTCTTCGAAATAAGACATTTCAAGGCCAAAAGAAGATACTAAGCGTATCCAATGTCTTTTTTAATTGTTTTTTATACAACGTAGGTGGCAAACAAGCATACGGCCTACCTGATGGTAAGCGGTTTCCGTAGCTTATAGACGCCAGCAACACCCAAGGCATCACTCGCACGTCGTCATCTCCAACGAAAGGCATAGGAGGTGGAGTGGAAGGATAATAAGGAGATGATAGAGAGGGGATATGGGCCTCCGGAGCTCTCAATCACCATACAAAACACAACGATAGGAGTACCTGCCGTTGTTTCAAGCTGATCTTCCGTGGGAGAGGGGTACTTCCCCGATCGAACCAGCCCATTCATGCTGGGATAAGCAAGTTTCAACCACTAGTGAAGAATTCAGTTTGATGTTGTCGGTTGCTTATTCACATAGGTATGCTTTTACGAGAGTGAAAGCATTTACGAGGTAGGTTTATTGACAAGTGGCGACCTCTCGTCTCACTTTACCACTGTTGCGAAACTGACGTGAATGTATGTAGTTATACTTTAAAGAATGTAGGCTAACACTTAGTTACCACTGAAGTCTACAAGTTCCAGTGGTTCGCCAATACAGGTATGTAGAAACGGCACACAGCGGGTTTATTTAGTCTCGCTCTCTCTCTCGGTCTCGAACGATGGGGTGTACGGTTAGGTGCATTTTTTCCGCCAAAAAAAAGGCCTAAAATTAGTAATGATTTTGAAAATAAAAACATGAAATGTCAATGTAGGTAACTCACCTTTTAAATGATTTTACTACTATCCCGACGTTTCGAATACTTTACAGAATTCATGATCACGGGTGGACTTAGGTGATAGACGTCCAAGGCTGGTATGTTATGTAGTTTTATTTCAAAATGTGTAACATTTGCGTAAATATCAGAAAGTATCATCTTTTAAATGATTACATTAGAGCTGATTTTTTTTGAGGTAAAAAGGTCTTAGAGTGACTGTAAAACCAAACTAATGCTAGAATTTGGAGTTTGTTATACTCAAATAAATAGATTACAATCATTATCGACTTATCACCGGTACCCCTTTGGGTACGTAACCATCAGTGAAGGCTCTAGGTTGAAAGATATATGGTTCTACATCAACACTTTTTTCTGGTGTAGTGGTGAAGAAAGGGTTGTTATCGTTTGCCTTCAACTGAGCGGTAGCTTGTATGCCACCAGTAGCTAGCAGTTTTTTTTTCCATCGGGGACCGATATTTCGGGCTAGGTGCCAACTTTCATTTTTCCAACAATAGTTCCATTTCATAAGACTGTTATCTTAAAATATCTGAGATTTTTTTTTTGTTACTATTATGTACTTCATTCTTAATCGTATCTTGTTACAATGGATCTGTTTTCGTAAGATGTTTTGTAATAGTCTGTTTCTATAGGCTACGTGATAAATTTTGCTATTAACTCTCGAAATAATTTTATAGACAATGATTATACAAATCTTGCCAAATATGTAGTATCCTATTATATGTCTGTACATTTAATATATTTAAGAAAAAAGGGCTACTTAGGCGTGTGTGCACACAAATTAATTGGTTTTGGGATTTATGGTTCAGTAGTGTATAGTAACAGTGAACAGTTAAAGTGTTATGTAATTATGAATAAACATAGTATATCCCTAATTATATATAGTTTAGATTTGTATAGAATCAGTATAGTTAGAATTTATGTATAAGTAATCAATAAATAAAGATAATCTAGGTCCCCTGACAGTAGTTGTAGTGCATAAATTTGACGGGCCTCGTGGCGTAGTCGGTAGTGTAACCGACTTACGTGCACGAGGGCGTGGGTTCGATTCCCACTCAGGACAATTATTCGTGTGATAAACACAGATATTTGTACTGCGTCTGGGTGTTTTCTATCTATTATATGTATGTATTTACAAAAAAAAAGTAATATACATGTATTATATCCATAATCTGGTACCCATAGCACAATCATTAAGCTTAGTTTGGGACCGGAGGACGTTGTGTGAAAATGTCCGTGAATATTTATTTATAGTTATTGTAGGTACCTACAGTTAAATCCACAGCTTTAGTTAGTACCAGTCTTTGCCCACAACTCCGCCGCATCCAAAAGCTTGTTTTTAGGTTATATCTCAGGATCTCGTACATAAATAGCTCACAATATACTTTAGCATTTATAAGTTAGTTATATAATTGAACAATCCTCGAGAGTAACTTCTTAATTTAAAAACGAAACATTGTTTTAGGATTCTGAACACAATAATAATGTACACATTATTTGTGAATAAGGAAAAAGAGATCCCTAGTACGAGCGGGAAACGAACCCGCGTCTTTTCCAATCGGAGGAAGTGCTCTAGCCACTGAGCTATCGTACTGACCTATTCGGCCATCCCAATCTCCTTATCACATTTGTCTTTACGACCAACGCCATCTATCGGAATGCATTTACATGCATTATACCAATATAGTAAGTATAATTTTGCAATTAAAATTCATACTATTCAATGGCGCGATTTTTAAACAATTTTTGATCTATATTTTTTAGCTCCGCTACTTTTTAAAGTACAAATTATTTGTGAATAAGAATAAAGGGATCCCTAGTACGAGCCCTAGTCTCTTTTTTTTTATTCACAAATAATTTGTACTTTAAAAAGTAGCAGAGTAAGTCAAATGCTAAAACATATAGATCAAAAAAACAATAATAAGAATGGAAACATGAAGTTCTGAGCACACCCTAGTTTTAGGTGCAATTGCCAATTTTCATGTATTAAATGTACACAACTCAAAGGTTGCTATTATAAAAGAAAGCACTATATTCTTTCTCTGTTCTAGCAATAATCCGTATGTTGCTTAAGCACTTCGGCGCCAAACTTGAATGGCGTCAGTCTGTTTTATGCAAGTCTTCCTTTTTTTCTTTTCTCTTCCGTTGGCTAAACATTATCGTATTTCAGTCCATTTGTTGTATCTAAAACAAAAAGGGTATTATCTATAGTTGTCGGCGCCAGCCGGAAACTCCCGACATGTTTGTCGGTGAATTATCGCCAAGATGGAGGTCAACATATTGCCATTGTGATTTGTGAATTAAATGTACAAACAAAAGAATTTTACACGGCTACAGGCTGTTGTGGCATGTTTATGAAATATTGAACGTTTCTGTTATAATTATATAACTTCGTTACCAACCAGTTTTTTCAGTAGTATTTGCTAATAAAGAAATTGAAATATATCACCACGGGCAGCGCTCAAATTTTCAAACTTATGTGTCATAAATCTTAAAATAGTTACATTATCCACCGTTAGAGGCACTAATATTGTTTTGTTTTGTAATGCATCTTTGATATTATGGACCCATACCTACATTAATATGGCTAAATGTGGATTGACATACCGTATGGCCACCCCAGCCGTGTGGGGCCGGCACCAAGAATAGCTCCACCTCGTCTTTGTCCCACCCCTCTCCACCCATGGGAGTCGTAAAAGCCGACTATGGGATTACCGGGGGACCGGGCAGCAGCGTTCCCCTGTGTACTAAAAACATCCACTGCGATCGCCAACCCGCCTGCCAAGCGTGGCGATTATGGTAAAACCCCCATTTTGGGGAGGCCTATGTCCAGCAGTTGACGATGAAGGGCTGAAGGATGGATGGATGGTAGATTGACATAATATCAAACATTGATATTTAAATTTTTATTAGACGGGTTAACTAGAATGCCAGATTTATATAATAGGTTTATTTAACCTATATGGTGTACCACCAGCTCCTAGATAATTTTTACTTGCAATTGCTAATGATAGGTAAACGTTAAACAAAACCCTAATCTATATGATGCACTACCAACACTAATAACTAAGTATATTTCATCTAAACGTTGACATTTAAAGGATATGACCAGTTTTAGCTGGCCATATCATGAAATAGAACCACTGCATGAAATGGGTGGCCACCAAGAACATCCCGGAAAGTCTAAGTTCCTAATCTATATTTAATATATTCCGTAGCCAGATCGCAACCGCTGGACCGATTTTGATGATTTTTTAGTAGTAGTAGTAGAATAAGTGGGTAGGTAAACAGACGCACAGTAATTTCAATTCAATCACAATCGACAAACGGTAGATGCGGAGAACTTGTTAATGTTTTGGAATTTAGAAGACCAGGGCTCATGAGGAATGTCAGGTTGAATATCACCATAAAATCGGCCTCGGCCATATTTTCCAAGTGTTGTCGTATACACAAGACAAGTCGCTCTGTCATTCCCCATAGGTTGATAGACCACTGATACCTACTATTGTGCAAAGTTCAAACACTCTTCTATACAATGTAGTTCACCGACTCCCATAAATAAAGAAAGGTTATCGCCAAGGATATTCTGGTCAATGAAGTGTAAAATGAATTGCATCGATATACTATTGTTAGATTTTATGTTAAGATTTTGAAAAAAAAAACGATTACAAGCTACCAGTATAACAAAACAAATTGGATTATTTTTGAATAATGTAATCTCTATAACGAATTTGTCTTTAACTCTACATAATATGTTATATTAAAGTATAACAATTTTATATTAATTAAAAAAAATGTGTGTGTGCTTCATGGATAATCAAAACGCTAATATAATAAACAACTATAGTTTTATCACATTATTAACATAGTCTACCGGATATGGTTGTAATCAATAGTATTTAAATCCGTTGTAAAATACCAGCGTTTCACACGTATTATAATCATAATGATTTTTATTTCGCAGATGTAGTAAACAGATGTATGTGTTACTTTGTTGACTTTTAATCTTTTCAAAGGCTGGCAACATTACAATTTAACGGTGTCCTTAAATTTCGAGTCGTAAAAGTTTTAATGACGCACAATGGGATTTTTACGACTGGCAATATTTTATCTTATTATGATGTTAATGGAACTTGGACATAATTTATTTACCGAAAAATAAGTTGATTATATAAACACGTTTAACGGTCGAATTACTTCACAGCCTCATTGCTAGAGCTTTTTTATGTAACGTCACGGGATTAGTAGGGATGATCATGGTTTTAGATAGATTATTAACATATTGCGTTTTGTTGCTACATATTTAAAACGAGTATCATACCGATGCTGTAATTTATACAACCTACTCAGAGGTAAAATTCATAAGTCTACAAAGTCTGAGTTTTAGTAGGTAAGTATTTTAGAATAACATAAAAATATGACGACATGATTTTTATGTAAGTGTCCCGTTGTTACAGGCTTGGCGCGGGACATACCAAATCAATTGCCTATGAACCCTAAGTTTTCTATACCTAGTCATTGCGTGATCTATAGAAAATTCACACACACACACACACACACACACTCAAAGTTTGGAAGGCTTAGAAATTTGTTGTTCTTAACACAGCAAAATTTCTAACTCTTAGGAGAAACATTTTAATCTGTATTTTAGCATTTGACATGCTCAGCTACTTTAAAATAAGGTCGTAAAGACAAATGAGATGAGAAGATTGGGTATGGCCGAAAGGTCAGTGCGATAGCTCAGCGGCTTAGAGCACTTCCCAGGATTAGAAAGGACGCAACATCGATTCCCGCTCGCACTAAAGTTATCGTTTTCCTCTTTCACAGATAATTTGTATCTTAAGAGAAAAATATATGTATAGAAAGTACCTATAGAAACAATATCTTAGGAGAATAGTTTAGTATAGTTTTATTACAAAACACACAGTCAGAAGGTTTATTTTATTGCATGTAGCGAACTGTTGTTTCGGCCTCTCGGACATCTGCGTAAACCCATGCTATGCTATGGTCCTCTTCTAAGTTTTTCATGGTAAGCTACGGCTTGGTGTGCCCTCATTACTCTCAAGTCTCATGGTAAGTCTATCTTGGTCTCCAAACGGTAATCAGCATATTAGCGGTGGGGTTTTCAGGCATCGTAAGCAACAAAAATAAATCAACTGAAGGTATTTAATTAAAATAGCTATAAGCAAAACAGTTTCACTTAAATTCTATTTCATTATATAGTGGATTTCAATTAAAGATGAAAACTTAGTAAACAATGATAAGTCAAAAAAAACGTTAAACGATTCGAAATACAAATTTTATAAATTCGATTTTTATAAATTCGAATACAAATTTTATAAATTCGATTTGATTATTACATGTTTTCTCAGACCAAATAAAAAAGGCATGTTTTAGTTTCAAATGAGTGTAATATGAAGGCAAAAGTATTTTCGAAGATACCGACATCAGAATTTAATGTAGTTATAACGAAATAAGTATGAAATCGACGATTTGTGTTGAGTGATGGTTTGTTTACAATGTTTTCACTTTTAATTGAAATTTACTATAGAGTTGTGCTGGAATTCGCGATTGATAATGATAGTATTATAATATCCTGAGTAGAAAAAAACACATATTATTTAGATTTTTTTAAGGTTTTGTACTCACTGAAGCTCTAAAATTGTAATGCTTTGTTTTGGCACATCCATCCATCCATCCATCAGCCTTTCAACGTCCACTGCTGGACATAGGCCTCCCCAATTAATGGGGGATTATGCCGTAATCGCCACGCTTGGCAGGCGGGTTGGCGATCGCAGTGGATGTTGTTAATACTCAAGGGAGTGCTGCTGCCCACTCCCCGGTAATTCCCTCAGTCGGCTCTTACGACTCCCGTGGGTAGAGAGGGGTGGGACAATTCTAAAGCCGGCTCTACACGGCATGCACATATAGTATCTAAATCAAATGACCTAGGCTATTTCTGCCTAGTTACTCGGTAGAATGCCCATTATTAAATATTTTTCATAAACAAATAAAAAATAAGACGTCGCGGGACGTCTACCAGATGTGAAAACATCGAAATTATTTTGTAAAATTTTTGAGTAGTCTAGAAATAAAATGATCATAAATTTTTCAATATGCTTGTATAAAATTATGCCATGTGTAAAATAACGGATATGGACATAAATCTTCATCATCATGCTCTGGATAACATCTAGGGCCGAAGTACTTGTCAAAACGAATGAAACGATTCTAAAGTTGATGAGATTGCGGCGCTTTATAGCATAGTGCCCATGGCCATCCGGCTCCATTATCAGACCCTGAATATCATCTAGGAATATGGTACTATTCAAGATAACTCAAACTAGCCCTAAATCAATGGGTTGCAACGTTTAATTACCGAGTACCCATGGCCACCTTCCAGCTCTATCATCAGACCCTGAATACCATCTAGAGACAAAGTACTCGTCAAGACGAATCAAACGGTTTCGTCGTTTCATTATAGAGTTACCGTGGTCACCTTCCAGCTCCATCATCAGTCCTTGGATACCATCTAGAAAGAAAGTACTCGTCAAGATGAGTCATACGAGCCCAAACACGATGGGGTTATGTCTTTTTTAACGGAGTCCTATGGCCACCTTCCAGTTCCATCATCAAACCCTTGATATAATCTAGGACTGGAATACTAGTCAAGACAATTCAAACGAGCCCTAACTCGATGGAGTTGCGCTATTTAATTAAAGAGTTCTCATGGCCACCTTCTATCATCAGACCCTGAATACCACTTAAAGACAAAGTACTCATCTAGACGAATCAAACGAGTCCAAAGTCGAAGGGGTTACGTTGTTTCATTATAGAGTTGCTATGTCACCGAATTTACCCTCCCTCCGCAATAGATGTTTCACATCAAAAACAATTTGCGAATTATAGTATACTTAGGCCGGATGGGGCCAGCTTTAGAATTGTCCCATCCCTCTCTACTCACGGGAGTCGTAAGAGCTGACTGAGGGAACATCGGGGGAGTGGGCAGCAGCACTGCCTCCAGTATTAACAACATCCACTCCGATCGCCAACCCGCCTGCCAAGCGTGGCGATTACGGCATTATCCCCCATGACGAGACCGCTCGTTGTGGCGTTCTCTTGGGGAGGCCTATGTCCAGCAGTGGACATTGAAAGGCTGATGGAGTATACTTTTTACCATTTGGGAATTATAGGTAGATTTTTAGTTATCAATCTCGGAGTTTTAAATAATTTTGTTTTGTTTGCATTGATACCTTTTACCATTATCGGACAACGTTCTGTTCCTAAACAACCAACTATGGAAAAGATTTACGATTACATTAAAAATCTGAAGTTTGTGGACTATGAATATAAACGATATAGGGATAAGGGAAGCAAATTCAAAAAAAACAATATCACTATTGTACATGAATTTTCAGTACGCAGATAGCCATATAGACATTGGCTATTATATTTACCAAATTTTAATACACAACTTTCAAAAACTTAGGTTTCTATCAAACCACTAAAGTAATGTCGCACAGCTCTAGCGGTCCGCCATTACAGGTGGAGATACGGCGGGTGTATTTAGTGGGTGAGGGGTGAGGGTACAGGGTACTGTACCCTGTTCATTGTCTCAAACGATACTTTTTGCGGTTAGGTACATTTTTTTCGCTTTGACAAAAAGGCATCTATAAATATTCTTCATAATAATAATTGCATTTAAAGTAAAAATAACATTGAGTATAATTTTTGTAGACATTCTCTCTGAAAACATAAATATAAAATCACTATCAAAATCGAGAAGCATCGATTGCCTGCTACCAAATATTATTTATTGACAGTTACTGTACAAATACTCTGTTTTTGTACACAACACCGACAACACCTAACAAAACTCATCCATCTTTTTGAAACCAGATAAAAAAATCTATGTTGACATAGGAGGTTGGCTACCAACAGGAATCCACTCAAAATAACGAAGCATAGATCACCCATAGATTAGAAAAAAAAAATACTACGATCCTAATCGTGCGGATGCGTTTTCTGGGTTACCTGTTTTTTTTTTTATCGACATTTCTAATAGTCTGCTACTGTGTTACAGAAAAGTAACAAGGATATTAAAAACAGTTTTTTTTTTATTAAATTAAAATAATAATATGTCGAGCCAAATTCAATTTATGCGTGCATTGAAATGTAATAGGCACAATTTCCAATTAAACTAAAGAATACAAAAGCATTTCGAATGATTTATTGGCCTATTATTTTAAAAAACTCAACACTCCCCATCACACACGTAGCTATAATATATAAATGTTAAACACAAAGTGGAAAATGTGAAATCTAAAATAACAGTCACGAGCAGGATTTGAAACTGCATCTCCTGGATACCGTCCAGATGCTTTGCCAATTCAGCCATTGTGACAACTGCTCTCGACTGCTAATTTCGATAACACATTCATACTTAACGTCCTGGGTGACGCCTGCGCCATCTGTCGGAAGTATTTACATACATTATACCGACCAAGTAAACTTAATTTTACAATTAAAATTTAACCTAATAATGACGCAACCCCATAAATATTTAGATATTTTTATATATATCTACACTAATATAATAAAGAGGAAAACTTTGTTTGCTTGGTTGTATTGAATAGGCTCAAAAACTACTGGACCGTTTTTAAAAATTCTTTCACCATTCGAAAGTTACATTATCCACGAGTATCATAGGCTAAATTTTATTTTGAAAAAGAATAGGGTTCCTTAAGATACTCGGGTTTTGTCGGACACAAGGTGTAAAAAATCAACCAGAAAAGTTACTTATTTTGCGTACGCTGCCTAAACTATAAAAGATAGAACCATAAAATGTTCTAATTAATTGTAGATCTTATAAATATCTATAAAAAGTCCGCGGCACACTATCTATGTCGAGTGAGGCCCAACAACCATTTTTTTATTTAAAAATCATGAATTTTTTTTGGACTACATTTAAACGCATTTATTTTACTCATGCTATTAATCCTTATCAAAATAAATTATTTCATCATTAAGTACAGTTTATGTAGGTAATATCTGGTCTTTGAATGATTAAAATTGGACATTTGGTTTTGAAGTTATGGCGAAATTAAAATATTATATATAAATCACCAAGGCGGGGGTGCGCATGCGGGAGGGGAGTTTAGATCTATGAGTAAGGTATCCGCGCGGCTCAGACGCGAGGTCGGCTCCCTACACAGCGGTCGTGCGCGAAGTCTAATAATTATTTTCTTTTCAGGGCTAAACACCAGTTCTTTTCAGAGCTCGAATATTACACGCTATTAGCATTTTCTTAAACATTTGAAAATGAGAGTCGAGTGTCGAGCATTTGCAGTGTCTTACAGCTCAGGCAGAGAGACAGCAGTTGTTCAAAAATAGAGTTCGCAATCGAATTTTAGCTAGCAGCAACAGACTGGCTTTCAGATATGATCCGCAGGTTGATTATGCAAAACAAGCGTCCGTCCAAATCGGAGTCATGAATAAGATCTGCTCTAACTGCTCTGCCAAGAAATGGGCGGACGAACCTAATGGTATGTGCTGTGCTTCAGGTAAAGTTTGTCTTCCTAACCTTCAGGAGCCACCACAACCAATAAAAAATCTTTTAACTAATAACCATCCATTATCTGGTCATTTTTTAACAAATACACGTAAATACAATAGTCTTTTTCAAATGACTTCTTTTGGCGCAAAAGAAATCAGGGAAGGTAATTTTATGCCCACTTTTAAAATTGAAGGACAGGTGTATCATCTCATTGGTAGCCTTTTACCACCATCAGGCCAAAACCCACAGTTCTTGCAAATATATTTTATTTCGGATGCAGACCAGTTATCGTTGCGATCAAGCATCGCACCAACCTTAAAAATGGATTTAATTCGCGAATTACAGACCGCTCTGAATAATCATAACGTGTATATACGAAGTTTTAAACAAAACTTAGAACTCAACTCCTCAGATAATTTAAAGTTAATTATTCATTCAGATCGCACTCCACAGACAGCACACAGAGGCAGATATAATGCTCCTACTGTAAACGAGGTAGCCGTTCTCTTGGTCGATGAAGACAAAGGTCCCAGGGATATAGTCTTACACGGTAGAGACGGACAGCTCAAAAGAGTTTCTGAGCTACATCGGTCCTATGATCCACTACAGTATCCTATAATGTTTGTGACAGGAGAAGACGGTTATTATTTGACTATCCCTCAGCAGGGTTCTGCGCGTAATAAAACTGTTACGTGTATGCAATTTTATGCATTTAGATTAATGTTTAGAACTAACTCTTTTAATCCGTTACATTATTACAGAGACTTATTTAGTCAATATTGTGTTGACATGATGGCGAAAATGATATCGAAAGATTAAATTATATTTCTCGGAATCAACAAAGACTGAGGGCTGATGACTACATTCATCTCAGAGATGCCTTAAATCATGACGCAAATGTTGATCCATCAAATATCGGTCAACATGTCATATTGCCATCGTCATTTATGGGTTCTCCGCGTTTCATGCACGAGAAAACGCAGGACGCGATGACGTACGTCCGAAATTATGGTAGACCTGACTTATTTGTCACTTTTACATGTAACCCCGAATGGCCTGAAATTAAGGCGGAGCTGCTACCAGGACAACGGTCTTTCGACCGTCATGACATAATTTCACGTGTATTTCATTTAAATATGAAGAAATTCATCAAATTATTTGTCAAAGAACAGATATTCGGTAAAGTAAAATGTTATATGGCAAGTGTGGAGTGGCAAAAGCGCGGTTTACCTCATTGTCATTTGCTGTTCTGGCTAGAAACCAAAATACAACCAGATGAGATCGACAGTGTCATAGTTGCGGAGCTACCCGATCAAGAAATTGATCCAGTACTTCACGACATTATAACTAAAAATATGGTACATGGACCCTGCGGAGAACATAATTTAGCTGCACCATGCATAAAGAACGGTGTCTGCACAAAAAAATACCCTCGCCGTTTCATGAACGTTACCCAGACCGGAGAGGATGGGTATCCAGTTTATCGTAGGCGCGATACAGGAAATGGCGGTCGGAGCGCTACGCTACAAATCAGGGGCAAAATGGTGACGATAGATAATAGGTGGATTGTTCCATACTCCCCGCTACTATGTAAGACTTTTAACGCTCATATAAACGTGGAGTATTGCCACTCTGTCCAAGCCATTAAATATAGGTATATGTAAGTATATAAATAAAGGTTCAGATCAGGCAACTTTTAGCCTTAGAAACCCACACGATGAGGTCGAAAACTACTTAAATGGCAGATACATAAGCACATCTGAAGCTGTTAGGCGCTTATTTGAATTTCCCATTTGGCCGTTCATCTAGAGAACGGTCAAAGGGTGTATTTTACACCAGGGACAGCTCATCAAGTTGTCCAAAACTCACGCAATACCACATTACTGGCATTTTTTGCTCTCTGTAATGAAGATGAATTCGCGAAAACTCTTCTGTATCATGAAGTCCCGCAATACTATACATGGGCAAATAATAAATTCACTAGAAGGAGGCGTGGTGAAGATGTAGTTGGACATCCGGAGATAAAAAAGATGCCGCTTTAGGTAGAGTCTACGGGATACATCCATCACAATCAGAGTGTTTTTATCTTAGGATTCTACTGCATCATGTACGCAGTCCGACCTCATTTGCATACCTTAAAACTGTAAACGGTATTGTCAAAGAGACGTATCAAGCAGCTTGCCGTGACCGAGGTTTACTTGAAAACGATGACCATTTTAAGCGAAGCTTCGTTATCACATTGTCCAAAACAACTAAGGGAGTTGTTCGTAGTCATACTTTTATTTTGTCAACCATCGGAATCATTGAAGTTATGGGATACTTCCAAAGATCAGTTCTGTGAAGATATTAGACATCGTATAAGACAACAAAATCAGGATAACACTTTACCCTTCATTGAAGTCATTTATAATGAAGGATTAATTGAAATAGAAAACAAACTACTAGAATTAAACGACAAAAATTTAAGTGATTTTGGATTACCTTCTCCCGTTCGTACCCAGAATAATACTATTGACACAATGGTACAACAGTATAACAGAAATGATTTAACAGCGTTTGTAAATGACAATGTGCCAAAATTAGTACCAGATCAAATACATGCTTATGAGACTATTGTGGATAGCGTGAACAATAACATGGGAAGATTATTTCTTTTGGACGCACCAGGAGGCACCGGAAAGACTTTTCTCGCAAATTTGATACTTGCTAAGATACGGCAATCAGGGAAGATAGCGATTGTAGTTGCTTCGTCAGGAATTGCTGCAACTCTCTTGAACGAAGGAAAAACTGCTCACTCTACGTTTAAACTCCCGCTATCCGTATCTTTAGATCAACGGTCTACGTGCTCTATTCGGAAAAATGGGCCTCTTGGTAAGTTACTGCAAGACGCGTCGTTGGTAATATGGGATAAATGTACCATGAGTCATAGAGCTCATGTGGAGGCCGTAGACCGTACTTTAAATGACATCCGAAGCTCTGCTAATGTCATGGGTGGTATCACTTTTGTATTTGCTGGAGATTTCCGACAAACGCTTCCAGTCGTCAACAGATGTACGTGAGCAGATATTATGAAGGCATGTTGGACATCTGTTCAATATTTGACTTTGCGCGCCAATATGAGAGCTCATCTACATGGAAATACGCTTAGCAATTTTCCACAACAGCTGCTGAAACTTGGAGAAGGAATTTTTCCATCTTTAAATTTGGGCACCGATTATGCAGTTACTTTGGATGAGTCTCTAGGCCAAATAGTCCATAATTTAAATAGTCTGATAGATGCTATATATCCTGACATCGAAAACAAAATGATCAAAGTGATTTTCGTTGGCTGTGTTGTAGAGCAATAGTTTCTCCCAGGAATGAAACAGTCAACGAAATAAACAATTTAATTATGCAGAAAGTACCGGGTGAAGTAAAGTGCTATAAATCCATAGACACCGTCACTAACATCGAGGACGCAGTGCGCTACCCCCAGGAATTTTTAAATTCTCTGAACCCCGCTGGGCTACCACCTCATGAACTGTCGTTAAAAGTTGGCACGCCGATAATGCTTCTCAGAAATTTAAGCCCTCCCCAACAAGTGTAATGGCACGAGACTTCTTATAAAGGAGCTGAAAGATAATTTAATAGTAGCGAAGATTATCACCGACCCTGCAGCTGGTGAATTAGCTCATATACCAAGAATACCCATGATTCCTACTGATTTGCCTATACCCTTCAAAAGGCTCCAATTTCCAGTAAAAATTTCTTTCGCACTAACGATAAGCAAATCCCAGGGCCAAACGTTCAAATTAGTAGGAATTGATTTACGAAAAGAATGTTTTACGCATGGGCAACTTTACGTTGCCCTATCACGGGTCGGGGCTCCCGACCATCAGTATATTTTGTTACCTGAAAATAATCTAACGTCAAATGTTGTTTATAGAGAAGCTCTACAATAATCGCTTTAGTTATCTATCCTAAAACAACGGGTTTCACTCCGGGACTGCCGGCAGAAGTGAAAACTTAGTATTAATTACATTTAAATATTTTCATCATTAACAACTTTAACATCCTCATAAAGACAATCTATGCAGCCTGCGGATAATGACTGCGTCGTCGACGTTAGTGTCGGTGTCTGTGAATTGACCTGGGAATCATTTTGCTGACCGTGTCTTTCCTGGGAAGGCATTTTGCAGCGGTAACCGACATCCACGCGGGCGGAGCCGCGGGCGACCGCTATGTTAGCTAAAGATGGGCTAACAAAAAATGTTGTTCACGCTATAGCATTAAGAGACTGATATTGTTTGTTAGTGTTACTGTTGTAATTAATTAGTGATATGTAATTTTAAGAAATAACCTACAATAACTTAAAAATAATAATGTTTGGCGTTTGTTATTTTTATATTCTCTCATCGTTCACAGCGCTCCATGCCTATTTCACGCATATACCACATCCTTATACACTTACAAAGAGTCAGTTATTTTTGTCTACACTAGAAATTACCTAGAAATAATAATTTATATGGCAAAACAACGTTTGCCGGGTCAGCTAGTTTTATATAAATCAACACAAAGTGTGAAAATGTGATATCGAAAATAACAGTCACGAGCAGGATTTGAACCAGCATCTCCTGGATACCGTCCAGATGCTTTGGCAATTCAACAATCGTGACAATTGCTCCTGACTGCTAATTTCGATAACACATTCATACTTAACTTCTTGGGTGACGCCTGCGAGGTATATTGTATGAAAATACTTCCGACAGATGGCGCAGGCGTATATGGCTAAGCATTAAATGCTAAAAATATCTAAATAACAATTAACTTTTTTAGAAATTGTGAAAAATCTGTGTACGAGGTCTGGACCTCAGACTGCTATGTAGCAGTCATTGGTCTTACAACTAGACTATCACTGTATATATATCGCAGTATTTTATATTCTTTATTGAGGAATTTTGATGTTATCTTACTGCCACAGCTGCATTCAATTTATATATATCCTCTGTATGCAAACGTTTTGAAAGTTTCAAATTACGACGCATGTGTTTAAAAACTGTTGAAGAACTGTGAAAAGTATAAAATCAAATAATCATTTGTGTTTCTTAGAAGCTACGCTTAGTGATTAGGAACTTCACACCTCGACTAACATTAATCTTCCTTTTAAACAAATAATCTTATAATTTGGGTAGATTCTTAGAAGGATTTACTGTCGCATGTTATTTGTGACAGTTGGATATTTATTGAACAAATTTAAAGAAATCTAAGTCGTATTCACGCCAACAATATGTTGATTCTTGAGTGAATTAGAAAAGTTTGAAATGCGGGATGCGTACGTGATCAGTTACCCCTCAACGGTGAGGTCTGAATACGGGTATGATTTATAAAAATATGTCCTTGAGAAGCGTCAGGGACGTTAAATATGTTTTGCACGCCTCATAAGCGTCGAGGTGTATTCTACTCCCGTTTTACACGGAACAACTGATTTTTCAAACTTAAAATGTCTCTATTTATCATATATTGCACTTGTAAAATAATATCTACACACACATATATCTTTATATGTTATAATATCATGTTTATCAAAAATATCATGAGTGTTAAAAATAGTGTTGTTCTTACAAACACTATTTTTAACACTCATTTTTGATGCCATTTTTGTTATTTAAACTAGTTAAAAAACTGTTTGAAAAAATCTGGCTTGGACGTCCGTGAGTTGGAGGTAATGTATGTTAACACGATTACGACCAAAGTACTTTACTAATCGAGTCTTTTTGTTTTCGTTTACGAATTATTATGACTAGGAATAGAGCCCTATTACTTTTCACGTTCTGATTCGATGTGGTTTAATTGTTATTAAATAAACAAAAAAATACTGAATATTTACGCTCGACGCGACACTAAAACCAGCGCCTTTCATGAGAACTACCTTCTTACGTACGCATAGCCACCGGTGGTTTTACTATCGTCAACAGAACGCCGTACGCCCGGCCGGTACATTGCTTTTTGTTAAAAGTTCTTACCTTTGCTTGACAAACTGATGATATTTGTCAAGTATAATAACTATTTTATCCATAACAATAACTAAAAACACTAAACACACGTAAATAATAATACACCAACGTTATAAAACACGAAAAAAACATATTTTATATTCCACATTTTTTTTGCGTGGCCGTGGCGTGCGCGCGGCTCGGAACTGAGAGGTAGACTAATATAGAAGTACTTCTTAAAATTAGCGCTAGATGGCGTATAAGACAGGAAACCCACATTAGTACTTTTTGAAATTAGCGCTATCTATGTGATTTATTGAAAACTACTTGTAAGACCAATAGTTACTTATCAAATAATCAAATTGCAGTTTTGGATTTTCCAAAGTATTTTAAATCTGTTTTGCATAATATGCAAATATAATAAACTCCTCAAGCTTTTTCAACACAAACTCAAATAATAATATGATTTACCTACTTTTGAATGATTGTGACGTTAAGTTTTATTTTTAGTTCTTAGTCCAACGGCAATCAATGAATTAACTTATTCGTTTGCGATGTTGATGAAGTTGTTAAATTTTTGGACGGTGTTGATCACGTGATCAAAGCACTGAGAGCACCTTACCTCGAAAACGCCAGTGCTCACAGTACAAAAATGGCGACGATTTATGACGTCATATATTTCCCTAGAATACTGCTGCAGACTGTCAGTCTATAACGGAACAAATTTCTCACCAGTAAGAGCACTGGACAATGCTCGCAGTGTAATATCTACTAATCCGTTTAGTGGTTAGGCCTATAAGTACCTATGCCAAAAATAGCTAGCCTATGGGAACTATTAATTTATATAAAAGAATAAAAGAATCCTTACTAATATTATGAATGCAAGTGCTTTTTTTTTTTGAAATGGCTTCCTCTTAAATTTTACGTTCAAATGCAAAAAGGGTTTAGCAAATCCGCTAAATAGTTAAGATTAGTAAACTTAGCAGGTAATGTTTAATAACCACTAGTTGTCACTATATGACCAATTTTAAAATCATCTTTTTCACGACAAATTATTACTACCAGAAGTCTTCAGCGACGTAAAGGGTCTGCTTCGTGGTGATGCTAGGTTGGCATGGCAATAGTGCCATCAACCCGTCACGCAAAAAGGCGCACTTATGACTTCGATTTGCAGAAAAATAAGCCCGCGTTTACCTATACCACGACAAACTATTTATAATAGTAAGACGGTATCTCCTTAATTTAAAAATATTATAATCAATCATTCACAAAGACCAACGTTCCAAATTGTGTAATTAGGTACTATACTGCGTCCCAAATAATCGTGCCCTGAAGTCAGTGTCGCCTAAAGTGGGTTAATATTACAGTCAATTACAATTATGTATGTATACTGTATATGCACGAAAGTGAAATTAACCTTTTTTTATACCTAAAGAGCGGCAAGTATACAGTAAAAAATCGGGCAATGTTATTGAGCTTTTTCCTAAAAAGAAAAATTCTCAGTAGCAGCCCGGAGTTTGGAAATGTGCCCGGTAGACGTCAATAGGCTCGCCCCCTATTACGTGGAACTTAAACATAGCTGGCGAGTCGTGGGTGTGTGTGTAATACACCACTGCCTACCCCTTCGGGGAATACAGGCGTGATGCTATGTAGTTACCTACCATCAATAATCTTAATGGTACTTCCAGTGATGTCCTAAATGCATTTATCATAAAGCATTTGACACGAACTCCAGAGATAATTATATCGAGTTCAACCCCAGTCCAAGGTCCAAGACCTCGTAAGGCATCCCTTAGACGTATTCTTGATTTTCGAAATGATGTGTCTACTCTTTATCACTGTTCGGTGAAGTAAAACATCGGGAGTAAAAAAAATGCATTTTAGCCTATGTGCTATTCCAGTCTATAATCTATCTCTGTGCCCAATTCCATCCATATCCATTTAGCTGCTCTCGCTTAATGGAGGTAACAAAAATCCATCTAAACTTTCTCATAAATAATATTGTTTTACTAGATAATATTGTTTTTTACTTCTTAGTTCAACTAATTATAAAAGCGTGTTTGTTTAGTATTTTAAACTATATGTTCTTCTTTAAATTCGGAAGTGAGCGTAAGAAACCCGTGTGTAAGAGACCATAATTTTTTTTTTTCTCAATCACATACTCTTTGCTAATCGCTTCTCAAATTGAGAGCCACGTTAGCCTAGTGCGGGTTGACAGGCTTCAAAATGTATCGAGAATATCTCTCAGGCCGCTTGAATTAAAAAGGAATCCTGCATTGGTTTCCTCACGATGTAATCCGACCTTTTTTTTTGTTGTAATTATACCTTTTTATTTATTTTTTTTGTTAAGGCGGGAAAAAATGTTCCTAACCGCACACCCTATCGTTCGGGGCAACGACCAGGGTAGTGTGGGGCCTGCACCCACTAAAGAAACCCGCCGTGTGCCGTCTCTCCCCCTTTATTGGCGGGCCACTGCAACTTTGTTACATTCCGTCGGTGGTCCGCCGGCGGCTTACCCTTTTGGGTACGCTCTACTGAGCAACGCATCCGCACACGGGGCGTCGCACCTTCGCGGACACCAGCTATACCTACCAACACGGTACCTCAAAAATGAGCTGTTATTATTTTTAATTCCCAAGTTAGTCATACCTACCATACTTTATTCATAAATACATACTTCCCCCATGTTATAATTTGGTCTGAAGCAATGCACATAAACTTATTTTTAACACAATTCCGGGAGTTAACAGGATGAAGGCTGTGGTAACCTCGAAGTGAATGTTTATATTAGTTTTTAAAACAATGTTCATGCACATATGTTTTGATTGTTAAACATACCACATGATTGTACACGTGCAATCAACTAATCAAACAAAACTATAGCTATACATAAATAATGGTTCACCTACTTTATTTATATTAGTTTTCGTAAAGAGGTCGTGCTATTAATTTCATTACTGGCTGTTTATACTTTGACATTGCCATCATTATGATAATAAATTTAAAAAGTAAGAAAGGAGGTTCAATATATATATAATACCATTTTTTTTTCTTCCAACGCCACGGGCAAATGAAAGTTGAAATGATGTTTCTGATTGTTATATTTCCAATCTGAGTTTCTACTTCATGTATTCTGAATACGAAATAAAATAATCCTTTTGATGGATTGTGTTAGAATAAAGGAAGAGAAAGCGATTCATTTGAAATATGAAAGTGGACACAGCGACATTATAAGAAAATAAAAGGTTTTGTATGCAAAGTAGCCTACAGATGATTGACGATTCGTTTAGATACCCACTATTTATTTTCGTATAAACAGAGTAACAGACTACCTTTCGGGCTTTCGTAGTCATAGGTATAACCGTATAAGTCTACATATTTTGGTTAGCGGGATGTTAAATAAGTTCGTAAGTAAAGTCTACATATTTCTGAATAAAGAACGTCGCAACATAGGACGGGCACCAGGTTACGCTTATGACCGACCTAGTCAAGATTGTTAGGAGTCATTGATTGCTGACACAGGAGCGTTTATCGTCACTGTTATGAAAAGGGTTGTCCACCAATGGGCGACAAAAAGCTGATGGATGAACGTTCATTAACTAACAGAATATTTATGAGTAGGTACATAAGTAACCTATACGCTCATATCTAGCACGGAAAAGTTATTAAATAGCTATTACAAAATAAACTACAATATCAATTTATTAAATGAATACCGCCTTAAAAATCTTGTAAGGATTTCAATAAAGGATATTGAAATTTTGATATCAGTACGGTAGATCTACAAGGGTCCTTTAAAGCTTTCCGGCTGATTAAATTTTATTGGTAACAGAGATAATAATTAGTTAGTAGTGATGTTTATCTCGAATATATAAATCTTTGTACTAAACGTAGGGCTATACAATGGATGTTTTTAATTTTAAATAATCACTCGACGCATTTATGAATCGTAAATCTTTTTGACAACTAGAATAAATAGATATTTCGTAACGGATTTCTTTTAAAGAAGATATTTTTTAGATTCCCGTTTTTATTTTTCCCCAACAGTGAAACATTCACTGAAAATGCTAGTGTATGAATGTCAAATTACGCGTAATTTACGCGTCCCTTTAGCACCTATTTATTTTCCATTTTTATATGACGTGATAGTAAATTTAGTTTCAACTGAGACTGAAAATATTAATTATTGTCACATTTATTGCCATGGGTGTCGCATGAAGCTATCTAAGTGAGTCGTGAATTATTTGCCGCTGATCAAAAAAAATATACTTGAAGTTTATAATTCATATTCATACCTATATGTGAAGGGCCTCCGACTTCCGTGCACGAGGTTGTGGGTTCGATTCCAACTCAGAACAATTTGTACTGCGTCTGGGTGTTTTCTATCTACTATATGTATGACTATGTACTTACAAAAAAAAAGTATTAGGTATATGTATTATATCGGTAATTTGGTATCCATAGCACAAGCGTTAAGCTTAGTTTGGGACCAGAGGACGTTGTGTGAAAAATGTCCGTGAATATGTATTTATTTATTTATTATTAATTTAGCATTAAGTTCAATTAACATACTTAAGTTATATATCTATATGCAATAACACAATCATTATTCACCATGTGGAAGATATTAATACAAACACATATTTATGAAGTTGTGAAAACTAACCCCAACGTCCCAAATGGCCCTTGAGTCACCATGTGACACATTTAGGACACTGATATGCACTAATACTATAAGCAACTTACTAGAACAATTTAAATTATTATGTTTAAAATACATCGCTGTCTATCCTTTAGGAAATTTAAATATTTACCCATTCGAAGAGGACGTGTATGGTACGATTAAATGTTTCAGTTTTCGGCAGTTCGCAGCCGCTATAAAGAACGGACTTGGATGGACCACGCGTAGTCATATTTTTAGACTGCGTATCTTATATTACTCATTATTCTGTACAAATGCAATATATGAACTAATTAAGCCTATTTAAATTGGTTTCAATTGAATACATTTTGTCATTGTTTCGAATTCATATTTATACATAGCATAAAGCACGGACCATTTGCTTGGTTTCATAATTTAAAAAAACTGGTAATAGAGTTTTAGTTCTATAAAATTCCTGAAGATGTTAGCATTAGTCAATAAAATTGTATTTTTACAAAGCGACTCACTCTTTCAGAATATGTTATAAATTCGACTAACATGAAATATCTTAGAAAGAGCTGAAGAAGTTAGTTCATGTATCAGTTATTTATAATTTACTACTGAATACAGACCATAATCTCTAGTTATATATATCTACATCCACGGTCCCCCCCGGCTTGATCCCTATCCACGGTCCCCCCCGGCGGCAATTTTTCGGCCCTGCTTAATGAAAGAAATCGTTGAAACATATTTTTTACAGCAGGGATGTTACGGAGTTCCGTAACCGTAACCGAAACTGGCGGATATCCGTAATAAAAAAATATCCGTCGCCGTAACCGATATAAAAGTTTAAAATAATTTCAGATGGGGGTAAGGGGGGTAGGGAGTCTAAACGATACATATTATGACAGGTATTGTTTATGCCCCGGCTGAGCCGATACACAAATCAGGCGCGTCCCCTGCATTGTTTATTATTTCTATTGCTTAGTTACAATTAGTTGAAGATTGTGGGATTACATTACAATTTAAAATTTAAGCGATTTTGTATTTTACTTTTAGAATTCTTTAAAAATCTAATATCCGTAAAAGTATCAGGAACCCATTGTACGCGCTCAAAAAAAAAAAGTTTCCGAACCAAAAGAGAAACAAAACGCCAAAGGGGAAACAATCACACGCCAGCCTTTGCAAAGAAAACTCGACAATATTATAATGGTACAAGGTTTCAAATTAAAACGTAGAAGTTTGTATGTATTAATATAATGTACCTACGTTTCTATAGGTTGACTAGAGACACTTTTTTCGTGAATTTTGTACTATACCCGACCTATTCGACCCGTCTATTTTTATTAGGTCAATGCCGAAACCGTTATAATATTATTCCTATATACGTATCCGAATCCAGATCCAAAATTTCATATCCATAATATCCCTGGTTTACAACTTTATAAATACAAATGGAAGCAGAATAATCCCGTCCTTTATATAGGCCATTCGCCCTCCCCATCAGTAATTAATCAACAGACGTTTTCTTCTTATTCTGTCTGACTACTGTATATCTGTCTGTCACACCAATTGCACCGACGACACGACTTAACCTAACAAGTTAAATAGAGTCGGCGACTTGTTAATTATCGACTGACTTTAATCTCATGTCTGTCATGTATGCAGATATGAGAAGCTTAAAGTTGATATTATAAAATCCTTCCTTCAGATTTCATTTCAGTATTCTTGATTGTTTACAGCACGCTGTTAAGATTCGAAAATATATTGCATTGAATTTATAACGACTTTCTCCTCCACATCCTCATAAGCTTGTGTTGAATGGCGTTATATCAAAGCAAAAATATTATAGGTAATTGTTATTTCAGCTCATTCTCATACCTTCCGTCCATCCATCAGCCTTTCATCATCCACTGCTCTGCCGTGCCATGACAAAACACTGTAACTTCAGATACAGTGTTTTGTGCTAACAATGAATAAATCGTATTTTCGCACATGTTTACATAGTATAGCATTTAATTTTTTGTATTATGTCTCAATAATACTGAGAAAACCGAAGAGAATAAACACTGTATTTCAAAAATTATAGGATCGAATTTGATAAAACACTGCAACATCAATTACAGTGTTTTGTAAAACACAACTAACGGTATAGTCGCCTGCTATCTATAAGATACAATGTTTTGTCATAACAATCGGTTAGGTTGAAGTCAAATGTCGTTTATTATACTAATATTGTATCTCCATCATCCCCTTCAATATCAAAAAAAGAAACGATATAGAGAATCTCAAGAAACTTTGAAACTTTTGTAAAGCCACGGCAGAAGCATTCTGTATTGCAATGATGCAATTGCAGCAAACAAAAAAAAAAAAAAAATCATTTGAAAAAATTAAGACGATAGAAATAATAATTTTCGCCCCACCTCAAAGATATATAAAATGTATGCAGTAATTAGTATTCCTGACAAAGTATTATTTACTGTTGTTATGCAAAAAGAAATTTGTATGCCTTTACCTAATGACGAAGACATATTATTTTTCTAGAAATCTTATTTTATTTGAAGAAACTTTTGCTCAGCCCAGCAAATTAAACTAGCTGTTGGTGTTTTATGGCACAAAGCAGAAAGTGGACCTAAAGCCTTTAATATTGCTAGTGTTTATATGAACTTTTTGCTGAAGTTTTGCAGAGATGTCAAATAAGTTTATTTTATCAATTGCAACTTGCAACGCCCACAATTTTTTTTGTTCTCAGCTTTAGTCCAACTGGTAAACGATTCCTCCACTTCCATTGAAGGCAGATGATGACTATGATTTTACGGAAATTAAGTTTTTATGATCAATAATAGTTGATGTCTTCAGTGTGATGATGATGGTGACGATGATAGGCTACTTTGTATTTCTGGAAAATATTTTTCTATAGATACAGTTTTATCTATAGTAAACTTAGGTTATATTTCTTACGTTTAGTTTAGTTTCGAATCATATTTGTGTTGACATATCACTGTAACTATAAATACAGTGTTACAAATGTTCTCTTTTTGTGAGCATAGAGATTTTGACAGAACACGTTTGTAGGTCTAGACATAAAAAATAGCGTAAAATGTGTATTTTTTTTTACATGGCGATTAGAAACTAATCTCATGATGAATATATCCAAAATTCAAAGAATTCCGACATATATTAAAGATTTTTTAACAAATTTTCCAAAAAAACAGAAAAACGTGATTTCTGAAAAGTGATATGTTTTTAGATACAGTGTTTTGTCATGGCACGGCAGTGCTGGACATAGGCCTCCCCAAAATGGGGGTTTTACCGTAGTCGCCACGCTTGGCACGCGGATTGGTGATCGCAGTGGATGTTTTTAGTACACAGGGGAACGCAACTGCCCGGTCTCCCGGTAATCCCTTAGTCGACTTTTACGACTCCCATAGGAAGAGATGGGATGGAGCTATTCTTGGTGCCTTGGTTCGAGCTATTCTCATACCTACTGGTTACATATTTTTTTGTCTTATCTCCTAAACTATTAGTACTCGTATTATTTATTGATGGTAGAGCCTTGCTTATCCCAGGATGAATGAGCAGTACCTACCACCTTCTCACAGATCAGCGTGAAATAATGGTAGGAACTCTTACTGTTGTGTGATTCAGAGCACGAAAGGCCTAAACTCCCTCCTTATTTTCTATCCTCTCCACCTCGTATACCTTTTCTTGGAGTTGGAGACTCCTGAGTGATGCCTCTGTTGTTGCTAGCATCTATAACTCTATAGGCAACGGTTGCCACTTACCAGTAAGTAGGCCGTATGCTGTTTGCCACATAACATCCTCAAAAGTTGTTTGAATTTCAATTTTAAATAGATAGGCCTCGTGGCGTAGTCGGTATAGTAACCGACTTTCGTGCACGAGGTCATGGGTTTGATTCCCGCTCAGGACAAATATTTTGTGTGATGAACACAGATATTTGTACCATGTCTGGGTGTTTTCTATCTATTATATGTACGTATTTACAAAAAAAAAGTAATATATATGAATTATATCCGTAATCTGGTACCCATAGCACAAGCGTTAAGCTTAGTTTGGGACCAGAGGACGTTGCGTGAAATGTTCGTAAATATTTATTTATTATTATTTAACTGTAATTTCTAAGATGCATGTTAAAAATACAGGGGTTAATATACTGAGAGATCTCTTTTGTTATCGCTTATATTCTTTAATTGTATTTATAGTAATTATCTCTAAATACAGATTTCTTGATGACGTTCTAATATGTAGGTAAATACAAGTAGGAATATGATATTACCACTTAAGTAATGTAACACACTTCCAGTGGCCCGCCAATACAGGCGGAGAAGAGCATACGGTGGTGGGTGAGGGCCCCATATACACCCGATTGACCGGGTGTTTGTGGTTAGGTACATTTTTCCAGCCTTAACAAATAAAATGTACTTATATGATACTAGAAGACCCGGTGAACTTTGTATCACCTACAATTTATTTTATCAGAGATTATCAATCGTGATCATCCTCGTGTACAATTTGGATATTGATAGGTTCTTAAATGGAATTTGCTTGTAATGCAAATGATTAATAAGACTGAAATTAGCTGTCACTTTGTCATCTGTTAGCCAAATACCCATACAAAGATACCAATATCTAATTATTAAATTTTTCTATTTTTTGATTATGCCGTGTGGGGCCGGCTTTAGAATTGTGCCACCCCTCTCCACGCATGGGAGTCGTAAGAGCCGACTAAGAGAATACCGGGGGAGTGGGCCGCAGCACTCCTTCGAGTATTAACAACATCCACTGCGATCCCCAACCCGCCTGCCAAGCGCGGCGATTACGGCACTATCCCCCATTCTTGGGGAGGCCTATGTCCAGCAGTGGACTTTAAAAGGCTAATGGATGGAAGGGATGGATTTTTTTGACAGAGTTCCCCCTTTTTGTTGCTTTTAGTAAAATTGGGATTGATTTTCATTATAGAAAAAAGCTTTAAGAGAGAATGAGAAATATGGTGCAGTGATAGAGCTTTGCTTGACTCAGCACGAATGTACTGGCTTGATTGAGGAAGTACCACTCTCTCACAGAAGATTAGCGTGTAACAACGGTAGATACTTCTATTTTTGTTTTTCGTATGGTGAGTGAGAGCCCCAAACTCCTCCTTATATCCTCCATCCTTATTATCCTTCTTCTTTCCCACCTCCTATCCCTTTCCTTGGAGTAGGGGACATGCAAGTAATGCATCTGGTGTTGATAGCGTCTACAGGCTACAGTAACTACATACCACCAAGTGGGCGTGTCCGTGTGGTGACGGACTAAATATACAAGTGTCACCACCCCATCCTTTCCCGCGGGTGTCGTACAAGGCGACAAAGGGAAATAAGCAATTATCACCCATTGTATTACTGGTGGTAGGGCTAGGTACCAAGCGAGACTCACTTGCTATCGGACCCGAACGGGTCGGTACTACCGTCTCCTGTGTGACCACGTCAAGCACGTCAGTGTGTTTTAACTGTAGCAGAAGATAGCCGTTTATTCTTTCATTTCTTATCTGTGAAATGAAATGGTGCGCAGTGGCTTGACAATACTCTCGGTATAGTTGAGTCCATGAGCGACGGCTACCACTTACCATCAGGTGGGCCGTGGCTCGTCTGCTATCATAAGCAATATAAAAATGCTTATTGGCACCTTTTTTTTTGCGCAGTAGGATAATTGTTATTGCATGTACTCTATCATTGATAAAAAATATTAATCCATTTATATTCTAAGTGTGTGATTGAGTTTCGTTTGATCTCCCGCGGCTTATCATTTAAATGAGCTCGCTGTGTATAAGTGTTTGCAACAGAGCAATCCTGTTTAATATCTTAATTGGATTTATTTTGCCACTTATGCCATGACTAAGCTTGTTACACTTCTGAATAAGTACCTACTTGACTGCTAACAGATCTGTGGGCCTAGCCAAGTTGCGTTCTATGATTGCTAACGCTAATAGAAAACTATTAAAATGTATGGAAATTTGACATCTCTAACGTTACGTCACGTGACTTAGCGTTATAGATATTGTTAAAGACTTAGATAAATATAGGTTCTTTATCTATGGTTAAAGATGTCAAATTCCCATACATTTAAATAGTTTTCTATTAGCGTTAGCGATTATAGAATGCAACTTGGCTAGGCCCACAGATATCGTTAAAGATATCATATTCCCATACATTTGATTAGTTTTCTATAGCGTTAATGATCATAGAATGCAAAATGGCTAGTCCCACTGAAGTCGCATTTTGTTACTTTCACGCGAAGATAAAAGATTTACATGTGACTCAAATTAATATTACTACGATCAATTAGCGAGCCGGCCTAGCTTTGCACGGATGTAACTTACAAAATAAAGATATTTTTCAGCATTTTTGAAGAGCTATTCGTTATTTATTTTGTGTATCTTGTAAAGTTTAGTTAGTGTGCCAATTATACAGGTAATTAGGTACGCCTAGTCAATTTAGCTACATATATAAAACTTCTAACTTCGAGATTTTATAAACCTCGTATTCCAATAAAATTGTGAGTCGTAAGTCGTATAGACTTTCTCAGCTCATTTTCGCACATTGTGTTAATGTTTGTAGAATTTAAATACATATAATGTAGACCAACAAAAAGCAAGACACACTACGCTTAGATGACATTGCACGTATAATAGTAAAACTTGTAACAAGGTTAATGTATAACCATGAACCGTGAGTAATGTGGGTCGCCAAATAACGGAAAACATGCAACAAATGGTTTTTACACGAGACGTTATACTTTTATTACTATAATTATATACTGTTGACCCATAGATCCTTATAAATACGCCTCTTTGTTTGTTAAATTTTCACGCTATAACTATTCAACCCATCATCCTGACATTTAACATACATACTACCTATAACACACACAGGCAAATAAGGACAAGCTGATTTTTATCCCGAACAAATGGATAGCTCTTGTGGTTAATTAATTTTTCCATAATAAATCATTAGTGTGCTGTAGTGTGTCGTATAAACACCTTATGTCCACGTGGTCTTTAGTGTATTTTAAAAATCTTATTATTAAATATAGCATAATTGTATCTTAAACAATATATTTTTACTCAAATGAGCACTCTTCTCTAAGCATATCGATGCTATTGTTGAAGAAATCTTTATCATAGAAATGCTCCTTTAGTTTTTTTGATATACTTATCTACCAACAAATTTTTTTGTATTTAATATACCTAGTACCTACAAAGATAATCGTTTAAGAAGATAAAATAACGATTTCTGTGTCTGTAATAAAGATTTTGAATTACATAGAATACTTTTAATAAGCAGTCAGTCTTATTGAAATTGTCCTTGGACGGCCACTACGTGATCTCGATTACAATGAGACAATCGTTTATATATTTTTTTTATTTTTGACCGTTAAAAGAGGAATGTGGGACAAAAACTTGAGCAAAACAGCCACACGTGGTCCGAATAACACATGGATTTGTTGTTTGGATAACCATTGGAAGATCTTGTATTGTATAATTGAAAAGATTATTTCCGTGCCTAATTTATGCACTCATAAAACCGCTTTACTGACGAGCCTAGTTTATATTGTGTACGTAGTCTCGGTGTAGTTTTGAATACTTAATACATATTTTTGCATTTAAATATCAACATGTGTTTTGTTATACTTATGTACCTATATTTCCAGTGGTACGCCAGTACAGGCGAAGAGAAGACACACGATGGGTTTATTTGTGAATGAGTTATTGTGTCAGAAATAACATGCATCCTAATATACAAACATTCGCATCGCTACAAATAGTATAAAGTGAGTTTGTTTGTTACTATTTGACGCCTTAACTACTTAACCCGCTTACTTAGTCCGCAGTCATTGATATAAAAAGGTACGCTAGTAATATTCAAGTCAATGTCCGCAGTACAGAGAAGATAGCAGTTTATACTATTAGTAGGATCTCTGATCTCTCTCTCTCTCTACTAATAATATAAACTGTATTATAAATGCCTATGTATTATAAATGCCTATGTATTATAAATGCCTATGTATTATAAATGCGTGCACTCGAATGTAATCGCACCGGGAATTTTCGCACTATAAATCATTGGTAACACAATTGAATAAGCTCTGCTTACAAGCTTATATTTATACTCATACAAAAGACAAATATTGTTCCCGTTTTGACACAGAACCTTCAGAGTAAGGATGCATTTCCACTAGAGATATGCTTTGCTTGGCTGCGAGAATGTAAAAGCTATGCTATGAAACTATGTGATCGTTTCCACTGAAGCTAGGCTTTGTAGCGGAGCGAGTAATGTTAGTTATGAAGATGCGCCGCCGCAAGGTAGTAGCCTCCAAGAGTTCTTATTCGCACATTGCAAGATATAAAATAACTTTGTGCTTGCACAATGGCATGCTTACTTTCGGTGACAGACGCGGGTCTATTGTAGGATTGTAGGCACACTGCATTGCTCGTATCTACTCCATTCGCGACCATCTATAGCACGCATCGTTTCATAATAAAAAACGTAGCTTAATTGAATCCGTTTCCACCAGTGCTATGCTAACTGGACCAATTAATTTGATTGGTGAAAACGCATCCCTAGCAACGTAGCATAGCACATCTCTGGTGGAAACGCACCTTAACGATTTCACAACCCAGCTTGCCATATTGGGTTCTGAAAAAAGTATGCGGGTTCTGTTCTCATTGCTCCATATTTTTTGTATTTCTTAGTGAAGCAGAAAAAATATATTTACGCTCAAACCAACTAAAAAACTAACTGCCTCGGTGGTGTAGCGGAAGTGTATGCGACTGCTAATCATGAGGTCTCGGGTTCGATCCCCGGGTCGGGCAATGTTATTGAGCTTTTTCCTAAAAAGAAAAATTTTCAGTAACAGTCCGGAGTTTGGAAATGTGCCCGGTAGACGTCAATAGGCTCGCCCCCTATTACGTAGGACTTAAACATAGCTGGCTAGTCGTGGGTGTGTAATACACCTCTGCCTACCCCTTCGGGGAATAAAGGCGTGATGCTATGTTTTTTTACGCTCAAACCAGCATTTAATAACAAAATTAGCACTTGATGTTTACCATAAGCTGTTTTACTGAATCATAAATCCCGCAAATGGCTTTCCTTGTACTTATTCTAAATATACTTGACCTCAAAATTATCTAATGTGGTTGGGAATAAAAAACAGAATTTAACTAAAGCTAGCTATTATGTAAACTGGTTAAAAATAACGAGAAATGTGCTTTGTTCAATCACACCACAAAATTACGAGTAATATGTATCCATGGTTGGTCCAACCTTCATTGTTTTTATAACTTTAGGTGACAGACGAGCCATGGCCCATATGATAGTAGGTGGTGACAGTCACACATAGATTCAGTCATACTAACAAAATACTATCAACTACTGGTAGAGCACTAGGAGAGAGCCTTCCTTATCTCGGCATGAATGAGCTGGCTCGATCGGGGAAGTACCACAATCTCACAGAAGGTTAACGTGAAACAGCGACAGATATTAGTTGTTTCGTATGGTAAATAAGAGCGCCGGACGACCAAATCCCCTTCCTATCTTCTCCTCACTATCCTTCCTCATCCATCCATCCATCAGCCTTTCAACGTCCACTGCTGTACATAGGTCTCCCCAAGAGAACGCTACAACGAGCGGTCTCGTCATGGGGGATAATGCCGTAATCGCCACGCTTGGCAGGCGGGTTGGCGATCGCAGTGGATGTTGTTAATACTCGAGGGAGTGCTGCTGCCCACTCCCCCGGTAATTCCCTCAGTCGGCTCTTACGACTCCCGTGGGTAGAGAGGGGTGGGACAGTTCTAAAGCCGGTCCCACACGGCCACTATCCTTCCTATCCTCTCCTTATTATCCTTTCCATCATCTTATTATTCCTCCTTTCCACTTCTATCCATTTTCTTGGAGTTGACACAGGAGTGTACCTCTGGTATTGCTGGCAACTATAGACTACGGTAACTGCTACCGCCCATTAGATGGGCCATACGGTTTTATCAGGCATACGCCTGTTTGCCATTCGCGTAGCATAAATAAGCTTCTGCTCACTATGTCGCTATGAAAGAATGGACGGCTCCTGCTAAAACCAAAAGACATCGAGTTGTTCCATAATCGATCACATGAGAAACAGTGCTACCGACCCGCGTAGGTCTCATTACTAGTGAATACTTTTACTTGGTACCCAACCCTGCCACCAGTAGCCAAGAGGATATAACTGGCTATAAAGAAGAATGAAGAAGAAATTTGTAGGTATATTTGAGATAAATGAATTATCGAAATAGATATAGTACAGCTCAGATACCACCAGTAAGAAAAATATTCATAAACCTAGATAGCAGCGCTTATCAAGTTTTTCTTTCCGTCGCCACGGAACCCTTTTGGAAAACTAAATATTTAATGGAACCCTAAAATTATGCAAAACTTATTTTATGCACTCTTTTTTATGCATCATTTTAATATAGACATTGCCATATAAATTAATTATTAAGAGGCGTGAAATTGTGCTGCTACCCTTTTTGTTAAGATTTATTCTTTTTTTTATAGGTGGCCATTATTTTTTGCGGAAAGAACCAAGAATATACGAAGGTTCCGCGGAACACAATTTAAAAAGAGAAGATAATGTATTCTATTTATTTGCTGTATCGAGTTTGATAAATTAAACTGATTGCTAGTATTTCGATGACTCTTGGGTAACGTAACGTAAGAAATTGTTCCGTTTGTTTGTCATTAAGTGTAAAGGTGTGATATAATGGCTTGGAACATGACTCACACGAAACAACATCATCAAACTCAACAAAATCATCCACAGTCATCACCTAGATTGAAATAAACAGTTAGATAGATATTCCCTAGTTCACACAGCACAATACTAAATGTTACCTACATTATGTGCGAGTTACATAGAATTATTACACGAACTCTCGACCCGAGTCCCCAAATATCACGCGACATGTAGGTATGTACTTACTGTGATTTCACGCGGATCGAAAAACATGGATTAGAAATAAAAATATTTTTAATAGGCATCGCAATTAGCAGCGACGCTGAAGAAAAGCTGAGATAAGTAGGTACAAACCTCAATGCAAATAGTTTTGTGCTTAGAAATAATTATTCCATGCTGGAATGCTAAATGTCTATAACAATATTTAACAAATTGCCCAGAGGGATTTTCAAGGGATTAAGGGATTACTAAGGGATTTTCCACTTAGATATTTTAAAACTGAATTACGACAACGGCTAGTAAGCAGGCAGTGGCAGAATTTATGACTCATAAATCTATAATTAACGGAAACTTATAATTATTGGACATGAAAGTTTCGAAACATTCAGTCAAATTCCATTATTAACTTAAAAAGGTTATTTTAAATACATTTTATTTATTCAGTGCATTTAGCCTCATATCAATTTTGAAAAATTATTGGAACTACCGCTTAGAACTCGCTTTTACAAAGTCTTATCCAAATCCAATAAATCTAAAGTAACACTCAGTCCAACACCCAACTTAGGGCAATTACACACGCGACGTCAAGTCCACTGTTATTATATCATTAAGGTCCCGTTACACTGGCTCACTCAGAAACTGGAGCTTGAAATTATCATTGTGGTTTTCATGATACATAAGTCGAGTGAAATTCTTGGTATATCGGCCGTTGATTACAAACACGGTTGGGTTGGAATGGCTTGGATTAGTTGTTTGAGATATTGGGGTCAGTAAGTTTGAATTTGGAAGTGTTTTATATCCGAGATTAAGTCAACGTTTTTTCTATTATGTTTTGCGTAGGTTCGCGGACCAACCAACCTTGGTATACACAATGATAATGTATTTTGTGAACTATTCAATAACAAGTGATTTTCGCAATTAGTATGGGGTTTTACCTATGCACGCCCCAACACTAAAACCAGCGCTATACCTTATTTCGTGAGAAATTTTGCAACTACTTCTATAGATAGACCAATATAGAAGTACTTCTTAAAATTAGCGCCAGATGGTGTATAAGACATAGAACCTCATTAGTGCTTTTTGAAGTTAGCGCTATCTATGTGATTTATTGAAAACTACTTAGTAAGACCAATATCTACATTATTAGTTACTTATCAAATAATCAATTTTATTGTAAAAAATGAAGATTATGAGCCGTGCTCTTTTGGATTTTCCAAAGTATTTTTTTTTTCTGAAATTGGTTAAAACAAAATACAAGTACCGTGTATATTAAACTCCAGGATTAAGAATTCTTATAATTTAATGTAGTCTTTTAGTTGTAAGGCAATTTATTTCAAATTCAAATGGGGCAATATATCATTTTCAACATACATAATTATTTATTCACATTTTCGCACGTAAAATAATTATTTTTTTTAGAGAGGTGTTGAGAATGAACTGGACGTGGCATGCAGAAAATCTGACGTTGTGTATTTTTTTCCGATTTAATTGGCCAGGGTCCGTGGTAGATTAACGCGTAAAGCGTTTCCCTACCTACTGAAATGAGCGCGAGTTCAAATCCTGCTCACAGATATTATGTTTCCATTTTTTTTGCTATAGCAATAAATGCATTATAATGCATAAATTAAGCAAAATACCGAGCTCGAAATTTGACTATCGAAATTAATAGTCTCGGGTAAATGTCACGATAGGTAGCTTAGCTGGCATAGCATCTGGAACAAAAATATTCAAGAGAAGCAGGATCTGCTTCTTTTTTTGGTGCTGCTCATGGCTATCATTTTCGATTTCCCACTTTTTCATTTTATGTTCTGGTAAATGTATAATATCTAAAGCTTTATCTATAAGATATGCAGTCCACGTCTATTAACCATTAAGAAATAAAGTACATATTACGACAAGGACGTATTAAATACTTCTGATAGATTTATCTGCTTGTCAGATTATTATATGTGACTACTGTAGAATGTCTTTTAACAATATAAATCATTCGCCCAAGGTTGTTTTAATATTCATAAATCTGGTTTGTGTAAAGGGTTATTCTGACTTGTTCGGTGCAAAAGAACTCGTTTGTAAATGTCAGTCAGTCTGATTATAAGCTTGAATGGAAGAATGACACACTGTTTGGAAATATTAGGTATACCTACTATGTCGTAATATCTAAGGAGCCGTTAGTTTACGGGCGATTTGTAACATTTGGGATCGCAAAGTCTAGCCTTTCAGGCGTCAATGCCAGTTTACATTAATCGATTAAAAATTATTTGTTATAGAATTAAGTCAACAGTTATTATAATACCGTCACACCTCTCTAAAACAAACGAATAGGTAGGTCCATAGTCCCGTGTGGGCGGGGTCCCTGGACGCACTGAACAGGGCTCTTCTGTGGAGACCACAGAGAGTCGTTGCGTCCAGGGTCATACGTGGATACCGCACGGTGTCGACGGAGGCGGCCTGCGCGTTGGCCGGAATCCCCCCGTGGGACTTGGAGGCGGAGGTGCTCGCTGAAGTGTATCGGCGGGCGTCACAAGAGCGGGAGGGGGGCGGACGCCCCCTACCCAGAGAGGTGGCCAGGTGGCAGGGCGACGCCCGCCGAGTTGCCATGGCCAGATGGAGGGCACGGTTGGAGGCGCCCCGGGCCGGTCTTTGGACTGTAGGGGCGCTCCAGCCAGTGTTGGAGGAGTGGGCGGGGCGACGGCATGGAGTCCTTACCTTCCGACTCGTGCAGATGCTGTCGGGGCATGGTTGCTTCGGCAGATATCTGCACATAGTCGCAAGGAGGGAAGCGACTCCGGGCTGTCACCACTGCGGCTGTGACGAGGACACGGCGCGGCACACGCTCGAGTCGTGCCCGGCTTGGGCCGAGCAGCGCCGTGAACTCGTCGCGGAAATAGGGGGGGACCTCTCGCTGCCGAGCGTCGTCAGAGCGATGCTTGGCAGTGACAGGAATTGGGCCGCGGTCGCTGCCTTCTGCGAGGAGGTTATCTCGCGGAAGGAAGCGGCGGAGAGGGCTAGGGAGGAGGATTCCTCCGCTGACCCAAACCGCCGCCAGCGACCGGGGCGGCGCAGGCGCAGATACTTGCGCCTCATGCCGCCCTAGCTGAGGCTGCGGGTGGATGGACCGGGGAACGTCCGCCACCCGCAAGGCCTCCCGCGAAGGTGCGACGCTCCATGTGCGGATGCGTCGCTCAGTAGAGGGTACCCGAAAGGGTAAGCCGCCGGCGGACCACCGAAGGAATGTAACATAGTTCCAGTGGCCTGCCAACAAAGGCGGAGAGACGGCACATGGCGGGTTTCTTTAGTGGGTGAGGGCCCCACACTACCCTGTTCGTTGCCCCGAACGACGGGGTGTGCGGTTAGGAACATTTTTTCCCGCCTTAACAAAAAAAAAAAAAAAAAAAAAAAAAAAAGGTAGGTCCATAGTATATGTAATTATGTGTTGTACCTTCATAGTAGGCAAACCCTTGGTTGTGCTTCTGTGTGTTCCATGAGCGGGTAACAGAAAAAAAAGATTTTTATAACTTTTTGATCTATATTTTTTAGCATTTGACATGCTCCGCTACTTTTTAAAGTACAAATTATTTGCGAATAAGGAAAAAGAGATTTTTTTTTATTTTTAATAAATAATGCAATGTAAATACTTCCGATAGATGGCGTTGGTCGTAAAGATAAATGTGATAAGGATATTGGGATGGTCGAAAGACCTGTACTATAGCTCAGTGGCTTAGAGCACTTCCCCGGATTGGAAAAGACGCGGGTTCGTATCTCTTTTTCCTTATTCGCAAATAATTTGTATTTTTATAACTTTTAAATGCAAACGTATGTATGCATCTACTAAACTCTTCTAACGTCTAATACGTTTAGTTATTCTGTCATATTCTAAAACTAAACATTTTAGCAGCCCACTTACAAATATTTAAATACTAATATGTATTTATATTCACCTGGAGTATTTTTCTGAGAATTGTTTAAGTGTATAAGGCGTCCTTGAAGGTCGTCGTCCACGTGCGCGCTCGTAAATAAACGCACACACGAGGCCCTTAGACCACAGGCTATGGTGCTTATGGACCGGTTGTTGTATGCATACTATATCTGGTGCCTAAACCATACTAGCCACGCATATGCCTGCGGTTAGGCGGGAAATTCTCGTTGAAAAGTAAGAGTTGAAATGTTGCATGTTATTTTAGGTTATTCTAGAAAGAAACCAAGTAGCAAGCATCTGTTTCTTCGAATTACTACGGCTTAGCTGGTTCAGATTGCCCGCCTAGACCACTGAAGTGATGTAACACAGTTCCAGTGGTCCGCCAATATAGGCGAAAAGACGGCACACGTCGTGCTTATTTAGTGGGTGAGGGCCCTACACTACCCCGTTCGTTACCCCGAACGACGGGGTGTGTGAGAGAAAAAAATCTATGCAAATTTTTTTTAATAGTAATATTGGGTCTCAACAGTGGTTATAAAACGTTAAGTAAAAACATTAAACTTAAGACAATGTTAAAATCTAAGCAACATTTTGCATTTTTTTAAATAGAACTTTGTATCAAGTATTTCACTGCTACTTAATTGCTGATTCAACATCTGAAATCAAGTAGCAGGACAGGTGAAAGAAAGTAATTAGGGTCGCACCTTGATTGATCATCTACTGGTACATTTCTATTAGCAATGATCTTTGTAGTTATAATAAATTAACGACCAAAATAAAAAGTGAATACTACTAAAGTAAATACAAATATCACAGTTCTTCTTAAACTGGTATATTAATTAGGAAACTGATTTATTATTGAACTATTAGGCCTTGTAACTCTTATGAGAATTGAACTGGACTTTATATAATTAGGAACAAAAAGCCGGGGAATCTGAGTTTAAATATTACTAGCTATATACCAGTACAAAACCTTGTACCCTCAAACAATATAGGTAGGTAATAATTTAAACTTGGAACAAGCAATGACGTCATCAGGGTAGAGACAAAATATTTTGGGATCATCAATATGTCACGTTCGTATTAACGCATTGACGTATAAATAAATCTCGTATAACCTTTTTTTTATACGTCCATGTATGAACGCATGTGGTTCGGTTTAAACTGTCAAAGTGAACGATTATATTAGCCTTTAGGCTTCTGAGCGCGTGTTTTGCGTATGGATGGGTGTGAAACTTTCACTCGATCCACCCCAGCCCCGGAAGAACGCCAACAGCATCTTGGTGTTGCTAGTGATCTCCCGGAGAGAACTTGAGCTCCCGAAGTATTTGGTCCTGTTTGTGGCGACCTCCGCACAGTGCTGCAACACATGGACCGCCGTCTCCTCCTCTTGCAGGCACGCTCTGCAAAGTGGGCTGTCTGTGATTCCTAAGACAAATAAATGTTTCTTAAAGGATCCGTGACTAGTGATAGCTGCCGTGACTATCCGCAGTTGCTGCTTAGTTAGCCGAAGTAACTGTTTAGCGATTCGGCTGTCTAACAGCGGTAATGCTTCCTTGGCCTGTCTACACTCACCGTGACTCCACCAATAGAGTTGATGATGGTCCCTAGTTCTTTTCCTTACCAGAGTCCGAAGCTTGGCAAGGGGCAAAGCTATGATGGGTTTCGGTCCGACAGCAGCCATGTCAGAACCTCTTCTAGCCAGCTCATCTGCTGTATCATTGCCTATGGAGCCACTGTGTCCCTTGATCCATTGTAGGGTTATGTTATTGAAGTTGCCTACCTGATTTAGTCTTTGGTGGCATTCTTGTATGAGTCCAGATGTGACCGTATGGTTGTTCAGCGCCTGGAGCACTGCCATACTGTCTGACAGTATTTGGAGATTCTTACCCTTTATCTCTCTGGATGTGATTGCAGTTGCTGCTAGGGTGATAGCCAAACATTCTGCCTGAAATACCGTGTTATGCCTACCTAGTGGCGTAGCTATATGTACATTGAGATCTTGTGAGAAGACTCCGGCCTCAGTGCCTGTACCTGTTTTTGATCCATCTGTAAAGATGCGGAGTTCGCGGGGTCTTAGGCCCTCGCAGTGTCCGTCTTGATACAGTTGGATCTTGTATTTTTTATCAAACATAAATTGTTTTGGTATACGGTCACTTACCGCTGTGATGATAGGGAGCTCCTCGGTGAGCTCTTCCAGTAAGGCCGTATGCTGTGTCTCACAATACCTCCCTAAGCCTAAGGTTTTGAGTCGTAGAGATACTAAAGTTGCTTCCTGCTGTATGTACAGTGAGAGCGGTGGTAGATTTAACATGGCCTCCATTGCCGCTGTGGAAGTTGTTCTCATGCAACCTGTCATTGCCATGCAAGCTAATCGTTGTACGCGCTGTAATTTATTTGCTGCTGAGCTCAGTCTGGCCCTAGGCCACCGACCTACGGCACCATAAGTGAGCATGGGGCGTATGATTGTGGTGTATAACCATAGAATGATTTTTGGGTTCAGACCCCATTTTTTCTCAATCATTCTCCGGCATTGCCAGAAGGCTATGCTTACCTGATTTATTTTATTGTCTAACTGGCTACTCCAATTTAATTTGCTATCAAGTGTGAGGCCTAAATATTTGACCTCATTTGATAGTTGTAGTTCCGTACCGAATAGTTTAGGAAGGCAATAGTTTCCTAGGTTTCGCTTTCTCGTGAACATTTGCAAGTTGCAGATGGTGTCGGTTACCTTACCCTGAGATCAAGATTGCAAGGTCGTCCGCATATCCTATCGTGTATTTGTGCTTAGCATTGAGTTTGGTGATCAGATCATTTATAACTAAATTCCACAGCAGGGGTGAGAGGCTCCCCTTTGTGGACAGCCTTTGGCTATCATTCCCATTTTTTCCTCCCCTTCTAGTCGAACCTCTATTTTGCTAAGCATGTTTCTTGTCCAGTCAATCAGTACGGGATGTGCCCCATGTTTAGATAGGGCTGTACATATGCTGGAGAAATTGGTCCTGTGGAAGGCGCCCTCGATGTCTATGAAGGTACCCAGACAAGAGCCTTTTTGCTTTATTGCCTCTTCAATCCTACTGACCACTAGATGAAGAGCCGACTCAGTAGAATTACCCACACTGTAGGCGTATTGATTTACATGAAGTGGGATTGCTTTGAGGGCCCCATCTCTCAGTTCCCTTTCGCAGAGCCTTTCAAGAGTTTTCAGCAGAAAGGAGGTCAGACAAATAGGCCGGTGGGACTTCGCATTTGTGTAGTCACCCTTACCTGGCTTTGGGATAAAAATTACTGTCATATCCCTGCATCCCATAGGGACATATCTTAAGGCCAGGCGTACACCGGTCTGTCCACGATCTGGGTTATACCCACTGTAATAGCGCGGGGAAAACTCCATCTGGACCCGGTAATTTAAAGGGATGGAAACTACTAACGGCCCATTGGACTTCGTCCAAAGTGACTGTTCCCTTGGCCCAGTCCCGGGCTGTGGGTGTGATTACTTCATCATTCCAGTTTGAGTGAAGAAGGTTTTTGAGTGAAGACACATCCTGGGAAGTGAGTTTCAATTACAACGCATCTAGCTTCCTCTACTGATGATGTAAGTGTACCATCTAATTTACGGAGGGTTACTAGTGCTGGCGCATTTTGTTGCTTTAGCACTTTTCTTACCCTGTTTGCTTGCTGACACGATTCAATACTGCCACAGAAGTTTCTCCACCCTTCTGTTTTCCTGAATCGTATGCACTTCTTGTATTCGGACTTTGCTGCTCGATAAGCATCCCAGTCCTCATCTTTGCTGGTGTTCATTGCTCTGTTCAAGGCCTACCTTACCTTTTTCCGTTTGCGTTCGAGCTCCGGACCCCACCATGGTTGCTTACCATTTGTTTTCGGTGGGGTGTTTTCAGGACAGGCTGCTTGGTAGCTATCTATTAACGTGTTGGTAAGTATACCAACTTCGCTTTCGTTTAATATTTAGGGGTTACTGTGTTGCCCCCTTTTGTGCTAATATATCACCAAGAGACCTTCAAAATTTGACTCTATCGGTTTTGCGAGGGTTCCATCTTTTAGGTTTTGGGAGTGTTTGGGGTCGAATGTCGAAACGGATCCATCTATGATCCGAACACGATGCCTCTTCCAAGACGTGCCAGTTCATAATGTTATCCGCTGCCGTCTCCGATACCAGCGTCAGGTCAATAATTGTCCTACTTCGCCGCGTGACGAAAGTTGATTCAGAATCTATGTTTACCAGAGATTGGTTAGTAGAGAAAAGAAATTTAACTAAGGCCTTACCTCTACTGTTTGAAGCCTTCATTCCCCACAAGGTGTGGTGGGCGTTAGTGTCGGCTCTGATGATGACCTCCGTCTCGGTTTCCTCGCAGTGGTTCATCAATCTAGTAAGGTCGTGCGATGGTGGATCCTCGCTCTCAGGCATGTATGCCGAGGCGAAGATCATGTATCTATCCATGGCTGCTGGTTGGAGAGACAGCTTTATCGCAGTTATGTCTCTGCAACAGAAGTCTGTTAGTAACTGTGCTTTCACGTTGTTAGTTACAAAGATGCACGATCTGGGGTGATCATGATCCGTGAAAAGTAAGACCTTACCTCCAAGACTTGAGAGATCTTGGATATGGCCTGCCCTTACCCACGGCTCCTGAATAAGGGCAATGGCCGCCGTTTGTACCTCCAACTACTTCCGCAGCTGAGCCGTTGCGGTTTGACTGTGGTGGAGGTTGACTTGGAGAATTAAGGATTATAATTAACATTAAGGATCGACGAAGGGGACGCCATCAGCAATCGTGCCCTCGTTGTCCTCTCCAAGACTTAACCCTGCCATCAGGTCGCTGGACTCTTCGGAGGCCCCCCCATCTTGGCAGGGAGCCGGTGACAGAAGCATGTCCTCCAACTCCCCACCCAGAGAGTGCTCTCTATCGGAGTCAGCGTTAATGACGACGGCTTCCACTGACGAAAAAGTTAATTTTGGATGCTTAAAATATCAAATGGTGTTAATCTTATATGCGTAAACAATATTATATAATTAAAACAACAGATGATTTTCTCAGAACAAAAATGTTCAATTAAATAATGAAGTACCTATAAAGAAAACTAAAACTTTTTGGTAATCGTTCTAAATTCTCATGGACTTTGGCAATACTAGTAGGTAATATTTGCAAACCCCAGCTTATAATTTCAATACTTATTTAATTAATTATTTAAATATAAATTTGCGGTCCCACTACTAAAAATAAATAATACATAAATCATTTACACTTATTTTGACATTTTTATATATATGTATTTTGAAGCATTTGACATACTTAACACATACGCCATACTTAAATATGAAATTGAAAATAACAGTTACGAGCAGGATTTGGACATCGTGAATTTTGATAACACATTCCTTCTTAATTTTTTAGATGACGCATTCGGAATAGCCGAATCCGAAAAGCATTTGGGACGATATTTCAAGAGATCTCTTTTATAAATCTGGAGACTATTATCAAGTTGTTCAGGTAACGTGACGTACGTGATCTGAACAACTAGACGAAAGTATACTAAATAATATTATGATCGTGTATCATGAAATAATTTCACTCAGAAACGTTTCTATAAAGTAATCTAGACCATTGCTCACACTAATTGCTTTTCCGTGACCGACAAAAACTTAATAATAGCCAACAATTAATGATTCCATCTTCTACATAATTATTGAGAAGAGTTACAGAAATTGGGTACAGCAAAAATTGTGCCGCGAACATTGATATAAAATCAATGGCCGCGAAACAAATCCTTAATAATATTATAAATATAAAAGTTAGTATATGTTTGATGCTTTCACGATGTAATTACTGAACTAATCATCATGAAATTTTACAAACATAGTGTAGAGTCCAGAAAAGAACATAGGTATAATTAGTGGCGTTGAGTGATGTATTTATCTATTTATATTTTGAAGTCCCCGCGGACAGAGTAGCGGGCAGAATTTAGTTGATTATATTTTTAATTACTGTATTGTTTAGTCTATTCATCGTTGTTTGTTAAAACAAGAAAAAGATCTTTTTAAATATTTGGTAATAACTTTTTGTCATTTTGTAGTAACGATTTCAAACTACACTATTAATGTAGCACTATAATTTGTCTAATAAATTAATTATACCAGTTAACCAGTACCACATAATAGATCCCAACAATAATTAACCTAATAACCTTTCATTTTCTGTAAGTATTTCTTTAGAAGTACTACAATTTGCTGTTATGTTTGAGCCGACATGGTGTAAGTACTAGGGCTTGGATTCCTCAGACTTGCGACCTACGTTGGAATAGAAATGGATTAAAAATCGATTACTTTGCAGGTTTCAAAAATGATAGAAAGTTGTGTCATGATATGAGTAATTTAAAAAAAATAGCAACGTCAAGATAGAAGTTAGTAATTACTTTGAAAATAAAATGGCAGCATTATTAACGACTGTCTCCTGGCGTAGGTGGGGTAATTGTAAAAGAGAAACAAGGTCTCAGAAAACGTGGCAGTCGGTTTTGACGCTCAGTGGGATTAAGCCGTATGGTAATCTAGTTGCTATGATGGATAACAAGTAAACATAACATAACAACCGTAGCATAAATATGAATATTGGTAATTTAGTAAGTTTTTAAAGTCAGACAAATAAACTGGCGTTATTTGCAGGTCTGTTGATTTTATTTTAATTGAGAGCATAACAAGTGAGAGCATAACAAGAGATGTCTCGACCATATTGACCTGCTGTAAAAAGTTTTACTATGATCCCGAATAGTGCCTCGGTGTCTAATTTGTGAAAAATTCGAGATGAGTTCTATTACAAGGGAAAGGCTAAAGATTTTTATAAGCTTGCTTATAATACATAAAAAATATAAAACTTTTGATTTATTAGCAAATATTATCTACGAAATATAAAAACTGTTATGTGTTACCCACTTTTGCAATACGATGTTTTACTTTTAACCCGTCCGCAAAAATTTAACGGTAATATGTAGAGTGCCATCTTAAGTTGTCATTAATTTATACGCATTCTGCATGAGTATTTATCTAGCACTGATAAACTTTTATTCCATTTATAAGTAATGGTATTTTTTTAGTTTCGATAAACGGTTTTACCTGGTTGCAGTGGCTTATTGATTCTTGTATAAATGAGTAAGATTCGTTCAGGGAAATCCGGTCATGTCACGGAATATCCGCGTAAAGGAACGATAGTTATTCCTGCTGTTGCGTTTCAATCGGTGAGTAAAATCGTCAGAAACTCCTCTGATATCCTTGGCAACATGTGAGTGATGCCTCTAGTATTGCAAGCGTATATAGATTACTCTATTTAATATTACAAATACGAAAATGAGTTAGTTTGTTACTTATCACACCGTATATACTGGACCAATCAATCATAACGGATTTTTGCATTTATATATTCTGGAGCCCCGAAAAGGGCATAGACAAGAAAAAGGACTATTTCTTCCGAAAAAATGTATGGTTCTTGAGGGATAGCTATTTTACTTTAATCCAGGCCGTATACTTAGTTAAGCTTAGTTAATAGCTACTATTGAAATACAAAAAATTATAAAATTATATTTTGAATTTTAGAACATTTCTCTATTATTGGTATCTATTATCTACACATTGTTATTGGTTTATTGATAGATGTTATGCTTCATTGTTACATGTTTTTGTCAACAAATGGCGTTAAAAACAATTAAATAAATTGGCGTGGCGACGCCGTCACGCTAACATCCGGTTTTACCCTCCAAAACTCTCCGTAACTCTTTGAATGCCTCCGCTTTAGATGTTGTCACATCAAAAAGTTACGGTACGTTTTATATTCAACAATATTGACTGTCTTCCATACAATGCCATAAAAAGAACATAATTATATGCCAACGATGTCTTACTCATTGCTTACAAATAAAACCGATTCATTTAATCTGATATGCAAAATTGACGGTTATTATCTATTTAAAGTAGTTATACTGGTATGATATTACGTACATATTTATAATTCATACACTGTAATGTGTTACACAGAGTGGGTTGGAAACTTTTTGCTCCAGTTTCCATAACTGATCGTAGTTTGCAAAAACAAGTATTATTCTCGATGATGCAAATATATTGTGCCTACAGAGAAATGTTACGAGTAAATTTGATAATGTGTTTTGGTATCTTTATATATTATTTCTCTAGCCGGTTTTTATGTTGGTCCGCGAGAACTTTCTTAGTTCTTTATCAAATTCGATGATTTGCTGCTCATTTTAAAGATTACCGTACGGGCTAATGATGAAAAATAGACCCACGGCCATACGGACAAATTTGAGATTTAAAATCATCTAAAAAGAGATCACTTAATGCGTCGCTTTTTTGATTCGGATTCGAAACTGCGGAGTTCCGCACGAATCGGCTAGTTTTAAATATTCTAAAACGCGTTTTAATCAAAACGTTGTTAACAAGTTTTCTGATTCCAAAATAGCTATGATATAATATAAATCATGTTATGCTAGGTGACAATTATGGTCCATAATAAATTATGCTACTTACCTAAAGTAAAAGAGTACATGAGTTAGTATAAAAAACAATCATTATGGTTGCGTCGTCGGTCAGTCTTATAAGATTTAACTGTAAATTTGAAGCAACGCAATTTGTTGATAATATATTAGGAGATGTTGACAAAATGAGATGGATCTGCTTACCTTGAAGGAGCCTACTTGTACACCTAAATTAAGAAAAGATTTACTAAATCTTCTGTAGCGAGTGTCAGTCTCCCTGTAAAGGAAATCATTAATAATTAATAAGTATATGATTTGGTCTATGATTACGAATACTGCGTATATTTAGGAAAAATATTGCGAAATTAAAAAATATTATCTTAATAAGCGTAGAATAAAATTTATTAGTCTATAACGGTGTTACAGTAGTATCCTCAATTAGCCTAACGATAAGAGTTGGCGGCAACTCTGTGCGTTCTGAGAGCAAGTACAGCTGCTTCTGCAGACGATCTCTTTGCAGTCGTGGTGTGGCTGTTGAAAATGATAGTGTTATGTGTTCGATAAACTCTTGAGCAATATAATATCTAGTTTGCATTGTGAATAGTTGTTTTGCTTAAAGTCAACATAACCGCGTGAATTTTTATGTGTATTTAAGCGATCGTTTCTTCGCCGTAGTTTCCGTTTGGCCCTCCTCTCCTCTCATTGGTCTTTTACTAACGTAATGCTTAGGGTCTAGCAGATCACTGGAGATGATTTATAACTAATTTTTGAAAATCTTTTCAGAAGCACAACTATAATATTCGCGCTAAAATATAGTTTTCGCGTAAAACGTATCATGACGCGCTCGTGTTAACTTTGTTTTGCTCTTCTTTAACGCTTGTTTTTTATGAATTCTTGACAATGTTAAGTGCTATATAATAAAGCCTATGAAATGAAGATATATATTATTATTATTTAGATATATTTGAATTTAAATTATATCCAAAATCGTTATAAATTGAAACGATTGTTAAGATGTACAATTATTTTCAAATTGATATAAAATGAGGACAATGTAAGTGTGCCGCCGTTAATCAGCAGCTATTGCTATTTGGCACAATGGATGGCACTTGACTACATTCAACGCTTCACCACAGGTGAAAGGGGCATCGATTAAATAAGGCACTGCGCGCGCTGTCAATAAAAAATTGAACCATATCTCGAGTACCATTAAATTAATTAAGTATTTGTTTTTTACGAAACCGTATTATTTCATTCTCACTTGAAGGAATAGTTAGTTGACTGCCTCGGTGGTGTAGCGGTAGTGTGAGCGACTGCTGATCATGAGGTCTCGGGTTCGATCCCCGGGTCGGGCAATGTTATTGAGCTTTTTCCTAAAAAGAAAAATTCTCAGTAGCAAGCCCTGAGTTTGGAAATGTTCCCGGTAGACGTCAATAGACTCGCCCCTATTACGTGGGACTTAAACATAGCTGGCGAATCGTGGGTGTGTAATACGCCTCTGCCTACCCCTTCGGAGAATACAGGCGTGATGCTATGCTATATTATTGTTAAAACATCACGAAAACAGCTTTAACGATTTCAATAAAATTACTTATTAAATTTGCCTACATAGGTGCTGAGAAAACGCTATTTTTGAGAGAGTCGTACCTCCCCGAACGAGCCGGCCCATTTATGCTGGTACAAGCAAGACTAACGTGGAAAAGAAAATTAGGTAACTACACCAGAAGAATGGCTTAAATAAAGAAAAATATCGTTACTCACTGTGTTCTTATTTTGCGCAAAAACTCCATCACAAAATAATAAACAATAACGATGTGGTCGAGCTTAAATACCTGTATGATATATAGATAATGCTTCTTTAATAATATTGTCGTAATCTATACTTAATAGTAATGAACTCATTGTCCGAGTGTCTGTTTCTTCACTAAATACTTCCAACCAAAAAAAAAACTATTACTGCCGTTTTGATATCTAATCACATTATCTCGATGTCTAATCATAAAAGATTTATATGTGTATACTATAAAGTTTTTTTAAGTACGGAAATTAAACGTCTTAAACCACAAACAACCCGTGCAAAGCTACTGCGTTTTGCTAACAAAGTAAGAAGTTATAGTTAATACTTATTTATAATTGCACACAATTACTAAGATCTTCAAGCTTTCATCCTGATTGCCTTGTTTAGGATAATCCTTACTAATATTATAAAATCAAATGCGTTTTAATGGTTCTTAAATGCTTTCAAGCCGTAGGTAACTATTCAACATAAATATAATCCTAAACCGAGACAATTTTATACCGAAAAATGGGGGATTCTTGTGGGACACCAATTCTTGCATACATAATATTTTGACGTATAGCCTACGGGATAGGATATATGAAATTGGTTAAATACGATATTTCAGATGTATTTATCGTCGTCATCGTTAGTTCAAAGGGAAGCTAATAAATGCGTGTTAAATTAAAATAGGGACAGGCCGTGTGGGGCCGGATTTAGAATTGTCCCACCCCTCTCTACCCACGGGAGTCGTAAGAGCCGACTGAGGGAATACCAGGGGAGTGAGCAGCAGCACTCCCTCGAGTATTAACAACATCCACTGCGATCGCTAACCCGCCTGCCAAGCGTGGCGATTATAGGACCGCGACCGAGATATTAAAAAAAAAAAACAAAAAAATTGGTTAAATATCAGTGTAGTTTTTGGCTTATCGTTCGTCAAACCACGTCAATACAGCTCAGGTTAGGTACCACATACGATTTACACAGCTTTATCAGTGAAAGTGCTGATAAGAGTTGCGGGCCGTTACTTGCGCAACAGAGATTTACGCACGCTTGTTCATAATATTCTAATAGGTTTATTGTATGATACACCAACATTACTTCCTATTATTGACTATAATGAGTTTATACTATTACTGCATAGTTTAATTGTGCAGTTAACAGTCTTTGATAATACCTTTTTAGCGAACAGCGCAGAACATCTATAAAGTTATAACGACGCAATCGTGAATGAATAAATTGTTTAATGGCATTAAGGCATAAAACTGATGGGTCTCCGAAACACATCCGCGTATTATATCAAACCTCAGAAACAGTTTGAATTAACAGATAAACAAGCAAATAACCGTATAAAAGCACGGATTCATAATGATATTTGAGATGTAAATCACTCGCTTAACTTAACGGTAGCTAAAAAAACGTGAGAAAACATACACAAAGGCACATAGAAGTATAATATATTATTATATATTTTTAAATGTACTGCTGTTTTATTCTTTCAAAGAAAAGGCAAATCACCTTATTAATTAGCTTATAAATGTACGCTTGAGAGTGACAACAGGAGCGTTAGAGCAGGAAGCTGCATGGGAGATTAGTGCGCGCACGGCGTGAAGGCCGGAGATAAATACTTCCGAACCACGTGCGACAACACCCGATAATGGCCGAACCCGCATGTCGATTAGCCTCTGTTACTTCATAACTATTCGTATTTCCTTTTTTTTGCTGATAAGCTATTAGCAAATCATAAAACGAAACGGAATATTACATTTTCGAAGTAGAAAAATAAAATAAAATGCGTGTACTTATGTACGCGCGTGAGAAGTTATACTTCTTTGGCATAATAAATAAATAATTATTAAATTCGTAACTGCAAAACTTGTCACAGTTATGTTTTTAAATACCTTGTTCGATAAAGTAATTATGTCTAATGTCACTAGATGGCGTGTCACTGGGTGGCGGTAGTGGGCGTAAAATTTTGAAATTTCTTATAAGAATACTTTAGTTGTCTAATTCCCTCCATGGTAGCGTTAAACGTTTAACGCAACCTCGTTGGAAGTCGCACTAGAAGTATAACTTCATTCAATAATAGTTTCAGACTTTCAGAATCATTTTACCACATACCTAGTTTAGAATGCAGTGATAGCCTAGCGGTAAAACCAAGGACTGCAAAGATAGTGGTGTCGAGCTCGATCCTCAGTCCAAGGCACAGAGTACTTTTATATTGGTCCAAGGTCCAGACTTCGTACGGCACACAACCCTGACTTTTCGAGATTTTTAGAAATTATGTGGAAAATAAATGTACATCGGGATTTGTTACATTTCGGTACATACAGTACCAGCACATAGGCATATTACGAGAAAATAAAAATTTACAAAAACAAGGTTACAAATTGTATGGAAATGACAGTTTTCAATGGTCATGTCGATAATACGCCATCTGCCGTGAAATGATGGTAGTCAACATTCCCATAGCTTATTGATATTCCAATAAAAGCTTTTGAAAATTTCAACAATATCTTTCTGCTACCCGAGTAATATAAGGAAGCAGGGAAGAGAACTGCAGTGAGCACTGCAGTATACAGCCAACAACTGGAGAACATGGACTAAGAGAGTACTAAATAATAGAGAACAAAATGACATAGATACTCTTTGACCAAGATGAACAACGTGTGTGAGACATCTTTGTTCGCAGACTGCAACCTATAAGATAATTTATAAAAAAAAAATATAAAGGGAAGCTATGGTTTTCTCTTTTGATAGCACATTATTATTATCATTATTCGTTTGCCTCATCACTTTCTCGTTGTTTAAAACCTGTAGTTAATTTTAATGCAATGTTTTATTCTTTTTTTTTACTATAATTATTTCAATTTCGTGCAGTCTTCCGTGTGAACGATTACTGAATTTATAAGACGAGATAATGTGGGTTAGCGTAATTTTACAATGTCATAGTAATTTATATAAGTAGGTAAATTACCGTGTACTGTTAGTGTATATTTCGTTTTTTATTAAGTAAGGACTTTCAACAATGTAATTTCTCTTTAGAAGAATTATTTTAACTGAAGATGTGATAGTTTATAGTTACCATTATTTTATGGCGGGAGGCCATACACAAATATAAAAAACGCACATCTGAAACTGCTGTACAAAAACTATACGACTGACTTAAGACCACACGCGTTTGTTTATTTAGTCCAAATAATTTACTGCCATTTGGAACAGCTCAAATTACATATAATACATCGCCGGTTTGTCAACATAAGGCCATCTTAAACAATAGTCTCATCTGGCCGTATAATATGTCAATTGTCTAAGACACATAAATTTCTTAGAAGCAACACTTCCAAAAGATAAATGAGGCTCAAATTAATCAACACTGCTACGTTTTATAACCACTGACAGTCATTAATATGTTGAGCATAAGCTAGACGTCGGGAAAATAAATATATGTATTTCTCAAATACTTTAAAAAAAAATTGTAATTTCACCAAATATCTGATTAAAAAAATATGTAAGTAATACATTTATAATATATTATTATAACTATAATATATATTTATTTATAGAATTTTGTTAGTTGGTTTGGTCGGGCTTCATGTAAAAATTACTAAACGGATTTTGGTGAAACTTTTTTGGTTTTATATCTCTTGATTAGACTTAAAAACTGGTATGTATGATATATATTTTATCTCGCTACTATACCAGGAACCTGAGATATAACCTAAAACCAGACGCTAGTAAAGACTAGTCTTAAATAATTTTAATCAAATAAATCGTCATGGATTGCGAATGCATCTAGTAAAACTATTTACATGTTTATAAATGCATTTGAAAGTATATAATAAGTACGTTATCTATAACATGATGCCAAATTGTTTAAAGGTTTTGTACAACAAAGGTTATGACTAATCTCCGGAATGGCCGGACGGATTTGGATGGGATCACTTATAGACAGCTGTGGGCCTAGCCAAGTTGCATTCTATGATCGCTAACGCTAATAGAAAACTATTTAAATGTATGGGAATTTGACATCTTTAACCATAGATAAAGAACCTATATTTATCTAAGTCTTGAACAATATCTATAACGCTAAGTCACGTGACTTAACGTTAGAGATGTCAAATTTCCATACATTTTAATAGTTTTCTATTAGCGTTAGCGATTATAGAATGCAACTTGGCTAGACCGACTGATGTTATAAGAAATAACTTAGACTACAATATATTTATTTAAAAAAAATCCACATGTATAAAGACTTTTTTTTGTTTAGGCGGGTAAAAATGTACTGCATACTCCGTCGCTCGGGGCAACGAACAGGGTAGTATAGGGTCCTCACCCACTACCTAAATAAACCCGCCGTGTGCCGTCTCTCCGCCTTTATTGGCGGGCCACTGGAACTATGTTACATTGCTCCAGTGGTCCGCCGGCGGCTTAACCTTTCGGGTACCCTCAACTGGGCGACGCGTCCGCACACGGAGCGTCGCAACTTCACGGGAACGACAACACCCTGCACTAAGCAATAATCCTTGTATCGCAGGGGACTTATAAATATACAATTTCACGGACGCAAAGCACACTCAAACTCAGAACAACCATCTGTGGATCACACAAAGAGTTGTCATGTGTGGGAATCGAAATCGAATCGAGGGGGCCAGAGTATCTGTGCAGTCTGTGTTAAATACCTATAGTTTAAGAACTTGATATGTTGGGCCTTAAACATACCTAATGATAATTTCAATACCTTACTTCAACAAAACAAACCAGAGTTCAATGACCAACAAATGCCATGTCATCTGCAAAATTCGAAATCCTATTCTTTGTTCTTACTTCTTTGATTGGTGACTTCCTTTCCATTTTCCCAGCGTAACAATTAATAAGAAATATACACACTACAATAGTACAAACAAACGTTGTTTTGTTATAACTGTTCTTGTCTGTTGTTTAAAATTAAATACGTATTTACTTCTGGTACCTATTACGATTATTGCACGCCTCATAAGCGAAGCGTTGAGGAGTGTTCTACTCCCGGTTGACACGGCACAGCTGATTTTTCAAACTTAAAATGTCTCTATTTATCATATATTGACTTGTAAAATAATATCTACACACACATATAAATAACAAACACTATTTTTAACACTCATAATATTTTTGATGCCATTTTTGTTATTTAAACTAGTTAAAAAACTGTGAAAAAATCTGGCTTGGATGTCCGTGAGTTGTAGGCAATGTAACATACATATTATATAGATATTGACAAATGCAGCCCTAGATGTCGCAAGTGGCAATTTTAGATGTATTCAGTTGCTGTTGTATATAGAACCACAATATTGCTTTTTTTGTAAAAACTAACGATGTCTTTTTGTTTTCTTAAATTGTTTTTGTTTACAGCTTAATAAATTATTCAATTTTACATGTTTATATATATTATATGCACTTATGCAGGTGTATATGTAAACTCATGGATTGTTGTTCTTACTAATTGCCAGATGGCGCCTTGCAAAATTACAGAGGTAGACCAATATAGAAGTACTTCTTAAAATTAGTTATTCTTAAGATTAGGTGGTGTATAAGACATGAAATCCACATTAGTACTTTTTGAAATTAGCGCTATCTATGTGATTTATTGAAAACTACTTAGTAAAACTAATACATTATTAGTTACTTAGCAAATAATCAATTTTATTGTGAAAAATGAAGATTATGAGGCGTGCAGTTTTGGATTTTCCAAAGAATTTTTTTTATTCTCTCCGCCTTACGAATAACAAATAACGTATTACTTATATATTATTGATGACGGGCCTCGTGGCGTGGTCGGTAGTGTAACCGACTTGCGTGCACGAGGTCGTGGGTTCGATTCCCACTCAGGACAATTATTTGTGTGATGAACAAAGATATTTGTACTGCGTCTGGGTGTTTTCTCTCTATTATATGTACGTATTTACAAAAAAAAAAGTGATATATGTATTATATCCGTAATCTGGTACCCATAGCACAAGAGTTAAGCTTAGTTTGGGACCAGAGGGCGTTGTGTGAAAAATGTCCGTGAATATTTATTAATATTTATTATTGAAAATAACCATAACTTTATAAGTATACCTAGTCATGAAGTACGAGTATTTTTTTTTTAAATTTATTTGAAGGGCTTTGTCGCTTACCGATGATATCGCCCAATAGAGAGACAACTTTGCATATAACATCACACTGAATCATCTTACCACTAGTTTATATAAATTACTGGCTTCACTGGTAAACACAATTTTGAAGAAGACCATCAACACAATCTTGTTTCGCTAATATATCAACCCTATCGTTATCTTCCAGTTTAATATGTTATGGAATGGAATCCATTGAAAGCATAGAGCAACGCGGCCCAGAGCGCGCGCGAGAGCGGCTCCGGTTCGCCAGGGGTCCGCGTTACTCTATGATTGAAAGCATACAGTTTTAGAGGATTGAAGGAGGTTACAGTATAGATAATTTGTATACTTACTCTAAGGTTAAAACTGATTTGTATATTGTGTAGGCCATCAATCGGTATATAGTGGATTTCAATCAAAGGAAAACTTAATAAACAAAGAAAATCTTTAATAATTTTAGTGATGTGCCTATTGCATTATGTAGGGAATATGAAAGAATGAGCGAATGGATTTTTTTTAATTCGAGGGTATTAGCTTGGTTAGAAGGTATGGGTTTCATTACATAGATTTCCATTCATCATCCATCAGCCAAAGTCAGTTCATCATCATCAGTTCATCATTCATCAGTTTAAAGTCTACTGCTGGACATAGGCCTTCCCAAGAATGGGGGATAGTATCGTAATCGCCACGCTTGACAGGCGGGTTGGCGATCGCAGTAGATGTTGTGAATACTCGAAGGAGTGCTGCTGCCCACTCCCCCGGTATTCCCTCAGTCGGCTCTTACGACTCCCATGGGTGGAGAGGGGTAGGACAATTCTAAAGCCGGCCCCACACGGCATGCACATAGACTTTGCACACGGCTTGCACATAGGCACATAGACTTACCATTATGAAATAAAATCAATAACCTATGTTGATGTATAATAAAACTAATTACGAGTATAAATATAATATTAGTATACTGATTTTCTTAAATTTTTACTATTATGCATTCAAATATTTTGAGTTGTGGGGAGGCAAAGGAATTAAGCCCTAATGTCTACTGCATTGTTGAGAATGTGTACACAGTATAATAACAATAAAATATGAAAATAGGCTTGCAAAATAAATATCGATATAATATATAGTATTTTTCTTCAATATATCGATATTTTATGGTGATATTTATTATTTCGATATATCGGTGTATCGATATATTATAATTTTTTTGAGTATGGAATATTTTTGTTAGCTACCTACAGCGTAACTATTTAGTAATCTGTGCTACAGCAACGTTCTTTCAACATCTATCAAAAATGGAATATTGAAGACAGATTCAGATATTTTTTTTTAGTAGGTACAAGATATTTTCTTTATTCCACTCCATTATCGCTAGTACAACATAAGCATACACACTATTTAAAGATTTCACGAGACGTGTCTATGGCGAGCCCAATCCCGAAATTAATAAATTTACAAATCAATAGGAACTCAATATTAAATCGATATTCTTAATATTTCTATACTACTTAACCGAAAATGCAATTGGCATAATGACATACCCTTTGCCTTTTCACTAATTTGAATCTGTATTTCATTCTTCAATATCGTACACATCAGTACTTCACTATATCTTTAGAAGAAATAAAACGTCAAACGAAAACAAATTTTATAAATTCGATATTTATTACATGTTTTTGTTTCAAATGAGTGTAATATGAAGGCAAAACTACTGTAGTTTCGAAAATACCGACATTAGAATTTAATGTAGTGAAAATGAAATAAGTATGAAATCGACGATTTATGTTGAATGATGGTTTGTTTACAATGTTTTAACTTTTGATTGAAATGTACTATACATGTTTTTTTGTTAAGGCAGGAAAAAAATTTCCTAACCAAACACCCCGTCGTTCGGGGAATGAACAGGGTAGTGTGGGGCCCTCACCCACTAAAGAAACCCGCCGTGTGCCGTCTCTCCGCCTTTATTGGCGGGCCACCGGAACCATATTACATTCCTTCAGTAGTATACTATCGTCACACCCTTTTCTTTTTTTATTTAGGCGGGAAAAACTGTACCTAACCGCACCCCCCGTCGTTCGGGCAACGAACAGGGTAGTGTGGACTATCGTCACACCTACGACATAGAAAGTAGACGACATAGGGTATTATAAATAGAAGTACCTACTTATGATGCTGTTTTAAGACTAAAAAATAATAAAATAAATTATAGTTTAAAAAACTAAAAAGTACAGCCTGAAACAACAACTCCTACCGTTGTGTTTCATTTGGTGAGTGAGAGCGCCGGAGGCCCAAACTTCCTCCCTATCCTCTTCATAAAATCCTTCCTATCCTCTCCTTAGTATCCTACCTCCATCAGCCTTTCGACGTCCCTGCTGGACATAGGCCTCCCCAAGAGAACGCCACAACGAGCGGTCCTGTGCGCTCATATGGGGGGATAGTGCCGTAATCGCCACGCTTGGCAGGCAAGTTGGTGAACGCAGTGGTTGTTGTTAATACTCGAGGGAGTGCTGCTGCCCAGTCTGCCCCGTATTCCCTCAGTCGGCTGTTACGACTCCCATGGGTGGAGAGGGGTGGGACAATTCTAAAGCCGGCCCACACGGCCATCCTACCTATCCTCTCCTTATTAGACTTCCTATCCACTTCCAATCCCTTTTCTTAGAGATTGCAATGCGCGATTGATGCCTCTGGTGTTGCTAGCGTCTATAGGCTAAGGTAACCGTTTACCATCAGGTGGGCTGTGTGCTTGTTTGCCACCCAAGTAGGTATACGTACTTAGAATAAAAAAAGATATTTTTCAATAAATCAATACCGTGATTGTGACGGAACGATAATAGCGATTTCTTTAAGCCTGGTTAAAGAAATCACAATCATATGTGCGCTGGTATGTATCCAACATAGGTATAACATTTTGATCTGTATTTTAGCACTTGACATATAATTATGTAAGGGTATTATTAAATCATACAGTCAGTCATAATCACAGTGACTATTCCTTAGGGCATTGTATATTATGTTTGGAATAATACAGTTACTTTATTGTACCGCCATCTCTCGTTAACATATGCACTTGACAACAACAGTTATAAAAAATGTAATGAGAATAAATTGTCATGTAAATATTACTCACAGTACAATTACACATTTTATTTTTATATATCCCTTTGTTTGCCGACTTTAAACCTCCGGAGATACCTCTATAGTCGTCGTCCAACGAATCTACCTACGCATATTTGAATTTGAACTTTGTTTCGTAAACAATCAAAGGCCATAATATTTGTACTTGAACTTTAAAGCTACTCTTATAGCTGGGTGGGAAGCTAATTCTAAAAATGTAGATATGTATTTTTTTTTAGTAATCCAATGTTATTGACCCTTAACTGACATCGTGGGGTGTTTTTACACCCCAGGTGCAAATAAAACAGCATATTCGTTTTTCCCACATAGGTAGCCACTTCTCCTATTAAGTATTCTCAGTGCAGCGTACGCTCTTGAGTAATATTGTTCTGTGAGCGTACGCGCTTGACCCTCACGGACTTGTGGCGCATAAAAATCATCCGTTTAAGCTATACAGGTACATGGGGTAGGTTTACACCCCACAGTGTTAGTTACATTTGTATTTTTTATTAATATCCTTACTAATAAGTGTTATTTTTTCAACAATATAGTAACAAAGATAAGTTTTTTACGGATGGGCAAGTTGCTAACTATCTGAAAAACATAGACAATGTTGAAAATAATCGGATTTACTGGATTAAATTCAACTTTGAAAATGAATGTGTGTCTTCATAATATTCATCTTAATTTCCTGTATATTTGTAAGAAAAAATACATACAAGCAGCATTCTTTTGACAGATTTGTATGTCTATCATGTTTAGGACAACAATAAATAACAAATATTACTATTATTTTTACATAAAACTAAGTTAGATAAAGAGAAGGTCGAAATTCTAGTTACAGAAAAAGGTTAATTTTTGTTATGTGATTTTATAATTACAAATTGATATTTTATTATGTAAGTTATTTTGTAGTCTAAACAATCTTAGCTGTGTTTCGATAATGTAAGGTTATTGTTCCTATCATTGGATTTAAGATTTTTATAGAAGACTGTTTGTAAGCCCTAGAGGTAAATTTTGAAAATGTTGTATATTTGTAAATTTTTTTATTTAAGTGTTTCTACTTTTACAAAGTCGTTTTTTTATATTCAATGCCACTTAAGAAAGACCTTATTAAAAGAAAAAAATAAAGTTTAAGCATTACTGGCTTTAAGCTTACTATATTCCGATTTTATGTTTGGGGTTGATATTTACCCCACAATGTTAGTTGTGTAACAAAAAATAACGATGTTAGTTCAGGGTTAATATTTTTTTTTATTGCATGTGGCAGACGAGCCACGGTCCATCTGATGGTAAATGGTAGGTAACCGTCGCCCATGGACTCGACTACACCCAGAGTATTGTCAAGCCGCTGCTCACTAATTCATTTCACAGATATGAAATAAAATATAAACGGCTATCTCCTGCTACATCCAAAACGCAATGATGTGCTTCATGGCCGGTCACACGGGAGATGGTGGTACCAACCCGCACGGGCCCGATACCAAGTGAGTACTCCCACTTGGTACCCAGCCCTACCTCCAGTCATGCAATGGATGATAATTGCTCACTTCCCTTAGTCGCCTCATACGACACCCGTGGGTAAGAATGGGGTGGTGACACTTGTATTCTTAGTCCGTCAGCACACGGAACGCTCAACACTTTACTAAAAAAATATGTAATTTACCTATACTAAACTATGGAAAAAGAACCAAACGTTAAGATTATTTTATGAGCGTGACGCTTTAGTTTCGCAAAAACTCAAATACGGCTGGACTCACTTTGATGCTAATACGAGTATGTATTTTGTTTATTTTTTTATGATTTATCGTATCAGAAATTAATTATAAAAAAAAAAAAAATCACTCCATATCTCCACGCCCTCATCGATAAACCGAGCCAGGTTCAGCACATTTAAATAATAATGATAACAGTCTTAACAGAGGTCGATAGATATCTACCTTTTTTTCTTTTGCGGGAGAAAAGAAATGTACCTAATCGCACACCGCGTCGTTCGCGGCAATGAATAGGGTAGTGTGGGGCCCTCACCCACTAAAGAAACCCACCCTGTGCCGTCTTTCCGCCTTTGTTGGCGGGCCTGTCTTATTCCTATATAAACAAAAGAGTATTCTAAATTCAAATCGGAAAGTTCAAAATGAGATTCATTATGATGTTCCAGTGGTAATGACATGACACAAGTGGTTGACCTCAAAACACAGTAATAGCGTAATAATTGAAGGCTTGCGTTGCTTTACAAAATTATGATTTAGATAATTATAGTGACACGTTTATTTGTTATGCGAGTGTTCGACTGCCCTGACAGTGACCACCCGTACAATGAGTTCCATAAACACGGTAGTTTTGTGTTCTTTTTACCCGACTGAATACAGCTCTGACTTATCAACATTTTTCGAATAATATATAGGTATATTATGTATATTTTTTTTTAAATACAACAACCTGTACTATGGAATACCGTCCTTGTATCGCGGGGGACTTTACAAACATACAATTTTACTGACACAAAGTACTTACACCCAGACTCAGAAAAACCATTTGTGGATCACACAAAGAGTTTTCCTGTGTGAGAATCAAACCCACAACACTCGGGCGGGAGGCCGGTAAGTATCTAAACCACTTAGTATCATCAGTAGTTTATTTGCAAATTATCACTGCTCGGAAGGAAAACATCGTGAGGAATCCTGCATGCCCGTTTTTGTTAAGGTAGGAAAAAGTGTACCTTACCGCACATCCCGTCGTTCGGGGCAACGGACAGAGTAGTGTGGGCTCTCACCCACTAAATAAACCCGCCATATGCCGTATCTCCGCCTGTATTAGGGGATCACTGGAACTTTGTTATAAGTACTATATATTTTAACACTTTCCGGGACAGACCGTCTCTCGACGTTATCGCAGTATATCATTACGTGACAGTACGGCTAAGGGCGGTGAACTTCATTTCATGTAGGTAATTTGGCAAACCGTTGATAGCCGTTGCTTGCCCATAACATTACTAGGAAGCACATGATCTAGTGTCACATCACGCGACTTCATTCGTTCGTAGGTGTCACGGTGAAACTCTTTTTTAGTCATTTTTTAACACACACATATGCAGTGTTTATGCACAAAAGCAACAGGTTAACACCGCCGACAGGCGTAGATGAGTTATACCATATTACAATTATGTTGATATTTAGTGTCACGGCGTGTGCGCCGCCCATCGCTGGGTGTGGTTTGTGATTTTTGTCAGGAAAAGCAAGGTAAATAAAGCTAATGTACTACTCTGTCAAGAAAGTACCGGAAAAAGATCAATAATACACAAAATTTTTGTTATTCATCCAAATTTATTTTATCACCTTCAAAGTATGCTCCTTCAGAAACGATAGACTTATGCCAACGAGTAATCCAATCACCAAAACATTTTTTAACGCTGTTTCCGGAATTGAGTTCAGTTCTCGCCGCGAATTCTCCTTTATTTCTTCTAACGATTGAAAACGGGTGCCACGAAGTGTTAATTTGAGTTTAGAAAAAAGAAAGAAGTCGGCGAGAGCTATATCTGGTGAATATGGTGGTTACTCGATGGTATTTGTTGAGTGTTTGGACAAAAATTCATTCACAATGATGGCCTTGTGCGAAGGCGCATTATCGTGGTGCAAAATCCTTTCCACAAATCTGGCCTTTTTCGTCGAATTTGCTCTCTTAAACGCCACATAACGCTCAAATAATATTCTTTAATTATCGTTTGACCTCCTGGCAAGAATTCCGAGTGCACAACACCGCGATAGTCAAAAAAACGGTCAACATGACTTTGACTTTTGATCGACTTTGGCGTGTTTTTTTCGGTTTCGGTTCAGTTGGAAGTCGCCACTCCGAAGCTTGTTGACTAGTTTGCATGTCAAACTCGTAAACCCACGTCTCGTCAGCAGTAACAATGCGTTTCATGAATGTTGGGTCGGAATTGACTCGTTCTACCATGTCTTCAGCGACTCTCATGAGATTGAGTTTTTGGAGAAAATTCAGGTCTTTTGGGACTAGCCGAGCGGAAACATGTTTCATACCCAAGTGATTATTTAAAATGGTACGGATCGACTCGTGAGACACAAAGTTCGGCGGCTATCTCTCTCAAAGTTGAATGAGGATTTTCAGTCAATATTTCCTTCACTTTTGCAATGTTAACTTCAGTTGCAGACGTTGATGGCCTACCAGAGCGAGGCAAATCTTCCATCATATCTCGAATGCTTTTAAACGCTTTGTACCACTCATAAGCACGTGTTTTTGATAAAGTCGATTCACCGTAAGCCTTCTGTAACATTTTCAGTGACTCCGAACACGAAATTCCATTGGCGATGCAAAATTTAAGACAAACTCTTTGTTCGATGTTTTTGTCCATTATGAAATTAGCAATACACACTAGATATTATATAACTAAAAACAGCACTGTATTTAATATAAAAAACAGATGCAACTTAAACTCCGCGTCAAAATGGATAACAGTTGTGCCAATCTAACAACAACAAAAAAAACAAAATTTTTAATTTGGAACCATAAACAAATCATCCATTCCCGGTACTTTCTTGACAGAGTAGTATACCTATAATCTAATTTAGTTGTGATGCGTTATACAGTAGTGCTGTTTTCTTACTTGTAGGGATAAAAATATGATGTATAGGTAAGAAATTACTAAATATAAACGTATTGTTCAAATGCTATTTGCCCACTATTTTGGCTTCTTACTAACTTATTTATTATGAGTATTTACCTATATTGTTCACAGATGGCGTCTAAAAGGAAGAAACTGGCATCAAGTAACCATCCAAGTCTATTTGATGCTGAAGACAATACGGATACTGCCTACAGACGGTACCGTCTGTAGCCGCACTGTCTCATCACATTGCTCATTTTTAGTCATAGGATGACGTTCCGACCACAGCCGTCAACTGCTGTGACCGTAATTGTCTTATCAAAAAATTAAAAATATATGTAATATAGTAGTACGGCTGTAGACGGTATAATATTAAAATGTAAGGAATTTTAAAGTGTCATATCGTGATATTTGCAAATAGTCAAGTGTCCCAGAACGTGTTAATTGTGTTCCTAAACGAATATAACCCACCTAGGGTTAAAATAAATAAACCAAAAATTTTGTAAAATCATATAAGTACTGTGGGTAGATGAAACCGTTGAAACAACATATCAGCCTTGGACGTCTACCATATAAGTCCACTCGTGATCATGAATGCTGTAAAGTATTTGAAACGTCGGGATAGTATAAAATCAAGTAAACGCGATAGATTCCGTAAACATAGTTTTATTTCAAAATGTGTTCGCGTAAATATCAGAAAGTACCTATTTGTTATATTACTTCAGTGGCAAACCTGCATGCCTGAGAGATTTTCTCGACGGCTTGTGAAGTCTGTCAACCCTCACTGGGCCAGCACGGACTACGTCTTAAGTCCCTCTTAATTTAAAAGGACGCCCATGTCCAATACTGCGACTGTAATGGGGTGAAAAAATATCTTAACAAAATATATGCAAATACATTCGGTAGATGGCGCGGGTCTTACTTATACATGGTAAAATGTGACCTTGGGAGTTGCATATAAGTTTCTAGGATAGCTTAGCAGTTCAAAGCTTTCCAGGAAGATGCTAGTTCGAATCATGGCCGAATAAATTTCTTTTTCCACTATCACAAAAATTAGTTTTACTATTTTTTAATTACGAAATGGAGTTATATTTCACTTGATGACTTCTTTAAAACTGAGCTTATTAATAACATAATAGGTATATAATAGGTAACTAGCATAAAATAACTGTCCGTTTCCATTTTTGTCCTAAATCATTGAATTGAATTGTTTCGCTCTCATTTAGTATTTAATTTTTAAGGGATTAAATTTTTCAAGTACAGATTTTCAATGACTGGGGAAACACTGCAATAAGGAGATCATTTCAGAGTCTACACATGGTACGTGGTAGAAAAGACGATATTGTTATTAAAGTAACTTAGAATTAAAATAATAAATTCATTATAAAGAGTTTTAAATTAATAATAAGCCTGTTAATATCGGAACAAAGGCCTCCAAGGTCACTGCACCCCGTGGGACGATAATGCGCGGTAATTACATTCAACCCATACTGAGCATCAATTCATTAATGTTGTTATATGTTCATCGGATTGTCTTTCGTACAAAGGCACTAGTATTTCTGGCATTGAAAAAAAAACATATTTTTGTCGCTGAAGTCGTGGCCTGAAGCTCCTTTACTTTATGGAGTATTCCTTAAAGAATATGAAGTATAGTATTCCTTAAAGTGGAAGGATGTAGGTACAGGGGAGACCGAGACTCACCTGCCTAGACCAAAACGGTCATGTATTGAAGGAAGGTGAAGTCAGGAGTCTCCTAAATCGGCGAGCGTGTATGAAGAGAATTATTATGAATGTTGAGGAAGCGAGAGATGTACGCAAGAATAGAGCCTCTTGGGACTCTGTTCTCTCTGCCTACCCCGTAAGGGAAATGGCGTTATGATAAGTTAGTTAGTTTTTCTTAAATAACATAAAAAAAAACTAGACGTCGCGGGGGCGTCTAGCAGATGTGAAAATATTGAAATTATTTTGTAGAAATAAAATGATCATAACTTGACAAAGTACTCCTCAAGACGAATTAAACGAGTATACACTCAATAGGGTTTCGTCGTTTCATTACAGAGTTACTTTAGCCACCTTCCAGCTCCATCGTCAGGCCCTGGATACCATCTAGAGACAAAGTACTCGTCAAGAAAAATCATATGAGCCCAAACTTTATGGAGTTATGTCGTTTTATAACGGAGTTCCTATGGCTACATTCTAGATCCATCATCAGACCCTGGATACCATCTAAAGACAAAGTACTCATCAAGACGAATCAAACGTGTCCAAACTCGACGGGGTTACGTCGTTTCATTATAGAGTTACTGTGGCCACCTTTCAGCTTCATCATCACGCCCTGGATACCATCTAGACACAAAGTACTTGGCAAGACGAATCATGCGAGCCCAAACTCGATGAGGTTGTGGCATTTCATTATAGAGTTCCTATGTCCACCTTCGAGCAATCAGATCAGCTCCATGTCATCATAATATTGCATTGTCACGCGATATACACATGCGTGTAAAATTTGAGCTTAACCGGAAACCGGGAAATGTGTCAAATTTAACTTGCAAGATTTGAACGGGACAAGTAAAATAAAAGCGTCGCCACGCTAACAGCCGATTTTACCCTCCCTCCGCATTAGATGTTTCACATCAAAAATATTTGTTGGAATACGTATTTAAAACAAATAGCCCGCGTAATAGAAATTATCCCACGGACACAATAATACTGACCTTGAAATGGTACCACTATAATATATTCTAACGATTATATAGTTGTAACAGCTATGTCTGTACATTTAAGATATTTGAGATAAAATGACCGCATTAGGCTATTTAAGTGACTAAAGAGATTTTTATGCAACTTCATTTGATAACTCTTGATTACACTTAAAACTAGTATACGTTACATTTCGCTACTATATCGGGAACCTGAGATATAACCTAAAAACTAGCTTTTGTCTACGGCAGAGCCAGGGCACAGAATAACATGTACTAACTTAGCCTTTGCTCGTATAAAGAAAAAAATAAATAAATCGCTTCCCTCTAGAATGCAAGCCGCTGCATTCCAAATTTGAATCAATCCTGAGCTTGCCAAGAAAAATATTATGTAGTTAATCATATTCAAATTAAGAATCTCATAATCATGGAACAAGGACTCGATATAACCGTTTATACATATAATTAAGACACGTGGGCTCGTTGATGCTAATATGCGATTAATCATGTCGACCTTTATGGTTAGTTTTGAATAAACTTTTAAACATGGAACATCGTTTAATTAATGCAAGCTTTTAAACTTAACCATTTTGTGATGCACTTAATTATATAGTTTTGTATTTTAATTGCGACCACAGACAAAAATGGATTGTAAAGAGAAATTGCTGAATATTGTTACACAATAGAAAGTATTATATAAAATGATGTATATCATCTGCTGTTTGAATGAAGTCATTCGTGGGAACGACTTCATTCTGAACTCAAAGATTTGTACCTCTATACATAAAAACAGTAATAGCTTAGTGGTAAAACTAAGGATTGCTATGACAATGGCATAGAGTTCGATCCCAATTCAAGGGTTCAATTCTAGTACGGCACACACCCCCTTTTTTTTTGTTTATATTTTTTTTGTTAAGGCGGGAAAAAAATTTCCTAACCGCACACCCCGTCGTTCGGGGCAACGACCAGGGGTAGTGTGGGGCCTGCACCCACTAAAGAAACCCGCCGTGTGCCATCTCTCCGCCTTTATTGGAAGGCCACTGCAACTATGTTACATTCCTTCGGTGGTCCGCCGGCGGCTTACCCTTTCGGGTACCCTCTACTGAGCAACGCATCCACAGAGGAGCGTCGCACCTTCGCGGGAGGCCTTGCGGGTGGCGGACGTTTCCCGGTCTATCCACCCGCAGTCTCAGCTAGGGCGGCATGAGGCGCAAGTACCTGCGCCTGCGCCGCCGCGGTCGCTGGCGGCGGTTTGGGTCAGCGGAAGAATCCTCCTCCCTAGCCCTCTCCGCCGCTTCCTTCCGCGAGATAACCTCCTCGCAGAAGGCAGCGACCGCGGCCCAATTCCTGTCACTGCCAAGCATCGCTCTGACGACGCTCGATAACGAGAGGTCCCCCCCTATTACCGCGACGAGTTCGCGGCGCTGCTCGGCCCAAGCCAGGCACGACTCGAGCGTGTGCCGCGCCGTGTCCTCGTCACAGTTGCAGTGGTAACAGCCCGGAGTCACTTCCCTCCTTGCGACTATGTGCAGATATCTGCAGAAGCAACCGTGCCCCGACAGCACCTGCACCAGTTGGAAGGTAAGGACTCCGTGCTATCGCCCCGCCCACTCTTCCAGCACCGGATGGAGCGCCCCTAAGGTCCAAAGACCGGCCCGGGGCGCCTCCAACCGCGCCCTCTATCTGGCCATGGCAGCGCGGCGGGCGTCGCCCTGCCACCTGGCCACCTCCCGGGTTAGGGAGACGCCCGATGATACATCTCGGCGAGCACCTCCGCCTCCAGGTCCCACGGGGGGATTCCGGCCAGCGCGCAGGCTGCCTCCATCAACACCGTGCGGTATCCACGTATAACCCTGGACGCAATGACTCTCTGTGGCCTCCACAGAAGAGCCCTGTTCAGTGCGTCCAGGGACCCCGCCCACACGGGTGCGCCATACAGCGCCATTGACCGGACCACCCCCACGTAAAGCCGTCGGCACGCACTGTTGGGTCCGCCCATATTTGGCATGAGCCGTGCAAGAGCGGATGCCGCACCGACGAGCCTCGGGGATAGTTGACGGAAGTGCTCGCGAAAGCGCCATCGCCCGTCCACCAGGCCCAGATACTTAATCTGGGCCTACACCTCAATTTGGACCCCGTCTACAGTGATCGAGGCGCCAGCAGGTGGCCGACGTCGGAGCCCGTGAAAAAGCAGGGTCTCCGACTTGTCCAGGGCTACCCTAAGCCCCAGCGCCCCGATCCTCCTGACCACCTCCGAGGTCCCTAAGGTGGCCAGGAACGCCGCTTCCTCGAAGTGAAGTTTCCACCCCGGGCCACGACCAGCGTGTTATCCGCATAGCAGATGACCGCCAGCCCCGGGGGGAGCCGACAGCGTAGCACCCAGTCGTAACCGATGTCCCACAGGAGCGGCCCTAGAACTGAACCCTGTAGGACACCGCACGACATGTGTCTCCTCACAACGTCCACTATGCGGCTCTCATAGAGAACGCTGCGGCCCTCAAGATAGTCTGCCACTAGCCGCCTCAGGTATGCAGGCACCCCGTGATACCGGAGTGCCTCCCCGATGCAGCTAAATGGCAGACTGTTGAATGGGTTGGCGATGTCAAGCGACACTGCCAACAGCACTCCACCGCCGGCGACAACCGCCGCGGCCGCGGCCCTCAGGTGTATAATAGCGCTGAACGTCGAACGATCAGCTCGAAAACCAAACTGGGCGTCCGACAAGTCGGATCCGACGTCGCGCAGGTGCTGGACGATGCGGGCAGCGAGGTTTCTCTTCAACAGCTTACCCGCCTCGTCCAGCAGCACGATGGGCCTGAAGGCCCCGACCAAATCCGGCGTTCGCCCCGGCTTCGGTAGGAGTACCAGCCTCCCCTCCTTCCAGCAGTCAGGAAACCGTCCGGACGCCAGGCACGCGTCGAACAGTCCCCTCAGGCGGGGCTCCAGGTGGTCCAGAGCCAGGGCTAGCACCCGGGCGGGTATCCCGTCCGGGCCGGGGGCGGTGTTCTTGGAACGAATCCGCGAAACAGCTGCCCCCATTTCCGACGCAGTGACGGGCGGTACACTGAGGTCGGCCTCCCGGTCGCTACCTGGCTGTGCCATGACCGGGGGCGTGTGCTCCACCCGTCGTGGGAATAGGCCTTCGACCACCTCGCTGAGGAGGCTGGGCTGAAGGGTCTCTGTGAGGGGGGGGGGGCTGAGTGCGGAATTTGTTCAGCGACCCCAGGGGTCACGGTTGAGACCGTCCAGCATCTCCTGCCAGCTCCAGCATTTTTCTCCGTTTTGGCGCGGCAGATGGCCAACTTGAACGCGGCCCGCGAAGTGCGGTACGCCTCGTACAGCTGGGCCTCCCGCTCCCCATCGCGGTTGCTCCGCCTGCTGCGGGTGTAGGACCTCCGGGCACGAATACACGCCGCACGGAGGTCCGCTAGCTCCTGCGACCACCAGTAAAGCCCCTTCCTTGGAGAAGGACGTCGCACACGGGGCATGGCCGAGTCGCACACCTGCGTAAGCGCAGCGCGAAATCGGCCAGCCTCAACGTCCACCCCCTCGGTCAGGGCCGGTGAGGACAGCCACGATTGAACGATGGCTGCCTCCGCCAATAGGTCTATATCTAGCCTGCCCACAGCCCACCGCGGGAACGCGGGAGTTCTGGGCGCCGCGTGACCCCTACTGGAGCCCTGAAGGGACCTGGAGACCTCAATCCGGATGTACCGATGATCGGACAAGGTCTCAACCTCCTCCAGGACACACCAGATCCTCACTCCCGCTGCGATGTCAGGCTAGCAAACGAAAGGTCCACTATCGACCCGCCCCGTCGCCGCACGCACGTGTTGACGGAGCCTTTGTTAAGCAGACAGAGGGCCCTTCGACGGAAATCAGCCAGCGTCCGGTTGGGGGAGAAGTACACGCCATATAGCGTAACTCCCCCCCCAGTCGGCCGCGACGTATTCTGTGCCCCTGTCTCTGATCGACTAGGGCGGGGAACGAAGCGCCGTTCAGACCTTAAAAATTTGGACACCAAGTATTTTGTAATGAAAAAGGTTTTATACTACAATATTTTATTGCAACCCAACCAGATGATGCATTATATCATTTTCATTCTTTTCAACCGATTGTCGTGTATTTTGGAATACCTATTATATATTTAGATATTTTTATATATATTTTTAGCATTTAACATGCTTAACACTATACATTAAACACAAAGTGAAAAAGTAGAGCTGATGATTGCCACGGAGCCACCGCAGCTGCCCGCCCAATGAGGGCGGTCAGGAACGCAATAAGGCTCCGCGGCTACGGCTACACCAATCAACCGCTCCACCATGGTTTGCAGGAGTAAATCCTGTGCCCCAGCGGCGTGGTTGAGATTCGCCTGAAGGAGGATAATGTCACGATTGAATTTTAAGCCGTAAGCATATCCTCCTCCACCCGCGACGGTGGCGAAGCCACGCTAGGGGGTGCAGCCTGGGCCGATTGGCTGGTTCCCCCCTTTTTTGGGCCTGTCGTCGGGGGTCTGCATCCCTCCCGCCCCATGCAGTGCATGGCAGGCCTGTTGCCTGCAGCGCACGCGGGGCAGTGAGGGGCAGCGGTGCAGGTTGCCGCCCGGTGCCCTGCCTGACCGCAGCGGAAACAAAGACCGCTGCAATCAAAGCAGTTAGTGCACGTAGGCCGGGTGTGTCCGACCGCCATGCACTTAAAGCACCTCGCGGGCCGAGGCTCCAGCACGGTGACCCGCGCGGGACTCCAGCCCACGAGGAGCCTGCCTGCGTCGGCCAAGGTTTTGGCCGCCGCGACTGGGCAACTCACCCAGACGGCACCTACACCGACGGGTCCAGTCCGAATGGAGCCCACTCTGACGGCATTCGAGCATCCGGTTTTCGAGGCAATAGCCGACGTCCGCCGTCACTGAGTTATCCAGACCGGAAATACGCAGTTCAGCGCACTTTACCGGTCTGGTGACACGGACTCCACTCCCCTCGCCAAACAGACCTGTCAGCCTTTCGCCCACCGTGTCGGCCATCCTGTGGCCCTCCGCCCCAGGAAACTCGAGAATTCGAGCCCCTGTGCGGGCTAGACGGGTCCGGGCGGCGATGACTCCGATGTCAGAGACGTCGACTTCCGCCCGGGCCTTCCTCAAGATGGCCTGATACGTCAGGCCCGCTTCCGCCTCCGGCAGCATGTTGATTACCACCGCTGCCGTTTTCAGCGCTTGAAGCTTGCGCGGCTTCTTAGGGCCGGGCTTGCACCCTGGCGCAGCGGGATTCGCAGCTTGAGCAGCAGCCCCAGTCGCGGCTCCCTTTTCCCTCTTGCCCCGGGTTTTCTTCTTCCCCCCGCTCACCACATGCCAGCCCTCATCAGAGGGACGGCACACACCCCTGACTTTTCAAAATTTTTCAACATATATAATATAAATAAATATAATATATTTTTTTTTATAATTATTTATATATATATTTTTTTTAGTTATGTGTGTATTTGTTTACAATTTATCACTGTTCGGTGATGCCTGAGAGAGTTTATCGATAGCTTGTGAAGTCTGTTGTGTTATCCCTCTCACCATCAGAGGAGACCCGTGCTCAATACAGGGATAGAAATAGGGTTTAAATAAAAAGGTGAAGTTGCTATGGTACGGCATTTCGAAACGGATTTCACTGTCAAGGTTTTATTAGGTAGTGAAATTAAAATTTTATAGTCACGTAGGAAAAATCAATTTGAGGCTAACTAATCTTAAGAGATAGGTTAAAATGTAGTCAAAAGTGACAATATAGTCAAAGGTCCTTTTTGTTAAGGCGGGAATCAATTTTCCTAACCGCACACTCCGTCGTTCGGGGCAGCGAACAGGGTAGTGTGGGGCCCTCACCCTCTAAATAAACCTGCCGTGTGCCGTCTCCCCGCCTGTATTAGCAGGCCACTGGAACTATGTTACATTACTTCAGTGGTATAGTCAAAAGTCCTAGAGCTTAGTAATTGCATCCGTGCTAAGCGAGAGTGGTTCAATAGTAGATATACCCATAAGAGACTAGATTCCTTGTACACTCGTAAAGTAATCTTGGACTTATACGCAGAATATGATCTCTAAAAACCTTTTTGGAAAGCCAGAGCAAACTTCATTTACATTCATGAAGTACTAAAGTACACACATTTGCACTAAGAGGTTCGCATTTCAAAACACGTCTAAAACCACCAAAGTAAGAGCTGTATTCTTTACTACTAACAAAAGAAATGGAATTGGCGTTTGTCAGTCATACACAAAATCATAAAAGGTCAAGTTTCCAGCTGTTTAGTCGGTTAGCACGAAGGATAATAATAATGTAACACTAATGGTAGAGTTAGGTGCAAAGTAAAATGTGATCATTTTTACATTCGATATGCTAAGCTAATTTTCTAGGAACAATAATGTGAAAGTGAAAAAACGAAACCTAGAAACTGAAAGTGTAACCGCCTCGGCTCGGTGGTGCAGCGGTAGTGTGAGCGACTGCTGACCATGAGGTCTCGGGTTCGATCCTCGGATCGGGCAGTGTTATTAAGCTTTTTCGTAAAAATAAAAATTCTCAGTAGCAGCCCGGAGTTTGGAAATGTGCCCGGTAGACGTCAATAAGCTCGCCCCCTATTACGTGGGACTTAAACATAGCTGGCGAACTGTGGGTGTGTATTACATCTCTGCCTATCTCTTTGGGAATACAGGCGTGATTCTATGTAAGTGTAAATTGGAATATTTTCTAGCTGCGATGCCTTTGCCTTCCAGAAAGTTCCAACTGCTAATAGGAGAGGCGCGGACTCATACACTGCTCGAAAATATCTTTTTTTCTAATAAAACAAATTTGTTTCTTGCTTAAATTCTGGACGACAAAGGTTTTCTATTCAGCAAATATAATAAATAAGTATTAAAATGAATCATGCGGCATCCGATTCCCATATACCTACGTTAAAAGTAACCCCTCACAATTAGTTCGATATCATTGCTCTTAATTCACATATCCTGTTGCAAAGAGGGGTCTTGCGTATCCGACAACATGCGAGATTTGATACGGAAGGGAACTGTATCATTATTTCTAAAAAAGTAGTATTAACTATTGCTATTAAATATTTGCATTAGGTATATGTGAGTATAACTTCTGTTATTTATAGTTTTTTTTAAGCAAAATATACTAACAGCACTTTAACAAATGCTGTTCTTGACTCTTTTATTGCTTATGATGACAGAGAAACCTAAGCCCACCTGATGGTAAGTGGAAGCCGCCGCTCATGGTCATGGAAAATTAATGTAAGGACAGCTATGGCCCAGTACAAGCAAAATACAAAATAGGTGTGTCACGGGTAGGTATGTGTGGTGTACTTACCAAAATGTAAACACCCCAATGTACATTTATTTCCCAAAAATTTAACAATTGAAAAAGTGGGAATAGTCGCCAACATTTTGTGGCTACACAGCATAGCCACTTTCAATTGTTTAATCTTCTAGGAACAACATCTTAACAATATTGGTGATCCACCGGATAAAACACCAAAAATAGAAAATATTTCTCAGGCAAACAAGGCAACTACACATTGACAGTGCTATCTCGCCGATAGCGCCATCTGCGCTCAGCTTTACCCGTGGATCCCCATAGTGAAGTTGAGTTTTACGACAATAAACAATAACTAATTGCTTTATTTGGGAGGTTATATATCAATTCTAACACAAAAAACTAAGTAGTTTATGAGTTCTGAACATCAAAACAATAATTGTGAGTAGCTTCATTAACAAATTACAAAGGTATCGTGACATCATTATTTTTATCAACGTTTTTTGTGTCTAACATGATATTGTCACTAAATAACAAGCTTACAATTAATTAATTCACGCATACAAGCATAACTAATTCCACATGCGATAAGAATGATTGATCATTCTCGTCCTATAGATGATCAACAGTAGTTTTTATTCGATACTGTGTTAAGAGATCATTAATTCTTATTACGTGGGCCCGATGACTTGCTTTTTAATTAATTAATTTATCTATAATCAATTCATGAAATGGAAATACAATAAATTTAACGATGTATCATATTAAGGGTATCGTTACCCGATTCTTAAGTTAGTCTTCAGAATAGAAGCAGTAGATAATATTAGAGAAAACCTGAATAGAGGTGACGAATGAAAAAAACAGCTTCGTAGTTATGTTTCATCTTTTTAGGATAATCTTTTAAGTAGGTGTATCCTATAGGACAAGTTTAAAAAACGGTTATCCTTATATATATTTGCCAATCACGAAGGAAGCCACGCTTGTGTCTCTAAGAATATATTTGAAACGAATTGCAGTAATTTCGACATACGGTTCTGCAGTCCCAGTTTACTATACCAAAAGAGAGCAATTCTTGGTTATAAAAAAGGTTTTAATCTATAAAAAAGTTATTCGTTTTATGAATTACACTTATCTAGTCTATCGCCACACAGATAAAGCGTGACATTATTATATTTTACGAAAAGTATCAGCTCGCGCGTTCGTTGATGGCTTATAAAAAAACATGTTTCAAATTCATTTGTAGCACGGCATATTTTAAAAATATAACTCAAACTAGGAAACTCTACATTTTTTTTAAATAAATTTAGTGATTATAACCGGCAAATAGGTGCTTGCCCTCTGTTGGTACCTACTGTGACTCTAACAGGCGTCTAGACTACATGTTGTCTACTAAATCCTCCAGACTAAAGCCCCTTAAAGACCAACATTATCCAGTACCTATGGATACTACGTGTTAATGCGACGCAAAGCGCCACTCAGTCTGGCATACTTTCAACACTGCGATGCTTGGGTACCAGCCAAATGTCTGCCAGAACTCCAGTGACGGTTATGCGATTAATTATCTTTCTGCTGAATACATTTATACCCTAAAGTTTTATATTACTACTGCCTAAATCAGCTTTAAAAAATCAGATACATTATGTTGTTAAGTATGAGATAATGGTATTCTTTATATTATTCATTTTGTAATATAAAAGTACGTGGTGCTTCAATGGTCTATTATGTGGTGTAGTGTAATTATGAGAAGTTGTACATCCTACTTATAAGTTATAAGTTATTATAGGTTATAACTTAGACACTCTATTCTAAGACTCGACAGCTATGACCGTAGAACTCCGGTGCTGTACTATACAGTCTGCACTACCTTCAGTACATTTCGATTGACCACTTATAATATTTTTTTAACACAAGGGGCGAAAATGTGATATCGAAAATAACAGTCGCCAGCAGGATTTCTACGTGCATCTCGTTAATTTGGATTTCATATTTTCACACTTCGTGTTAATTTATATGGTTAAGCATGTCAAATGCTTAAAATATATATAAAACTAACAATTTTTTTTATACTACGTGGGAACCAATAAGCGTACTGCCCACCTAATGGTAAGCAGTAACTGTAGGCATCACTCGCACGTCGCTATCTGTAAGGAAAGTGATAGGAGGTGGATAGGAAGGCCTCCGGCGCTCACACTAACCGTACGACATACAACGATAGGAGTACCATTGCTTCACATGGATCTTTTGAGAGGTCCATTCATGCTGGGATAAGCAAAGGCTCCCACTAGAAAACTATTATATTAATATTATAGCGTCACTTTAACTGAACTACCAACTTAATATTACATAGTTCATTGGCTTCTTTCTATAACATTTAAGTGATATATAGAGTTAAATTGTGGTTGTAGTAAGGCTTGCTGGCCATGAAAATTGACATCACATCAGTATTCTATTGTTGTAACTTAACATAAGCATAAGTTCCTTTCTGGACAAGTGAAAACGTCAAACAAAATGATAATATAATTTTAAAAGTTGCTGTATCAGTGTAGGGTGATTTTATATTTTAAGCAAGAATATCTATCTATCTATATATTACGCATTTAATGGGATAGTTTTAATGCTATGGTCTATATGAATCTATCTGCCTATTTACGTGTAGCATCTCGTTCATGAGTATGTGTAGAAACGTCAATACCTTAAAATTGGTAGGTAAGTTGGATCTTTTTCCAAAAGCTCGAAAACTGAGCATTTTCTTTAATACTCTACGTCCTTACCCGTGGCTCAGGAACCTGTAAAGTTGAATAACTAAGAACAGAATGATGCCAACATCAAGATGTCTATACATAACAGTATTCGCATACTGCAGGTATAAATTACAAATTAATTTTAACGTCAAATCATTAATTGCGAACCATAAGTTAAGTAAAACGATACTGACAGTAACCAGAATTGTCGTAATTATTTAAACAGCTTTGAAAGCCACGATCTATTATGAAGGCAACGGGGTACTTATCAATGTAGTGTCAACGACACTGCACTTTCAAGATATTGAAGGTTTTTTTTATTTAACTTTAATCCCACTCACTTGCTTCTACTACAAGTGTTAATAAAAGTGGATTAGAAATGGCGGACTAAACGTAACCACCTCATGATCTTTCCACTGATATGTGGAAGGTGACTAATGTCTTGTGGCCTGCATTATGTTTAGGTGGGGACTAGAGATTGCAACCCGGTATGTTTCTCAACCCGGCCGGGCCCGATCGCATTCGTCGCCAACCCGCCCGCCGGACCCGGCCGGGTTGTGTGTTAGCAATGAAACTTTTAAAGTATTTTATGAAACATTTCTATACGAGTATATGAATGGAAATAGACAATGATTCAAGGTTAATATTTATTTCAAACTGGCTTATATGAACAATTATCACAATAATCAGTCTCACTCAAGTCTCAAAATCACACTTAATACAGAATTGATTACTTTTACTTATGGGCGGAAAAGTAACATTAGTGAGTACCTAGAACTAGACTAGTGTGCTAGAACAAGTGGATGAATTTGTATATCTTGGATGTGGATTCAGTCGGGATGGAAGGTACACCACTGATGTAGAGAGAAGAGTGAATGCGGGAAATAGAGTCATCACCTCAGCCAGAGGGCACGTGTCGCAATACACAACGCAGTGCTTGTCCCAACGTTATTGTATGGAAGCAAGAGTTGGGTATGCAATAAGAAGCATGAGAGTAAAATCAATGCGGTCGAAATGCGATCTCTGCGGAGAATCTGTGGAGTGAGGCTGATGACCGCATTCGTAACGACGACGCAAGAGAGCGAGTAGGTATGAAAGAGAGTATTGGTGTAAAGATGCGAAAGGGAATGCTCCGATGGTTCGAACATGTAGAAAGAATGTCGGACGAGCGACTGGTTAAGATATACAATGCGAAAGGGGAAGGATGTATGATGAACAGGGGGAGACCGAGACTCACCTACCTAGACCAAATCAGTCTTGTATTGAAGGAAGGTGGAGTCAGGAGTCTCCGAAACCGGCGAGCGTGCGTGAAAAGAGTTATGAATGTTGAGGAAGCAAGAGATGTATGCAAGAATAGAACCTCTTGGCACTCTGTTCTCTCTGCCTACCCCGCAAGGGAAATGGCGTGATGATATGTAAGTAAGTAAGTACCTATTAGTAATCATTCATTTTTATAACTTTAAACAAGCAGGTCTTTCTCTTTACTCCTTATAGTGACTATTTGAAAACATAGTACCTATTAAAATAAGAAACTAATAACGCAGCTTAAAGTACTACACGTGTCATAACAACTTAGATTAGATAGATAGATAAACTTTGGTAGCTTTGGTATAAACAAAACAAATTCTTATTTGATAAAAGTAAAGTATTATGTTTTTTCTTAAACTTTGGCTATGTGTTACTATTACTAATTGAGCAAATAGCGAAATCTTTTGTGCTATGCTGTACTGTAAAACTTGTATAATTTACTAAGGTAAGAATGGCCGGGCCCGGTGGGTGCCTAAAGGGGCACCGGGCCCGGTTTGCAATCTCTAGTGGGGACGACGAAAGATCGTTTCTTTTTTTTTTTATTCACGTGTCACCATCCCATTCTTTAACACGGGTGTCGTATGAGGCGGCTAAGGAAAGTAAGCAATTATCATCCATTGCATGACTGGTAGTAGGGCTGGGTACCAAGTGGGAGTACTCACTTGGTATCGGGCCCGAGTGGGTTGGTACCACCATCTCCCGTGTGACCGGCCATGAAGCACATCGTTGCGTTTTGGCTGTAGCAGGATTTATTCTTTCATTTCATATCGGTGAAATGAAATGGAGAGCAGCGGCTTGACAATACTCTCGGTATAGTTGAGTCCATGAGCGACGGTTACCATTTACCATCAGATGGGCCGTGGCTCATCCGCCACTACATGCAATAAAAAAAAAATATCTTAATGTTGAGTAAATTCATATTTATTATCTTAAACACAAAGTGAAAAATGTGAAATCGAAAATAACAGTCAGGAGCAGGATTTGAACCTGCATCTTCTGGATACCGTCCAGATGCTTTACCAATTCAGCTAAGCAGTGCTAAGCTAGTGCTAAGCATGTCAAATGCTAAAAATATATATAAAAAATATCTAAATATTTAAAGGGTTTGCGTCATTATTAGGTAAAATCTTAATTGTAAAATTAAGTTTACCTGGTCGGTATAATGTATGAAAATACTTCTGACAGATGGCGCAGGCGTCACCCAAAGACGTTAAGTATGATGTGTTATCGAAATTAGCAGTCAGGAGCAATTGTCAGGATTGCTGAATTGGTAAAGCATCTGGACGGTATCCAGAAGATGCAGGTTCAAATCCTGCTCCTGACTGTTATTTTCGATTTCACATTTTTCACTTTGTGTTTAATGTATAGTGCTAAGCATGTCAAATGCTAAAAATATATATAAAAATATCTAAATATTTATTATCTTTGCAATAAATAAGTTATTTCTTTCTTCTTCATTCTTTTCCAAGAGCCGTAGCGACTAAGGAAGCAATTGTCACCTTTGCGGTACTAGTGGTAGGATTGGATACCTGGTGGTAGTACTCACTTGTTACCTGGCCCAAGCAGGTCAGTAGCCCATACGAAAAATAAAATAAATGAGCAGTAGTTTAACTGTACTTTTAGTATTTCTACGAGTCTATCAGATGCCCATCTGTGGCTCTCCTATTATCAACAAAAGCTTAAAATCTCTAAACAAAACCATATTGCTGATAGGGGCTGGTGTATTTAGTGAAAACTCCCACTTATCCTTGAAAAGGTGGTAACGATTGATATATTTTTAACATCTGTAAGGCATTTTGATCTATAGAAGATAATTCTTGTCCGGCGAATGGGCGTGATGGTGAATTGTAATTAAGCTGGTGCCATTTATATTTAAGCGAGCCAAAAACCAGTAATAAGGTCAGCCATTTAGAGTTCAATTGAAGGATGTAAATATCTTTACGTACGGACTATTATTTATAATATTTTTCAGATGCAAATATTATAATATTTTATATTCTAACTTTAAATAAATAAGACACACATGAATGAGATGTTACCTATATGTAGATAAGTACATTTGTATGTACGAGTACCATACCATTAAAACTAGTCCATTAAATAGATAACACATAGATAGATAGCTATTGTTGCTTAAAATGTAAAATCATCTCACACTGATACACCAACATATTATAGTATCATTTTGTACAGACAAAGCCCTCTCATATTTATGTAATTCATCTCATCAGTTATTGATCGCACGAACAGGACGAGTCACTCATACGGCCATGATAATGTTATCTGATGTATTAAGGATAAGATAAATATTGAAGTATTCTATAGAAGTGTATCGATTTTAGTTCTGACATGTACTTATACCTAGTGAATTTTTATATCTCCTTTATATATTATAGTGGTGGCAAACAAGCATACAGCAGCCCTGATGATGAGCTCCCAACGAGCAAGCAATCTCAAGCTGTGCCTGGCTTGGGCCGAAAAGCGCCGTGAACTCGTCGCGCCAATAGCTGGGGACCTCACGCTGCCGAGCGTCGTCAGAGCGATGCTGGATTTCTGGGGGTACAAAATACGCGAACGAATATATTTTACAGTGAACTTATAAATTAAATAGTATAAAGTGTTCTTAATAATGAAATACATGAAAAAATATAAATGCTTTAAGGTCCTACTTACTACAAAAAGTTATGCCCATTATACTCGTTTACTATTCACAATAAAATTGGTCCAGATACCGTGAAGGCTAGATTGTTTCCTGGTGAAACACAATAGTTAGTGAAAAACTATCTCAATAACTAATTATAAATTGTAATGTATTTTTTCCACTCGTCTGTGCAGCGGTATTGTGAGCGACTGCTGATCATGAGGTCTCGGGTTCGATCCCCGGGTCGGGCAGTGTTAATGAGCATTTTTGTAAAAAGAAAAATTCTCAGTAGCAGCCTGGAGTTTGGAAATGTGCCCGGTAGACGGCAATAGGCTCGCCCCCTATCACGTGGGACTTAAACATAGCTGGCGAACCGTGGGCGTGGGTGTGTAATACACCTCTGCCTACCCCTTCGGGGAATACAGGCGTGATTCTATGTTATGTTATTTTTTCCATTGTTGTGATAACAGAACTTCTTCTTTTTTGGTTTTGTAAAATTCTCATAAAAACGAGGATTTTTAAGGGTGAGGAGGGATCTCGCGCTAGTCTCTTATCGCTTTAAGATTTTGAAAGGCAAATTAGAGAATGAAAGGCCTATTAGGGCAGATGGGGTTGTCTGTCCCAGATAGTTACACCGACCGTAACTGATGGTTTTGCCGCGTGCTTGCACTAATGCGTGCTCTGCGCACTTTCAACTTCATTGACACGGAAATAGACATATTCCATTGTACTCCGAGTGAATTTACAAGGACAGTAACTAGGGTTTTATGTTATAAAAGGCAATAAGTACCTACTGAGTGTAATTTATGTCATTGAAATTGTGTTTTAAAAGTCACATGCTTTACTAAAAAAAAGAATATCTGGTTGTCTGTAAAGTGGGTTTACAAATGATATGATGTCAATATTTTTGTACGAACAACGCGACGATGGTTTCGAGTAGTAAACTAAATAACATTCTATGAAAAATTATGCGCAATAGAATTTTATTCACTCAAACTTCTGTTCAATTATTGCGCAAAACCTTAATAGGTAGGTACCTACTATCCCTAATCCCTACTTTTGAATAATATTGCACAATCATGAATGGCCCCACACTACCCTGTTCGTCACGCCAAACGACGAGGTGTGCGGTTAGGTACATTTTTCCCGCGTAAACAAAAAAAAAAGGTTAACTGAGAGGTGTATTACACACCCACGGTTGGCCAACTATGTTTAAGCCCCACGTAATAGGGGGCGAGCCTATCGCCGGGCTACTGCCCGGAGTTTGAAATTTTGCCCGGTAGTAAATACCTATCTATATCATCAGTAGCAACTGAGAGTTTTACCTTTTACAAAAAAGCTCAATAGCACCGCTCGACCCAGGCATCGAACCTGAGACCTCATGATCAGCAGTCGCTTATACTACCGCAACCTTGTTATATATATCATCGCTTGTCTTTAATTTTTAGATAGCGCAAAACAAGATAAAGCGGTCTGTTTTGTCTTCACGTAAGATTCTTTTGAACAAAAATAGTTTGCTATTAAACGAATACTACTGTAGGTGTGCATACAATAGTCTATTCTGTCTTTTAGAACATGGTTTTCAACTACTAAATAAATACCTACAACTAAAAATAAAATCCTTTTATGTTCCAAAAGTAATTTATCCTTCGCTAGTCTCATAAAAGCTATGATCTTCAAGAACGACAGACGCACGATCAGACTGGAGGACATAAAAATAAAACGCATATAGAAATAGATCGTAAAATTCACATTTAAGTGTTCTTACTATACGTAGTATATGTGTGCACAAAAGTTATTATTCTGAAATCGATATTTAGGACCTAACACATACCCACAGATTGTCAATTCCAGCTATCATAGCAAGCAAAATGACCTAGGATTGAAAAATGCAACCGAAGTAAAACAATGTGCAAAATGGTTGATTGAGTAATCAGTAGGTAGGTACTTGTGAGGCATGTGCAATCGCTGGAAGTACCTATATTAACAACATGGCAATAGTGACGATTTTTACGTCACCGTGGCAATCGATGGGAACCTTTCAGCATCGCTCTAACGATACTCGGTAGCAACAGGAATTAGGCCGCGGTTGCTACTTTTTATGAGGACGTATCTCGTAAAAGGAAGCGCTGGAGAGGGCCATAGAGGAAGATGCCTCCGCTGACACAAACGCCGCCAGCGGCTGGGATGGAGCACGCGCGAGTACTTGCGCCTGGTGCCGGTCTAGCTAAGGCCGTGGGTGGATGAATCGGAGAAGGTCCGCCAGTCTAGAAGGCTAGCTGGTTTATTTAGTGGGTAGAATACACTTTATTGTATACCCAATTTAAATTAAAAAATATTAATAAATAATAATTTACAATATAAAAACAATAAATTACGCTTCAGTGCGCGAAAGCGTTGCGCATAGAGGGTATTAAGCCCCATGCGGAGCACTGAAGTAATGCCTTCGAGTTCTAACGATAGGGTGCGTGGTTAGGTACATTTTTCCCCGCCTTAACACAAAAAAGGTTGTTTGTGCATCATGCAACTTTGCATTAATTCTTAATGCTAAACTATAGGTAGATATATAATATTATGCCAGATCTCAGTAATCAGCATAAAATAATATAAACACTTCTGTTTATATCTGTACTTTAGCTTAACAGCAATAGTTGTGTATAGTGCAAGCATACATCGAGGGGTATTAAACTCCAGTTTATATCACAAATTTTATAGTTATTAAATCTATGGTCACCTTACAACAATCACATTAAAAAAGATAAAGACAAAGGCAATTCTCTATTCTTCAAAAAAAAAACAAATAAAACAACGTTCTTATTTCAAATTTCCCTATCTATTTCTGTACTTAAAATTACATTAGGTCCTCCTTTATCAGTTTAGAAGCTTTTTAAATGTTTGCAAAGGACTGATTATATTTTTAAGCAAATAGGGCAATTATGTGCTTAGTAAATTGTTGGCGCCACATCGGAATTTTTACTTATTCATTGTAACGCAATGAATAAGTAAAAATGTATGAGTTATTGTTTTTTAAAACATTTTTTCTGGGTTTTAGAAACTACTCAAAGGATACCGGTATCTTGACCATTTCCAAACGATATTAGTGACTCAAAGATTAACTTTTATCAGCACTTGAGATTGTATTCTCAGAAACGATAGTAACCTTATAATGTTATCGTAAGTAGCTATGCAAAAAATAATTTTGAAAAGATCTACATTTTGTTGTTGAGACTTACTTTACAGTGGCAGCGGCTTCACTGTGTCTATGGACTGTCATGTGAGCCATCGATACTGAGTTTTGAAGTTCAATACCTATCCAATATGCCCCTCGAGCGTAATAATAGTAGGTCGGTATCCTCATAACGCGGTATAAAACCGAGTCGGTGACGCTCTATAGTTTACAACTAAAAGTAACAGCAACGAAATACCTGGTTGCTGTGGTTATGTTCAAAGATTATGTCGATTTTTCTTAAAACAGCAGTTGGCATGCGCCAAACAGAGTATTAAGTAATCCAAAACGTGTTGTTGTTTACAAAATGACATAAACTTTGCTCATACATGGTTTGTTTATCAAACGGCGCGTGCGCAGCCAACCTCCAACGAAATCATGCACGCACTTGCATTACCTAGAAACAGCAGAAACAATAAGCATTTTGTGACTGCATCGAATGCTTGGTATGAAGATTTTTAGATAACCGTTGCGTTAACAAATAATACTTATAGACATAATGGGAAAGGAATCCGAGATACCACACAGATGACAAATATAGTATATTATAAGTAAATTAAATTACTTGGGTAACGGCAGGCCAGATTATATAGGTTATTTACACAACCTTAGCGAAATAGTTACACCAACAATAATTATCATAAAGACAAAATAGAACACTGGCATAGACAAAATATGGAGAGATTCTCGGAAGGTTCGCTTCCTTAAATGAACTGAGGTGAATGTAGAGGAGCACATGGTCACTAACCATCCCACCCACGTTGTAAACTATGTGATTGCGGTTGTCATGAACGCATCTGTAAGCGATCCGCTGACGTTTGACCGCGTTCTACTGCGGTCACCCCTCACAGGTGTGTTTTCTAGACAATAATGATTGATTCACTTTGTCAAGTTATAGGAGGATACATATTTATTTAATTAAAGTTTGAAAAGAATTTCTTTTAATGCGAAAATCTAACATGCGTATGCTTGATCTGTTTAGTTTATAGTGATTGTAATGGCGATAGGGTTCGGTACCAAGTGGGAGTATTCACTCATCTATTTGTAGAATCAGTACTACCGTCTTCCGTATGACCACCTCAATATGTTTTGATTGTAGCGGGGGATAGCCTTCCATTCATTTTTTTCCAATCCGTGAAGCGGCTGTATTGTTATTACTGAGTTTATGAGTGGTACCAAAATAAAGTATCTTGCAATAGGGCGTAAAAGAGAACCTCTTTTAATTATGTTGAAAAGCGGGTTATCTTCACAGTTTTGGCACTATATAGTAGACTATAATAAAACTCATATGTGTAGAAAGCCTTTAGGTTTGGATTGAAACAAACGTGTAGGTACATACATTTGTTAAGAATACACCCACATGTCTTCATCCAAGTTGTTCATAAACCGTATGCAAAGCATGCTAATTATATACTTTAAAACTGATGCCAATCTATCTGCATTCCTTTGTTTTAGCAATGAGATGTTTTGTATAAACGATTTTATACATTGTTTAAATGTATAATTATATAATTCACTTGTTAAACTAGCTGTAAATGTGCCGGCGCCCACGTGGATCAAGTATTTGTCTAATCCGTGCGATAGTTACACGATAGTTCACGTCGGGGTCATCGCTTGGAGGAACTATTCGAATTGCTTCCACATACTACTCTGTCAAGAAAGTACCGGGAAAAGATCAATAATACACAACATTTTTGTTATTCATCCAAATTTATTTTATCACCTCCAAAGTATGCTCCTTCAGAAACGATAGACTTACGCCAACGAATAATCCAATCATCAAAACATTTTTTAAACGCTGTTTCCGGAATTGAGTTCAGTTCTCGCCGCGAATTCTCCTTTATGTCTTCTACCGATCGAAAACGGGTGCCACGAAGTGGTAATTTGAGTTTAGGAAAAAAAGAAAGAAGTCGGCTGGAGCCATATCTGGTGAATATGGTGGTTGCTCGATGGTATTTGTTGAGTGTTTGGACAAAAATTCATTCACAATGATGGCCTTGTGCGAAGGCGCATTATCGTGGTGCAAAATCCAAGAATTTTCTTTCCACAAATCTAGCCTTTTTCGTCGAATTTGCTCTCTTAAACGCATAACGCTCAAATAATATTCTTTAATTACCGTTTGACCTTCTGGCAAGAATTCCGAGTGCACAACACCGCGATAGTCAAAAAAAAACGGTCAACATGACTTTGACTTTTGATCGACTTTGGCGTGTTTTTTTCGGTTTCGGTTCAGTTGGAAGTCGCCACTCCGAAGCTTGTTGACTAGTTTGCATGCCAAACTCGTAAACCCACGGTCTTTTGGGACTAGCCGAGCGGAAACATGTTTCATACCCAAGTGATTATTTAAAATGGTACGGATCGACTCGTGAGACACAAAGTTCGGCGGCTATCTCTCTCAAAGTTGAATGAGGATTTTCAGTCAATATTTCCTTCACTTTTGCAATGTTAACTTCAGTTGCAGACGTTGATGGCCTACCAGAGCGAGGCAAATCTTCCATCATATCTCGACCGCTTTTAAACGCTTTGTACCACTCATAAGCACGTGTTTTTGATAAAGTCGATTCACCGTAAGCCTTCTGTAACATTTTCAGTGACTCCGAACACGAAATTCCATTGCCGATGTAAAATTTAAGACAAACTCTTTGTTCGATGTTTTTGTCCATTATGAAATTCGCAATACACACCAAGATATGATATAACTATAAACAGCACTGTATTTAATATAAATAACAGATGTAACGCAAAATCCGCGTCAAAATGGATAACAGTTGTGCCAATCTAACAACAACAAAAAAAAATCATAAATTTGAATTTGGAACCATAAACAAATTATCCACTCCCAATACTTTCTTGACTGAACGTATATTCCATACTTGAAACCTATGAATAATAATAATGAAATAAATATTCACTGACATTTCACACAACGTCCTCTGGTTCCAAACTAAGCTTAACGCTTGTGCTATGGGTACCAGATTACGGATATAATACATATACTACTTTTTTTTTTGTAAATACATACATATAATAGAGAGAAAACGCCCAGACGCAGTACAAATATCTGTGTTTTTCGTACAAATAATTGTCCTGAGTGGGAATCGAACTCACGATATATTATAACATAATAATAATATGAAGAAAGCTATGTATTAAATATGGTAAATATCGCTACTGGTAGAGCATTGCTTATTCCAGGACGAATGGGCTTGCACGATCTGGGAAGTACCACCCTCTTACAAAAGATCAGCGTAAAAAAATGGTTGGTACTCCTACCGTTGTATTTTGTATGGTGAGTGAGAGCGCCGGAGGCCCAAACCCATCTATGTACCTTCCTATCCTCTCTTTAGTATCCTTTGTATCCATCTTCTATTCCTTTCCGTGGGGATGGCGACGCGCGAGTGATGTCTCTGGTGTTGCTAGCTAGCATCTATAGGCTACGGCAACTACTTACCATCAGGTAATATGCCATCCACGTAGTTTAAAAAAAATAGGGATCTATCTAGGCCTTTCACCTCTACAAATATTTAAAGTACATCCTGTAGGTAGATTAACCATTCATAGTTCGCAAAAAGGTTTACCCTAAATGAGAATCGAATGTATAATAAAAAGTCCTCACATTAACCATTACATAGCAGCACTAAACTCAAAGTGAAATAAATTAGTACTTAAGTGAGTCATGACATGACATACCATTATTAATTAATTAATCACAGGATATAATAATTAAAGCATAGTTAATCTTAGTGTCGATCTTGATTGACGCAGCGTAGGACGGCCTCCCACGAGGATTGAGGTTCTGCCCTGCATACAGACGGGACAGAACTACTTGTTGTGGGGCTCTAGGGATCTATGATCCTGTACATGACAAAAGGCCGATGGAGAAATTTTATAAACATAGATTTATCCTTTTTTGAGTTTCGGACTATACCTATGTGTACAAAATTCTCGAAACAAAGATACTCACTTTAACATCTTACGAAATACTACTCAATCACTCACTCACTCATAACGAGAACTCCAAACGTATACATCCGATTGACTTGGAAAGGACTTTATGGAATCCCGTACCATGTTGCATCAAAACCATTCTTTGTTTTTTATAATCCATATTTATCATATTAACTCCTACAAATGTTTTTTTTGTTAACAAAATCCGGGTTCCAAAGTAATGTAGTAGTAATCAAATCAAAGATAAATTAAAAACATTGGCAATATTAAGTTTGCATAGTAAGTAATTGTTTCTGGACGTAGATTGACAAACACAATCTAAACACGGAGAAGAAAATCTTATGTTTTCCTCTCGGATTACAATCACCTAATTCAAAGGGGATGAAGAATATATAACGTTTCATAACGTTGATACCTAATAAAAATGATACTTGATACCTATTAAAAGATTAACAGTAGCCAAACGTAAATATTCAAAGAGGTTCGTAAGTAGGTAGGTACGATATATTAGTTAGAGACGTATATGATTAGTGTGTTTATAAGTTGTCAATTTTAATATACTATAAACGTTATGAAAGTGAGACTTGTTGCTTTAGATATTTATGCTCAATTAGGCATGTATATTCAAGTTTAGCAGCATCTTGATGTGGTAATTATGGTCATAGACGACTATCACCACTTTCCTGCAGCCTTCCATAAAAGAAGTATTTTTAACTTTACTTGAATGGTTTCTAATCTTCCTAATAAGTCAACATCATTGCGATGGGAATCCTTATCAATCTTCATGTCATTTGATTTGAAAGGTAGATAATCTACTAAGCTTACGCTTATTTGGGCTAGTTTTGCTTTCCGCGTCGTTCACTCTTTCCGACTTGGTTGGGGGTTCCTCTCCGTAATGCGAATTCCCTGTCATTCATATATTTAATAAAATAATTTCCCTAAAAAATATTCAGTTAAAATCGGGAAATAACTAATCGATTATGCTTCAACATTTTCATTATAACTCATAATTGCTTAGTATCTTACATGACTGCAATTTTCTTTGTGGAGATAGAATATTACATAGAGAACATTTTAAATAATTATTTATGTATTTACTCAACATCTGTTATATCTATTTATAGAATAGGTACGATAAACAATAACTGGGAGATTTAAAAAAATAAAATAATTGAAAACTAAACTTCCAGCTTACTGCTAACTAAATAGGAGAAAAATGTTTTAATAATTATTATTACCTATTAATTATAGCTTACAGCTTTATCAACAAAGGAATAAAATAACATACATAAAAATCGATTACTGAACCGTAAATACGGTTTTGACCAAACTGACCAAAGAGCCATTCCGCAAAACCTACAAAATAATATTTAAGGCTGTTAGTAACATCTACCGTCGACTAGCGTCACTAAATAACGTGAATGTTAGTTCAACATATATCCATGCCATCTAGTATTAAATAGATAAAACTACTCTGAAACTTACAGTTAAAGATAGTAACTGGTAATTCCTAAGAGATGTCAGCATTTGTAAAAATATTGATTTCTTCTATCGGTATAAAATAGAATAATAATTTCAGAATTATACAATTATTTGATAAAAAGCAAGAACAGCTAACTGAATAATTTAATGATGAGAGGAGGTCAGATCACAGAGTACTTTTTACTATAGGGAAGGTCAGATCATAGGAGGAAGGGGGCTTACCATTATATTCTTGGCTTGACATGGCTTTAATTTATAAATCGATTTTTGGATATTCTCATAAATAAACTGACGGGCCACAATCAACTGTAATATTATTACTTACGGACCACAGAAGTTTGTATTTTTTTATTTTCAACCGACCACAATGTTATAAGCTTATAATGGATCGCTCGTTAATCATTATAAAATGTATCTTTTATTGTATTGGTGAGTTATTACAATGTGATAACTAATTTAACTTGAAACTTTATAGGCTGCGGTGTCCGAGTGGTTAAGGAGATGGACTTGAAATCCATTGGGTTCTACCCGCACAGGTTCGAATCCTGTCCGCAGCGGCTTTTTTATTTTAAAGTGCATCAATTATAAAAATTTTAAAAAAGAGCGCTACATTTATTAAAATTACAAAACAATATTGGATAATATACAGATAAAAAAACATGTTAACGATTTATAATTTATTTTGTAATGAAAAATCATTATTTTATTACAAAAAGACTCCTTCGAGCCGGATTTGAACCAGCGACCTATGGATATCAGCACTTTTATTCCTCTACAGTCCACCGCTCTACCAACTGAGCTATCGAAGGCTGTAATAATATGTTCAAATAATAGTTCATATATATAGAGTATTAAAGCGCGTAATAAAATATAACTAATTCTTTGACTTCTATTCGGCTACAAACAAGAAGTAGACAACTGCAGCTGAAGTTTGAATGATTTAAATAACTTTTGGATTGAACTTGTAAATAAGCTTTATTGGAGATTTGATGGTAGATTCATCGGTAGACTTTCTAAAATCTCACAAAGTTCATTAGGTTTATTGACTCACTTGATTGAGTAATGTAAGCGACTGCTGATCATGAGGTCTCGGGTTCGATCCCCGGGTCGGGCACTGTTAAGCTAGTTGGTAAAAAGAAAAATTCTCAGTAGCAGCTCGGAGTTTGGAAATGTGCCCGGTAGACGGCAATAGACTCGCCCCCTATTTCGTGGGACTTAAACATAGCGGACGAATCGTGGGTGTGTAATACACCTCTGCCTACCCCTTCGGGGAATACAGGCGTGATGCTGTTATATTAAGAAAATTATTTTGATCTGTATTTTAACACTTGACATGCTGAGCTACTTTAAAGAACAAATTATTTGTGAATGTGGAAAAACAGAACTTTACTGCGAGCGGGATTCGAAACTGAGTCAAGGGACTCAGTCCATCATCATCCGGGGATGTGCTCTTCGCTCTTCGCTATTGGAAGGCCAATAGCGAAGAGCAAAGAGCACATCCCCGGATTGGTTGCGGCCCTTCCAATTCGAATCCCACTCGCAGTTAAGTTCTCCTTTTCCACATTCACAAATTATGTACTTACAATAATTTGACATAATAATTACATACCTGATTGGGTTTTGAGCGAATAACTGACGTAACTTGGTAGTTGGACCCCTTCAAACTATTAAAAGTGGTATTTGTCATTTTCCAATACCCAACATTATTGTTTGGTTGAAGTATTGTTGGATTTTGATGATGAGCATTGTTCCATGTGGTACTTACATATTATATAGTTTGGTAGATTGCCAGCGTCAAAATTTCGCAACTACTTTCGATCAAAAGCTTCGTTTATATCAGAGACTGTATACTAGTCGATGAACATTATTGAAGTCGAGAGGCATCAACATCAATTACATTACCTACACACAAAGTGTAAAAAATCCTGCTCGTGACTGTTATTTCTGATTTCACATTTTTTACACTTTGTGTTATTTTTTTTAATGTTTTGTAAGGTTTTAATTTTCCTTTTCTGAAGAACGCAGGATTATAATCACATTATCTATTGGCTTGAAATCCATAAGCTCTGACAAATTAACTCTCCAGACTCCAATCATGCTTGCATTTTAGTTAGGTCCACATACCTACAGCAGAGTTTCAAGTTTTGATGGGCTTCGTGGCGTAGTCGGTAGTGTAACCGACTTACGTACACGAGGTCGTGGGTTCGATTCCCACTCGGGACAATTATTTGTGTGATGAACACAGATATTTGTACTGCGTCTGGGTGTTTTCTATCTATTATATGCATGTATTTACAAAAAAGTAATATATATATGTATTATATCCGTAATCTGGTACCCATAGCACAAGCGTTAAGCTTAGTTTGGGACCAGAGGACGTTGTGTAAAATGGACCGTGAACACATAGCATCACGCCTGTATTCCCCGAAGGAGTAGGCAGAGGTGTATTACACACCTACGATTCGCCAGCTATGTTTAAGTCCCACGTAATAGGGGGCGAGCCTATTGACGTCTACCGGGCATATTTTCAAACTCCGGGCTGGTGTACTGCGAATTTTTCCTTTTTTTTTTTACGAAAAATCTCATTAACACTGCCTGACCCTGGGATCGAACCCGAGACCTCATGATCAGCAGTCGCTTACACTACCGCTGCACCACAGAGGCAGTTAAATGTCCGTGAATATTTATTTATTTATATTTAATGTGTCAGGCAAGATGTAAAAACCATTAAAACTGTCCGGCTATTGGGGTATACACTATTTTATAGGTCCCCAATTAGCATATATAAAATACAGCTTTTATACTATAACGAAAGTACAATTATAATGTATTGAAGTTTGGGGGTGTCTGGCAGCCACCGAAGGAATGTAACATAGTTCCAGTGGCCCGCCAATAAAGGTGGAGAGATGACACACGGCGGGTTTCTTTAGTGGGTGAAGGCCCCACACTACCCTGTTCGTTGCCCCGAACGACGGGGTGTTCGATTAGGAACATTTTTTCCCGCTTTAACAAAAAAAAAGGGGTTATCTGGCAAGGAGGTTGCAACCGTACTAAGTGTCCGGCAATGGATGACGTAATTTCTAATATTATTACGAGGAAAATATAAAAAAGTGAGCTTTATACTTTAACGAATTTGTGATACTATTTTATACACCTTCACTGCCTGTTACCTGCCCAAGTAACCACAATCCAAACTCCATACTTGCTGATCGTTCTTACCTGTGTTGGGGACATGCACAGAGGAACTTTCAGCTTTTATATAATAACGAAGGTCTGGTCGTCGTGGGCTCTTGGGATATAATTATCATAACGAGTAATGGAAATTAAATAATTGGACAACTCATCGGTATATGCGTTCATGGTTCCTCCCATCGTCGAGGAGATTTGAGCCCAGTAGTGGAACATACGAATATGAAGGAGCTTAAACCTGTAAAACAAAATATTGCAACATATTTTTATCAGGCGTTTAAGAAAATAAAATAAGTTTGTCTACACTGGGGCAAACCCTTTATAGTTTTAGTAGCGCATTACCTGCGGTTTCACTCACGTCCACATTCTTAGGTCTCACCTACAATATCAAAGCAAAATAAAATTTTATTTGGAAATGTTAATGCTTACAGTAATAGCCCCTGGAGAGGGCTATGCGTTGATGTTAGTCAGTCAGTCATTTATTTTTTTATATTATAGATTTAATAATAAAAATAACTTTTTGTTGTACACCAAAAAAGTAAACACATAAGTAGGAATTGATTAAGGTAGCAAAGTACGGTCCTACCGCACATTCTATCGTACAATTGGCGGTCCTATCGGCAAACTCTTCCGGACGACCATTGGATGGAAAAGAAAAATAATGTTGGAAATAATAAAACTTTATGGCGTACAGAATAATGCGTTTTTATATTAATTAGGTTGTTATACTCATATATACATATATAATACAGATCATAATGATGTACCATTAGATATATTAATAATTTAATTCTTCCTGATATTTACGCGAAAGTTACACAGTCATAATGAAATAAAACTACGTTTACGGAATCTATCATTTATCGCGTTATTGTGATTTTCTACTATCCCGACGTTTCGAATACTTTACAACATTCATGATCAAAGATGGACTTAGATGTTAGACGTCCAAGGCTGATATGCATATCGACGCTTGAAAGGCAATAATTACCAAGCGACATTTTGGGCGATATTGAGTTATATACATCATTGAATTCAGAAAAGAATTCTGCGTCGATTAGTTCTACACTCATGCCGCTAGGAGGAATTTTAATGTAGCTTGGTAACTTAAAAAATATCACATTTTCGTAGTTTTCGGCGACCGAGCGACTAAAATTTTAACGATATTTGATTAACTTTCACTTAGTAAGTATTTGATTTTAACTTTTTACACTTGGTAATTTTTGCCTTGACTCGAATTAATGCGTTTAAACATAAAGTATTTCCTTCCTTACGGTATCTGGGCTAAGAATATTGCTTAAGAAAATTTACTCGATTGAAAATTGTTATTATTCGTAATTTAAGACTTTTTAATACACCTTAAATATTTATTCATTTTCATTTAGTATTTTTTTCCTAAATGCAATGTACTTAAAAACGTAATATAGTAATGTTTTTCCTACCTAAAAAGTATATTATTTTGTCGCTGGGTAATATTTTCCCTGCCGTTTTTTTTACTGTTTTTATTACTTAGATAACTGTTACTGATATCAAATTAGTATAAAAATAGCTTTTTCCTGTTGCACTTATTCTGTTTAGTCGCTTATACGCGCTGTAAAGCAGAATTTGAGTGGCTTTTGGTAACAAAAATTACGATTAGACTTCACCAAACTGTCGCTTAGGTAACCCGTGTGCTCGCGCGAATCGCACTTAGTATCATCGCGTAGCTTGATAAAAAGTACTCGGTAAGCGTTTTTATGAATTATAAAAAAAATATGAGTGTGTTATTTATTGTAACACACATATTATATTGATTTAAATTTATTATTTTAGGTAGTCAATGAATAGCAATAAGTGAGTAGATAGATGTACAAATTCTACCTTTGTGAGTTGCTCTCAATTTGGCGAATCAAGAATTATAAAACATCAGAGAGGTCTTAAACCTTAGTGCTAAGCTGATAAAATGTACATAGATTATTTAGATGAAGATTACTTAACCATTATCGATTGTGATGAAGCTGTAATTTAAGATGAATGGTTAGCATCTACTTCTTCTTTTAGTTGCGATGAAGTAGTTTAAGATTTAGCAAAAACAAAAAGTTAAAAAAGAAATAATCTAAAAGAAAAATACAGATATGAATAACATTAATGAAAATATAATTGTGAAAATAAAAAAGGCTTGATAAATAAACTTATTAAAGGAACGGCCGCAAAAAAAAATTGCTGGACAAGAATATGTGCAAAGTGATCATCGAATCTAAATCTGCTCCACTGGAACATCATCGAATCTAAACCACCACCTAACCCGTTCATTAGTAAAAAAAAATGTGGAAATAACTAGGAATATATTGATACTGAAAAAACACTGAAGATATTTAAAAATTTCTGAAGACTATTTGGAAATCTTCAAAGAAATTGATTCAAATTCAAATTTAAAAATATCTTTATTTCATAGGCCTATTAAATAGCACTGAAAATCGTCAATAATAAACTAATAATTAACATGAGCGCCTGAGGCGAGTGCATCCGCAATAACAAAGTGGCAATTGCAATCACCACAAGCGGCCGGATTCCGTAGTAAAGCCTTTCATGAGAAGAACCCCGCAAGAAACTCATGGCCCACTTTTTTAAATTGCCAATATATTACAATTTAATATAATCTTTATTGATTAGCAAGTATAATTTTTGATGTTTTGGTCATATGCTAAAAAATATAGATTTTTTAGCATATGACATGCTCCGCCACTTTTTAAAGTACAAATTATTTGCGTATAAAATTCATACTATTTGATGGCGCGATTTTTTATACATTACAAATCAAAAACGCGCCATCAAATAGTATGAATTTTAATTGCAAAATTAAACTTACTATATCGGTTTAATGCATGTAAATGCTTCCGATAGATGGCGTTGGTCGTAAAGACAAATGTGATAAGGAGATTGGGAAGGTCGAAAGACCTGTACTATAGCTCAGTGGCTTAGAGCACTTCCCGGATTGGAAAAGACGCGGGTTCGATTCCCGCTAGTACAAAAAATCTCTTTTTCCTTATTCGCAAATAATTTGTACTTTAAAAAGTGGCGGAGCATGTCAAATGCTAAAAATATAGATCAAAATGTATGAAAATCGCGCCATCAAATAGTATGAGTTTTAATTGCAAAATTAAACTTACTATATCGGTTTAATGCATGTAAATGCTTCCAATAGATGGCGTTGGTCGCAAAGACAAATGTGATAAGGAGATTGGGATGGTCGAAAGACCTGTACTATAGCTCAGTGGCTTAGAGCACTTCTCCGGATTGGAGAAGACGCGGGTTCGATTCCCGCTAGTACAAAAAGTCTCTTTTTCTTTATTCGCAAATAATTTGTACTTTAGCACGTATAACATAAAAAGAAGCGGTAAAGTGGAAGCGGCTTGATTCGGGAAATCGCTCGGCTAGTTCTAAGTATCATATTAATGAAGGGGAGGGCATGAGACCAGTATGTTAATAATTTTAAGAAAATCTTATTATGTCTTCTTCTTTACCTGGCCCTATCCTATTTTATTTGGGGTCGGCCCTCCGTATCATGCGTCTCCAGGCAGCTCGGTCTTAGGTCGTCACTTTGTTACTTGGGCTTCTTTGAGGTTCTTATTTACTACGTACATCCATGTGATTCGGAGTCTTCCTCGTCCTCGGGGTTTAAGTTTGATATCTAGCACTTTTCTGGTCATGTGGTCGCATGGTCACCTCATAACGTGTCCGTACCACTGCAGGCGGCTCTCCTGTAGTTTATCTGGGATAGATCTCACTTTGAAGGTGCCTCTTATGTGTGTGTTTCTGACATGATCCAGCCTAGTTACACCACCTGCCTACCTGACCATCTTCATCTCTGCGCAGTGTAATTGATTTTCGTGCCACTTTTTGAGTGACCAGCATTGGGCTCCGTATGTCATGGCTGGTCTGACGGCTGCTCTATATACTCGTTCCCTTTATGCGCAAGGGCATTCGAAAATCTAATTATGTGATTTTTAAAGTCGATAAAAATCTCAATTTGTAAAGTTCGCAACCTAAATTTACCTCGTTCATTAATACTTTGCTTTGAATTTGGTATAACTACGTTAATAAATATTTTATTGTGATAATATAGTACAAAATACTTCGGAAAATCCAAAACTGCACGCCTCATGATCTTCATTTTTCTCAATAAAATTGATTATTTGATAAGTAACTAATAATGTATTGGTCTTACTAAGTAGTTTTCAATAAATCACATAGATGGCACTAATTTCAAAAAGTAAAAAAAAGGGCCCCCGCGCCTCTAAAAATATTCCGTTGTGTTATTATTTACGTGTGTTTAGTGTTTTTAATTATTGTTATGGGTAAAATAGTTATTATACTTGACAAATATCATCAGTTTGTCAAGCAAAGGTAAGAACTTTCTTTTAACATAAAACAATGTACCGGCTGGGCGAACGGCGTTCTGTTGACGATCCAACCACCGGTGGCTATGCGTACGTAAAAAGGTAGTTCTCATGAAAGGTGCTGGTTTTAGTGTCGTATCGAGCATGATTATTCAGTATTTTTTTGTTTATTTAATAACAATTAAACCAAATCGAATCAGACCGTGAAAAGTAATAGGGCTCTATTCCTAATCATAATAATTCGTAAACGAAAAAAAAAAGACTCGATTTGTAAAGTATTTTGGTCGTTATCGTGTTAACATACATTACCTACAACTTACGGACGTCCAAGCCAGTTTTTTTTCAAACAGTTTTTTAACTAGTTTAAATAACAAAAATGGCATCAAAAATGTTAAAAATAGTGTTTGTTCTTTATATGTGTGTGATATTATTTTATATTATTTATTATGATATTATTTTACAAGTGCAATATATGATAAATAGAGACATTTTAAGTTTGAAAAATCGGTTATTCCGTGTAAAGCGAGAGTAGAACCCACCTCAACGTTTCACTTATGGGGCGTGCAAAAGCATGTCAGTGAATGTGAGCAAGACGAAAGTAATGGTTCTTGAAAGGGAAGATAGTATGACAAATTGCGAGATTCTGATTGCAAGAGCAAAAAGTGGAACTAGTGAAAGAATTTATATACCTTTACCTGGGTTCAAAGTTTACGAGAGATGTAAAGTATGACTGTGATATTGAGAGGAGAGCAAAAGCTGGAAATAAAGTGAATGGGGCACTGCATGGCTTTATGAACCACCAGAAAGTGTGAAAAAAGGCACGAATGGCTGTGCATAGGGGAGTGCTGGTCCCTACACTTATGTATGGTAGTGAATATTGCATGGCAGAAGAAGCATGAGAGTATGATAAATGCTGTGGAGAAGAGAAGTCTAAAAAGCATAGCCGGAGTGATTCTGTTGGACAAAGTGAGAAATAGTGTGATACGAGAAAGTTGTGGCGTGAAAAAAGATGTAGTGACAAAAATAGAGAAAGGAATGATTAAGTGGTTTGGATACATAGAGAGGATAGATGAAAGAAGATTAACGAAACAAATATACAAGGCGACAGTGAATGGGCAAGTTGCTAGAGGTGGATCTAGGCGAACGTATATTTACCAGATCGGAAAAATTTTTAAGGTCAGGTTAAGAGTTCTTGTAATCAACGAGCATGCATGAAACTGCTGATGAAAGTAGATGAAGCGAAAGATGTGTGCCAGGATCGTAGCAAGAGAGAGAGAAGTGGTCTCTGCCTAACGCTACGGGAAAAAGGCGTGACAATATGTATGTATGTAATATAGTACAAAGTTTCTTATGTGCTATTACATTGTGTTGTGTTAAAATGTTATTGATAAGCTTACCTAATATGCTTTATATATAATAGTAATGTAAGACTGCTGAAAATGGCTGATCTGAAACTTAGACTTAATGTTAATAGGTTGATTTAAATTTGGTTCATTTTCTTCTTAGTTGAAATTGTGTGCTACCTATTTGTACTGATTTTGAAATTACTAATAAATGTCTAAAAAAATCAATGCTTTATTTGTTAAAATTTATTTTTGGGAACAATTGATTTCAGCTATCGTAAGTATTCAACGACAGTCCACATTCTTTGTAAGATCAGCTATCCACGTTGTGAGAGACTTGACTACAATATTCCTATAATAAGGTCTAGAGACGTCCTTAACATAGGGTTAGTCACTGATCTAAAACCCCCACCAACCCACAGCATGGTCGAGTATATATGCTAAATTACTACAAATTAATTAATAATGCTGATGATGACGGTATCCGTCGAAAACCTTTATCCGAAAGTCTTTGATTTTTTGTACCAAACATAAAGTTTATTGCTACTTGTTCAAAACAATCATATATTGATCTTATTTAATTTGAGCTATGTTAAATATTGGCTGGTAGAAAAGTTTTTTGTTTTATATTTAGACAATTTTACACGTGTGTGAAAAATGCGCTCCTTCCGGAAGCGTAATTTTTCTTCATACAAAATTATAAATTAATGAGGTTTAGTTAATATTACTTGTTTTATAATTAAATTTTGTTGTCGGTAAGGAACTTCTATCTGTTTATGTTTTTAATTAAATTATTACTAACTGACACTATTTCATACCATATAAATAAAAACATCATTTTTAAATGCCATGTTATTAGCCCTTAAAATTGCATTTAAAATTCGTTGGAATCAAGTAGTTATGACAATTAATAGACTTTCTACGATTTTTTTTCCAAAATTGAAACTTTAAAATGCTCTAGTGTAAAGTGCACTATATGTCGCTTGGTAATTATTGCCTTTCAAGCATCGATATAGAAACGTCGGGATAGTAGAAAATCAATTAAACGCTTTAGATTCCGTAAACGTAGTTTTATTTCATAATAACCAATATTGAAGTTGGTAATTGCTAAGGTAATTTTCTAGACTAAACTTTTGAATACATGAAGCGATTTAACCTTTATATGCCCGGGCACGTCTAACATTAGAAGGCAATGCATCCACATTCGAGCAGCTTAAACTGAAAAGGACATATTATTATCTAGGAATTTAGTAGAATGCACGGGCATTCTTAGTGTTAAGTTCTCGAATGATCTAAGGTGTCTTGAATAACTTGCATACATAAGCGGATAGGCAACCATTTGAGCTTATGACGAAAATCAAAAACACGATCATTCATTTGACTTATGAAAATCCGCAAAAATGGCGTCCGTTATCTATACTATTATAAAGCTGTAACAGAGCTGTGTCGTACATTAAAGATATTTGAGAAAAAATGTCTTTAATAGTCCTTATAGGCGTGTCTAAACACAAAACCAATTTTTTTAGATTTTTTGTGTTTGTCTGTTTATCTGTTTGTTCGTTCGCGCAGCACGCAAAAACGACTGAACGGATTTTGATGCAATTTTGTTTATTTTTTTTTGTCGCTATTTGTTAGATTAGACTAAAAACTATTATACATTTTATCCCGCTACTATATCGGGAACCTGAGATATAACCGAAAAATTAAACCATTATTTATTAAACTGGTTTAATAAATATCTAAAATATTTAAACTCTAATAAATATCTGATCACAATTCTTTCTTTTAAGGAAAGGAAATTAATGTTTTCCAAACGGCGTGAAAAATTCTTTACTGTAGCTTGCATTGTCTAAACTTTAAAAGATATTCAAAGTAATGTACCTAATTGGGTACGAAAATTCTAGAAGTTTTCTGTATCAATTGCACCAAACAAGTGGAACTGGAACGGATAGCTACTAAACTAATATAAGGTAGTCCATCAGAGGCGAAGTGACGTTGTAGAGAAAAGAGAGGCTAATTTCTAATTTGTCCACGTTGGCGCTGTCTCCACTCGGTAATCTATGAGGTCCCACCCGTGTCACGTGCGATGTATCGTGTTCATATTTGTTCAAATACCTACTACATATAGGTTATATCACTTTAGAACAAATTAGATGCCCAAGAAGGTGACATCACATGCCCGCGCGTACTCGTTAAGGTAAGGTAAGGTTAAGGTATTAGTAAGGTGGACGACAACAGGAAGGTATATTGTCTAAAGAAATTGCATTCTTTAACTCTAGGGGAATTCAATTTCTTTGCCTTACGTGTAATAACTTAGTGACGAGCTGTCAACAAGCAAAGCAGGAACGCTCACTCAGGAACGCGGTTCGCCGGTGCCCCGCGTTGCTCTATGCGAGCTGTACATTTTGTGGGTAATGTCACTAATGTTAATAAAAATCTGTATTTTCTTTTGATGAATTATATTTTACTGTCACTTACCGTTCTATATCTATTACCCGGGATAAAAAGCAACTTTTTTCCTTTTCTGTACTTTGGATGTATAATTTACACCTTTGCCCGCGAATCCGCCGCAGCCAAAGGTAGTTTTTAGGTTATATTTCAGGTTCCCGATATAGTAGCGGGATAAAATGTATACCAACTTTTAAATCTAATCAAGAGCTATCAAACAAAAAAGTTGCATCAAAATACGTTTAGTAGTTTTTGCGTGATGCGCGAACGAACAAACAGATAAACAGACAGACAAAAATCTAAAAAAAAAATGTTTTGTGTGTTCAGACACGCCTAAATACAGTATTTTTTTCTCAAATATCTTAAATTTACAGACAGCGCTGTTACAGCTTTATAATATACCTACTAGCTCACCTGGCGAACTTCGTACCGCCATATTTTTTCTTTCGTGAATATTTTGCAGTGAAATTTATATATCACATAGATGTAGTTCCTATATAGATACTAAATCTATGATATATCACCACTCGTAATTGCTAATTGATATTAGTTATTCCCATATCCCTAAGGTTGTTCCATACATGTATAGGTACAATACGCAATCTTGCTTGTATCTATTAGATACCTAATAGATATCGCAGATCAGTGAACCCATAACGCGTTTAAATCAATACGATCTATTTCTATCACGTTTGTATCTGAGCTGAACTCAGTTCAAGTACACTGACCGAATCTAAATATGTAGGCAAAATCAAATAAACACAAAAATAGATATCTTAGAATACTCACTTTAGCTGTAGATATATATAGTTTAGAGTTTGTGTACACCATTCCAGGGTTTATCGTCGTTTTCATTGGGTTTGGCGAGCTTTTTGATTGCTTGTGACACTTGATGGCAAGCGGTAACAGTCAGCCATAGACTCAACTGTACCAAGAGTACAGTTAAGTCGCTGCTCACCTTTTAATTTTATGAATATGAAATGAAAGATTGGATAGCTCTAGGTAATTCACTGTCTATCACCTTTTATTTAACTTTTTTTTTATCGCTTATGATGGCAGTCGAACTACGGCCCACCTGATAGTAAGTGGTAACTGTCGCTTATGAACTCAGCTATACAAAGAGTACAGTCAAGTAAAGCCAAAACACACAAACATGCTTCATGACCAATCACACAGGAGACGGTGGTACCGACCCGTTCGGACCCGATAGCAAGTGAGTACTCTCACTTAGTTCCCAGCCCTACCACCAGTAATGCAATGGGTGATAATTGCTTACTTCGCTTAGTCGCGTTGTATGATACCCGCGGGAAATGATGGGGTGGTGACACTTGTATTCTTAGTCCGTCACCACATAATTTTATTATGGCAACCCACGATTTTAATTAAATAGCCGTATAGCATCTATTTTTTATACTGCGTGGGTGGTAAACAAGTATACCCACCTGATGGTAAGCGGTTACCGTAGCCTATAGACGCTACTAACACCAAAGGCATCACTCACGCGTCGCCATCTCCAAGGAAAGAGATAGGGAGTATAATAAGGAGAGGAGAGGATGGGGGATTGGGGCTCCGGTGCACTCACTCACCATAGCTAACACACTGGTAGGAATACCTACCATTGTTTCACTTTGATCTTCTATGAGAGTGTCTGTGGTGGTGGTATTTACCGATCAAGCCGTTCCATTTATGCTCCTCAGCAAGGTTCCTATCACTAACTGTCGGAGTAGAATGTCGAAAGACGACCATACTGCGCCGCTCTAATACGCGTGGAAGAGGCCACTGTGGTTTTAGTGGGTATTCCGGGCGCAACTAAGATCCTGGCGCCCGGCAAGTCCTACGTACCCCTCCATTCTCATCAAGAGATGCGTAAATGCATTTCCACAGCATAAAAAGAAGGCTCTATCACTAAAGATCTCGATGTTCTTACTTCGTCTCAAGCGTGAATATTTGGGCAGCCACTCTTAATATTTCTTAGTCCACCAGCAGTGGTTAGCACTTACCACCAGGTGGGCTGTGGCTCGTCTGCCACCATACACAATTTTACAAGCTACTTACGACACAAACATATCAGTTATTACGTGAGCACATAACTTGTCTATATCATAAATGCTGATGTAGGTTGCCGAGATAGTAATAAAATGTCGGTATACGTGAGTTGCATACGTTATCAAATAGAAGCTAGTACCACTAGAGTTTATAATACAAAATTGTAATCTATGCTATCATAAAACTATAACCTATTTGACAGCACCAGATGGCGGAGTGGTTTACATACCGGCCTCACCCGAGCGTTGTGGATTTCGATTCCCACACAGTATAACTCTTTGTGCGATCCACAAATGGTTGTTCTAAGTCTGGGTGTACTTTGTGTCCGTGAAATTGTATGTTTGTCAAGTTCCCCACGATACGAGGATTATTTCTTACAGCAGGGTCCTTAGTAGTCAATTCATCGCAAAAGTCTTCTGCTTCATCTTTTACCTTCTACTTGAGTCTCGACCTTGTATCACCAGATGCATGCAAAAGTATAATAATGCAATCATTCTAGTAATTATAATAGTAGGACCTAATAATGGGGATCCACGGGTAAAGCTGAGAGCAGATGGCGCTATCGGCGAGATGGCCACTGTCAAATTGTAGTTGCTTTGTTTGCCTGAGAATTGTTTGCTATTCTTTGTGTTTAATCCGGTTAATCAGCGATATTGTTAAAATGTATATTACTTACCTGGAATATTAAAGAATTGATAGACGCTATGCTGTGTAGCTATAAATTTTTTGTGACTTTACCCACTTTTTTATTGTTAGATCTTTGTGAAATAAATACGTACGTTATCCCATTTTGGTACAGCAAACGAAGGGATAATTACGCGAAAATTAAAGTTTTGCAATTTACAGATTATAAATTGTATGGAAATTACAGTTTTCAGTGGCCATGTCGATAATACACCATCTGCCGTGAAACATTGGCAGTAAACGTCCCCAATGCATCAACCCTTTGAGTTAGGTATTATTAAAAACTATTAAAGATTTAATATCGATACATTTGTCTGAGACTGAAAGCAAATCTGAAAGAAGATTCATATATCGTCCAAGAGTTTATGAGTCATGAATTTATCGTTCGATTTCACTGTTTTAGCCATGGCAAATTTACTGTACAGCTTGTTCAGCCTTTTCCCTCGGCCGGCAAAAGCTAGTTTTTTATTATAGCGAAATAAAATGTATACCATTTATTAATTCAAGAGCTAATTATGAAAACAAAAATCCGTTCAGTAGATTATGTGTAATGCGTGAACAAAATCATAGTAAGATAGCCAGACAAACAAAAAATATAAGTATAATTTAAAAAAACTGTAATACCATGCTTACTACGAACTAAAATATAGGAAATATTATCTTCACATCAAAGAGACTAAATATTATATCAAAAAAACACCTCACGATTATAAAGACCCTATTCCTTTTTATATCGTAGGTGTGAAGTGAGTGGGGTGCTGGTCGGGATACCTCCGCGTTGGTGCACCCCGGGCAACGTCGGCACTAGTGCCGGCGGCTGAATCCCGGCAGGGGACGGGTCTCCGCGTGTCCCTCTGATTAGCAGAGGGCACAGTGGATAGGCCGTACGTCCGCCGTGGAGGGTCGGCGGAGCCACAGTGGCCCCCCCGACCTTGGGGTGGGGACAGCGGGGTCACAGTGACCCCCCCGTCCCCGGAGGCGGGGCTTTCAGTCCGAGTGGCGACGGGCTCACTGCTTGCAGTGGGCCGAATGTCTGCCGTGGAGGGCCAGCGGGGCCATAGTGGCCCTCCAGGCCCTGGGAGACGAAGACGGGGCTTTTAGCCTGAGGGGCGACGGGCTCACCACTTGCTTGCGAGCGGTGGGCATGGTCTGATGCAGACCACCGTTCGGCCCGACCCGTAATCCTGAACGGACAGGACCGGGGGTCTTCGGACCACGGGGAAGAAAACCCCTATAAAAAATTACCCCAATCCAAGCTCTGCCACCCGGCGAGGGATGAATGGCTGGAGGGTATCCAGTCGCGAGGGTGGCACAACTACAGTCGATGGACTATAAACTAACCAAAATGGCGGACAGTAATAATACAACGAATCCCCAGGAGGGTCCCGGGTGCCATGCGCCTGGGGAATCCCTCACAGGGCCGAGTCAAAAAACCGGCCCTGTCAGTCCCACGTATATGGGGGGGACAACTTTCGCCAAGACGAAGAGGAGTAAGAAAAAGACCCGCGGCAGGAAACCGACGCCCGTGGGCAGCCCAACGGTGGGCAGTGGCAGCTCTGCTGCAGAGCTACAGATGGAGACAGAGACAGATGGTGGCAGTAGTTCCACTGCGGCTGTAAGAACCAAGTCTCCGAAACCGTCGGGGTCCCGGCAGGAAGTGGGCCATTTAATGGACCAGCCTTTGCGGCCTTTAAAGCGCTCTATTGAGCGAAGAGGCAACATATCGGAGTCGGAGGGTAGCTCCACGGAGATGCCACCGCCAGGAAAGACCACGGCTAAGAGAGGCCGTGGAACCAGTAGGCGGATGACTACACGAGCCTCAGCCCTGGCGGACGAGGCCATACCAAAAGATCTGGCAGTGGGGCTTTCGGTGGAGGAGAGGGTAACCCTCCTCTCATCGAAGCTCCGTGAGGAGCCTCCGGACATGGACGGTCCACCCACGATGGACCAGATTGCCCAGAAGGTTTCTGATGCCTTGGCCGTCGTTTCTACGGTGGCTAATGGGTCACGGAGCCTTCGGGGCAACCTCGCGGAGGCCCTCAACAACGCTACCAAGGTAGCATACGGAGCAATGGAGTCTCTCCGGCGGTACTCGGTGCCGGGGGGGACTGGGAAGCTGGAGGCGCCCTGTCGCTGCAGGCGCCTGGAGGTGGAGGTGGCAGAGCCCCGTAAGGAGCTCGCCAGCCGGCGAATCAAACCAAGCCTCGCCGAGGCCGGGCCGGAAACCTCTGCCTCAACGGCGGGTGCGAGGCCTCCGGCCCCTGGTCTCCTTACAGAGGAGCAGATGCGCCAAGTCATCGATCGCATTAGTGCTATCTATGACCCGCGCATCGACTCCTTGAGCACCAGGGTGCCGCCGGAGCCAAGACTCCGTCCAGCTCTGGCCGCGGATAAGAAGGCCGCGCCGCCTTCGGCCCTAACGCCGCTACCCTGCCAGGGTGGCCGCGTGGGAACTTATTCCGCGGCCGCGGCTGCTACGCCGCCCAAGGGACAGGGCAAAGTTGCCCCCAAGGCTAACAAGCCAAAGACGGCGCAGAAGGCTGGGCAGCGCCCCAAGGGCCAGCCCAAGGAGCAATTCCCTCCACTTCCAAGTGCTGGCCAGCCCTCACGGGCCCCAGCAAACGTACCCCGGGATTCCCAAATCCCGCCACCCGTCACGTCCGAGCCTGCACCCTGCGACGGGGGCTGGCGGACTGTGGATGGCGGGAGGAAGAAGCCCCGGGGTAAGAGGAAGAGGGCATCTGCGACTGGGGCTGCTGCCCAAGCCGTAGAGCCTAGCGCCGGGGGGCAAGCCCAGCTCCAAAAAGAAGCCGCGCAAGCGCAAGCTTCAAACGCCGAAAACGGCAGCGGTGGTGATCACCATGCTGCCGGAGGCGGAAGCGGGCCTGAGCTATCAGGCCATTTTGAGGAAGGCCCGGGCGGAAATCGACGTCTCCGACATCGGAGGCGTCGCCGCCCGGACCCGCCAAGCCCGGACAGGGGCTCGAATCCTCGAGTTCCCTGGGGCGGAGGGTCCCAAAGTGGCCGACACGATAGCCGAGAGGCTGCGAGGTCTATTTGGCGAAGGTAGCGGGGTCCGCATCGCCAGACCGGTGAAATGTGCTGAACTGCGCATCTCTGGTCTGGACGACTCGGTGGCGGCTGACGACGTCCGGGAGGCCATTGCCTCGAAAACCGGATGCTCGGAGGGCGTCAGGGTGGGCTCCATTAGGACCGGACCCGGCGGTGTGGGTACCGTCTGGGTGAGTTGCCCTGTCGCGTCGGCTAAAATCTTGGCTGACGCAGGCAGGCTCCTCGTGGGCTGGAGTTCCGCGCGGGTTACCGTGCTGGAGCCCCGACCTGCGAGGTGCTATAAGTGTATGGCGGTCGGACACACCCGACCGACGTGCACTAACTGCTTTGATTGCAGCGGCCTTTGTTTCCGCTGCGGTCAGGCAGGGCATAAGGCGGTAACCTGTACCGCCCCCCCTCACTGCCCCGCGTGTGCTGCAGGCAACAGACCTGCGAAGCACTACATGGGGCGGGAGGGGTGTAGGCCTCCAGCGACAGGCCCAAAAAGGGGGGAGACCAGCCAATCGGCCCAGGCTGCCCCCCCTAGCGCGGCTTCGCCACCGTCCCGGGTGGAGGAGGATATGGTTACGGCTTAAAATTCAACCGTGACACTATCCTCCTTCAGGCGAATCTCAACCACTCCGCCAGGGCGCAGGATCTTCTCCTGCAAACCATGGTGGAGCGGTTGATTGGTGTAGCCGTAGCTGCGGAGCCTTATTGCGTTCCTGACCGCCCTAATTGGGCGGGCAGCCGCGATGACTCCGTGGCAATCGTCAGCTCTACGGCGCTTCGTTCCCCGCCCTTGTCGATCAGAGACAGGGGCACGGGATACGTCGCGGCCGACTGGGGGGGAGTTACGCTGTACGGCGTGTACTTCTCCCCCAACCGGAGTCTGGCTGATTTCGGGGTCTGGCTTAACAGCCTAGAGACCTCGTTGCGGCGCCTGGCACCTAGCCACGTCCTAGTTATGGGGGACTTCAACGCTAAATCCTCGGCGTGGGGGTCCCCTGCGACGGATGCTCGCGGGGCGGCGGTTGTTGAGTGGGCGGCGTCGACGGGCCTCTGTTTATTAAACAGAGGCTCCGTCAACACGTGCGTGCGGCGACGGGGCGGGTCGATAGTGGACCTTTCGTTTGCTAGCCCCGACGTCGCGGCACGAGTAGGGAACTGGTGTGTCCTGGAGGAGGTTGAGACTTTGTCCGATCATCGATATATCCGGATTGAGGTCTCCCGGTCCCTCCAGGGCCCCAGTAGGGGTCACGTGGCGCGCAGAACTTCCGCGTTCCCGCGGTGGGCTGTGGGTAGGCTGGATAGGGACCTACTGGCGGAGGCAGCCATCGTTCAATCATGGCTGTCCTCACCAGCCCTGACTGAGGAGGTAGACGTTGAGGCTGGCCGATTTCGCGCTGCGATCACGCAGGTGTGCGATTCGGCCATGCCCCGTGTGCGACGTCCTCCTCCGAGGAAAGGGCTCTACTGGTGGTCCCAGGAGCTGGCGGACCTTCGTGCGGCGTGCATTCGTGCGCGGAGGTCCTACACCCGTAGTCGGCGGCGCAACCGCGATGAGGAGCGGGAGGGCCGGCTGTACGAGGCATACCGCACCTCGCGGGCTGAGTTCAAGCTGGCCATCTGCCGCGCCAAAGCTGAGAAAAGGCAGGAGATGCTGGATGGTCTCAATCGTGACCCCTGGGGTCGCCCGTACCGTGCGGCGCTGAATAAGCTCCGCACCCAGGGCCCTCCCCTCACAGAGACCCTTCAGCCCGGCCTCCTCACCGAGGTGGTTGAGGGCCTATTCCCGCGACGAGTGGAGCACACACCCCCGGTCATGGCACCGCCAGGTAGCGATCGGGTGGTTGACTTCAGTGTACCACCCGTCACTGCGTCGGAAATGGGGGCGGCTGTTGCGCGGATTCGTTCCAAGAACACCGCCCCCGGCCCGGACGGGATACCCGCCCGGGCTCTGGCCCTGGCTCTGGACCACCTGGAGCCCCGCCTCAGGGGACTGTTCGACGCGTGCCTGGCGTCCGGACGGTTCCCTGACTGCTGGAAGGAGGGGAGGCTGGTACTCCTGCCGAAACCGGGACGAACGCTGGATTCGGTCGGGGCCTTCAGGCCCATCGTGCTGCTGGATGAGGTGGGTAAGCTGCTGGAGAGAATCCTCGCTGCCCGCATTGTCCAGCACCTGCGCGACGTCGGGCCCGACTTGTCGGACGCCCAGTTCGGTTTTCGAGCTGGTCGTTCGACAGTCGGTGCGATCATGCGTCTGAGGGCCGCGGCCGCGGCAGTCGTTACCAGCGGGGAAATGCTGTTGGCGGTGTCGCTTGACATCGCCAACGCGTTTAATAGTCTGCCATTCAGCTGCATCAGGGAGGCGCTCCGGTATCACGGGGTGCCTGTATACCTGAGGCGGCTGGTGGCGGACTATTTAGAGGGCCGCAGCGTCGTCTATGAGAGCCGCATGGGCGACGTTGTGAGGAGACCCATGTCGTGCGGTGTCCCGCAGGGTTCGGTCCTGGGGCCGCTCCTGTGGGACATCGGTTACGACTGGGTGTTGCGCTGTCGGCTTTCCCCCGGGCTGGCGGTCATCTGCTATGCGGACGACACGCTGGTCGTGGCCCGGGGCGGAAACTTCGAGGAAGCGGCGTTCCTGGCCACCTTAGGGACCTCAGAGGTGGTCAGGAGGATCGGGGCGCTGGGGCTTAGGGTGGCCCTGGACAAGTCGGAGGCCCTACTATTCCATGGGCCCCGACGTCGGCCACCTGCTGGCGCCTCGATCACAGTGGATGGGGTCCAGATTGGGGTGCAGGCCCAGATTAAGTATCTGGGCCTGGTGCTGGACGGGCGGTGGCGCTTTCGCGAGCACTTCCGCCAACTGTCCCCGAGGCTAGTCGGCGCAGCGTCCGCCCTTGCACGGCTCATGCCGAATATGGGCGGGCCAAACATTGCGTGCCGACGGCTTTACGCGGGGGTGGTCCGGTCGATGGCGTTGTACGGCGCACCCGTGTGGGCGGGGTCCCTGGACGCACTGAACAGGGCTCTTCTGTGGAGACCACAGAGAGTCGTTGCATCCAGGGTCATACGTGGATACCGCACGGTGTCGACGGAGGCGGCCTGCGCGTTGGCCGGAATCCCCCCGTGGGACTTAGAGGCGGAGGTGCTCGCCGAGGTGTATCGGCGGGCGTCGCAAGAGCGGGAGGGGGGCGGATGCCCCCTACCCAGGGAGGTGGCCAGGTGGCAGGGCGACGCACGCCGAACTGCCATGGCCAGATGGAGGGTGCGGTTGGAGGCGCCTCGGGCCGGTCTTTGGACCGTAGGGGCGCTCCAGCCGGTGCTGGAGGAGTGGGCGGGGCGACGGCACGGAGTCCTTACCTTCCGACTGGTGCAGGTGCTGTCGGGGCACGGTTGCTTCGGCAGATATCTGCACATAGTTGCAAGGAGGGAAGCGACTCCGGGCTGTCACCACTGCGGCTGTGACGAGGACACGGCGCGGCACACGCTCGAGTCGTGCCCGGCTTGGGCCGAGCAGCGCCGTGAACTCGTCGCGGAAATAGGGGGGGACCTCTCGCTGCCGAGCGTCGTCAGAGCGATGCTTGGCAGCGACAGGAATTGGGCCGCGGTCGCTGCCTTCTGCGAGGAGGTTATCTCGCGGAAGGAAGCGGCGGAGAGGGCTAGGGAGGAGGATTCTTCCGCTGACCCAAACCGCCGCCAGCGACCGGGGCGGCGCAGGCGCAGGTACTTGCGCCTCATGCCGCCCTAGCCGAGGCCGCGGGTGGATGGACCGGGGAACGTCCGCCACCCGCAAGGCCTCCCGCGAAGGTGCGACGCTCCGCGTGCGGATGCGGCAGTAGAGGGTACCCGGAAGGGTAAGCCGCCGGCGGACCACCGAAGGAATGTGACATAGTTCCAGTGGCCCGCCAAGAAAGGCGGAGAGACGGTACACGGCGGGTTTCTTTAGTGGGTGAAGGCCCCACACTACCCTGTTCGTTGCCCCGAACGACGGGGTGTGCGGTTAGGAACATTTTTTCCCGCCTTAACAAAAAAAAAAAAAGGTGTGAAGGGAGTACCGATTTATAATAAATAAAAAAGCAAAACGAACCCGGGCAAGTTTCTCAAATTATTGTATTGTTATCGATCCTTGATAAGTGTGCAGTTTCAATTTCTTCAGACATTTTGAATTTCTGTTACATAGGTACGTACAGGCAAAAATAATTAATAAAAATAATTAAAACTATCTATTTTTAAAATTTTGAAATAAATGGTTTTTATTTAGATATTTTTATATATATTTTTAGCATTTGACATGCTTATACATTGTCATTAAACACAAAGTGAAAAATGTGAAATCGAAAATAACAGCCAGGAGCAGGATTTGAACCTGCATCTCCTGGACACCGTCCAGATGCTTTGCCAATTCAGCCATCCTGACAATTGACTGGTCGGTATAATGTATGAAAATACTTCCGACAGATGGCGCAGGCGTCACCCAAAGACGTTAAGTGTGATGTGTTATCGAAATTAGCAGTCAATAGCAATTGTCAGGATGGCTGAATTGGCAAAGCATCTGGACGGTATCCAGGAGATGCAGGTTCAAATCCTGCTCCTGACTGTTATTTTCGATTTCACATTTTTCACTTTGTGTTTAATGTATAGTGCTAAGCATGTCAAATGCTAAAAATATATATAAAAATATCTAAATGATTTTTATTTTATAATAGCAATATTTTTTTAGTTTTGGTTTAATACAAGTACCTATAATATTTGTTTGTAATAGACGTAAACTAAATACTTACCCAGTATTACTTTTCGTCTACTCACATTAAAGTATATGGACGGAATCTTATAGCAATTTTCAGCGCATTTTTAGTTTTCGTCCACAATATAATTATATAAATTATTTTTGCTTTATTTTTGTTATGCTTGCAACACTGCTAAATTAGCGGACGAAAACTAAATATCAAACTAAATAACCATCAAAGATTTCAACAGAATTTCTTCGCATTCCTTATTTTAAACGACTAGTCAAACTTTACTAGTATTTCTATGTTTTTGTCTAGGCGGACGAAAACTGAATGTTTTGCGAAATAGGTAGTAATTGAGTTATTGTCCGCCTACATTTAAGTAAGTAATTCGTTAAATGAGTACGAAACACCCATTTTAATATGTTCTTTATGTCTTTACTTAGTCATTAATGCCCAAAACATAAGAAATACATTCTAAAACAATAAAAAAAAATACTGCGCAGTTAGCTTGCACAACTATTCTTCAAACTTTTATGTGACGTGTTCGTAGCTTAGAAGTAAGTTGCCAGACTGAAGAAGCTTTTATTCGAGTTTTGACTTGTTAAAAAATATTCTAAATTGGTAGACGTGCAGATTTGATATTAAGGGCCGCAACGAGTGCAAATTTGCACGGTTTACCATTTTTATGAAGCTCCATCCATCCATCCATCCATCAGCCTTTCGACGTCCACTGCTGGACATAGGCCTCCCCAAGAGAACACCATAACAAATGGTCCTGTGCCGACCGCATCCAACGGCTCTCCGCGGCTTTGACCAGATCGTTGAACCTGGACGGGAAACCCGCTAAATGACCCTACTAAAGAGACGTTGCGGCTGCTCGCTCGTCGAACAACACAACGAAATGAGTGCAGCAGGGAAGCGTAATCTGCGCTCATTTATGGTAGCCACTTTTAGTGCCTAATAGTGTATCTTCTCTTTTTTATACATCAATGGTTAAAAATGATTGTTATTGCGGTTATGAAGATGCTATCATGTTAAAATTTATGTCATAAATAGGTATAGCCGGCGGATTGTATTTTTTTTTAGTCACTTGGTCAATGGTAAATACCACAATATCCATTGTAGGTGTGCTCATAAAATAATAGAGATGAATGGGGATGTATTGTGAAACGGACCACATCGCAACCAACGTAACGACCACGACCACTCTGGCAAGAGTGACATGACGAAGATACTATTACAAGATTATTTATTTTTACTGAGTGCTATCAGCTAAGGTTCAACACTACGGGATTGATGGCCCGGCACACTCTCCACCACCCAGTTCAAAGAGCAGTTGAATCGTACTGCTCATATGGTGGCGCAGTGGTTTGAGTGGAATGGACTAGTCCTTAAGCACAATAAAACACACTTTTTACATTTCTGCATCTCGGGTCGGCAGACCAGAAGTCTATCTAGTAATTAACAAGATATCGATTGAACAAGTGTTTTAAACAACATTCTTAGGCTCTTAAATTGATCGCGGCCTCACCTGGACAGACTGCGCAAAACTAGGCAGCGCATGTTATAGACGCAGCAACACCAGAGGTATCAATCGCCGCATTGCCAACTCCAATAAAAGGGAGAAGAAGTAGAAATGAAGGTTAATAAGAAGGTGATTAAGATTGAGTTTAAGGCCTCCGGCGCTCTCACTCACCATGAGAAACACAACAATAGGCTAATAACCTGCGGTTGTTTCATGCTGATCTTCTGTATGAAGGTGGTACTTCTTCGGTCGAGCCAGCCCGTTGACACTAGTAGAAGAATTATTACTCTACCACTAACTTATAAAAGTCATTTACATGTATTTCTTTTCCTGTAGAAATTATCATCGCATATACCTAAATCAGTTGGAAATATGCTATCAGCCTACAACACGAGTACGTCCAAGATTTCTGGAGCAAACTCTAGAAAGGAATCTATGTTGGCATGTTGCCATTTCATGTAATACTTACTTCGTTTCATGCTGCACATTTGACTAAGTACAATTTTGAATAAAAGTTCAAGTAATAGGTACCTATTTAAGTTTGAAAACAACAATCGTAAGCTGTCTCTGTCCAAACAATATATAGGTAATCTATAAAAACTGAACCCTAGATACTTACTAATCCATCTTAAAACCCTTTGTTATTTTCAAAAGTCCTGACCGTTCCTTAATCACAACAAAACGAGCATCAAATTTTAAACCTATTAATCAAGTTGAAAAACCTTATTCCAATTTCAAATGCAAATCACTGTAATTTTTTTCTCCCTCTTGCTCGTTTTGTCTGTTGATGGCTACAAAACGTTTTCCACGCGCTCGATTTAATCTAAATGTTCGAAACATTGACGTCATCAGGAGAGCACAGCCACCGGAGTCTCTATACTATTGTCAAAACATATTTAATTATCATCGTGTGCAGTGCGGCACACGCAACATCCTAACAAAACCTCATTAACTGCCAACAGTGTCGTAATGCAAATGAAACTGTATTGCCAGGGATTTTTGGTGGGAATTTCCTTGAGGATAAAAAGGTGGTTTCGTCGTTGTATAGGGGATAGTAAGGGTGAATTTCAGCCGATCCTGCTTTGTGCTACGCCTGCGCAAAAAACGCTTCGCGAGCGCGTATCTCAGTCACAGTAAGGCGGCGCGCCGGCTCGCGCGCTCGCCTGCCGCATGCCACCGGGTCCCTACAACTCGACGAATGCCCTATTCATCAATAAAAATAATGTCCCTTAGTGTTTAAATCGTGTGTATTGTCTTATCCCGGCAATTCAGCTGTTTTAATGTGTGTGAACGTTAAATTTAGTTCCCTGTAGTGTCTTCCCTAGTATAAAGACGTGATTGACAGTTAAAAGTGTCGTTGTTTTGATCAGGTGAGTTCTTACCCGGTTTAAGGTCGAAGGTTGCCCTTGGTAATGGCAAGTACACATATGGTAGCGAAATGTTCGCGTGACTGGCCTTTGGAATGAAACCATTCAGGGAATTACTAGTTATTCTCCCTATAGAATTTTTCGCTCATTTGTAATAAATAAATGCCAGAACTTTTATGATTCACAATAATAACTAGGTACTTTTGGTAGCTGAAAGGTAATAAAAATGTAACGAGAGTTTTGCAAGCTGCTGTATGTAAAATATAGTTAAGATATTGCCAATCAAACACTTGTTAACGCATAAAGCCGTTTTATAGCTCGCTGAGTTGTGGCTACATTCGTAGTCCCGTTGAAACTTACTAGCATTAGGGACATAATGAAATAAATTTTCAAAACAAAAGAAATACAGGTTATTTCTGCTTATAATTACATTCTTGTTCTTTTAATATAACATTCAATGTGTTTCAGTAGACCTTAAAACTACAAAATACATTCTTGACTGCAATTATCGATATTTCTAACCTCTCAAGATAAATCATTTACCATTTCGAACTGTTAAGAACTAGCCTTAAGTCATTATAGACTGCCATGTTACATGAGTTCGTGATTTTAAATAATAGAGAATTTGTTTATCACAAAAGTTATGTAATAGATTTTTCTCTTACAATAATCTCGAGATGGATTGGGTGATACACAACTTATCCGTGTCCTAAACCTATATTCGAGTCTGACCATAAATTTCGAGTAGTTTACTTCCGATTTAGTAGTCCACTGATGACCTAGCGTCGAGACCTGTGACTGCTAATATAACTACCTGTCATAAATATTGTTACAAGAAAAGTTTTTTTTTCTATTGCATATAATATTTATTACTATAGTATACAATAACTTATAAATGAATACAATATGCATTAAAAAATATATAGCTCATTCAAAAATTGGCCTATTGACAGCCATTGGCCTTTTAAACGTTGAGGCCAGTTATCAATTGAAACACGCACTTTCTCCATGGGAAAATTATTCACTGCCAATCTTATAGATTACTTGAAGGAATCCAAATTATCATGTCGCTTCGAGCATGCCATACTCTCTAAAACTGATCATAAATTCAGCGGATTAAGATCGGGGCTAGATGACGGCTTCAGCTCCGATGAAGTCAGAAACATTCGTTTCTAACTACGCTTATTGGGGATCGAGCTTTGTGACCCGGTGCTAAATCTTGCTTAAAGTAACATTATTAGTTTGGATGTTGTTAAAGGCTTAACCACCTTCTCAAGAATCATGTCTAGATACACATGTGCCTTTCACTAAAATTTGGCTCAGCCACTCCTTGATAGCTAACACGCCACCAAACTATCACTGAATAATGCCCACGTTGTACCCTGCTGACTAATTGAGGAGCTTATATAGAGTTTTGAGCATAAACTTGGTCATCCTGCTTGTTAAAATGTTGCTCAAAAGTAAAAAAAATCTCCTCAGTATATATTTTTTAAGTTCCCGCTAAGAAAATTGAAAATTTTCAAAAGTTGGATAGTTATTGGTTTTACTCCGTTGTTCTAAAATCGAGTTTCAACGGATGTTGACGATTTGAGGTCCTAGGAAGCTTCCCCGAGCCGCCGGCGGACCACCGAAGGAATGTAACATAGTTCCAGTGGCCAGCCAACAAAGGCGGAGTGATGGCACACGGCGGGTTTCTTTAGTGGGTGCAGGCCCCACACTACCCTGGTCGTTGCCCCAAACGAAAGGGTGTGCCGTTAGGAAATTTTTTTCCCGCCTAAAAAAGAAAAAGGAAGCTTCCGCTATGATGTTCGTATGTCTGTATATATGTGTGTGTGTGTATTCGTGTGTGTGTGTGTGTGTGTGTGTGTGTGTGTGTGTGTGTGTGTGTATGTGTATTCGTGTGTGTGTGTGTGTGTGTGTGTGTGTGTGTGTGCGTGTGGCCGTATGTAAACCTCTCATAACGGCTTGACCAATTTCGTTCGCGGTTGGCGTCATTCGAAAGGACTTGACCAAACTTAGATTTTTAATATAAATAGGACCGATTCGAACCGAGAGATCTTGAGAAATTTCAAATAAGCTACAAAAAATATTTTTCATATGTGGTTTTTTTGAATATTTTTTAAACGGTTTTAGCGATCGCTTCCAAAAATTAATCAGATCTTAACATCAAAAAAACTACGTCGATCGCCGCCAGTCCGGTCAAAATTGGTTGATTCGTTCGTGAGATATTGTTGTCGAAAAAAAAATAAAAAAATGTTTTTTTCAGAATTTCTATGAAATTTTCAGTCTGACCAGTTCGAACTTTAAGATTCTTCAAAGAGCTCAAAAAGCTGAGTTGAATGCCGTGAACTACGAGAAAATCAGTTAATTCATTAAAACGTTATATCAGTTTAAATATTCAAAAAATGCTGTTTTAATATATTTTTATCAAACATTCGAGCTCGACTACCTTGGGTTAATTTCCAGAAACTCAGATATTGCATTCTTGACGTCAGATGTGTATCTATCGATCACTTTCTTAACTGAATATTTTCCTTGTCTTGTTGTCTAAACATCGTGACCAAGACACCGCTTCATGTTGCTATTTTGAATTATTAATTTTTAACTTCCCGCTAATAAAATTGAAAATTTTCAAAAGTTGGGAAGTTATTGGTTTAACCCGTTTTTCTTAGCGGGAAGTTGCAGGTGTGGCCTTTAGGGTCAACCGTTTTCCAGATGTTTTCTATATGCGGTAGGAGTACCTAACGGTACCGGTATGTTGGCCGTGTGGGGCCGGCTTTAGAATTGTCCCACCCCTCTCCACCCATGGGAGTCGTAAGAGCCGACTGAGGGAATACCGGGGGAAGTGGGCAGCAGCACTCCCTCGAGTATTAACAACATCTACTGCGATCGCCAACCCGCCTGCCAAGCGTGGCGATTACGGCAGTATACCCCCAATTTGGGGAGGCCTATGTCCAGCAGTGAACGTCGAAAGCGTCGAGTCGTCGTGCTATCGAGATTAGCAGTCAGGAGCAAGGGTCACGATGGCTGAATTGGCAAAGCATCTGGACGGTATCCAGGAGATGCAGGTTCGAATCCTGCTCGTGACTGTTATTTTCGATTTCACAAATTTTCACTTTGTGTTTAATGAACGTCGAAAGGCTGATGGATGGACTGACCTAACAGTAGGTACTATTGCCGTATTAGGTTCACGCTGATCTTTTGTGAGTCACTAGAATTTTGGTCCAATTGATGATCCGTTGATGTGTGGTCACTGATCTGTAAACTAAGGATACACCATTGTGTTTAGAAATTGTGGCAAAAGTTGTAAGTATAAGTTTATTATAATCTTACTTATGATAGCATTCATTATGCATTAATTTTATAAAACAGTAAAAATTCTGAACTGCGTGCGTGAATGTAATGACACTATTCAGAAAGAACAAGAGAAAAAGAGACAGTGAATGAGTTTTTCAAACGAGATTTTGGTTTTACTAGGAATGTTGATACGTTGCGGGCGTTGCGGCTGCTCGCCCGTCGAAACAATTCTAAACGAAATGAGTGCAGGAAATGCGTAATCTGCACTCATTTATTGTGGACACTTTTAGTGCCTCATTGTGGAACTTCTCTTTTTTAAACATCAATGTGGGTGGTAGATTCTCGTGCCTTTCATAAAAATCTATTTACACTTGCCTTAAATAACCAAGATTAACAATAGAGAACAGAACAACAATTTCTGTCATTGCAAACTACAATAAATGTACGGGCCAGTAACAAAACAGAAAAATAGCTTCCGTGTACCTCTATAAACGACTAGACACTGCCTTTGTTCCTTTATTGTGAGTCCAAATGTTACAAAACTAGAAAAATACGTTATAAGTAAATTGTTATAAGGTAATTTCTAGTTCATATAGCTATCGTGATTATACCTTACCAGTATGTAAGGCAATAGGTTACCCGCAATGAAAATGTACATCGAATAGCACTTGCGGATATTAAGTATTCAATACCTAAGACAGGAGAGCTTTGATTCCAGTGCTACTTACTTGTGCTTGTTGGTCTGAATTGCTGAAGAAAATCGTTACAATTTATTACAATGATGCTAAATGAACGTAAAAACAAATATTGTTTTATTTATTTTTTGCCTTTTTTATTTTATGAAGTAGAAGACGTGCCGCAGCCGATAAGTAGTAACCTTTGCTCATAGACTTAACAATACTAAAAATGCTATCAAGCTGCTACTCACCCTTCCATTTCGATTTCGCACATGAACAGCTATCTCTAGCAACAACTAAATCGCCTCGTACGACACCCGTGGAAAAGAATAGGGTAGTGACGCTTGCCGCCGGCACGACCACTGAAGTAATCCAACAGTACCAGTGGTCCGACAACGCAGGCGAAAACGGCATGCGGCGGGTTTCTTTAGTGGATGAAGGCCGATGAAGGCCGTGCGGTTAGGTACATTTTTCCCCACCTAAACAAAAAAAAATATGGGTAGTGACGCTTGTATTCTTAGTTATTCTAGTTTATTGTAAGAAACTAAGCTAAGATGAAGTGAACTGTGTGTATGATAGTGAGCACGCGCGGCCGTCTTGTTAGCTCGACACGAACTGCTGTTAATTTAGCAAATCAATTAGGTCATGCGTGTCGCGTAGAAATGATAAATTGACAAATATGTATGGTTGCACCGTACAGTCAGCTTTCCTTAGATTAAGCTGATCCACTAGTGTTTACATGGAACGACTTTCATCTGACCCCCATGACCCAATTAAGAGGACAACTGGTGACCTTAGGACAAAACCTCTGTGAGTCTGATTTTTTACACAAGGCTCTGACAACCTCTGACCACTGCCAGGATGTTATCTGCCAGCTGGGACCCACCGCCTTCATGTCTTCCCAAGCATGTAGGAGGTCGGGTATCCACAAATAGCTGTCGGCTTTTGGTTCATGTGGTTACCAGCCGAATGAAAGAAAATGTTGACAAGTCGAGGTGTGTGCCTTGCAAATTTTTTATTCCAGACTTGGAATCGATACCCACATAACTGTCTTTGGAGTTTATTCAGTATTTTGGAGATTTATGGACTTTTAAACTACAGCGCAACTGTAGCATTACCCGTGTACGTATAAAAAGCTGTGATAATTTGTCAATTAATATTCAACATATATTGACCCACTAAAACTAGTTTTTTAATTAGCACGTAGACCTATTAGCACTACGAAGGTTCGTTATCCCCACAACAGAGTATTAACATGATATTATAAGCGGCTTATTCCGGTTATTCTCAGAGGAAAGGTCGACTAGAAGGATTTGCGAAAAGGAATGATTAATGTGACAAGAGAACTGACAGCGGGGCTTTAGGTTGTCCCTTTGTATTGTATCATAAAAGACCTACAGTAAACATTAAACACAAAGTGAAAGACCTACAGTGTCATTTAAATGAAAACAAACAAAGAGTGGATATGACTAATTTTGGGATAAGTAGTTGGTGAAATGAAAACATGGTTCCATCCATCCATCAGCCTTTCATGGTCCACTGCTCCTCCAAAATGGGGTTTTACCATAATCGCCACGCTTGGCAGGCGGGTTGGCGATCGCAGTGGATGTTTTTAGTAGACAGGGGAACGCTGCTGCCCGGTCCCCCGGTAATCCCTTAGTCGACTTTTACGACTCCCATAGGAAGAGACGGGGTGGAGCTATTCCTGGTACCGGCCCCACACGGATTATATTATTTTTTTATTATTTTAAATATTTGGTATCTAAATGATAAATCATAAATCCATAGGTCTGGAACTAAATTTTAGTAAATGCGAAATTTTCCTAAGGGATGATATTAATAAATCTTTGGCTTTATCAAAATTTAACACTGGCACCAAATATTAAAATTGTAGAGAAGAACTCTCTCCGTCTCCTTGGATCCCCGATTTTAGAAGAAGGTTTCGAATGTTTCATAGATGAGAAAATACAAAATTTTTGTGAAACTTCAGACCGATTATTTAAAATTAACATACATTCGGCTTTTACTATATTTCGATATTGTTGTTTTATCCCAAAATTTATGCATACTTTCCGTTCCTCCCCATTTTGGAAAAAATATTCGACTTTGGTTAAAATTGATAAAATTATACGAAATACAATATGCAAAATTTTAAATGTGGCTTTGAATGACCAAGCCTGGACACAAGCTTCTTTACCAATTCGCAAAATTACTGATGTCAGTTTACCGGCTTTTTTGCTTTTTTGTCATCGGTACATAGTACGGAGAAATTAACCAGGGAAATTTTAGCCAACAAACTAGTTGATTCTGAAATACTATGCAAGAACGATGCCATAGACGCTTGGAAAACAGCCGTTCCGAACACCGTTTTGCCTGATGACTTGTCCTCCCAGAGACAGTGGGACGAGCCGCTCAGCAAGCAAATCAGAAAACAATTAATAGATAATGCTGATAGTGCTGCTGAACGTGCGCGTCTACTGGCTGTGGGACGATGGGAATCAGGTATATGGCTGCAAGTACTTCCCTCGTTCAATATAGGTACCATGTTGGACGATGCAACTTTCCGCATTGCCACTTGCCTTCGCTTAGGTGCACCAAGTGTTTGCTCCGCATCACTGTCATTGCGGGGAAAGGGTCGAAAGCCTAGGACACCATGGCTTATCATGCAGTAGGAGCGCAGGTCGTATACTGCGACACGCTCATCTTAATTACATCATTCGTCGTGCTCCGCTGGCGTACCAGCTGTGCTTGAACCTAACGGCTTGGTACGTGACGATGGCAAAAGACCAGATGGTATGTCACTTCTACCTTGGAAGTTAGGCAGGTCTCTGGCGTGGGACGCCACAAGCGTAGACACCCTAGCGCCATCGCATCTTCCAAGTACCGCGATATATGCTGGTGCTGCTGTTGCTTCAGCGGAGACGCTCAAACGGCGCAAATATCATAATCTTATTGAAGATTATGTTTTTGAGCCGTTTGGGGTTGAGACGCTTGGGTCATGGGGTCCTAGTGCACTTTCGTTATATAGCGAAATTTCAAAAAAACTAGTCGACTTTTCGCGTGACCAGAGGGCTGGCCTTTACTTTGCACAAAGAATAAGCATTGCCATACAACGTGGCAATGCTGCCAGCCTTCTGGGTACGTTACCCAATGACAGTGACGCGGAGGAATTCTTCGATGCCTAGAATTAGCCTATTTCTAAATATTATTATTGTAATTAGTATTGGATTTATTTTTATTAAATTTATTTTTAGAGTATTGTATTTCTCTAGTGGTAGAACCTTGCTTATCCCAACATAAATGGGCCGGCTCGATCGGGGAAGTACCACCCTCTCACAAAAGACCAGAGTGTAACAACGGTTGTTAATCTTACCGTAGTGATTCGTATGGTCAGTGAAAGCACCGGAGGCCCAGACCCCTTCTTATCCTACATATCCTCTCCTTACTATCCACGTTATCCACCTCCTAACCCTTTCCTTGGAGATGGCAACGCACTAGTGATGCCTCTGGTGTTGCTAGCGTCTATAGGCTAAGGTAGATAACCGCTTACCATCAGGTAGACCATATGCACGTAAGCCACTCACGTAGTATAAAAAAAAAATTTGCTATTCTTTTCTCTGTTTATTGAAGTGAAAACTTCTTTTAGCGCGGTACGCATATTTATATACCAAATGATGAATAAATACACTCAAATACTACAATAAATAATTATAATATAGGTAATATGCTGGAAATGGATACGATTCAACATATAGGGCAGAGGTGTATTACACACCCACGACTCGCCAGCTATGCTTAAGTCCCACGTAATAGGGGGCGAGCCTATTGACGTCTACCGGGCACATTTCCAAACTCTGGGCTGCTACTGAGATATTTTCTTTTTAGGAAAAAGCTCAATAACAAAAAAAAATATTACGTTATATATTTATTATATAGATATGTAGTCGTTAATGCCCTTAATAGGTACGTCATAACCCATGCATACTTTACATAAGATACATGAACAGAATCGAATCAAAAAGCCGCACTGTTAAAAAGAACAATTACACAAATTATCTAACCAGTGTAACTACATACTGAGTTAATCAATTTCCTATCCATACGAACTGTGAAGTTTTAACCTGGCCCTTGAAACTGCATAGAAAGAAAGCTATCTATTACCGCAAATAAAAGTTGTCTATAAATAGCTAGTCAATGAAAATATGGGGTAGCCATGCGAAGGCAACAACTGCGACGTTGCATCATAAATAAAATATTCAACTTAAGACCAGTAACTGCGTCACTCTTGACCTACCTTAGAAACTTTAATAACACATGTAATGGTTTGATACACATATTATATTGTACTTAAATATCACTTGCTTACTTATCATCACGCCATCTCCCTTGAGGGGTAGGCAGAGATAACAGAGTGCCAAAAGGCTATATTTTGGCACACATATCTCACTTCCTCAACATTCATAATTCTCTTGTATACGGTAGCCGATTTCGGAGACTCATGACTCCACCTTTCTTCCTATAGGTTCGTATAGAGACCGAGACTCACCTACCTAGACCAAATCGGTCTTGTAAATGCATTCCGATAGATGGCGTTGGTCGTAAAGACAAATGTGATGAGGAAATTGAGATGAACGAATAGGTTTGTACGATAGCTCAGTGGCTGAGAGCACTTCCCCGCATTGGAAAAGACGCGGGTTCGATTCCCGCTCGCACAAAAAAATCTCTTTCCTTATACACAAATAATTTGTACTGTTAAAAATTGTTAAGTAAAAAGATAGAGTAAAATAAATAGTACTTTATTTTGGTACTATGTACATTTTTTCCTACTTTTAATAACCTGTGTACTTTATTTTCACAAAAAAAAAGGTGGCAACCCTAGATATAACCGAAAAACTAGCATTTGGCTGCGGCGAAGCCGCGGGCAAAGGCTAGTGAATATATAGATAATACCTACGTAAATAATGAACACAAAACACACCTATATTGAGTAGGTATAACCATTTGTAGATCACGCAAATAATTGTCATGTGCGAGAGCCGAGTATGCAGCACTTGTGCTTTGACACGGGATATGGGTACTTATCGAAACCACTCTAGGGATTCTCAAAGTATTTTTATACAAAGTTCGCTTTTTGTCCTTTCCAACGTGAAAGAAGGACTTATAAAAAACAAATGAAAATTCATCTACAAGTTTTCAAATTGCAGATTAAAAAATATATACATATTAATATTTCATGCAATTTCATTGTGACAAAGGTCATATAAATCATGGTAGCTATGCCGTCAGTACAATAATTTGTAGCGAACAAGTGGAATGTCCGCGCTACGGTATAGCAGACTGGACGGCGGATGCGGACGTGACGTCATCCACCCTCGCCCCGGGCCTAACTAAAACACTATAATAGGCACGGTGACTTTTTTCCGCATTGTCTTCTTTTATGCGAAATTGTGACAAATGTAATATTTTATGAGCATTAAAACATGTTCTAGAAGTAGTCTCAAGGCGTGAAATTTTAAACTTGTTAGCAACTCAAACGTGCCGAAATATATGTCCTATTTAAAATGTTTTTACGGGATTAGATATAATATACTATTTGTATTAAGAGTTGAATTAGATACGACGGGATTAACACAATATTTCAAAGGGATTTTCTATCTAAGACTTTTATCCTCTATACCCTAATGACTGTAGTTTGAGAGAAAATGTAAACAAAACAACCAATGTTTCTCAAAGAGTCCAGGTTCACTTATTCATAAATAAAATAATTAAAAAACATGTACAAAATAAGAAACTTAACAAAACTCAAGGAAGTAACATGAAATCGCCTAAAATATTTAGAAACGACACTCTATTATCAGCAAGTTTATAAATAAAAATAAATAAAATTGACGTATCTAAACAACAGCATTTTACTAAAAAAAAAGACTATTTTAGTAAAAGGTTATTTAGTAAAATGCATAATTATGTAAAAGTGTATACGTTACATATAACGAAATACTTATAAATTTTTAAAGTTATTGCCTGTCTATCTGTTTGTTTCGGCTAATCTCCGAAATGTTTGGATCGATTTGGACGAAACTTTTACTTTTTTATTGCGTGTAGTGGCAGACGAGCCACGGCCCATCTGATGGTAAATGGTAACCGTCGCTCATGGTCTCAACTATACCGAGAGTATTGTCAAGCCGCTGCTCACCATTTCATTTCACAGATATGAAGTGAAAGAATAAACGGCTATCTCCTGCTACAGCCAAAACGCAACGATGTTCTTCATGGCCGGCCACACGGGAGATGGTGGTACCAACCCGCTCGGGCCCGATACCAAGTGAGTACTCTCACTTGGTACCCAGACCAACTACCAGTCATGCAATGGATGATAATTGCTTACTTCCCTTAGTCGCCTAATACGACACCCGTGGGAAAGAATGGGGTGGTGACACTTGTATTCTTCGTCCGTCACCACACGGACACGACTTATTTGCATTTAGCTGATGTTATAATGAGTAAATTAATTACTGTTGTTCTAGTTTATTACATCCAAACTTATTTTCATTTAATATTTTTGAGTGGCATATAAAAGTTTACCTTTTGTTTCACAGCTTCCTTAATACCATCCATCCATCCATCAGCCTTTAAACGTCCACTGCTGGACATAGGCCTCCCCACTAGAACGCCACAACAAGCGGTCCCGTCATGGGGGATAATGCCGTAATCGCCACGCTTGGCAGGTGGGTTGGCGATCGCAGTGGATGTTGTTAATACTCGCTCGAGGAAGTGCTGCTACCCACTCCCCTGGCATTTCCTCAGTCGGCTCTTACGACTCCCGTGGGTAGAGAGTGGTGGGACAATTCTAAGGCCGGCCCCACACGGCCCACGACTTCCTTAATACAGTATAGAGCAACACTCAAATATATTATGTAGGCACAAAATGATTTCTCGTAACCCAACGTTCAATACGAAAACACGTGCTAAAGATTTACTATAAAACGAGTCACGTTTATGTTCTAAAAACTTTAATATATCCCTTTAGCGGTGTCGCAACTATATACCGTTATAGGTACCTACCTACTATAGATAGGAGAATATCGGGTTTAATCATTGAGAGTTATCTTTTATACATCAATATGTATAATACTTTAAAATTCAATAAGCCGGTTATATATATATATATATATAACTAACTAACTTATCATCACGCCATTTCCCTTGCGGGCTAGGCAGAGAGAACAGAGTGCCAAGAGGCTCTATTCTTGCATACATCTCTCGCTTCCTCAACATTCATAACTCTCTTCATACACGCTCGCCGGTTTCGGAGACTCCTGACTCCACCTTCCTTCAATAGATAACCAATTTGGTCTAGGTAGGTAAGTCTCGGTCTCCCCCTGTACCTACATCCTTCGCATTGTATATCTTCTTAGCCAGTCGCTCGTCCGGCATTCTTTCCACATGTCCGAACTATCGGAGCATTCCCTTTCGCATCTTTACACCAATACTCTCTTTCATACCTACTCGCTCTCTTACGTCATTGTTACGAATGCGGTCAGTCAGCCTCACTCCACAGATTCTCCGCAGAGATCTTTCGACCGCATTGATTTTGCTCTCATGCTCCTTTTTACATACCCAACTCTCGCTTCCATATAATAACGTTGGGGCAAGCACTGCGTTGTGTATTACACGTGCCTTCTGGCTGAGGTGGTGGCTGCCGAGAAGTTGTCCCAATGCTCCGTTCACTCTATTTCCCGTATTCACTCTTCTTTATACATCAGTGGTGTACCTTCCATCCCGACTGAATCCACATCCAAGATATACAAATTCATCCACTTGTTCCAGCACACCATTTCCTATTGCTACTCTAACATCTGTTCTGGCTTCTTCTCTTTCAAAAACCATTACTTTGGTTTTGCTCACATTCACACGTAGGCCCCTTTTCTTATATTCTTCTGCCATTACGTCGACTAGGGCTTGCAGGCCAGTCGCAGACTGCGCTAATAGGACCGCATCGTCTGCATATAGCAGCGAGTTAACCACTGAGTCGCCCATCTGAACTCCCACATTCATTTCATTCAACCTTTGTAGACATTTATCCAGATATATGATAAACAGTCTGGCTGATAGAACGCACAAAAAAATAAAATAATAATATTTACATTATAGTTACTTATTAATATTATTTATTTAGGTATATAAATTAATATACCTAGACCTACTAAAAAAACAATGCCGGACCGCAAGCGGGTAGCTCGCGGGCCGCATGTCACCGACCGCTCGTTTAAATTATAGATGAACATATTTGCGTAAGGTGCATTCGGGTAACGCCTAAGATCGGGTAATTCTAATAACTACAATTTTCTACCAAACGCTGCAATATTTTGTGCCCTTGCACTAATCCGTCACCACACGGACAACTTTTTGTTATATTCATCTTAATAGCGATATTCCTTAAAAAACAACTAAATATATTTTAAGGTAATAAGTTCTCGTTTCTTAATAAAAAAAAATACAAGTGACCAAAATATTTCATATACTTACATTGTCACAAAATGTTCATTACGGTACTTACAAGTATTATTCGCGAACTGCTAAGATAGTAGAACTAAATTTATTTATGAAGTTATGATTGTGCTCTTAAGACATTGTTAGCTACTTATAAGTAACCCAATATAAGTAATATATGTAATGATCTCAGTTTACATACTTTTAAATTATTTCAGAATCATGCTAAACACTTATGTAATAAAGAAGATACCAAAATATATACAAGAAGATGTCCCTATCCCGTGCCTATGCAAGGTCTCATAGGCAACTTGAGACTTATTTTTAATAAACATTAAATTTTCTCATTATTTGATTTATTTGACACACCTTATATTTAAATAATTTATACTGTTTAAAAGTTTGAGTACCGTAGGCTAGTTATCGGGTAATTCCGAAATTCAAATTACACACTTATAACGTTTAGACCACATAGTACCCAAATTCGATACATAAATTTCGTGAGGGTAAACCTGAACAAAAAAGAAACTTGTTCCTTATGCTCAATATATATAATATCAATTTTTCAGTATCATTCAGAATTACCCGAACATATTTCGGAATTGCAATCTGATTTAAAAATTTAGCAAGGTTTTCAAACACTTATATTTAATAATTTAAGAAATAATTTAATAATTTAAATAATACAAATCTTTTGGATATAGAACTTTGGCCCACATATATCATAAGACGATATAATTTAAACTGATAACATTACGTTTATTAAGGCTGACTTTTTGATGATTGTACAAGAACCCGATGAACTTATCAAAAATCCTTTCGTAAATACCCGAATGCACCTTACTCAATTATTTATCACTTGCTAAGGTAAATTTTAGGAAATATTTGTCATAAATTTGGAAAATTCAAAAGTGCACGCTTCATTTTTCATTGAATAAGTAACTACATAATAATGTAAGTACCTATTGGTCTTACTAAATATGTAGTTTTCAATAAATCACATAGATAGCGCTAATTTCAAAAAAGTACTAATGTGGTTCTCATGTCTTAAATAGATGGCGCTAATTTTAAGAAGTACTACTATATTGGTTCTATAGAAGTAGTTCTCACTAAATAAGGTAGATAGCTGGGTTTAGTGTATGATTGAATCGACCATACATATTCAAACTCTTTATTTTTGTTTATCTAATAACAATTAAACCACATCGAATCAGACTGAAAAGTGATAAGGTTCTATTCCTAATTATATTGAAGCGTAAAAGAAAAAAAAAACACTCGATTAGTAAAGTATTTCGGTTGTTATCGTGATAGCATACACTATCCGCACATACCGACACGCGGACGTCCAAGACAGAACTTTTTTAAACAGCTTTTTAGCTAGTAACAAAAATGGCATCAAAAATATTATGAGTGTTAAAAATTGTGTTTTTTCTTGATATGTGTGTATATATTATTTTACAAGTGCTTAAGTGATTCCTTCTTTATCTCTATCTGAATTAAGATAATACACTTATTCATTCTATTTACCTTTTGATATGAAACATCTAATGCGGAGGGAGGATAAAATGGGCAGTTAGCGTGGCGACACTTTTATTTTACTTGTCCCGTTCAAATCTTGCAAGTTCAATTTGACACACTTCCCGATTTCCGATTGAGCTGAAATTTTACACGCAACAATTATGATTGACAATGCAATATTATGATGACATGGAGCAGATCTGATGGTGGAGCTGGAAGGTGGAAATAGCAACTCTATAATGAAGCGACGCAATCCCCTCGACTTTGGACTCGTTTGATTCGTCTAGATGAGTATGTGCGTGTTTCTAGGTGGTATTCAGGGTCTGATGATGGCGCTGGAAGATGGCCATGAGGAAGCTGGAAGGTGGCCATAGGCCTCCTTTAAAAAAAGACATCACCCCATCGAGTTTGGGCTCGTATGATTCATCTTGATGAGTACTTTCTTTCTAGAGCTGGAAGGTGACCACAGTAACTCTGTAATGAAACGACGAAACCCCATCGAGTTTGGAATCGTTTGATTCGTCTTGACGAGTACTTTGTCTTTAGATGGTATCCAGAGTCTGATGATAGAGCTAGAAGGTGGCCATAGGAACTCTGTTATAAAATGACATAACCCCATCGAGTTTGGGCTCGTATGATTCGCCTTAACGAGTACTTTGTCTCTAGATGGTATTCACGGTCTGATGATAGAGCTGGAAGGGGCCATGGGTACTCGGTAATTAAACGTCGCAACCCATCGATTTAGAGCTAGTTTGTAGTTACCTTGAATAGTGCCATAGTCCTAGAATCTAGATGATATTCAGGATCTGATAATGGAGCCGGATGGCCATGGGCACTATGCTATAAAGCACCGCAATCCCATCAGCTTTGGAATCATTTGATTCGTTTTGACAAGTACTTCGGCCCTAGATGATATCCAGGGCCTGATGGTGATGATTTATGTCCATTTCCGTTATTTTACCCACGTCATAATTTTGTACAAGTACATTAAAAAAGTTATGATTATTTTATTTCTAGGTACCTACTCATTATTTCTACAAAATAATTTCGATGTTTTCTCATCTGGTAGACGTCCCGCGACGTCTAGTTTTTTATTTAATATGTATTATAAAGTTTAAACTTTAAAAAATTATTTATAATAAAGCATATCAAAATAATATTTAATAAAGCATAGACTTAAATGTTTCTTAGGCCGTGTGGGGCTGGCTTTAGAACTGTCCCACCCCTCTACCCACGGGAGTCGTAAGAGCCGACTGAGGGAATACCGAGGGAGTGGGCAGCAGCACTCCCTCGAATATTAACAACATCCACTACGATCGCCAACCCGCCTGCCGAGCGTGGTGATTACGGCATTATCCCCCATGACAGGACCGGTCGTTGTGGCGTTCTCTTAGGGAGGCCTGTGTCCAGCGTGTAGTGGACGTTGAAAAGCTGATGGATGGATGGATGGAAATGTTTCAGCTATATAGCCAATATTTTCCACAGAAACACCTAGGTACGTCGTTCAAGCAATATTATACTTCAACGTCAGTTCCTGTGAAAATTACTTTCAATATTCTCATCTTCTTTGTCCTTTCTCAAGGCTTTGTTTCAAAGAAAATTAATGTCAATTTGATATAAGTAAGTACAAGTTGACAGATATTGGTTCCTTTAAAATATAACACATGCTCATTTTGTTGGCATAAAAGAATGTGTCTTGAATTTTCTCGACTGATCATATTCGCTAAAATAATTTTCTCATTTTCTTTACATAAATTAAATTGTATTCACACAGGAGTCGTTGCATAGGCAGTGAATTATTAATGATGAGCAAACATTGGCTGAATCTTGACCTTGCATTTTCGCTACGAATTGGTCTTGTTCGTGCCAATGTGCGATCTTAGTCTTGCAAGATTAACACCGAATTTGCTATTATGAAATGGAAGGGTAATAAAACGTAGACACTTGATAATAATTATTATGTCATGAACTATATTATTACTAGCAGTAACCCGCCACTTCGTTCTTGTGCAATTTAGTTATTTTGAAATGGATCTTTTGTCTGTTTATCTGTTTGTTTGTTCGCGCATCACACAAAAACTATTGAACGGATTTTGATGCAACTTTTTTGTTTGATAGATCTAGATTAGACTTAAAAACTGGTATACACTTTATCCCGCTACTATATCGCAAACCAGAGATAAAACCTAAATTATAAAGCTGTAACATAACTATGTCTGTACATTTAAGATATTTGAGAAAAAATGACTGTAATAGGCTATATAATAGGCGTGTATAAAAACAAAACTATTTTTTGCTCGCCTCATAAGCGAAGCGTTGAGGTGGGTTCTACTCCCGGTTGACACGGCACAGCTGATTTTTCAAACTTAAAATGTCTCTATTTATCATATATTGCACTTGTAAAATAATATCTACACGCACATATAAAGAACAAACACTATTTTTAACTCATGATATTTTTGATGCCATTTTTGTTATTTAAATTCGTTAAAAAACTGTTTGAAAAAAATCTGACTTGGACGTCCGTGAGTTGCAGGTAATGTATGTTAACAGGATAACGACCAAAATACTTAATTAATCGAGTCTTTTTTTTTTCGTTTACGAATTATTATGTCTAGGAATAGAGCCCTATTATATAAAAAAAAAATACTGAATATTTACTGCATTTACGCTCGACGCGACACTAAAACCAGCGCCTTTCATGAGAACTACCTACCTTTTTACGTACGCATAGCCACCGGTGGTTTTACTATCGTCAAAAGAGCGTTCTTTTGACGATAGTAAAACCACCGGTGGCTATGCGTACGTAACGGCGGCTTTCGCCTGGCCGGTACATTGTTTTTTGTTAAAAGAAAGTTCTTACCTTTGCTTGACGAACTGATGATATTTGTCAAGTATAATAACTATTTTATCCATAACAATAATTAAATAAAACTTGAGAGGTGTCAAGGGACACCCGGATGGAACGAAGTTCCTTTCGATTAATTAGTGAAGGAATTGTAATAATATTTTATTTCTTTTAAGTTATAATAATATTTTTTTTATTATTAACAAATATAATGTAATATAAACTTAATCAGTAGGCTCAATTTTCGTAATAATTGGCTTGTGGTAACTGAAGTAGGAAACATATGTTTGGCATTCTATTTTATTTAAATGTCTTGAAAAAACTGCATCAATGGTAGTATTATATTTTGTTGTTGATTTAAACTTATATAAAAAACCAAACAAAAAGCAAAAAGTGTCGTGATAACTTTTCGTAAGAATTTTTTCCGTCTAGCCCCCTTTCACAACGCACGATAAGGAACTTCGTTCCAAAACACTAAACACACGTAAATAATAACACACCAACGTTATAAAACACGAAAAAATCATATTTTACATACCACAATTTTGCGTGGCCTTGGCGTCACGGTGTTTTCACTTAGAACAAAGTATAAAATTATAAAGCAACCAAGTTAGGAAGATAAATGGTTTAGAGATTTCATGTTGAACTCATTGATTTTTAAATAAGTCGTATAATATTGTCCAAAGTTGCAATTTCCTATTGATAGATATCGCTGTTTTAAAGTAAAAGAGATATTGACAAATGCATCCTTAGATGTCGCAAGTGGCAATTTTAGATGTATTCAGTTGCTTTTGTATATATAGAATCACAATATTGCTTTTTTTGTAAGGAAACTAGCGATGTCTTTTTGTTTTCTTAAATTGTTTTTGTTTACAGTTTAACAAATTATTCAATTTTACATGTTTATATATATTATATGCACTTATGCAGGTATATAATTATGTAAACTCATCGATTGTTGTTCTTACTAATTGCCAGATGGCGCCTTGCAATATAGAAGTACTTCTTAAAATTAGCGCTAGATTGCGTATAAGACATGAAACCCACATTAGTACTTTTTGAAATTAGCGCTATCTATGTGATTTATTGAAAACTACTTAGTAAAACCAATACATTATTAGTTACTTATCAAATAATCAATTTTATTGTGAAAAATGAAGATTATGAGGCGTACAGTTTTGGATTTTCCAAAGTATTTCGATTTTTGTCTGTTTATCTGTTTGTTTGTTCGCGCATCACACAAAAAATACTTAACGGATTTTGATGCAACTTTTTTTATTTGATAGCTCTCAATTAGACTTAAATACTGGTATACATTTTATCCCGTTACTATATCGGGAACCTGAGATACAACCTAAAGACTAGCTTTTGGTTGCGGCAGAGCCGCAAGCAAAGGCTAGTATACCATAAAGCTTTATCTCGGTTCAGTTTATTTACTTGTGTGGAAATATGTTGCATTATATGTATTTGTGACTACAATATTTTGACTCAGAGATATGAGTATAAGCATATAAGTATTTTTTATTATTTTGATTAGGTGGTAGGTAACTGTCTGCAATAAAATAAAGAGGTGTATGAGGCAGCGGCTTCAGGGCTATTCACAATTACCAGTGAAATGTCAAACGGTCCCAGTGGTCCACCAATACAGGCGGAGAGACGGTGGTGGTTATTTTAGCGGGTAAGATTTCTACGCTGCTCGTTGCTCCAAAAAACGAGGTGTGCGGATAATGTCATTAATTTTATCTAAACGTAAAGAAAGGTATTGTTCTCAATCAAAAAGACTGAAAAAGCCCGACATTCTGATATACTGCTGAGATAAGTGAAAGGTACGAAATGAAACGAACTCGTGTAAATGTGAAGGTTCTTTTACAAAATTTCCGTTTCACTGAACTCGCGTTGTAATAAAAGTTTCGATATGGAGGCAGGACAAAAGCTTTGTAACGATAAACTGACAGTGAATTTCTCAGACAAAGAACTCAAACAGCTTTAATGTTGAAAAGCTTAGCCAAACTATTCCTTTTTATACGTATTCGAAGTATTTTCTTACAATTTCAATAGAATGTTCATACTTATTAGATAAGTAACGTACATAAAAACATTGATGTATAAAAAATAGAAGATCCACAATTAGACACTAAAAATGTGCACTATAAATAAGTGCTAATTACGCTTTCCTGCACTCATTTCGTTTAGTGTTGTTTCGACACGCGAGCAGCCGCAACATCCGCAACGTATCAACATGCCTAATAATAAGTATTAACATTCTTTTGAAAAACTCATCGACTGTTTCTTTTTATATAGTTCTTACTGAAAGTGACATTACACTCACGCACGCAGTTAAAACTTGTTACTCTATACTAGTCTATCTATCTATACTATTATAAAACTGTAACGGAGCTGTGTCTGTACAATTAAGATATTTGAGAAAAAAATACTGTAATAGGCTATACATAGGCGTGTCTAAACGCAAAACATTTTTTTTAGAATTTTTGTCTGTTTATCTGTTTGTTTGTTCGTGCATCACGCAAAAACTACTGGACAGATTTTGGTGAAACTTTTTATTTAATAGTTCTTGATTAGACTTAAAAACTGGTATACATTTTATCCCGCTACTATATCGGGAACTCGAGATATAATCCAAAAACTATCTTTTGGTTGCGGCGAAGTCGCGGGCAAAGGCTAGTATTTTAAAAGATGAATGCGAAGTGAATTCTATATATTTAAATAAGACTATAATTATGTACAACTTTTGCCACGGTTTCTAAACACAATTTGTGTATCCTTCATTTATAATCAATGACATAAAAGTATTTTTGTTATATTAGACGAGCCACGGCCCACCTGATTATGTATTTATCTAGATTATAATATATCCCTATACGAAATTTTGTGCAAGTTTAAATGAACTTTGTTTAAATGAAGTTTAATTGTTAGTTGTAAAAAATAACTATCCTAAAGTAACTATTATTTTTTCGCAATTATAAGTTACTTGTATGTTAATGAAATCTCTCATCTATCTACCTACGAAAATCAGTGATAGTCTAGTGGTAAATAAAACCAAGGACTGCGAAGACAATGATATCGAGTTCGATTCCAAGCCTAAGGCGCACACCTCTGACATTTCTAGATTTTTGGAAAATATCTATTCACAATTTTAATTATTACTGCTCGGTGAAGGAAATAAGGCAAATATTGCGCGGAAACCTAAGAGATTTTCTCTACTTGTGAAGTCTGCCAGCCCGCACTGGGCCAACGACCACTTTGAAAGAAGACCCGTGCTCAGGGGATAGTTGAAAAAAAAGGTTGAAAAAAAATTTACCTACCAAATTCATCATCTGATCAACCGTTATAGCATGACTGACAAACAAACATCCAAGCATCTTCACATACTTTCACATCTATACTATTATAAAGCTGTAACAGAGCTGTGTCTGTACATTTAAGATATTTGAGAAAAAATTACTATAATAGGCTATATGGGCATGTCTAAACACAAAACATTTTTTTTTAGAATTTTTGTCTGTCTATTTATCTGTTTGTCTGTTTGTTTGTTCGCGCGTCACACAAAAACTACTGAACAGATTTTGATGCAACTTTTTTTATTTGCAAGGCTTTGATTAGACTTAAAAACTGGTATACATTTTATCCTGCTACTATATCGGGAACCTGAGATATAACCGAAAAACTAGAAAATTATTTAAACTAGATTTTTTTTAGAACATATTTAAAATAACTACTAGATAGATTTTGATGCAACTTTTTTATCTGAAAGGCCTTGATTTGACTTAAAAACCCGCTACTATATCGGGAACCTGAGATATAACGGCGAAGCCGCTGGCAAAGGCTAGTTTATAATATTAGTAGGAAAGTTGGATATACATACCTATATACAAACAAGCATTAGTTCAATTTTTATTTTACAAGGTACTTTCTATCGTAAGAAGACAGCCAGGCCACGGAAATGTTATCTAAACATTACCGTGGCCTGGGTCTTTCATATTGCAAGCGTCAGCCATTTTTAATATTCTCTCCTTTTATGTTCGTTCTTTTGTTACGCGAGACGGTTAGTTTTTTGGTAAGTGTGTGTTCTTTTTATCGTTTCTAGGTTTATTATTATATTGTACCTACCTATAATATACACTATCCTTTTAGATGCAATACATGTATGTACTTTTCGTTACACTTTCACGTCGTAACTACTGAACGGATATTTATGAATTTATTACATATAATCCGCAATGCTAAAAAATATATAGGGTACATTTTAGGTATATCGCCAAATTAGACGATTCCTGTGGACTTTTGTCCCGAGAAAATGTAATGTCCTGTGGGATTATTAAATTGTAATCAAATTGTATTGTACTGTGTGTAAAAGTGAAAAATAATACCCACATGTGTTAAGAGAACACTGTGACTTTATTGTTTTTACTGGCAGACCTGACAAAATGTTAGGAACTTGCATGACGTAAGCGCTTCTAATAAACCATAACAACATTAAAAAGTCTGTATAAATAATTCATGGTTGTATTATATGAGATGTATATTTAAAACTGCCTCGGTGGTGTAGCGGTAGTGTATGCGACTGCTATTCATGAGATCTCGGGTTCGATTGCCGGGTCGGGCAATGTTATTGAGCTTTTTCCTTAAAATAAAAATTCTCAATAGCAGTCCGGAGTTTGGAAATGTGCCCGGTAGACGTCAATAGGCTCGCCCCCTATTACGTGGGAATTAAACATAGCTAGCGAGTCGTGGGTGTGTAATACACCTCTACCTACCCCTTCGGGGAATACGTGATGCTATGTGTGTGTATATTTTATATAATACAACCCTATATATTCGTGAAATCTCTAAATATTCTGCTTAAATGCTCTTATTAAAAATTATGAAATGTTTTTTTTTCTACTACGCAGTGGCATAGATAGCGACCTCCTGAGCCTAGTGTTATGGGTTCTAGAACAATTATTTATGTGATCCACAAATAGTTGTTTTGAGTATGGGTGTACTTCGTGTAGGTTATATTGCATGTTTCTAAAGACCCCCGCGATACAGGGAATATTCCTTAATGCAGGGTCTTTAAACAATATCGTTGCATAGTTTGAAGAATACAGCGGCGAAAAATGTATACTACATATTTATAGATTATTTATTATTGTATGTAATTGAAAATGTAAAGAACAACTTCTTTAATGTGGTAGTGGTACTGGCTACCACCAAGTCAGAGTAGGTATTAAGGCCCGAGCAGATCGGTACCACTGTCTGACGTGTGGCCAACCGTGATCCACCGCGGTGTGTTTTGGTTATAGCGAGAGGCTTCACCCACCACGTACGACACCCAAGAGAGTCTTACGCAGACCCCACGCCCCTAACCGGTGGCCCTTAATACAAGTACAAAATTAATTTCAAGGCACCATTGTATAATAATAAGTTCGGAATGCCTCTATATAACCTTGCTTCTTTAGTCCACAATTGCAATAATTGTGAAACGATATAATGGTGGATAACATCTACCTTTGTAGTTCAATACCATATGAATAAAAATGGCACAAGTTAATTAGTTTTAGGTGGGTAAGTATATAAAACCTAGACGTCTCGGGACGTCTACCAGATGTGAAAACATCGAAATTATTTTGTAGAAATAAAATGATAATTACTTGACTACTCCTCAAGACGAATCAAACGAGTACAAACTCGATAGGGTTGCGTCGTTTCATTACAGAGTTACTGTGACCACCTTCCAGCTCCATCGTCAGACCCTGGATACCATCTAGAGACAAAGTACTTGTCAAGATAAATCATACGAGCCCAAACTCGATGGAGTTATGTCGTTTTATAACGGAGTTCCTATGGCCGCCTTTTAGCTCTATCGTCAGACCCTGGATACCATCTAGAGACAAAGTACTCGTCAATACGAATCAAACGATTCCAAACTCGATGGGGTTGCGTCGTTTCATTACAGAGTTACTGTGGCCACCTTCCAGCTCCATTATCAGACCCTGGATACCATCTAAAGACAAAATACTCATCAAGAAGAATCAAACGTGTCCAAACTCGATGGGGTTGCGTCGTTTCATTGAGTTACTGTGGCCACCTTCCAGCTTCATCATCAGCCTCTGGATACCATCTAGAGGCAAAGTACTCGTCTAGACGAATCATATGAGCCCAAATTCGATGGGGTTGCGCCGTTTCATTATAGAGTTCCTATGTCCACCTTCCATCTCTGTCATCAGACCCAAGACATCGTAATATTGCATTGTCACGCGATATACACGTGAGTGTAAAATTTAAGCTTAATCGAAAACCGGGAAGTGTGTCAAATTTAACTTGCTAGATTTGAACGGGAAAAGTAAAATAAAAGCGTCGCCACGCTAACAGCCGATTTTACCCTCCCTCCGCATTAGATGTTTCACATCAAAATACTCAATCATATAAATGATTACGTAAATGAATTGTCTGTAAAAAATGATAATAAAAACACAACAAAAGTTGTATTACTAATCGGGAATTCTGAAGGTATAAATCAGTAAGTTTAAGATAAGTGTTGCAGATCGGTTAAAACCTACCGATTCGCAATTAAAGTTGGCAAAATACAACTTTGCTAAGGCTATAAAAGTAAGGTAGGTTCGGATTCGAAAAATAAACTTTAATAAAATACAGCGTCTCAACTTTCGATCGACTTAAGAGATGTGTGTGCTTCGGTCTACAAATGGCTTTTGGCTGATCGAACCCAGGGATAACAGGCGTAAAACGAGGTTAAACGTGAGAAAACTTTCACTGTGTGGAACCACTAGGTGATTTGAAATTATCTGTTTTCCTTTAACTATATATCCACCCATCCATCCATCAGCCTTTCATCGTCCACTGCTGGACATAGGCCTCCCCAAAACCGGGGGTTTTACCATAATCGCCACGCCTGGCAGGCGGGTTGGCGATCGCAATGGATGTTTTTAGTACACAGGGGAAAGCTGCTGCCCGGTCCCCCGGTAATCCCTTAGTCGGCTTTTACGACTCCCATAGGAAGAGACAGGGTGGAGCTATTCTTGGTGCCGGCCCCACACAGCACTATATATAAATAAAGTTAAATAATGTAAAAAAAAACAATGACACTGACTGTGTTTGCGGTCTACTGGAACTATATGACATTATTTAAAATTTAAAGTAACATAAACGGGTCTTTTTTCGCGTATAAATTAGGGGAAATTATTAACTACCTTTTACCCGACGTTTCAACTGCGTTGCAGCAGCCGTGGTCACGGGACAACTGGAGAGGCGACCTACTTTATTTTTCCTCGACAGTTTGTAGGGTAGATTAATCCACACCGATGTATGTTATTTTAAATATGTGTACAATTCGCGAATCTCTAAAAGTTACTATATGACTTCAGTGGTCCGCCGGCGGTGGGCAGAGGTGTATTACACACGCACGGTTCGCCAGCTATGTTTAAGTCCCACGTAATAGAGGGCCAGCCATTTGCCGTCGACCGGGTACATTACCAAAGTCTGCGTTGCTTCTGAGAATTATTCTTTTTACGAAAAAGCTCAACAGCACCGCTTGACCCGGGGATCGAATCCGAGACCTCATAATCAGCAGTCGTTCGTCTCAATTTTTTTATAAATTAAATTGTTTAGATTTATGGATCTGCGTAACGCGTTAAATCATTTTATGGAATGTAGAGCCTTGAGACATAATTATTATTCATTTCAGCAGTGATAGCCTTTTATTTTGTTGAGGCGGGAAAATGCACCTAACCGCACACCCCGTCGTTCGAGGCAATGAACAGGGTAGTATGGGGCCTTCACCCACTAAATAAACCTGCCGTTTGCCGTCTCTCCGCCTTTATTGGCGGATCACTGGAACTATGTTACTTTAGTAGTAGCCTAGCGGTAAAACCAAGGACAGACATAGGTATCCAAATCGATTACTAGTCCGAGGTCCTCACACGCCACACTCCTCTGATTTTTTAAGTTTTTCAAAATTGTATTTGTGTTTACCAATTCAAAGCAAGAAACCTAATTTTTGCACTGGGCCTGCGTGGTGGACTAAAGCCCAAATTCCTTTCTGAGAGTAGACTCGTGCCCTATATTTAAGACAGTAAGGGGTTCACAAAAATATCCATTCTTTACATACTTTGTTATTTTTAGAATGGAAAATAATGTAATAAGGTCATTGACCTCCTAAAGTTTAAAGAAAATTGTGAACTTATTCAACTATGAATTTAATCTTATAAACTATCGTTCACGCGATATTTTGTATGTAGGTCTGCTCCGATAATTTGAATAATACTAAGGTTAATAACATACTTATGATGTAGACTAACCACCTTTTTACTGAGTTCCGAGCGAATTTTGTGGAAACAGAAGTAAGGCAGTATGCATTACATAAACACTTGAAGTGCTACAACACACAGTGACGGGCCTCGTGGCGTAGTCAGTAGTGTAACCGACTTCCGTGTACGAGATCGTGGGTTCGATTCCCACTCAGGACAATTATTTATGTGATGAACACAGATATTTGTACTGCGTCTGGGTGTTTTCTATCTATTATATGTATGTATTTACAAAAAAAAGTAATATATGTATTATATCCGTAATCTGGTACCCATAGCACAAGCGTTAAGTATAGTTTGGGACCGGAAGACGTTGTGTGAAATGTCTGTGAATATTTATAATTATAATTACAACAAGTTACAAGTTGGATACATCAGTTGTTTATAGCAGTGTTCCGCAAACTTTTTGTGTTGAAAGTACATCTAAGAAAACGAAAATTTTTGGAGGTACACCACAAATTAAAAATCAGTTTTTAAGTAATATTAATCAACATTTATTACTAATCAAAGAAACAATATTTACCCATACTGGACCATATTGGAATGTAACCAATATGGTCGAACCTTTATGCAGCCATACGCTGTAAAATGTATTTTTAAGCATCTTATTCGGCATAATGCTAGTACAGTGTTTGTATATTTTTTATTAAGTACTTAAAAAGTCGGTAGACTTACTAATAAAGTGAGTTTTTGAACTTCTAGTCACGTTCTAGTCGCACGTAAAATTCACAAAATTCATTATATAGCTCGAGAACTGAGGCAATACTAATAGTGTATTTTGTGGTACATACCGAAACATATCGAGGTCTAGCCTCGCGGCTGGCCAACTCGGCAAAATGGAAGTTTTCACAAAGTTTGCTGACTCGCTATATACACACGTTTTATTTTTGCCCGCGGCTTCGCCGCAGCCAAAAGCTAGTTGTTAGGTTATATCTCAGGTTCCCGATATACCTAGTAGCAGGATAAAATGCATACCAGTTTTTAAGTCTAATTAAGAGCTATCAAATAAAAAAAGTTGCATCAAAATCTGTTTAGTAGTTTTTGCGTGATGCGCAAACGAACAAACAGATAAACAGGCAAACAGAAAAAAAACTAAAAAAAAAAGTTTTGTGTTTAGACACGCCTATATAGCCTAATACAGTATTTTTTTCTGAAATATCTTAAATGTACAGATACAGCTCTGTTACAGCTTTATAATAGTATAGAACAGATTCTCCGTTACACAAGAAGATCAAATAGAGGATTCTTAAATATACATTTCCCACAAATCTCATTGAGAGTACTCGGCTTAAAGATACTTTTTAACGATAAAATCCTTACTCTCAGAGGTTCATCTGATAAAAGGGTAATGCGGTTTGTAAGTCTCGTAAACATTCTTCTTCAAAAGGCTAATCAGCTTAAAAGCAAGCCTTTGACTCAGATCTGAATGTGAAGTACATAACATTAGAGACTCGTCGTAGTATTTGTTTGTGAGTGTATCTACTAGATAAACAACGTTTCATGTTTCCATCAGAGAATGTTATGTTCTTTTATAGCTTTTGGTGGCAGAGGAGACATGGCCCATTTCATGGCATGCATAACTGCCAGTTATGTACTCACTAAGAGTACTAATAAATGGAGGGTTATCACCTGTTTACACACTAAGGTGTTGTACTCGGGAGACAAGCTGACTTCTAAGTTGTACGTAACTCTACCGTCTGTAGTGTATTGGGTGACAATTTCTTACTTTCTTTAGTCACTTGTGTTATATCAGTCACCACACGGATAAAGATCCTGAAACAGTATTTTAGAAAATAATCGTTTTGTAAGTTTTTGCGGAGTAAATTAACGGTGGGTAGCAGCGGATTAGCCCTACGGGTCGACGTTTACGTTTTCCACATTAAAAGTTATAAGAGCTATAAGGCATGCCCAATAGTGAAATTACGGGAACGCAACTTCGTCTTTGTAAACTGAAACTTGATATATAGAGCCAGGCAAACCTCACAGAAATTTCTTATCAGGGTTAAAATATGCATGTAAGTATACAAAGGAAACATCTGAATTGCAAATACTCTTAAGTTTAATAGAACATTCTAGTAATACAATCGTTGCAAATATATTAATTGACTTAATAATCTTCAACCAAATATTAATAAGGACATCCAAAGGAATACCCACATATCCTCCCGTCCATTAAATATTAGTAGGATACAAACATATGTGCTGTATGGATATTCGTGCGTCAATTTGAGGAGGAGATCAGTGTGACACATGTACTAAAGAATTGTACATATATGATTATTGTTAAGATGTATATTCAGTACTTGATTCAATTCTTTCCAATACGTATTTCACGTCGTAGCTGTCGATCAAGTTGATTATTGTGCTGTCGCCGATAGTACCACGTCAGTGCTGAGACTGGTACCGCCTTATACTGTTACTATGAATCTTATCGTTCAACATTTCGATCAGTGACGTAACTGATCAATGTAAGAGCCTCCGCACATTGAGCCACTAGAGGCGACCTCACTAGAACGACTAGTGGTCGCCACAAGTTGCGGACGCGTTTCTCCATACATTTTGTTTAGCATCGGCGCACACCGAACGTTTGAGTGGCCGCGTCCGAGCCACAAGCTGCGGGAGTCGACCGCGCTCACTACTTGTAGCCGCGTTTTGTCGTTCGCCTCTGTCGAGTATGCCGCAAGTGGCAGCCAGTGGCTGCCACTGGTGGCAGCGTGAGTGGTCTGACTGAACCACTGGTGGTCTCGTTTAGTAGCGGCGACTGTAGCCCTAATGTGCGGAGGCTCTATGGGAAAAGTCGCGTATGCTGAATGTGAATTGACGTCGTTAAATTTGAGTTAGAAAATGTTCTATTCTTGAATATAGATCCATTGACAATAGAATACAAAGTTCAAAAATGTGATATCGAAAATAATTGTCACGAGCAGAATTTGAATCTGTATCTCCTGGAAAAGGGTCCCAGATGCTTTGCCAATTCAGCCATCGTGACAATTGCTCGGGACTGTGAATTTCGATAACATATTCATTCTTAACGTCTTGGGTGAAGCCTGCGCCATCTGTCGGAAGTATTTACATACATTATACCGACCAGGTAAACTTAATTTTAAAATTAGGATTTTTACCAAATAATGGCTGGTAATGGTAAACATCTTAGGAGATGCAGGTTGAAATGCTATTTCTTCACCAGCAGTTTAAGTCCCGCGTAATAGGGGGTGAGCCTATTGCTGTCTGCCGGGCACATTTCCAAACTCCGGGCTGCTACTGCGAATTTTTCTTTTTACAAAAAACTCAATAACGCTGGCCGGGATCGAACCCGAGACCTCACCATCAGCATTCGATCACTTACCCACCGTTATAGAAAATTCTACAATAATCCATCACAATATTCATATAACTCCTGAAATGAAGCTTTCAATCAACGTCCTCTCTCTGGCATCGTACAATTATGGAGTATATTTTCAAAGGGGTTTATTTCGTCCAGAATGTTTTAATGGATTGAACGTATAAAAAACAAGTAATAATATTTACTGTGAAATCAAGCTTAGATAGCAACAAATAAAGTATTTTTGAACTAAACAAAATAAGAACTCACTTCGCTCGAAGTGCGCTCTTATTTACAGAGACGTATTTTTCGGGTCGACGCGAAATCTATTGGATTTTTGATCGAAGCAATAAGCAGAATAATTATAACATAAACTGCTTGAAAATATTATTTATCTTTACATTTTATTTTCTAAAGGTATTTTAGTGGACTTAAAATATCTCCTTTATTATTGTATCAAAATTAATGTTTGATTCGTCATTTTCAAGACACCAGATATTTATATTTCTTCAAAAATTATATTACTTATGTGGTACTGACACACAACAAGTTATTGAAACTTACTTATTTCTCGTTGTTTCAGAATCATTCCTGTGATGGCAACATCCCGAAAAGAGCGTTGTGAAAGTAAATAGGTCTATTATTAAAGGAATAATCCATTTATTAACGTAGAAACCCCTTAGTGACGCTACACAAAGTGCTTATAGCAAAACGTCAATAACAATAAATCTTCCAAATTTTAACATTAGTATAAAATAAATGTGGCGTGATTGTACTTTTAAATCAAAATGTTTTTAGTCAATTTGAGATTAGCACTCAAAATAGAATATCTTAGATTAGATACAGTCACCGACATTAATGCATAGTCTTTTAAATACATAAAATAATGTTAATAAGAAGATGCCTCAACGAGCACCCACATCGTCTAACTTGATGCGACCGTTCGTGGTGTTGGCCCTGCCCGGAATGTATTTGCTGTACAAGTACAACCAGTACCGTCAGCAGCAAATGGAGACTGCGCGGCGCCGAGTCACCGAGCGCGAGCTTATGCACCTCAACACAAAAATCGTGAGTATTATTTTCTTCCTCTACCTTTTAGCTAATCCATCAGAAACCCCTATATAAATCTTTTAATCAACGTTGTTTGAAACAGCTGTATCTACAGTATGTGGTGCGTGAAAATAGTTAGTAGTTCACAAAAACTCATTTTTAAAAGTAATATACGAGTACTTTGAATAAAAATTTATTTCACAGTATAAAGTAACATTAATGGCTTTTTTTGTGGGTCAAACCATCGCGTTATTATCACAGTTAGTGTGATAATTGTTGTATAATCATGTCTATCTTTGTCTCTATACACTTTAACATTCCGCTAAAATTGAATATGTTTTTAGTACGGACATCAGATAACTTACATAAATTACTTACTAACATTTAATAGTATGATGGCCTTGAAGTAACCAAGTCGAGTGAGAGATCAAGACCATCATAAAAACAATTACATGCTGGATAAATGCAGTTTCGTGATCAGAGTTGTTTTATTACTAATATGCAAGTGAACCAGTTTTTATTTTATAGTCTGTAAATATCTATAAAATCCTTATATAATATCTTTGTTGAACGTGATGATACTCGTAAACTACGTGTGGTAGCAACGTATAATTTAATATCACATTAATTTATTAAAATTTTCACTTAGTAATAATGACATACAAGCCTAGGATTTGTGTCGTAAGCTTGGAGCCTATTAACGTATTGATAACGCCGAAGGATATTGAGGTAGTTTTGAAGTGTATGAAACGTGGCCAATCTCCGGGCCACGACGAACATTAATTGCACTATGCGGGCCAATTAATATGCGAAGTTTTAGCGAAGCTTTTTAATCTCTGTTCGAGGCACAATTTTTCTAGAGCAGCGCCTGACGTGATGGTTACATTGTTTAAATCCTTCTGTCAGTAATTTTATACGTGTCAACTCTGGACCGATTACACTATGAAGTCCTATAACGCTATCAGAGTAGCCTTAACAATATCTTTAGACACCTCATAGATCTGAAGTGATACTGCAGTGCTTCAGGGATGTTTGTTAAATGGCGTATAGACTCATTCAATGCCATTCATCGTAAAAGAATAGCATCTTTCGTGTCCAGAGTTGGCACCTGTAGTAATCTGTGGTGGGCGAAACCGTTATATTTTTATAACTCGTTATACATTATACTATATTTTTATAACTAATGTTTTACAGAGTTATAATTGCATGCGCAGGTAGATAAGGTACGCCTAAAAAAAATTTAATAATATTTCCCCTTTCAGCGATTCCTACCTTATACAACATTCCGTTTCAGACGGTTCAAGACGTTGTTGTTGTAGGGACTAAGAAAACAAGTGTCCCCACCCCATTCTTTCCCACGGGTGGTTCGATATCAGATGGGCCATTGCTCGTCTGCCACTACATGCAATAAAAAATACTTTGGAAAATCCAAAAGTGCACGCCTCATAATCTTTATTTTTCACAATAAAATTGATTATTTCATAACTAATAATGTATTGGTCTTACTAAGTAGTTTTCAATAAATCACATAGATAGCGCTAATTTAAAAAACTACTAATGAGGTTTTCATGTCTTATACGCCATCTAGCGCTAATTTTAAAAAGTACTAATATATTGGTCTATAGAAATAGTTCAAGTAACACGTTTAACGTGCACACGTTTAACGTGAACAGCGATCAGCCCTAAAACACATTCGGCAAAATGATGACATTTTTGTGTTGAAGGCCGATAAAGGTAACGCCACTGTGGTCATGGACCGTGACGATTATGACTCAAAAATTCAGAATTTATTAAAGGACACAAATTTATACAAAGCAGTGTTATGACCCTACGGCCAGAGTAACACGACGCATACGATCTGTGATCAGGGATTACCAGACTTTATTCACGGAGGAGATATTTTCACGTCTGCATAAGCCTAAGGTTGTGCAGCCACCCCGATTGTATGGACTGCCAAAATTGCATAAACCCAATGTACCATTGCGACCTATCGTAAGTCAAATAGATTCACCGACTTACGATCTTGCCAGGTATGTCGCGTCTGTACTGCAGCCACTAGTGGGAAAAACACAATCTTTCGTGAAAGACTCGCGTCACTTCGTGGAGTTCTTAAAAACTATCAAGCTGGAACCAAATGACACCATGGCCAGTTTCGACGTCGAGTCACTTTTTACTAACATACCGGTTAAGGAATGTATACAGATTGTCAGCGACAAACTCAGGGAAAATAATATTTCGGAGAATATCATTGTCCTATTACGAAACTGCTTAGATGGTAACTATTTCATATACAGAGGACAACATTACCTTCAGATAGATGGCGTAGCTATGGGTAGCCCTGTAGCACCAGTACTGGCTAATATCTGGATGGAACATTGTGAACGCAACGTAATGCGGTTGACGCCGGTAAAAATCTGGAAACGTTACGTTGACGACGTCTTCTGTATCATAAGAGGTAATCAGCAGGATGTAGAAGGAGTAAAAGAACACCTAGAATGCCTACACCCGAAACTAAAGTTTTCTGTTGAGATGGAAACAAACAGATCGCTGGCCTTCCTTGACATAAAGGTCACAGTCAAACCTGACGGCTCGCTTTCGCACTCAGTTTATAGAAAACCCACACACACTAACAAATACCTGGACGCGTCATCTCACCATCATCCACGTCATTTAAAGTCCGTTGCTACATCTTTGGTTAACCGAGCTCATTACCTATGCGACCCTGAACACCTCAAAGAGGAATTGTCGCATGTTCAGGAGGTACTTAAGAAAAACGGTTATAAAATGGATTGCAGACGACCCAGACGTAGATGCAAACGGCCAGCTAATTACGATGTAGACAGACAGCCGGTGTTCTTACCGTATGTGAAAGGGATAACTGATAAAGTTGGAGATGTGCTGCGGAGGCTATCAATAAAAACTATATATACACCCTTATCTAAAGTGGCGCAACAAGTCCGTACCACAAAGGATATTATCCCATTCCGAACACCAGGCGTTTACAAAATTGACTGTAGCTGCGGGAGTTCTTATATCGGCCAAACAAAGAGATCCATCACCGAGAGAGTGAAAGAGCATATCGCAGCCGTAAAGAATAGTCAGCCCGGTAAGTCAGCGATTGCGGAGCATCTACTGGAATCCGGTGCAAATCACTGGATAGCGTTTCACGACCCTAAAATCCTCTCCACGGAACGCCATTTCTACCCAAGGCTGGTCCGTGAGGCGATAGAAATCAAAAAGTACCGAAATTTCAATCGAGGAGATGGTTTTAGGTTGTTATCATCGTGGAACCCCGTAGTGGCCAAGTGTTCGCGTCGCGATTTGTGTCACAGAAAACCGGTCGACACCGTTAGTGTTGTGTGTAGGGACCTTAATACTTTGCGGTCAGAAAGTGAGGGTAGTTGAAGATACTCTCACACAATATAACCGACGAACACCTGCTCTCACCAGTCTACTCGTGACCACGGCTGGTGCAACTCAGCCGAAACGTCGAGGTTAGTCAAAATAATAGTATTTTGATAAGTTTTATGCGCGTATAGACCCGTTAAACGTGTTATAATGAATATAAAACGCGAAAGTTTAAAAAGTACTAGTTCAAGTAATTCTCACGAAGTAAATATTCACTATTTTTTTGTTTATTTAATAACAATTAAACCATATCGAATCAGACCGGGAAAAGTAATAGGGCTCTAATTAGTATAAATTCGTAATCATACTAATTCGTAAAAGAAAAATTAAGACTCGATTAGTAGGTAAAGTATTTTGGTCGTTATCGTGTTATTAACATACATTACCTACAACAAACGGACGTCCAAGATAGCACTTTTTCAAACAGTTTTTTATCTAGTTTAAATAACAAAAATGGTATCAAAATATCATGAGTGTTAAAAATAGTGTTTTTTCTTGATATGTGTGTATATATTATTTTACAATTGCAATATATGATAAATAGAGACATTTTAAGTTAGAAAAAACAGTTTTTCTGCGTGAAACGAGAATAGTACACACCTCAACGCTTCACTAATGAGGCGTGCAAGAAAAAACCCACGATCATAATATTTACACTTAGAAACAATATTATGCAATTATTATTTTATACCTACACTAATTTAAATTATTTACAATAACCAATCGTTGTCACTATAAGACCAACTTGCGAAAGGCTCGGTTCGTAAATCGTCGTCGTGATAGCAGTTAAAACTTCAAATCAAAACCATACAAACAGTTTGACTAACAGAAATATATCATATATCACACAACCTATTTCAACAACATTCGTCTCGTCAATGCGTCAATACAACAGTACAACTTGATAAACTACATAATTTGTGATTTTCATTATGAACGAACTTCACGCAAATATCAATGTTGTAATAGTGCATTGTTAACCTAGGGATGAAAGCAAAGCCTCGAACTATTGGAGCCCTCGCCTGGGCTTTTCATTACGAATACGAGGAAACTAAAAATAAAAATCATGAATTAGCTAAAGAAAAAATGAGAAACTAAAAAATTTAATTTGGAATCGCCGTTTTCCCGCCGATTTTGTTTTTTTCTGTGGCCTGTCTACTGCAGCTATTCAGCTATTCAGCCATTATATTTCATTTTAATCATCCAATTCAGCAATCGTGACAACTGCTTTCGACTGCTAATTTCGATAACACATTCACACTTAACGTCCTGGGTGACGCCTGCGCCATCTGTCGGAAGTATTTGCAAAGCATCTGGACGGTATCCAGGAGATGCAGGTTCAAATCCTGCTCATGACTTTTGTTTTCGATTTCACATTTTCCACTTTGTGTTTAATATTTTTTTCTGCTTATTTTACTATGAATATTGTTTTCTACCAATTTTACTATAGATCTCTGTGTCTGCAAGAAAGATATATTATTATTATCATTAATAATAATACTCTAAGATCCCGCTAGATATATTTATGTACCTATACCTACAATATATTTTAAGTGGTAGAGCCTCGCTTATCCCAGCGTGAATGGGCTGGCTCAATCGGGAAAGTACCACCCTTTCACAAAGATAGCGTGTAACAACAGTAGTTACGCCTATCGTTGTGTTTCGTATGGTGAGTGAGAGCGCTGGAAATTTGATACAGTAATAATCTTAAATGACAGTTTTTTAAGAATGTCATTGCTCTGCCAATGGCAAAAGCTAGTATGTACAAATTATAATTTGTACTTTAAGAGTAGCTGAGCATGTCAAGTGCTAAAATATACAAAGAATACAAGTGTCAACACCCCATTCTTTTCCATGGGTGTCGTATGAAGCGACTAAGGGAAGTAAGCAATTGTCATCCATTGCATGACTGGTGGTAGGGCTGGGTACCAAGTGGGAGTACTCACTTGGCATTAGGCCCGAGCGGGTTGGTACCACCATCTCCCGTGTGACCGGTTTTGGCTGTAGCATGAGATAGCCGTTTATATTTCATTTCATATCTGTGAAATGAATTGGTGAGCAGCGGCTTGACAACACTCTTGTTTTAGTCGAGTCCATGAGCGACGGTTACCATTTACCATCAGATGGACCGTGGCTCGTCTGCCACTACATGCAATAAAAAAAATATATATATATCAATAAGCTAGTATGTAGTATAAAAATTTGGTCTCATATACTGCAATTATGACAGTTTAAAAGTGATATATCAAACCACTGTAGCACTAAAACACTATTGTAAGAACTGCACTATAAGTCATTATTTCCATATATAAAGTGCCATTTAAGTGTTGAACACAAAAAGGTTTCACTACTGTAGGTTTCAAAGCTGCACTTCAAACGCACTCGAAATTTTAAGATGTTAAGAGCCTTAAGTAGTCACAGACTTATTTCTGGTAAACCTGATAGAGTTTTAAATAACATAAAAACGCTCGTCAGTAATTTATCTATCACTGAAATAAACTCGGTTTCAAAATATGTACGCTACAAAAACATAAATAGGTACTATATAAACGAAGTTTCTTTTTTTTCTTTTTTTATTGCCATCGGTGGCAGACGAGCAAGCGGCCCACCTGATGGTAAGTGGTAACCGCCGCTCATGGACTTTAGCAACACCAGGGGCACAGCCAAGCCACCACCTACCGCAAGTTAAGTGCTCCTTTCAAACCTCGTTTAAAGAGGGACATGTCGTAGCGCCGGGGAAACACCGTAGCAGGTAGGTCATTCCAGAGCTTACACGTACGTGGTAGAAAAGAACGCTGAAAACGAACTGTCTTTGACGAAATCGTTCCAGGTGGTGTGGATGAACCCTACCGCGACGTCTCGTAAGGCAGGCAGGATAGCTTCCGAGCCGCTCGCCAAGTCTGGCAAAGTGTTCTGGCTTGGCTTCGGCAATAGCCGTCTTGTTGCACCTGGAAGCAGCATTAAATTTACACTTCTCCTCTTTGGCGTTCGGATCCCGACTTTTCCTGGCCCTATTCCAGGCCAGGTATGCGGACTGCTTCTGGCGTGCAGCCGTCCTGCAGGCTTTGTTAAACCATGGACGCCTGCGACCACCAACCGGTACTTTGGTATTAGGGATAAATAATTCCATCCCCATAGTCACCGTTTCCGTAACGCAGTCCGCACAGGTGTCAGGATCCCTAGAGGAGAAGCATAGCTGCTTCCAAGGGTAGGACACGAGAAACTCGCGGAGTCAATCCCATCTGCGAGACCCATTCGCGGGAGAGCGATTGGTCCTCGCAGCTGTGCAGCGAACCAGGCAGTGATCTGATGATCCCAAAGGAGCATCGACCACCACCCGGTATCCGCGTGGATATATAATCAGCAGAAGGTCCAACAAGGAAGGCTCGTGGCTCTCAATATCTGGGACACGGGTAGGTTGTGTCACCAGTTGTGAGAAACCATAGGCCGAAACCATATTGAAGAGGTGCCGACCCGGGAGGTCAGTGGTCCGGGACCCCAGCCCGTCTTTGTGATGAGCATTGAAGTCACCTAAGACCACCACCTCCGCAGATGGATACTGCTCCAATATTTCGTCCGTCCCCCGTTCGACGTTCTCAAAAAGATGAGTTGACCCCGAATCACTGCTATGACACCTGTACAGGCACGCGTAGATGCGAGTGATCCCTCCATATTCTACGCGTAGCCACAAAATAGACAGGTCTGCATGTTCGTGACAAGTGACAGCCTATTGGTAAAAATTGGTGTTGGAATGACAGTGGTATTGAGCTTATATGGATTTTAGGGCCTCACACTACCCTGTTCGTTGTCACGAACGATGGGGTGCGCGGTTAGGCACATTTTTTTTGCCTTAACAAAAAAGAGGTATATAAGATTATTTAAAATTTACAAGTACAGGTAGTATACACTTTGTTCTTAATTTTCACCATAATCTATCTAGATTCTAACGCAAATAGGGTGAGGGTTTTATAAAATATTCATAATCTGTGAATTCATGACCTTTTCGCTTACTATGAAAACTTCAAAGGCCAAATATGTACATTATTTTTAAAGGTCGTTTTCACTAAAAGGCGAAATATCGGTAGTCAAGGTGTGTCAGTAGCAACACGCGACCGTCCACTACACTCAATTTTCCCATGACTCAGCGATTCCTTGGAAATATGGAGCTCACAATTATATTTCAAATAAAAAATATTTTTGCAAGAAAGCACTGCAAAAAATATTTTTAATCAAACTGATAAAACCTCAAATTAACACAAAGTGGGAAAATGTGAATTCGAAAACAACAGTCACGAGCGGGATTTGAACCTGCATCTCCTGGATACCATCCAGATGCTTTGCCAATTCGATTTCACATTTTCACACTTTGTGTTAATCTAAAAATATATATCACACCTTTAGAATTATAGGGACCTAATACGAAATTTTAGGATTTTGACTTTAAATCATAAAAGGACTTAAAACGACTGTCTTCATCGACTCGTAATCAAAGAGAGACCAAAAGCAGCTTAGAAAGGGCCAAACTTATACTTCGGTCGTTTTCACTCTAGTCCTTCCCACCACGTCTCTTTAGTTCAAGAGAGGCACAAACATTAGTGTGCCGTTTGTGTCATGACTAGATTGTAACGTTTTCGTTATTGTGGCGACTTAAACCGTATTAAGCCAGTACGAGACTGAACATTAAGATATGTGGATGTTACTATTTTTAATAAAGTAAAGACTTGTATCGTGATTGGGTCTATCTCATACTAAACTTGCTATAGGCAGCTGTGACTTATTTAGCATTGAGACACTCTTTGACTGAAAATATATTTAAATTAAAGACACAATTATTAATAGGTTTATGTAATTCCGAAATAATAATTTTGATAGAAACTTATTAATAATTGCGCCCATTTTATAATAAATACGATTCTATTTGCACTGACTTTTTTAGGTATGAGTCTGTCTAAACTTTTTATTGACTTGTTAAACAGGGCATTGTTACACTGAACACTTGTATAATTATGTTTAAGTTGTTAACTAATTCAATAAAACTTACATAAAAGTACAAAGATTCTTCTTCTCTAATTAAATAAATTACTCGCAGAATACACTATAAAAAGAAAACAAATCCTCAGCTTATCATAATCTATCAACTTTTCTGATACATCCATTCCATAATGATCAAAGAATTTTCCTCCGTACACCAACATACATGCCAATGAGGGGGGTATATAGGATTTATCGATTTTTTTTAGGTTTACCTATATAACTATGTAAAGAAAATGATTACTTAAGTAGTATTTGATTTCATAACTAATTGAAAATTAACTGTTACTTACTTATCATCATGCCATCTCCATTGCGGGGTAAGCAGAGAGAATAAAGTGACAAAAGGCTCTATTGTTGCATACATCGCTCGCTTCCTCAACATTCATAATTCTCTTCATAAACGCTCACCGGTTTCGGAGACTCCTGACTGCACCTTTCTTCAATACATGACCGATTTGGTCTAGGTTGGTGTCTCGGTCTCCCCCTGTACCTACATCCTTCCACTTTCGCATTGTATGTCTTCTCAGTCAGTCGCTCGTCCGGCATTCTTTCCATATGTCCGAACCATCGAAGCATTCCTTTTCGCATCTTTACACCAATACTCTCTTTCATACCTACTCGCTCTCTGACATCGTCGTTACTAATGCGGTCAGTCAGCTTCACTCTACAGATTCTCCGCAGAGATCGTATTTCGTCCGCATTGATTTTGCTCTCATGCTCCTTTTTATATATCCAACTCTCGCTTCCATACAATAACGTTGGGACAAGCACTGCGTTGTGTATTACGACACGTGCTTTCTTGCTGAGGTGATGACTGCCGAGAAGTTGCCCCAATGCTCCGTTCACTCGTTTGTTTTACATTAAACTAGGGCGACATTCCATCATCCAGTCGCACGCAATCTCTGCAGTCCATGTAGTTGGAATGCATAGCTTGCAGCAGTCTACCGTTAATACCATACTCCGGCAATATGTCCCAAAGTTCCTTTCATACAACCGTGTCAAATGCTTTCTCCAAATCCCCAAAACTGCAGAAAACCCTCTGGCCTATAGCCAGATGCTTCGTCACAATGTTGAAAAGTTATCTTATATTAACTCCAAATTAACTATAGCATTCTATTTAGATAAAAACGATAGGTATACCAAAACCTAGGATTTACTGAAGAGTCATTTTACTACTACTATTACTGAACTTCATTGCAAGATATAAACAAGAACTTCTTGTTTACTTAAAATTACACCTTTTTAAGTTCAGAATGTGACCACTTGTTATAAACATATAAAAAACGTTTGAACTATTAAAAGAAATTGATAAATTAAATAAAAAAACATAATTATTTGTTGAAAAAAAAAACAAATTATTACAGCGTATTTCTTCCTCGTGCTAGAGAGCATGAGGAGGAAGCACGCCTTATTAAAAACTAGTTATTTAATTATTATTTTACCGATTACAAACTTTAGTTAGAATTAAAGTTTCTAATCCTAGGCATGCTCATAATAATGTTGTTGAGCTTCTCTTGAGCTGAACTCTGCCATTATTCAACACGGCGATTCTCAGTTCACACTCATTGACTGGAGCTGGGATTCTGGAACACAAATCCTTGATTGTTCAAGAAATATGGAAAAACAATTGAAATTTAAAATGTCACCAAATTTAACAATTATTTAAATTATGAAATAACTTGAGAGGGAATTTTGTTCAGTAGGTACTGTTCAACTATAAACAAAACAGAAAACTATATAATAAACAGTGACTTTCAGTTGTTATAATATAATAATGAGGACTAAAATACATAATATTTCTTATACGTAATATTATTTTTGAAATTGAAGACTTATAGTTTGCTTTTAAGAGTTACTGTGCTGTACAGTTATATGATGACTTGCGATTATTGTGATTTAACATATCTGACATAAAAAAAAATCACTACTTTATTATATATTTTTTGTACTACCTAAGCATAATAAAGGTTGTCTGGCAGAAATTGCTATTAGCAATAAGACCGTCCATTGTACATTTACTTGTAATTTCCATAGCCTAAGTTTCTTTTCATGTATTTTGGTGTACAATAAAGTATACATTCATTCATTCATAAAATGTCCCTCAAACAATTTGATTTTTCCCGTGAAAGTGGCTTATTTAGGAATAAAACAAGATTTTAAATATAATTTCAGAATTGGATACTCACATAATAAAATGTCTTTTTAAAAATCTATGGGGTCAGTCATATATAGACCTAACAAGCAACTGTTTAAAATAAATTTAAAAAATATATATTGATAATAATTTTTATTTACTTTTTTAGTTTAGATCGTGTACATAAATAAGTGGAGTATGATATAAAATTAAAATACTGCGATTTTTTTTAATATACATTGACTTTCTTGCTAAATTTATCAATATAATTATGTTACGCAAACTTTATTCGACGTTTTCCAAAAAACTACTTTTTCTAGTTAGGTCTCTATAATTCTAAAGGTATATATATAAAAATATCTAAATATTTATAGGGTTTGCGTCATTATTAGGTAAAATCTTAATTGTAAAATTAAGTTTACTTGGTCGGTATAATGTATGAAAATACTTCCGACAGATGGCATCTGCGTCACCCAAAGACGTTAAGTATGAATGTGTTATCGAAATTAGCAGTCAGGAGCAAGGGTCACGATGGCTGAATTGGCATCTATACGGTATCCAGGAGATGCAGGTTCGAATCCTGCTCGTGACTGTTATTTTCGGTTTCACATTTTTTTTTGTGTTTAATGTATGTTGCTAAGCATGTCAAATGCTAAAAATATATATAAAAATATCTAAATATTGTCGTGATTATATTACGTTGGTATGTAAGCTATTAGAATGAACTCCACATACTAAGCGTTTGCTCAATATGTGGAGGTTAAACGGCTTAGGCTGCGTTCCATCCAACTATGTCGTGACGATAAATTTGTCATAAGACGACTGACGTGTCTAGCTGCTCTTATATAACGACTGTTTGAAAATTTCGACGACACAATGACGATTGTGTCGTCGAAATTTTTTATTGTCTAACGACTGCCGTATCTAACCGTTCCTATTGGATCGTGACGATATTTTTATCGTAACTACGACAGATAGTCGCAATAACACACATTCACATACTATTTGTCGTCACGATACAGAACATATATGTATAAACAAATAAAATATTCTTCTCTTTTTGGTTATTATCAATGACCTCCATACCGATTTCGATCGTTGGTACGAGTCTGATCGCAAACGTATGTGCACTCTGTTCCTTCACTCTAAAAGTGTGATGCGACGGCATTTCGACATGACTGAAAAGAGACGAAACGCAGGACCAACGTCTTTACGCGTTACCCGAGGGATGTAGCACCAAATTACTAACTACGCGTTGCTTTTAAGGATTTTTTTGTCCATCCATCCATCCATCCATCCATCAATCTTTCAACGTCCACTGCTGGAAATAGGCCTCCCCAAGAAATGGAGGATAGTGCCGTAATCGCCACGCTTGGCAAGCGGGTTGGCGATCGCAGTGGATGTTGTTTATACTCGAGGGAGTGCTGGTGCCCACTCCCCCAGTATTGCTTCAGTCGGCTCTTACGACTCCCATTACAATTCTAAAGCCGGCCCAACACGGTAAAGCCGGCCCCACACGGTAAAGCCTTTTTTTAGGATTTCTTGTCAAAAATACTTAATACATTTTTGCTAATTTGACCCGAGATTTGAACCCAAGAACCTATGATCCGTAGTCGCATATACAACCGCTAGACTACCGAGGATTTTTGTAGAGTGCAATATATTAACATTATTATTACCGATTTTATTTTAAAAAGTACTTTAAATTCCAATAGTAAAAAAAACATTATTTTTTAAATAATGTTACATGTTCCACAAAAAGAGCTAATACGTCCATAGGTACGGTGTGTCAACTCTTATATGTATACCTGACTAATGTAACGAACATTTAGTACAGTGACTACGAACCTCATCGTCTATCACGCAATTTCCGTGGGCAGACATCATGACTGATCACTTCGATTACTGCTTCTATTAAGTGGAATTACTGTGGGGTAACGAGGTTAGTTTTTTGACCTTGTACAAGCAGTCCGACCGTCCTTGACAAAATACATATTATTCGCATGGAGCAAATTTAGTACGGATATGTGAAGAAAGTCAGCGTGTAACAAAGCAGCATTGTTATGTATGAAAATAACTTTTTCTTTGTTCTACCTCTAATAACATGCGTAAGTAATGGAGAATATAAATCTAAAGATTACGATTGAAGAAACTTACCTTGCATTCTTCCCTTTCATTGAATATACTTTAGGTACAATTTGTTATTATAATCGAAAGGGAAAACGGACTTAACTATAATTATTCCGTTGCTTTGATATTCCTACGTATTATAGGATGACACATGTTTTGAACAAGAGAGATATTTATAACGGATGTGAACATAGTAATAAATATTTGTACAGTAAATATGGATCTTGTAGATATACATTTGCCTGTGGTGACAGAATAATTCTTAGTATATATATACTGTAACAGCAATGTATGTCTACTTTAATAAACTTAATGCTGAAACTAGAACACAAATCCAGCACTTGGTTAAAAGTCCTCTTAAGTTTATTTCTTAAAAGCCGTATGCCAGCAAAAAACTTTGCGACTGTCACCTAACGAAACTCGTTATCACAGCATTAGGAGGCATAGGAATTATTTTGACGTATAATAGTGGAAATGAAGATACACAACTTTATACAAGAGTAATTTAAATAAAAACATTAAATTGATTCCAGAAATTTTATAAAAGTTTAAAATTAGTAAGTACATACCAATAAACTAATTATGAAAGCTGAAAATTGGCGAAATATTTGTTGAAAGGCTTGAGCGTCTATTTCCGTATGAGCACAATAATTCTTAGAAGAAATCATGTTGGCAACAAAGTCAACATAAAAAAAAAATATTCGAAATTCTAGAGATGGTTAAGGGTTAGTGACAAAAGTACTCTGTGGTTAGTGACCCTTATTCTAATATTCAAGCTCAAAGTCGCTCAGCGCGCCATGGAGCGGGCTATGCTTGGGATCTCTCTACGTGATAAGATCCTTAATACGGAAATCCGTAGGAGAACGGGAGTAACCGACATAGCCGGCCGGGTCAGCATGCTGAAGTGGCAATGGGCAGGCCACATCGCTCGACGAACCGACAATCGTTGGGGAAGAAAGGTTCTCGAGTGGCGACCGCGTATTGGACGGTGCAGCGTTGGACAGCCTCCCACTAAGTGGACCGATGACCTGGTCAAAGTCGCAGGCATTCGCTGGATGAAGGCGGCACAGGACCGTTCGCTGTGGCGTTCCCTTGGGGAGGCCTATGTCCAGCAGTGGACGATAGATGGCTGATGGATGGATGGATGGATGGATTCTTATATTGAATATATTAATCACTTCAAATTACCTATTACTGGGTATTACTGAAATAATAGGGAACCTATTAAACATATTGAAAATGACAATAATTTATTTAAATTCTAACAAAACAGAAGCTATTTGCATTTCTCCCCTGCATGCTGTTCTTAATATAATATATTGGTAAGTAATAGTAATAATAAGTAGTAGTAGTCGTACAAAGCGTTTAAAAACGGTCGAGATGTGATGGAAAATTGGCCTCGCTCTGGTAGGCCATCATACTTCCATTCAAACTACTTTGGGTGATCATAGTCCGGAGCGTGCTCGTCGCGATCCCTGCCAGCCTGTAATCCACAGGCTGCAATCCGGTTCGAATGCGTACCGCAGTGCGGGTTAGGGCGTTCCCCAGAGGCGACGCGTACCGACCCGCCCCCGTCGGTACGAACAACGGCAGATGCGGCAATGGGGACCACCACCCATCACGCCTTGCCCAGTTTGGCGAGTCGAGGGGAGCAGAGTGTCGAGTAGGCACGTGGAATGTAAGAGGTGGTGTGGAAGATAAGTTACACGAGCTGGTAACCGTCATGTCGGACAGACAGCTTGATGTACTGTGTGTAACAGAGATCAAGTGAAAGGGTAGCGACGCCTGTGATCTTCCTGGTGGCGGGTTAGCTCTGTGGTCTGGTGTACCGCAGAGCGATCGGGCCAGAATGGGAGTGGGGGTGTTGCTGTCCGCTCGCTTGGCCTCAGGTGTGAAAGACTACGGAATGTTTGATCCCAGACTTCTATGGGTCCAAATAAAACTAGGTGTCACCAGTGTCTTCGTGGTCGCAGCTTATGCTCCCGTAGGCTCTTCGGTGGCATCGGATCTAGAGAAGTTCTGGGATAATGTTAGGGAAGTTCTGGAATTGGCAGAAGCTAGTGAACGCGTGATCGTATTCAGAGACTTGAATGGATGGGTTGGGACCAAGCGTCTCCAGACTTCGAGGACGTGCTTGGTTCATTTGGTGATAAGAGAGTGAATGATGCAGGTAGGCTCATTGCCGATGTATGTATGGAGAGAAGCCTTATTGTGTCAAACACATATTTTCAACATAAGGACATCCATATGTATACATGGAGAAGGAATGAACAGAGAAGTATGATAGATTTAATTCTGGTAGACAGTTGCCTCCGAAGTAAAATTCTGGATACAAGAGCCTACAGGGGTCCCACTGTCGACACGGACCACTATCTCGTTATTGCGAGATTTAGTGGTCTGTTCAGAAAGTGGAGACACTGGCGAGAGCGTGTCCACTTCGGAGGGCTTGAAAGAATAAAGATTGAAAAGTTGCAAAAAGAGAGTGTAAGAGCAAAGTATGCAGAGGGTGTCCGTGAACGGCTGACAATGGCAAGTCAGCCGGGATCTGACATAGAAGAATGCTGGAGATTATTGAAAGATAGTATGGTAGATACAGCGAAAGAAGTATGTGGATGCTTAAAGAAGCATAGGAAAGTGAAAGGTGATGCATGGTGGGATACGGAAGTAGCAGCTTCCGTAGACCAAAAGAGGAAAGCATGGCTGGACTATGAATCTTCTTTGAACCTGAGTGCAAGTATGAAAGAACAGGAGAAAGAAATATACCGGCAACGTAAGAATGACACCAAAGCCTTAGTGAAAGAGAAGCGTGATAGAGCAAATATGATTGCAGAAGAAAGGCTGACCAAAAACTTCGAGAGCAACACCAAAATTTTCTGGAGGGAGGTGAAGAAATCTCGGAGTGGTTGGTCAGCTTTCAGAATGAATAAAATAAGGTCTAAAGGTGGAGACATTCTTACGCAAACGCAAGATGTGTTAAGCCGATGGAGTGAATATTTTGGAGATATGTATGCGGATGTTCAGGGTGATGCTGGTGCCACATGTGGTCTAACAGATCAGCATTCGGTACCGGCATCCTCTGATGACATTAGTATGGATGAAGTTGAATGGGCGATTAGAAGTTTGAAAAATGGTAAGGCAGCGGGTATTGATATGGTGTCTGCTGAGATGATCAAGCTTGGAGGCTCATGTGTCTGGGAATCCTTCCTGATGCTTCTCAATTTATGTTGGAGCTCAGGAATGGTTCCCAAGGACTGGAGAAGCGCAGTCATGGTGCCCTTGTTTAAAAACAAGGGTTCACGTTATGACTGTGTGAACTACAGAACCATAAGCTTGACCAGTTTGGCAGCCAAAGTGTATGGTAAGATTATTGAAAGGAGAATGAGGATGGTGTCTGATGAATTTTTGTATGAGGCACAAGGAGGTTTCAGGTGTGGACGAGGATGCATGGATCAAGTGTTTTCTGTGCGCAACATTGTGGAGAAGCATCTGGCTGTAGACCAGAGGGTTTTCTGCAGTTTTGTGGATTTGGAGAAAGCATTTGACACTGTTGTACGAAAGGAACTTTGGGACATTTTGCCGGAGTATGGTATTAGCGGTAGACTACTACAAGCAGTGCAGTCCAACTACATGGACTGCAGAGCTTGTGTGCGGCTGGATGATGGAATGTCACCCTGGTTTGACATCAATATCGGCGTTAAACAGGGCTGCGTTCTATCAGCCAGACTGTTTATCATATATCTGAATAAATGTCTACAAAGGTTGAATGAAATGAATGTGGGAGTTCAGATGGGCGACTCAGTGGTTAACTCGCTGCTATGTGCAGACGATGCGGTCCTATTAGCGCAGTCTGCGACTGACCTGCAAACCCTAGTCGACGTAATGGCAGAAGATTGTAAGAAAAGGGGCCTACGTGTGAATGTGAGCAAAACCAAAGTAATGGTTTTTGAAAGAGAAGAAGCCAGAACAGATGTTAGAGTAGCAATAGGAAATGTTGTGCTAGAACAAGTGGATGAATTTGTAAATCTTGGATGTGGATTCAGTCGAAATGGAAGGTACACCACTGATGTAGAAAAAAGAGTGAATGCGGGAAATAGAGTGAACGGAGCATTGGGACAACTTCTCGGCAGCCATCACCTCAGCCAGAAGGCACGTGTCGCAATACACAACGCAGTGCTTGTCCCAACGTTATTATATGGAAGCGAGAGTTGGGTATGTAAAAAGGAGCATGAGAGCAAAATCAATGCGGTCGAAATGCGATCTCTGCGGAGAATCTGTGGAGTGAGGCTGACTGACCGCATTCGTAACAATGACGTAAGAGAGCGAGTAGGTATGAAAGAGAGTATTGGTATAAAGATGCGAAAGGGAATGCTCCGATGGTTCGGACAAGTGGAAAGAATGTCGGACGAGCGACTGGCTAAGAAGATACACAATGCGAAAGTGGAAGGATGTAGGTACAGGGGGAGACCAAGACTTACCTACCTAGACCAAATTGGTCATGTATTGAAGGAAGGTGGAGTCAGCAGTCTCCGAAACCGGCGAGCGTGTATGAAGAGAGTTATGAATGTTGAGGAAGCGAGAGATGTATGCAAGAATAGAGCCTCTTGGCAATCTGTTCTCTCTGCCTACCCCGCAAGGGAAATGGCGTGATGATAAGTAGTATATTGGTAACGTTGACGATGAATACGATGCCCAATAGTAATATAATAATGTACTAATATGAATATGTATTAGCCTTCTTTTTTTGCTTTTTGTTTTGTTTAGGCGGAAAAAAATGTACCTAATCGCACACCCGTCGTTCGTCGTCGTGTGCCGTCACTCCGCCTGTGTTGACGGACCACTGGTATTTTGTTGGATTACTTCAGTGATCCGCCGGCGGCTTACCCTTTCGGGTACCCTCTACTGAGTGACGCATCCGCACACGGAGTGTCGCACCTTCGCGGGATGAATATGTATTAGCCTAACAAGAATATAATTGTTAGACTTCTGACTGGAATTATTTCCTAACTTCATTTCGTGGTGAAATTAAGGACAATCAATTGCTCAGGAATACAAACTCTTTAAGTTTATATTTTTTATATTATGTCAGTAACAAAATGGTATATATGGGCGTTTTGCTAATGTTCTTCCGGTGCTGCTGTTTGTGTTAACTTATAACAGTCATATTTAGATATTTTTATATATATTTTTAGCATTTGACATGCTTAGCAACATACATTAAACACAAAGTGAAAAATGTGAAATTGAAAATAACAGTCACGAGCAGGATTATGAAAATACTTCCGACAGATGGTGCAGGCGTCACCCAAAGACGTTAAATATGAATGTGTTATCGAGATTAGCAGTCAGGAGCAAGGGTCACGATGGCTGAATTGGCAAAGCATCTGGACGGTATCCAGGAGATGCAGGTTCGAATCCTGCTCGTGACTGTTATTTTCGATTTCACATTTTTCACTTTGTGTTTAATGTATGTTGCTAAGCATGTCAAATGCTAAAAATATATATAAAAATATCTAAATATTTATAGGGTTTGCGTCATTATTAGGTAAAATCTTAATTGTAAAATTAAGTTTACCTGGTCGGTATAATGTATGAAAATACTTCCGTAAGATGGTGCAGGCGTCACCCAAAGACGTTAAGTATGAATGTGTTATCGAGATTAGCAGTCAGGAGCAAGGGTCACGATGGCTGAATTGGCAAAGCATCTGGACGGTATCCAGGAGATGCAGGTTCGAATCCTGCTCGTGACTGTTATTTTCAATTTCACATTTTTCACTTTGTGTTTAATTATAACAGTCATTTCAATAAAAATGTGATTGGGCTTAAACCTTTCTTCTTCGGACCTATTGGTATTAATATTTAGAAATAAACATGTTATAGATTGATTAATTTAATTATACCGTTGTTGCTAACAACGTAGTTTGTGATTTTTTCTGAGCTTCTTTACTATATCCGTTTCAGTAGTAGGTGCACGTAGAACTCGTTATAAGGATTCTAACTATGCATTTGCAAGGAAACTAGAAATGCAGTTAACTAAGCACATTATCACATTACGCCCGGGGCCAGTATACGCCAGCTCAACCGATTTCTAATTGGGTCTTCCTAGCTGAGTCAACTTACTTTTTACACAACTTAAAAATATATGACACTGGATGATTTCAATGACATTGCATGATTTTGGCAGAAAATCCCACCCAGCCACAACGAGCGGTCCAGTCATGGCGGAAAATGCCGTAATCGCCACGCTTGACAGGCGGATTGGCGATCGCAGTGGATGTTGTTAATACTCTCGGGTGGTGCTGCTGCCCACTCCCCCAGTATTCTCTCAGTCGGCTCTTACGACTCCCGTGGGTAGAGACGGTATACGCCGAGTTTATTTACTGGATAAGAGCCTCACATTTCCCTGCTCGTTGTCTCGAACATCAGCATAATTATGCCGTTTCCTTTCGCGTTTACAAATAAAAACGCAGAGAAAGATTGGAGAGTGAAAGTTTTTACCTATCATTGACAGGGCTTTAAACACTTATTCCCGTATAGGTAAATATTTTTCTATTAGTAGCAAAAGTTATGTGGTTGAAGTCCCGGGTTACCGCTGTACTAGCCAGCTCAACAAAACTTCAACTATGAGGTGGCTTTGGTAACTTTTAGGCACACTCGTTTTAAACCACTAAACTGTCCAAAGATTAGACAGTTTAATCAAGTTATACTTCACTACATCAGCCATTAAACAGAATATTAGCATCAAGGAATATATAACGTTTCACCTACACCACTTAATACCTAAATTCAGTGTTAATGTTGGTATTGAACAAACTATCCTAGACATTGATTGAACTGCCGCTTATCTCAATAACAACAGTAGTGACGATATAGGTCAACAATAACAGCTGAGAGAGATACAAATACAACGATGTCAAGGCAGACCGTTGTGTTCACTTTCCCTCTCAACCGGCCAATATGCCACTATAAATACGCCAGAGGCCTTTTAATAAACCGAAGCCAATTAAAAACTTCATGAATGAAATTCTTTCAATGAGTTACAACGAAGTTAGATACAGATCAGTCAGTTTTATAAGTTTTAAGAAACAGTTCAGATATTAGCTCTATAATAAGATTCATTATTATACCTTAATGATGAAAATAATATTTCTACTTTTGGGGCTAAAATTGAGAGGTTCTTATTACTGAAAAAATTGATTAAATTCTTCACAAAAATGGAATGGAATCTTCGCAAGAGTTTTACATATACAACCTTATACCACATAGAAAAATGACAGCTATCAAATCGTTATATTAAAAAAGTAAGCTAGAAAACCTTAATAAAATTCTAAATTTCCCAGCAGCAACAAGAAATACCGACAATAATTTCATAAACTAGTAAAATAGTAAAAAATATAGCTATAAAATGATCTCAACTACACGCGCGCTTTGGTCAAACTTAGTCCGTACTACAACCTCTTTAAATCATCTCGCCGAGTGCATGTTCTGCAGATCATATGCTAAGAGGACTGACAACGATTGTAGGAGAGCTATAGCTGATATTCCATCAGAGCCCCCAGACGCAGAGTGTACTGAACCTTGTGTAAGAAGAAAAAAAAAGGACCTTGGAATCCTGCACAAGATAAAATTGAAGGTAATAGAAGGCGGAACTAACTTTGGAAGTAAGTACAAATATAGCTAGGTTAGGGATTGATAGCTCACGTATATGTATTAAAAACACCTTTAATATTATAATATACACTTTTCTACAACCAAACCTTCTGAAATATTCTATCAATCTAAAAGATAGAATTGTTAGTCTATTTAGATCAAAACACATTAGGTATACATTATTACATCAATGGTATATCTACATATGCTTATAAATTTAAATATACCTAGGTAACAAGTGGACGAGTGGCCTAAACGCTAGTAGAATAGAATAAATTAATTAATGTATGGAATTAACATGAGGTTACGACAACGTAAGCGTAACCTTATTCATCCTTGTCTACAGGGCCTAAAATTGAAGATATTATACATTACATACAATATTTTTTTAACCCGTTTTCTGTCCCACTATTGGGCATGAGAAGCCTTTCAGAGTAGGAGGGATTAGGCCATAGTCCACCACCTACTACGCTGGCCCAGTGTGGATCGGCAGACTTCACAAGTCGTTGAGAAAATCTCTCAGACGTGCAGGCTTCCTCACAATGTTTTCCTTCACCGAGCAATGGTAAATTGTAAACAAATACACACATAATTTTGAAAAATCTCGAATATTCAGAGCTGTGTGCTGTAAGAGGTCTGAACCTTAGATTCTGGATCGAATTAGATACCACTGTCTTTGTAGTCCTTGGTTTTACCGCTTGGCTATCAATTTAAGATAAAACAATATCTATATATGTTTAAAAAGATGTAGTTAGTAAGGGTTAGTTTTCTTTATATTTCCAAAATTGATGGCCTTTCTTTTTGAATGTATTGTTATCAATCCAGCACCATTTAGGCGGCTTAAATGTAAAGAACCGGTGTGCAAAGAAAAAAAGACTGTACCGAAAGCGCTGCCAGCCCCAAAAAAGAAGGAGATTAAGGTGCCGCCGCCTAGACCTGGGATACAAGTGGCGATACTTGGAGTTGATACAGCTATAGGACAATATGTGGCGTTGTTGTTGAAACAGTGTCCTTGTTTTAAAAGGTAAGAGAAGAATGTGCTTATGCTATTAATTCATCCAAGTTCATAAATGTACATTTATTTTATGCAGGAGTATATACGAGCCCCGATGCAAAATAGTTCATCTAGTATGGAAAGTAGTGCAAAGCGTAAAATATAGAAAGTAAATATTGGTAAAATAATTAAGAACGTTTACTAAAAAGTAAACCAGAATTTGAGGAACATTTTAAAGTTTATTTTAACATAACTGAAATTCTTTCATGACTTTACATAACATAAAAAATTTAAAAAAATATTCTAAAAAACATAACGCAAAAGTATTCGTCTACCCTTGTCACTCACGCAAAATAGTTCGTCTACCACTTAGTTGTGTTGCCTTTGCTCTCAATGGCCGCTTTAATGCGAAGAGGCATGGTTGCAACCAACGCTGCACACTCCTCAGGCGTAATTGACTCCCAGACAGCCAAGAGTTAGCCTTTAAGTCACTCTTCGATCTTGATGGATTTTTTGGAGAGCTTTTTCCATTTTCCACCATAGGGTTTCGATCGGCGACAAGTCCGGGCTGTTAGATGGCCATTCGATTGTAGGGATGCTTTTCGCCAGTAGCCACGTCTTTGTTGTCCTTGCAGTATGGCAGGAAGCACCATCCTGTTGAAAAATGAAGGAATCTTGATGCTTTTAAGTGACGGAATAGAGGACAGTAAATTCTCTTTCAAAAAGTTTTGATACCTTACAGCATTGATAGAACCATCCACAAACTGCATATCACCAACACCTTGTGCAGACATGCAGCCCCATATCATAAGAGACGCCGGAAACTTAACTTTGCGTTTGAGACAATCAGTATGAAATGCCTCATTTTTGTTCCGAATCACTTTTTTCCTTTCGTCGCCTACTGTCACGTCAAATTTGGACTCGTCACTTCAAATGATACTACGCCACTGATCGGAAGTCCTATTTAAATGATCACGAGCAAACTTCAACCTCTTTTTCTTTTGTACAGCAGTCAACAGTGGTTTCTCCTTAGCGGTGTAAAATCCGTAACCCATTCTTTTTAGGACTCTTTTGCAAGTATCAACTTAGACGTCTTTGTGAATCATGTCCTTCCATTGCACCGTGAGTTCTCCAGCTCAAGCACGACGATTATTTCTGATAATTTTCTTCAGGATTCTGTTTTCTACAGCACTTGTGATGCGTGGTCGACCAGTTTTCTTCAAACAAGAAGTTGTTCTATTATTTTTATAGTGCTGAATGATATATTGGACTGTAGACCTGGGAAGTATCAAGTCTTTAGATATTTGGTAACTTGATTTGCCAGCATCGACCCCACAAACTATTCGCTTTCGAAGCTCTTCATACACAGGTTTGCCACGACCTATTGTTATTTGAAAACTAATGAAAAAAAACTGAAATTTTCAGAATTTATACTGTATCACTTGACAAATGACACAGAATTACTTTTACAAATTTAAATAATGCAAAATAATTGTACAAAGAAGGAATAATCTTATTTAACTCACCAATAGACGAACTCTTTTGCATCGATTAACAATTAGACGAACTATTTTGCTTATAACTTCTTCGAATTTAAAACAGGATATGTATAAATCTCCCCTCTCCACCCATGGGAGTCGTAAGAGCCGACTGAGGGAATACCGGAGGAGTGGGCAGCAGCACTCCTTCGAGTATTAACAACATCCACCGCGATCGCCAACCCGCCTGCCAAGCGTGGCGATTACGGCACTATCCCCCATTCTTTGGGAGGCCTATGTCCAGCAGTGGACGTTAAAAGGCTGATGGATGGATGGATGTATAAATTAAAAAAGCTAAAATCGTTTATTGGTTCATAATTAAAAAATGGCATAAGTAACGCGACATGTGATAGTAGAACATCTTAATATTTTATATAGATATACGAGTACAAAAATAATAAAGTTAGAAAAAATCTCACAGAGAAAATTTCACACTAGACGAACTATTTTGCATCGGGGCTCGTATTACATTGTTCTTCAGTGGTTACGTGATAACGGGAACCACTGAAGGAATGTAATATGGTTCTGGTTGCCGCCAATGAAGGCGGAGAGACGGCACACGGCAGGTTTATTTAGTGGATGAGGGCCCCACACTATGTTTTCCCGCCTAACCATAAAAAAAGGGTTATAATGGGAACTTCAATAACTGTCTTATATTATATCTTCCTACCTGCAGTAGCAATTTAGTGCGCCTATTTTTCGTTAGTTAGTCGGACCCCATTACTCCACAGATATATTTAAAAAAAAGGCACTGAGGAATAATCCTTGTATCGCGGGGACTTTACAAACATACAATTTCACAGACACAAAGTACACCCAGACATAGAATAACCATTTATATTTTTGGATTACACAAAGCTTTCGGTCGGTATCTAAAACCACTGAAGTAATGGAACACAGTTCCAGTGGACCGCCAATACGGCGGGTTTATTTAGTGGATGAGGGCTCCCACATTACCCTGTTCGTTGCCCCGATCGACAGGGTATGCGGTTAGGCACATTTTTTCCCATCCATCCATTCATCCATCAGCCTTTCGACGTCCACTGCTGGACATAGGCCTCCCCAAGAGAACGCCATAACGAGCGGCCCTGTGCCGACCGCATCCAATGGCCACGTCTCTGTTCCATATGTCATCACTGGTAACACACACTGGTCGTAGACCTTCGTTTTCAGACACTGCGGAATATTGGACGTGAATATCTTCTTTAGCTTCCCGAACGCTACCCAGCCGAGTTGGATTCGCCGATTGACCTCTTTCTCGAAGTTGTGCCTACCTTTTTTTTTGTTTAGGCGGGAAAAAATGTACCTAACCGCACACCCCGTCGTTCGGGGCAACAAACAGGGTAGTGTGGGGAGTTGTGCCTACCTAACTGGACTGTTTGTCCCAGGCAGACATAATGGTTGACAATTTCGAGAAGTGCACTCCCATTTTTTCCCGTCTTAACAAAATAATAAAAGTCTGTATCTAAACCCCTCCGTCATCTGTGCTGTCCAAATGTAAGATGTTTTTATTTTATTACCTAACTACCCTGTGACTTCGTCACCGTTAGAAAAAAGGTTTTCAATAATTGTTCAAAAGTTCTTAGCCCACATTGTGGTCAATCATTGTCATTTGTTTTATATATTATGCTAAACATTTGCCATGATATCGTGGCATAATGTCTCCTGTTCTTTTAAAGCTATCTTTATCATCTTTGTACCTACCACATTATACGCAAATAATCAAATAAGTATCTAAATAAAAAAATAAAGAATAACAATTTCAAATTTCAATTCAACCGAGCATATACTTAAATAGATTTCGTGAGAGGTGATAATGAGCCTGGGACACAGCGGGCAGTGTCAAGTGACAGTAGCCATTCAGGAGATATTATAGTACACGAACGTCAGCACAAACACAAGTGCATTGGTTCCCTCGCTCTCATAGTCCGAGGGGACAGCATTGCACACGACCGGAACACCGAGCTGCAGAATTTGGCCGACCCGGGATTCGCACCCGACACCTCACGATCCGCAGTAGAACTAACACTATACCACTGAGGTAATGTGGTATTTCGCTTATGCTAACTCCATCCATCCATCCATCAGCCTTTCGACGTCCACTGCTGAACATAGGCCTCCCCAAGGGAACGCCACAACAAGCGGTCCTGTGCCGACCGCATCTTTTTCTTTTGTGTGCTCGTTATGGGGGATAATGCCGTAATCGCCACGCTTGGCGGGCAGGTTGGCGATCGCAGTGGATGTTGTTAATACTCGAGGGAGTGCTGCTGCCCACTCCCCCGGTATTCCCTCAGTCGGTTCTTACGACTCCCATGGGAGAGGGGTGGGACAATTCTAAAGCCGGCTCCACACGGCTTATTATGCTAACTATCCTCAGGATTTTAAATCATTATTAAACTTAGCAAATTAACTAATTAAAAAGGTATTGTTACCTACTTGATAAAATAATTAAATTGTTTCCGTACGAATAACTAATCCAAATAACCTTGAATGTTTCTATTTCATATAACCCAACTCAAAATTCTAACAAATAGGTCTCAGAGCTACTGACCTTACCGGTATTATTTAGTTAATGGAATATTGACTACCTCTGTGGTGCGGCGGTAGTGTAAGCGACTGCTGATCATAAGGTCTTGGATTCAATCACCGGGTCGAGCAGTGTTATTGAGCTTTTTCGTAAAAAGAAATATTCTCAGTAGCAGCCCGGAGTTTGGAAATGGTCCTGGTAGACGGCAATAGGCTCGCCCCCTATTACGTCGGACTTAATCATAGCTGGCGAACCGTGGGTGTGTAATACACCGCTGCCTACCCCTTCGGGGAATACAGGCGTGATACTATTTAGTTAATTGTGTAATTAAAAATATTGCTTAGGAAATTTCAGTAAAGTTTTAAAAATATCTACATATATTGGTCTAATTTAGACCTTCAATTATTAGTGCAAGTTTATCGGTCCACACGTTAAAAATTAACTGCAATAGTTATGTTAATATTAAATAATAATTTGACTAACTGCACAAACGGCGTAGTGATATGGTTACTGATTTGCTGTGAACCAACCGACGGGTTCTCGATTCCCATACAGCACAGTTTCTTAATTATTCTAAGTCCGGGTGTATTTTGTACCCATTATGATTTTTAGTATAATCCCACGTGAACACACAGGAAGAAAGAAGGTTTCCAATTGGGATTTAAAATAATCGCATATAGATACTAAGTGAATCCACATTAACGTTTATACCTTCTAAATTGAATACGTATATGTTAAAAAAACTTTGGTTTAACGTCTATGTCTAATCACATCACATTAACCTATAAACAGTCCAACAGTATAGAGACAAGCGGTCTTGTTACGTATCGTCTGGCCAGCCGACCGTGGCGTCACTATTTCTCTAACTCCAAGTCATATACGGCTCATGAAATCTTCGCCCCTGAGGGACCATTCGTATCGCTTGTGTCAATGCAAGAGCTTTTATAAGAGACGTGTAAGTCGCTACATATATACGGAGATGTTTTACTCGTTTTATAGTTTTGTTCGTCAGTATTTAAGTTGGCTTTATATGTCAATTTATATGTGTATACTAGATTGTTATTCATTTGATTATTAATGTGAAATATCTAATGTGGAAGGAGGGTAAGATACGCTGTTAGCATGGCGACGCATCGCCCCGCCAATTTATTTGATTGTTTTTTTTTACGTCATCTGTTGACAAAAGCATGTAACTAGGAAGCATTTTCTTTTCATAAGCCAATAACAGTTTTAATTTGTCTATGGATAGCGAGAGGGGGCGTACTAAGAACTACATAAGATTCAAACAATATTTTCATTTATTATATATTATAATAATACGATATATCTTATAAGTTCATTGCCTTTATGTGCATTTCCGTTATTTTACACATCTCATAATTTTATACAAACAAACTGAAAAGTTATAGTCCTTTTATTTCTACTCATTATTAAACACAAAGTGAAAAATGTGAAATCGAAAATAACAGTCACGAGCAGGATTTGAACCCGCATCTCCTGGATATCGTCCGTAAATATTTAGATTTATAGGGTTTGCGTTATTATTAGGTAAAAATCTTGTTATAGTCCTTTTATTTCTACTCATTATTAAACACAAAGTGAGAAATGTGAAATCGAAAATAACAGTCACGAGCAGGATTTCAACCCGCATCTCCTGGATATCGTCCGTAAATATTTAGATTTATAGGGTTTGCGTTATTATTAGGTAAAAATCTTAATTGTAAAATTAAGTTTACCTGGTCGGTATAATGTATGAAAAATACTTCCGACAGATGGCAGAGGCGTCACCCAAAGACGTTAAGTATGAATGTGTTATCGAAATTAGCAGTCAGGAGCAATTGTCACGATGGCTGAATTGGCAAAGCATCTGGACGGTATCCAGGAGATGCAGGTTCCAATCCTGCTTGTGACTGTTATTTTCGATTTCACGTTTTTCACTTTGTGTTTTAATGTATAGTGCTAAGCATGTCAAATGCTAAAAATATATATAAAATATCTAAATATCTACTCATTATTTCTACAAAATAATTTCGATGTTTTCACATCTACCAGCGTCCCGAGAAATCTAATTTTTTATGTTAATAAATAATTAAGAAAAAATAAATTAAATCAATGAAGGATAGTACTATTACGATACGCGGTTTCTGAAAGGCTGATCAACAGATAAATTAACTGCAAGGTTTCAAATCTCTTGCTAAGCGACATTTGAGTTGCTGAAAGCACTGTTAGCTATTTTATTTGATAATCACGTCAGTTAACAGAAATATTAAATTATTATTCAGAAACGTATGTCAAACGCCAATAAATGCCGTGTATTTTTTTCTGTAATCGATGTTTCAGAAACTCAATTTGATTTGACAGTACTGTTAAATTGACAGTGATGTTAGTTGAATAAGAATTTGATCAGCCTTTCAGAAACCGGAGGTATGTCTCTAATAAATAAAAAAATATAGATATCACAAAAGCAAATCACGTTGATTAATTTAGCTGTATCAGAATAGGATTACACACGATTTACTAATCAATTCCAGCTCTGGTTTGTGTTGTAATCCAAAAAACGTGAGGCTATTATATATAAGAGTAACAAAGGTAAGCGAAAGTGGAATTGTGTTACGTGTTTTATGTAATGTACTAGCTGCTACCAACAACTTTGCGTGAAGTAAGATGGGCACTGTCAAATTGTAGTTGCTTTGCTTGCCTGATACCGCAATACGATTTTTTGTGTCTAATCCGGTTGATCAGCGATATTGTTAAAAGGTAATATACACCTGGAAGAAAGAATTGAAAGACGCTATGTTATGTAGCCACAAATTTTTTGCTACTTTTTCCACTTAATTTGAATGTTGGATCTTTGGGTTATTACATTTTTTAGTACAGCACACAGAGGCATATTACGAGAAAATTTACATTTACCAAATCACAGGCTACAAATTGTATAAAAAATGATTGTTTTCAATAGCCATGGCGATAATACGTCATCTGACGTAATATGATGGCAGTAAACATCCCCATTGAATGAAAAGAATTTCGTCCCCACAGCATGTCAGTAACGCGAACTCTCAGATTTTACCTATACAAAAATCCTCGCCAAACTTACTTATAAAAGTTTTCACTTTAAATAATGCCGCGTAATATTGAAAACATGTAGGTGTGGGTCGTTAATGCATCAGTCATCCACGCGATCCATAAGCTTTTTACTGTTAGAGACCTAGCAACGGTAGTAAAGATTTATTTCCATCAACAATTACACTAGGCAAGCACCTGGATCGTATGAGTGTCACATGTGAGAGCCATTCTGAACATACACATTAAACTACAGGCATGCTATTATATGATCATTCAACGAACGTAATAAAAGTAGTCAAGATTTTACGAGCAGGCCGTGACTGCGGCACTGTTTGCAACCTTTATTAGGCTTTTATTGCTGAAGAATTAAAGCTAATACTTGCCTTTTGACATATTAATGAGCTCCTTATTGATTTGCTCAATGCTATAATATAAGATACATAATTGTTTATGGTTGGTATTAAGGTTGTATTCGATGGCGGATTGTCATTACTCTGGTAATAAAAAGCAATTGTAGGTAGATTTTAAGGTTAAGGTAACCTTTACAATCTATATATTTTTCTAAATATGCTATGATACTAAAATGCCCACTGACGAGAAACATTGAGAGGAAACATATGTGTCCCGAGAGATTTCTGCGATAACGTGTGAAGCTAACTAACTCACGCTATTAAATAATGTTATTGAAACCCCTACATTCATGCGATGTTGAATTTGAATTAACAATCGACTCCATAATTCTTATCCGTACTTCCTTATTAATATTACAAATGTGAAACTACGTTTGTATATTACGCTTTTATGCCTTAATTAATTCATCAATCAATATCATTATCATCTTCATTACTCAATCAATATCATGAAATTCAATAATGGATGGTTCCTGTGGGATTACAATTTTTGCATAGAGATCATTATTGTGTCATAGAATGACAGTATATGTATTCGGAAGTCCACGCGGACGCAGTCGCGGGCAGCCTCTAGTCTATACTATTATTAAGCTGTAACAGAACTGTGTCTATATATAGTGTATATTTAAGATATTTGAGAAAAACTTAAACACAAAACGATTTTTTTTTCGATTTTTTGGCTGTTTGTTCGTTCGTGCATCACGCAAAAGCTACTGAATGGATTTTGATGTAGGTAAGTTTTTTTTAGTACAAAGTATTATTTGTGAATGGGGAAGAAGAGAAATTTAGTGCGAGCGGGAATCGAACCTGCGTCCCTTCCAATTCGGGGAAGTGCTCTAATCCACTGAGCTACCGCACTACCTTTCGGTCATACCCAATCTCCTCATCACATTTGTCTTAACGACCAAGTAAGTTTTATTATTTGATAGCTCTTGATTAGACTTAAATACTGGTATATTTGTCATACCGCTATTATATCGGAAACATGAGAGATATAAAATATTTTTGAGCCTTCCAATCCTTGACGCAAATAGCTCAAAGTATTGGTCATGGATTAGTAGTATCCATTATATATTTGTCTTGTTGAATTCAGGTTGCGTTTGTATGAAGCTGCGGACAACGCAGGTTGTAATAGGAACGTGTGCCAGGTCGTTCAAGACTTGCAGCATATCAACACGAACTGTAACGTGGAGGCATTCAGCTGCTCTTGTTGTGAGCTAGAGCGATGTTTGCAGGTGTTTTTGTTTTTTATTATAGTGTAGTTTGAAGTAAAGCTATTTCAATGGTAGGTATATTACGAAAGATTCGTAATTCACGTATCATTATTACAGTTATGGTTTTTTTTTCCATCCATCCATCCATCAGCCTTTCGAAGTCCACTGCTGGACATAGGCCTCTCCAAGAGAACGCCACAACATGTGTTTCGCTCATATGGGGGATAGTGCCGTAATCGCCACGCTTGGCAGGCGGGTTGGCAATCGCAGTGGATGTTGTTAATACTCGAGGGAGTGCTGCTGCCCACTCCCCCGATATACCCTCAGTCGCCTCTTACGACTCCCATGGGTGGAGAGGGATGGGACAATTCTACAAGCCGGCCCCACACGGCACATTTTTTTACATCTTTATAATAATATACATTCCGTGCCAAGTTTTTGTTAAGCTATCCAGCATTATATTATATGCAGAACCAGTTCCGATATAGTCAAATGTTTGTAATGTTGAAATTTATACACCTTGGGTAATGATCTCCAGACCAATTATGGTCATGGCGAACAGTGTTAGCAGAGACTAGTCAACTATGAAGGAGATATTACAGTGCACGCATGTGTACGTAAACATAAGTGCACTTTCTGTTCCCCCACTCTTACAGTACGGCACTACAACACTACCGGAGAGAGATCAGGCGTATGGCCAAGGCTCTATATCCGATGCACAGGAGACACCGCTAACTTCTAATTCTGAACTGCTATAAAATTTCTTGACAAAAACCCTATAACTTTTACTCAACCCAGCCCGGATTAGAATCCGGGACCTCATGATCCGCACTCGTATACACTACCGCTACAGCACCAACGCGTGAACAGAAATATTAGTAAAGCAATACCTAATCCGTGTGGTGACGGACTAAGAATACAAGGGTCACCACCCTATTCTTTCCCGTGGGTGTGGTATAAGGCGACTAAGGGAAATAAGCAAATATTATTGCATTACTGGTGGTAGGGCTGATACCAAGTGGTAGTGTAGTAGTACTCACTTCCTATCGGTCCCGAGCGGGTTGATACCATGAATGAAGCACATCCGTGTGTTTTGGTTGTAGCAGGAGCTGTTAATTCTTTAATTTCGTATCTGTGAAATGAAATGGTGAGCAGCGGCTTGAGAATACTCCCGGTATAGTTGAGTCCATGAGTCATGGTTATCATTTACCATTAGGTGGGCGTGGCTCGTCTGCCACTAAACGCGCAATAAAAAAAACCTATAAGAATATTATAACAATGACGTATGTTTAATTTTTTTAGAATTCTGATATAGTGTTGATACTTGAAAGCGGCTACACGAAAATAGAACTGCCTTTCGAACAACGGTTCTACGCTCAAGCGCCGCTCATCAAGTGCTACGCTGACACCATCGCCAACGAGTGCCCTAGGGCTTTCATCATAGTCTGTGCGTCGCCGATAGATTGTATGGTGCCACTTATTGCCGAGGTTAGAAAATACATATCTATAGCTATATTACTATTATTAAGCTGTAAACGAGCTATGTCTGTACATTTAAGATATTAGAGAAAAAATAACTGTAATAGGCTTTATAGGAGTGTCGAAACATAAAAGTTGTTTTTTAGATTTTTTGTCTGTTTGTCTGTTTTTTGTTCGCGCATCACGCAAAAACTACAGAACGGATATTGATGCAACTTTTTTTGTTTGATAGCTCTTGAAAACTGGTATACATTTTATCCCGCTGCTATATCGGGAACCTGAGATATAACCTAGAATTAGCTTTTGGCTAGGGCGGAGCTGCGGGCAAAGGCTAGTCTAATAATAAAATGATGACAAGCCGATGTCTGTACATTGGTGATTTGAAGAAAAATTAAGATTGGGGTGTCTTTATTAGAGCAACAGTAGCCAAAACTAAAATTGATAGATTTTTTTTTATCATCATGATCATCATGCAAAAATTACTAAACGGATTTTTTGAGTAAATATTTTTAATTGATTCCTCTTACTTAGACTTAAAGTCTATACGTTTTATCCCGCTACTATATCGGGAACCCGAGATCTAAACTAAACAACAAATAATAGGTATATGAATGGATTTCGATGAAACCTTTTTTGATTGATTGCCCTTGATTAGATTTGAAATCTGGTATACTCTTACGAAGTTGTGGGCAAAAGCTAGTACTTAATATTATAATTAAGACCATACTTGACAAAATTGGTCTTTATCAAATAAATTTGAAACTTAATTCTAGGTAAATATTATAATATTGAACAGCAGGTTCGTGCAAACTGTCCAAGCGGTCGGGTCGACCTACTTCAATGCCCGTCGCGTTAGTAGGACTCGTGAACTCTCGGACCATACTCTCAAGCTCATGGAAAGGAGAAAAGAAATGATAGTCCAGTCTTCAGCCATCCTGCCTGAGGCGGTTAAACAGACAGATCTCCAAGGTCGTGCGATATGATATTCGCCAATTTAATGCTATCCGCATTAAAGAGGCGATAGAGCGGAACCAAGGCTCGAAAGTGTTCGCAAGAGATGTGTCTGTCGGCCAAAGCCAGTTGACTAAGCTGAGGACCAACGACGGCACTGTTTTTTTATCCCGAGATGAGATCTTGAGAGAGGGCCACCAGTTCTATGGACAGTTGTACAGATCCCAGAGTCCTGTTGTTGGCTTGGTCCAAGACCCCAGATCCAAGCTAACTCCGCACTTTACCGAAGATATCCCGGACGTCAGCCTGTACAAGATCAGAATGGCTCTCAAACAACTAAAGAACGGAAAGGCACCGGGAGATGACGGAATCACCACGGAGCTTCTGAGAGCAGGCGGAAAGCCGGTCTTAAAAGCTCTTCAGAGGCTATTCAATTCCGTCTTCTCGGGGGCGACGTTCCAGAGTCGTGGACCAGAAGCTTGGTGGTGCTATTCTTCAAGAAAGGCGACAGAACCCTCTTGATGAACTATAGACCCATCTCGCTCTTGAGCCACGTCTATAAGTTGTTTTCGAGGGTCATTACAAATCGACTCACGCGCAGGCTTGACGACTTCCAGCCTCCCGAACAAGCTGGTTTCCGAAAAGGCTATAGTACCATAGACCACATCCATAGGCTACGCCAGATTATACAGAAAACCGAGAAATACAATCGGCCTCTGTGTCTGGCGTTTGTGGACTATGAGAAAGCCTTCGATTCGATCGAAACTTGCCAAATTGACTATCGGTATATCGAAGTGCTGAAGTGCTTGTATATAAACGCCACCATGTCAGTTCGTGTTCAGGACAGGAGTACGAAACCGATCCAACTGCAGAGAAGTGTTAGACAGGGAGACGTTATGTCCCCGAAACTCTTCACCGCTGCATTGGAAGATGTCTTCAAGCTCTTGGACTGGACCGGATTCGGCATCAACATCAATGGCGAATACATCACTCACCTTCGATATGCCGATGACATCGTAGTCATGGTAGAATCGCTGGAGATCCTTGGCACCATGCTCAATGATCTCAGCAGGGTTTCCCGACTAGTGGGTCTCAAAATGAACATGGACAAGACGAAAGTCATGTCTAATGTCCATGTCATTTCAGCACCGGTCCTAGTCGGGAGTGCGCTTCTCGAAATTGTCAACCACTATGTCTACCTGGGACAAACAGTCCAGTTAGGTAGGCACAACTTCGAGAAAGAGGTCAATCGACGAATCCATCTCGGCTGGGCAGCGTTCGGGAAGCTAAGGAAGATCTTCTCGTCCAATATTCCGCAGTGTCTGAAAACGAAGGTCTACGACCAGTGTGTGTTACCAGTGATGACATACGGAACAGAGACGTGGTCTCTGAATGATGGCCTCGTTTTAAGGCTCAAAGTCGCTCAGCGAGCCATAGAGCGGGCTGTGCTTGGTATTTCCCTACGTGATCGAATCCGTAATACGGAGATCCGTAGGAGAACGAGAGTGACCGACATAGCCCGCCGGGTTGCCATGCTGAAGTGGCAATGGGCAGGCCACATCGCTTGACGAACCGACAACCGTTGGGGAAGAAAGGTTCTCGAGTGGCGACCACGTATCGGACGGCGCAGCGTAGGACGCCCCCCCACCAGATGAACCGACGGTCTGGTCAAAGCCGCGGGGAGCCGTTGGATGCGGTCGGCGCAGGACCGCTCGTTGTGGCGTTCTCTTGGGGAGGCCTATGTCCAGCAGTGGACATTGAAAGGCTGATGGATGGATGGATGGACTATAATATTTGCTCCGTATGGGGACGGACTAAAAATACAAGTGTCGCCCTTATCCGCGGGTGTCGTACAAGTCGACTAAAGGAGTAAGCAATTATTACCCATTCCATTACTAGTGGTAGGGTTGGGTACGAAGTGGGAAACTCACTTGCATTACTGACGAGATATTAGCTTGGAATATGTCTCAGTCTCTAATATAAGGGCGATAATGAGAAATCGATCGATAGCTGATCATAGTTTTTATGTATCGTAAAATTTCGGTTTATTGTTTCGTTGTACTCGTAATATCACAGATTACTAAATAGTTACTAGTAATATTATGTTCCTTTATGGATATATAAATAGCTATGGCACGTTGGATAGTGATGTAAGTTTTAAGAGTTAGATTGACTATCGATAAAATGATAAAACAAATCAGTTTCTTTAACGATCTCGCTCATTCAAATAATCATCTTCAACTAATATAACTGAAAGCGAAAATATCAGTAAATATGACCTATAATAAAAGCATTAAACACAAAGTGAAAAATGTGAAATCGAAAATAACAGTCACAAGCAGGATTTGAACCTGCATCTCCTGGATACCGGCCAGATGCTTTGCCAATTCAGCCATCGTGACCCTTGCTCCTGACTGCTAATTTCGATAACACATTCATACTTAAAGTCTTTGGGTGACGCCTGCGCCATCTGTCGGAAGTATTTTCATACATTATACCGACCAGGTAAACTTAATTTTACAATTAAGATTTTACCTAATAATGACGCAAACCCTATAAATATTTAGATATTTTTATATATATTTTTAGCATTTGACATGCTTAGCATATTACATTTACATACATTAAACACAAATTTTCGCTTTCACATTTTTCACTTTGTGTTTAATGTATGTTGCTAATAAATAAATAAATAAATAAATATTCACGGACATTTTCACACAACGTCCTCTGGTCCCAAACTAAGCTTAACGCTTGTGCTATGGATACCAGATTACGGATATAATACATATACTACTTTTTTTTTGTAAATACATACATATTAATAGATAGAAGCTAAGCATGTCAAATGCTAAAAATATATATAAAAATATCTAAATATAATAAAAGCATTTAAGTTGTGATAACATCCAGAGAACTTACCTGTGAAACGTGCAATTATCAGGATTGTTTGCATGATTTACATCACAGGCAGGGAACAAACAACCATTGTATTTAATAGTTATAATCATATAATAAACAAGATTTATAACACATATAAATCAAAAAACCGCGAAGCTAGTTTCAAGCTTGGCGCCTGTAGAGTACCTGTCATTCAAACGGTTTGCAATTTGCAATGACATTAGATTTGCTTTCCTCTTCCATCTTGCTATGTTGTCATATAATAATATTATCTTCTCGTTCACACGCTTTGGTGATCTATACATTATACTATATCTATGATAGTTGCTGTCCTACTTTTAGTCATGGGTGGGTATATTCTCAGGATAAGAGGGACGAACACGATGATGTTAAGAGAGTTATTAGACTACTTAAGCTGAGTTAAGCTGTGTTTTGAGACTGTCGCCGTTTTGATTGACAAATGGCTTAAGGAAACTTAAAGTACAAATTATAATTTGTGAATAAGGAAAAAGATTATTTTTTAGTACAGGCGGGAATCGAACCGTCCCTTCCTATCCGGGGAAGTGCTCTAATGCACTGAGCTACAGTACTATCTTTTAGACATACCCAATCTCCTTATCACATTTGTCTTAACGACCAACGCCCTCTATCAGAACGCATTTACATGCATTAATCCAATATAGTAAGTTTAATTTTGCAATTTTAATTCATACTATTTGAAGGCGTGACTTTTTTAAACATTTTGATCTATATTTTAGCACTTGACATGCTCAGCTACTCTTAAAGTAGTCAGTGAGTAGCAGCCACCAACAGCATTGCATTCATTACGAATGAATACGAATGATTCGTAGTAATATCACAAGCTTAGAGTAATGATTTAAAAAACGTATATTCCTTCCATAGAACTTTGAATAATAAGACATTTAACTTACTTTATTTTGAATTTCGTGGTACCAAATGTATTTGTTAACATAAAGTGTAAAAATGTGAAATCGAAAATAACAGTGACGAGTAGGATTTGAACTTGCATCTTTTCTTTTTATTGCTTGTAGTGGCAGCCGAGCGACGGCATCTGATGGTAAATGGTAACCGTCACTCATGGACTCAACTATACTGAGAGTATTGTCAAGCCGCTGCTCACCATTTCATTTCCCCAATATGAAATTAAAGAATAAACGGCTATCTCCTGCTACAGCCAAAACGCAACGATGTGCTTCATGGCCGGTCACACTGGAGATAGTGGCACCAACCCGCTCGGGACTGATACCAAGTGAGTACTCCTACTCAGTACCCAGCCCTACTACCAGTCATGCAATGGATGATAATTGCTTACTTCCCTTAGTCGCCTCATACAACACCCGTGGGGAAGAACCGAGGGGTGGTGACACTTGTATTCTTAGTGCGTCACCACACGGAAAAAATCTCCTGGATTACCGTTCCAGATGCTTTGCCAATTCAGCAATCGTGACAATTGCTCGGGACTGCAATTTCACACACATTTTCACATTTTGTGTTAATTTATATGGCTAAGCATGTCAAATGCTAAATAAATATATAAAAATATCAAAATGTATTTGTGTTACATATTTTGCACTGAATAATTGTTGTCTTATGTTATACCGTAATAAAATAAGCGACAGAACGATAACCCCATAACTTTGCAATACCGTCGTATTTCGGCATAACTTTCATAGAAAAGAGGTCTATAAATAATGTATAAACCGCTTTGCATTGATTCAACAACATAAACATTTTACACTAAGATAATATACGGCATGAACAATTTATTGGTTGGCTATAAGTAGTTACGATCGACCGATATGTCCGCTATCAATTTCCTCTTTATATTCTTACATGTATACTTGATATGGAATTTTCTGTAGTTACTACTGTGTATACGTACGTCACATATACTTAGGTAAAACCCTAACCCCTTACTAATGAACATTGTATAAGCTCCTAGTTAATCAGTGTTTTGTTCCATTCTTTCAACGTCAAATTGTCATATTAGTGAAAAGACAAAACACTGAATAACTATTCAGAGTAATATACAACGCAGTATATATGTGTTTTAGTTTAGTGATTACATATAATATGTTTTATTATCTTGTTTTTAATTTTAGCAGCCAACATTACATGGCAACTTATCATTATGGTGCTTAAGGCTTTGTATATAAAATAAAAATATAAGCAAAGTTGTTCAACCGTCCATATTCGCTCCTAACTTGAACATCCCTTTCATGTCAAAATAAATAATTCTCATAGTCTCCAGAAAGGCGCCCGATAAATATTTACATCGTCCCTAAAGGCCGAGCGTTCTCAATCTCGAGTCAAATTGAGACGTTCTCTTGGTATTTGCAATAACATAGAAATTTATCGAGTAGACATAACGATCACACTTGCAGATTGAGAATCAAGTAATTTATTGAGATGCATTTTTTACTGTTTGGCTCCGTGGTTTAATATTATGTCGTATGCAAAATAGTAAGAGTTTCTATTTTCATAGAGATCCAAGAGTTTGTATGACCACAAAATACGAGTACTAGTTTGTCCATTTTATATAGTGATTATTTACTGGAGCCTTAATGAAAGCAACAATATGTATAACCGCAGACTTGCAATTAACTCGTATTCACTGGTAAAGCAAACCTCAATTCCCTGATTAAACTACTAAACTATACAATATTTTCAAAGAATGAATAAACACACAAATTAATAAAAAAACAATAAGAATTTATAACCATGATGTTAAATACATTAACATTATGTACATAATATGGTTAGCAACGACATCTCTTAGAGAACTCATTTGAACTGTATCCTACTCGTATATTAAATTATTTACCTAAGTCTATGGCAAAAGGCGTTAGTAATATTGATTATAACTACGAAAAAGGAAGCCCTAAGCCCTTCCCCAAAGCCTCATTTCACCACCACTCCCTATAACTTGGTTTTAGCGCGAGAATGAATCCCCCGGTGTGTGTGCTTGTTATTATTATTTTGTTTGCTCTACGTTTGCAGTTTAAAAAAAATACTTTCTGTGTTTGTAATGTCTTACATTTTATCGTATTACGAGAATTTTTGCTGTTATATTGTATACTATTGTGCTAATTTGCCATTCTCTCTATCCAATTCTAGGCAGTCAATATTGACCAAACTGTTGTAATTGTCTGTGCAAATTGTTATCGTGTTTATCTTGAGTATTGCCGAGAGCGAAAGCGAAGTCATTAAAAGATTGCCGACGAGGCGGTTTTTGCAGATTTAATCCTAAACTTACGTAACAATAATGCCACAACTTGAAATTCAGTGTCTTAAATTCCTGGGCGTATTATTCTCGAATAGATTCGGTATGAAGTTCATAACTTCTCTTTGTCCAGTTTAGAGAAGAAGAAGTGCAGGATGTTAAATTTGGTGGAACTGGATTCAGAAATTGAATGTGGTATTTTTTATCTTCTAAACATTTATCACCATCGATTCCTTGTTTAGCTAACAATGACCTACCAGACGAATTGTGAGAAATTTATATTTATAATACGAGGTTTTGTTTTCCATTCAAATTAGGTTTTAATCTTCAAAATATATTATTATAGAATGGATTTTAGGAGGAGAGCCCACCACTCACCCACGGATTGTCAATCCCGGTTATCTTTGGACAGAATAACCTAAGATTAACAATCCCAGCAACAAATGAGCTGTAGCTCATTCAGCATTGTTGCTGAGCGTTCTTGAGAATGCCTCGTTTAGAAGAGAAACACGTGTCGAATTTATGTTCGGATTTTTGCGGAATATTGCAATATTGTGGTTCTGAGAGTTCTACCGTATCGCATGGTTGTGTCGCGTGCATGCTACTTTGCTATTATCACATTCTCCTCTATCTGTGAGAGTGCGGATTGTTAATCTTAGGTTATTCTGTTCAAAGATAACCGGGATTGACAATCCGTGGGTGAGTGGTGGGCTCTCCTCCTAAAATCCATTCTATAATAGTAACAATGGACTTCCGCCAAGTGTCACCTCATTAATTCAAATTATTATTCAAAATATATGTTTATATTTTACTTACTGACTTACTTATCATCACGCCATTTCCCTTGTAGGGTAGGCAGAGAGAACAGAGTGCCAAGAGGCTCTATTCTTGCATACATCTCTCGCTTCCTCAACATTCATAACTCTCTTCATACACGCTCGCTGGTTTCGGAGCTCCACCTTCCTTCAATATATGACCGATTTGGTCTAGGTAGGTGAGTCTCGATCTCCCCCTGTACCAGCATCCTTCTACTTTCGCATTGTATATCTTCTTAACCAGTCGTTCGTCCGGCATTCTTTCCACATGTCCGAACCATCGGAGCATTCCTTTTCGCATCTTTACACCAATACTCTCTTTCATACCTACTCGCTCTCTTACGTCGTTGTTACGAACGCGGTTAGTCAGCCTCACTCCACAGATTCTTGGTAGAGATCGCATTTTGACCGCATTGATTTTACTCTCATGCTCCTTCTTTCATACCCAACTCTCGCTTCCATATAATAACGTTGGGACAAGCACTGCGTTGTGTATTGCGACACGTGCCTTCTGGCTGAGGTGGTGGCTGCCGAGAAGTTGTCCCAATGCTCCGTTCACTCTATTTTCCGCATTCACTCTTCTTTCTACATCAGTGGTTTACCTTCTATCCCGACTGAATCCACATCCAAGATATACAAATTCATCCACTTGTTCTAACACACCATTTCCTATTGCTATTCTAACATCTGTTCCGGCTTCTCCTCTTTCAAAAACCATTATTTTGGTTTTGCTCACATTCACACGTTATTCCATCCCATTTTCTTACAATCTTCTGCCATTACGTCGACTAGGGGTTGCAGGTCAGTCGCAGACTGCGCTAATAGGACCGCATCGTCTGCATATAGCAGACAGTTAACCACTGAGTCACCCATTTGCACTCCCACATTCATTCACGTTTATATTTTATCGAAAACTTTTTTGCTTATTCGCTCGCGTTCGGTTTTTTAGGTCAAACTACATTGATTTTGTAAAATCTGTTAGCGTGGAAGGTACGCCTATACTTATTTTTTTAATTAAATTTTGCTGTAATAAATCATACAGAAACTGATTTATTAAACAAGATTGATGGACTGTAAATATTAGTGTTTGCTACGCCAGCAAATATTTTTGACATTTACTTTTCGTATACTAGGTAGGTAGATACTTTGACCCACTTACTAATAAACATTATTTAGGATCCGAATACTCGTAGTAATTTAGTGTTTTGTTCCGTTCTTTTAACGTCAAACTGTCTTATTAGTGACAAAGACAAAATTATTTAGTAATAAGGAGTTAATGTTTTCCTTAATATGGGTGAGAATAAAGTAGGTATGTCAGGCAGTAAACGTAGTCGTTTTAGCAACTTTTAACAAGATAGTCTCTGTTCGTAACTTATTTTTCAAGATTGATATTCAGATATTTTTTGGCAATTAACATTAATATTTTTTAAGGTTTCCACCACGTTAGCTTGGGTCTAACATTTAATATGAATATAAAAGTACTAATTACGTATATTTGATACTTTAATTTTACTTATACGAAGGGAACGCATTTTGACATAAAGGGCAGTAAAATTATGAATGACTACTAGGTAATATCTCAGGATCCCGGTATAGTAGCGGGATAAAATGTATACCAGTAATCAAGTTTAATCAAGAGCTATCAAACAAAAAAAGTTGCATCAAAATCCGTTCTTTAGTTTTTGCGTGATGCGCGAACAAACAAACAGATAAACAGACAAACAGACAAAAAATCTAAAAAAAATCGTTTTGTGTTTAGGCACGCCTATATAGCCTAATTCAGTATTTTTTTCTGAAATATCTTAAATGTACAGACATAGCTCTGTTACAGCTTTATAACAGTATAGATTATGCGAGTTATAAATGTAATAGAGGTTGTGTATGACAGATTCCTACGTCCATGATATACCTTTGATCCCTCACTTGTTCTTCCAACAGACAATGAAAGAAACAGGATGGTACAATCCTTGTAAGCTTATTGGTTCACTTGCGGTGCCGGAGATGCGCGCTAGCACGCTGGCTGCCCGTGCTCTATGTCTGGAACCTCGCTACACCAGAGTGCCATGCGTTGGAGGGACTGAGGGAGAGTCCCTTGTGCCCTTATTTTCCAAAGCTGTAGAGTATTTTGAATTCGCCAAGGTATATAACAATTGCATTTGTCTTTCCACATTAACTTATGGTTAAAACTTATATAATTATAGTCTTATGATGTCAGCCATGTAGGTATAGTCTTATGATGTCAGCCATGTAGGTATGTAAGTACCTATTGCCGGAATAAATATGGTATACTTACTGTCCCTGTGGTGACGGACTAAGAATACAAGTGTCACCACCCCATCCTTTCCCGAGGGTGCCGTACAAGGCGACTAAGGGAAGTAAGAAATTATTACCCATTGAATTAATGGTGGTAGGGCTGGTACCAAGTAAGAGTAATCACTTGCTATCGGGCCCGAACGGGTCGGTACCACCGTCTCCTGTGTGACCGGTCATGAAGCGCGTCAGTATGTTTTATATTTTAATACCTGTTTATTCATTCATTTCATATCTGTTAAATGAACTCGTGAGCAGCGGCTTGACCATTCTCTCGGTATTTTTGAGTCCATGAGCGACGGTTACCACTTACCATCAGGTGGGCCGTGGCTCGTCTGCCATCATAAGCAATATTTTTTTTTTTAAATTATATTTAACTTGAAACAAAGCTGTTTTCTAGCCAAGCCAGAAATAACTACCTACATATGAAAATGAATATATGAATAATTTTTTTACTCTTATATTGTAATAGATTACATTTCTTTTTTATTTAATGCTTATGGTGGTCTAGGTAATAGTAAGTGGTAAGCATCATTGATGGACGATAGATACTAATCACACTAAGATTACAGCCAAGCCACTGTTCATAATTTCAAATCGCGAATGAATAATCAATGAATTATCGGCGCATACTACAACCAAAACATGCAGATACTGCAAGTATTAACGATGAACTGTCTTATATACCATGGAGAAATTTCTTATCGCGTTAAGAAATGTAATTGTATGTAGGTATTATAACAAAATTTTGTATCGGATTCTTTTTCTGTGGCATCTATTAGAATAGACGGCCAATTAATTATTTATTTCATAGGCCTGTTATAATGTAAAAAATACTAAAAAACTAGCACGAGCTCTTGAAGCAAGTGGATCTAAGGCACTAATATCGCGATTTCAATCGTCACAAGCAGCTAGATTCTGTAAAGCTCTTCTTCAAAAATCTACTGAACACGCTTTTCCATAGTTTATCTTGTAAATATTGGACTAATAAAGTAAATACATTCCGGATTAGTGTGACTTATATATACATACTAGTGGACCCAACAGACGCCGTCCTGTCCAAACATTGGCATTCGTTTGGATTCGTTAGATAGGTACAACTTTTTACATTAGAAAAAATTTAAGAAAAAAATCCTAAAATCCTATTGTGGCGCCATCTACCGGGTCCAAATGTGAATCTAAACCATCTACTTAGTCAAACATTCACAAATAAGTAGAAGAAAAAGTCTAAAAATTCTACAAAGTTTTCTCTCTAGGCTAATGCGAATCTTAATTTTCAACAGAACAACGCAATGTTAATGACGGATGCAGTTCGTGCAGCTCCTCAAGCTGTAGCCAGGCAGGATAATGATGATTGTATTAGACAAGGGGATCTAAGCGAAGCTCATGCTTTGGCTGGCTTGGTAGTCAAAGTGGCACACGCGCTTCTATGCAACGACGTACCAAGAGTGTCGGCTTTTGTTGAAACTGATCCTCGCGAAATTATATCGCCTGCGAGGTATTTTATTTTTATTTTATTTATTTATAGGTAAGCCAACAGGGCTTACAGTAAAACATCCAAGTATCTTAATTATTTAGCAAAAGTGGCAGATAACTCTCAAGCACTTAAGAGATAATATTAATAAATTTATTTAAAAAAAATAGATGCAGAAGGCAAAGTAATGTTAAGTAAAATAAGGCTCAAGAACAGCCCTCAACTTCATGTTTATAAGACGAAAATGTCTTACCAAAAAGACTCAGCAGCATATTTATTATAGAGAGTTGTAGAGAGAGGTGTTTCTAACTTTATAACATAACCTTCAAGATTAGGTATTAATTTTTGAAATATTTATCTGGTTTATTACTCGTATATTGAAGCAAATCAGGTCGGTGAATCAGATACTAAATTGAAACTTTAGTAAACACATAAAATGTAATAAGTATTTAATGTGAAATAAATATTCACGGGCATTTCACACAATGTCCTGTGGTCCCAAACTAAGCTTAACGCTTGTGCTATGGGTACCAGATTACGGATATAATACGTGTATTACTTTTTTTGTAAATACCTACATACATAATATAGATAGAAAACACCCAGGCACACAAATATTTGTCCTGAGTGAGAATCGAACCCACGACCTCGTGCACGGAATTCGGTTACACTACCAACTTCGCCACGAGGCCCGTCTGAAATATACAGAAGAAGTGATATATCCAATATGTTTGACTTGAATAGAAAATTCTCGGTGGATTTTAATTTAATGGTAGTTCAAAGATTAATTAGCCGATATTACCGGTTTTATGATAACGGTATTACTTGTCGTGTGTTGATTGTGATATTAATATCAGAAATATATAGAAGAATACAAACGAGCTCTTCTGCCTGCAGATACATTGCAAACAGTGTGGATATCAGCGGTACCGGCATTATAAATAACCTAGGATTACCTAAAATGACCGATTGGGAGACCACCCAAGTGAACTTAGCTTTGAATGAGCTGTTCTATAAGCAGAAACTGGTTGAAGATTGGTACAGCAAATATTGCAGTTCCGTCTCTAGACTTGATGCTTGCCAGTTGCAGTTCTTCACACCAAAGCACTATGAGACATTTGACGATTGCGCTTATGCCACGCTATGAAATTTTGAGTGTAATATATTTAGTTTGTTTATATGGTGTAAAAATGTGAAATTTGATGTAATGGTGCTCCGCAATACATACTTGCTGTGGCATATCAAGTACACGTCCCTGTTATGCTGTTTAGGATAATAAATTATTATTGTTTTTTGTTCTTTTTTTGTATATTTTGTTGTTCCATACATGTTAAACGTTAATTATGTTTCAAAACTGCAAGAGGGAATATTACATAAAAAAACCGTAGTCAGTTTATGTTTATTTATCAAAAACGTTTTTTAATGCAAAATAACTGGCTTATTGGTTGGTTAGATACTGACTTTCCATCTCCATTATTGTGTTTGATTGCCACACAGGACATTTATTAGTATGATCTACGAATAAATATGGCGTGAATACAATTTGTGTACGTTTAAACTGTAAATTTGTAAAGTTCGCCGCGACACGAGGAGTGTTGCTAAAAAAAATAAGAAATCATTCTTAATTCTAATTCTTATTGATATTTTGCTTCTTCATTACAAATCACATACTTGCCACTGCTATGAGAACAATTCTAATGAGAATAAAAAACGGTCAAGTAATTTTTTTTTTTAAAATAAAATTACGTTTACGGATACGATCGCGTTTACTTGATTTTTCTACTATCCCGACGTTTCGAATACTTTACAGCATTCATGATCACGAGTAGACTTGATGATATACGTCCAAGGCTGGCAAAACACGATAGATTCCGTAAACGTAGTTTTATTTCAAAATGTGTAACATTCGCGTAAATATCAGAAAGTTAATACTTTCTTCAACCGTAATCGGTCTCGTAAGTAAAACTGCTCAAAGGAGTTTGTATATGTTTTTCTTTCCTCAACAAAGTATACATTATTTTACTTTCGTAAGCTCATAAGATGAAAAGGGGTGTGTCACTATGTATGTATATATGTAAATGCGGGCTAATTTTCCGCAACTCGACGTCGTAGATGCGCCTCTTTTGCGTGATGGGTTGATGGCACTACTCTTGCCAACGAAGTATCCCCAGAAAGCCTAGCTGACCCTTCACGTTGCCAACGACTTCTGGTAGAGACCTCGGCGACCCGAGGTATAGTGCCCGGTATTCTGCCACCTCCGGACATTCAAGAATGAAGTGGGCGGCTGTTTCATCTGCCTCCATGCAGGCTCTGCAAAGAGGGCTGTCTGTAACACCTAGAGTGAATAAGTGTTTATTCCATAGTGTAGTGAGTGTCACTAATTATGTTTTATAACATATATGTATAATACTACTATAATATTCAGTGGACGCTGTTAATAATAGCTTTTCTTCGTTAGCAGCTCGTAAAACGCTATATGCGGGCGTGGCCATTTTACAATATCTCTGGCAATAAAATTACTGGCCTAAAAGCTAAAAAATACAAACTGTAGGATATAAATTTCGGAGACAATATTAATATGCAGAGCTTATCAAGGGAGTTCATCGTTACCTCGTGTATATGAGGCAAATACATCTATAACATTTGCAAAGTTTTGAAAAACGGCTTAGCTGTATTTTGTCAATCAAAATTGATATCGCGTTTTGGTCACACACCATTGATATTTATTTCCGGGCGTATTTTCGGTGCAGTTTTTTCAGTTCTGGGAACGCATAATATGTTTGCCAAAAGTGACATATTAATGTATCTTTCCCACTCTATTAAATGAACTTTTCTACCATAAAAATCAATAATATATATGGTAGCTAGAACGCAATAAAGCTAGCCCGAATTATTGTTGCTACGAATGAAAAAGTCGTACTCAATTCCTTTTACACAATAACAAATGTCAGCACATATTAAACCGACCAGCATCGCAAGAACCCTCGAACATTTCAATCAGTGTAGTCAGTCATTCGTATACAAAAAATACTAAAAGGTTTACTACGTGTCCTAGTAGAATGGATGGTGATATTGTTTAGAAAGGTCAACTCAAAGAAGAATATTTTTGTTTTCCAAAACTATACATCGGTGCTAGCAGTAAACAGCTGAAGAATTGTTTGATTAATTTTCGTTGAATCCATAACCGCTAGCCAGTGCTCGCCCAGAATTAAAAAAAAACTTGCATTTTAAAATTTATTTACCTGAAAAGACTATCTAATATCACAGTGCAGAGCATTTAGAATATTGCAAAATCATTAACTACTCACATCCCTCATCAATTCCATTCTTAAAGAACGAGTATCTATTTATAAGCATTTTGCGGCATCCTTCATAAAGTCATACCTTTTTTTTTCTTGTTAAGGCGGGAAAAAGTGTTCCTAACCGCACACTCCGTCGTTGGGGGCAACGAAAAGGTAGTGTGGGGCCTTCACCCACTAAGAACGAAGAGTCGAACAAAGAGTTTGTCTTAAATTTTGCATCGCCAATGGAATTTTGAGTTCGGAGTCACTGAATATGTTACAGAAGGCTTACGGTGAATCGGCTTTATCAAAAACACGTGCTTATGAGTGGTACAAAGCGTTTAAAAGCGGTCGAGATGTGATGGAAGATTTGCCTCGCTCTGGTAGGCCATCAACGTCTGCAACTGAAGTTAACATTGCAAAAGTGAAGGAAATAGTGACTGAAAATCCTCATTCAACTTTCAAAAAGATAGCCGCCGAACTTTCTGTATCTCACGAGTCGATCCGTACCATTTTAAATAATCACTTGGGTATGAAACATGTTTCTGCTCGGCTAGTCCCAAAAGACCTGAATTTTCTCCAAAAAACTCAATCGTATGAGAGTCGCTGAGGACATGCTAGAACGAGTCAACAGACCCAACAATCAAAGTCATGTTGACTGTTTTTTTTGACTACGGCGGTGTTGTGCACTCGGAATTCTTGCCAGAAGGTCAAACGGTAAATTAAGAATATTATTTGAGCGTTTATGCGGCGTTTAAGAGAGCAAATTCGAAGAAAAAGGCTGGATTTGTGGAAAGAAAATTCTTGGATTTTGCACCACGATAATGCGCCTTCGCACAAGGCCATTATTGTGAATGAATTTTTGTCCAAACACTCAACAAATACCATCGAGCAACCATCATATTCACCAGATATGGCTCCAGCCGACTTCTTTCTTTTTCCTAATTTCAAATTACCACTTCGTGGCACCCGTTTTCAATCGGTAGAAGACATAAAGGAGAATTCGCGGCGAGAACTGAACTCAATTCCGGAAACAGCGTTTAAAAAATGTTTTGATGATTGGATTATTCGTTGGCGTAAGTCTATCGTTTCTAAAGGAGCATACTTTGAAGGTGATCAAATAAATTTGGATGAATAACAAAAATTTTGTGTATTATTGATCTTTTCCCGGTATTTTCTTGACAGAGTAGTATAATTAAAATCTTTAACACCATATTGAACTAGACTTATAAGAAGCTAGTGTACTTTACTATCTAAGATACATTATCCTTTACCATCATTTGTAATATTATAACTCACGAACTTAACAATTTCCAAAAGTGCCCGTGATAATATTAAGCAGTTATGTAAGTACCATAACGGTCCACCTCTCTACTAATTGTAAGAAGAACGATGTGGTTATCTTTCCTTGCACGAATTCACGGCTGGTTAAACCTAACATAATAGATGTGTTATGCACGGATATTATTATGTTAGTGTAGTGTGTGTCTTCACATACATTTAGTGTACTGTGTGTCTACACAGTACTTACACACACTACTTACATGAATAACTTATGCCTCGAAATAATTACTAATTCACGAATTAAGCAAATGTTGGAAAAATTAAAAAAAGTCTATTCTAAATTCCGAATCTATTATTCTCGTACTTTATATTGTTACTAGTAGAAATTGACAGACGTTGCCATCTGTTGCTGAAATTATTATAAAACAGATATTGAAAACTTGATGTATTTGTCGATGATTAATAATTTGTGGTGATGTATAACAAAATAATCAGTGTAAAAATCATATTTCAATTTTCATGGTGCTTAGTCAGTGTCAAATTTTATAGGTCCCATATTTTTTTTGTATCTTTTTTTTTGGGGCTTAAAACATTAAATGTTAAGCCAGTCCAGGTCCCATATTATAGCAAGTTCCATTTTTAAATATTACACATAGATTTTGATACCAGACTAAGTAAGTGGATAGAGAATTTGTGTTCTAGAAGAATACACGTTCACCCTTCTTGCTCCAGATACATCGCGAATGAAGTTGAGATCAGTGGTACTGGCATCATTCACAACTTTGGACTACCGAAGATGACTGACATGGAGGCTTCTCTTGTCACTATGGGTTTGCGAGATTTGCTTTACAAACAAACAATGGTCAACGATTGGTACAATTCATTTGGAACAAATAAACTTGATGGATGCCGGCTCAAGTTCTTCGAACCGAAAAAAATTACGCGATTTGAAGAATGTGCGCATGCCTCGTTCTGATTATTCATTAACAAAAATAATGTAAAATGATAGCTGCAAAATGTGAAAAATAAGAAATGAATATTAAAGAAATGTTTTTAACAAATGATTTTTTATTGTCTTAGTTTTATCTTTAAGCATTAGGTCTAGTCTAATATCAAGCTATTTTACCCGCTCTATATCGAGAATCTGAGATATAACCTACAAACTAGCTAGTTCTTTATAAAATTACTTCATTCCACAGCAAATATCTGGGTACAGAAGTACTTCTCAGCAATAAAGGAATATGTAAGCAATTTAATTTTCCTGCAGGACTGAACTGTCTTGAACTAGAGCTATTACTAAATGCGCTTGATACCATTAAAGAGGGGGTTGAGCTATCCGAAAAATGGCATGCAGAATATTTAGAAAATAAACAAAACGAAGTTCAAAATTTCGTTAAGAAGGCATTTATAGAACCCCGAGATTACGAGCGATTAAAATTATGTACGTGAGACCGACGTGAACTACCATTACTGATCTGATAAAAAACCTTATAAGGTCTTTAATGAGGATTTTACAAATCAAATATTTAACACAGACTTTGAAACTATAGTGGCCTTTATCCCGAAGTCTTTGGGGTGAACAAAGTTCAGGGAAAACTCTTGAAAGGCATATATTGAACATAAAAACTGTCACAAATATCTTTGTACAAGACAGTTGAAATATAATAACATATGTGCATGAACAAATATAGATACATATTGTTTCTTATTGCTGTATGAGAAAAGACAAATAAATGTAAAAAGAAATGTTTTTGTGAAGGTTTTATTTCATTCCAATAGTTAAGTACCTAATATGATGACATGATATATTCATAATGCTGATGTCCCACTGCGGCGCACGCTGTGCACACGCCGCATTTTAGCTGCGTGGGTTCGTTTGAGAACGTGGATCAACGATTCCACTGCAGCACACACTATATACGAAGATTAACCCACGACTATGGACAACTGCAGTAGCGCAGCACAGTTTTCGTTAACGTGCGTGTGAACTGAGGGACCACACCGATATTTCGCAATATAAAAATAGTATGATTTAGTAGAAACCTTGAAACAATTGTAGAACAAATCTGGGAATTTGTAAAAAGATATATTAAAAACTAAAGCCCATAAAGTGTGGTCCCTCAGTCCTCACACACCGTCAGCCAGATCTCGGAAAGTATCTGAAAAATTAAGGTTTTGTGATTACAGACATTTAGTAAAGAATTTGTAAAGATATTTACTGAATTATAGACCACAAAGATTCAAAGATAAAAAATATATAACGACTAAACTGTGGTCCCTCAATCCACACAAGAAAGATAAATATTTTAGTGAATATTACCAAATCAAATACATAAAATCATTCTTTTCCTACATAAAGTTTTAGTCTTAAAACATTTTGTAATAAAGAAATAGAAATAAAATATCGACTCAATTCGAAAATATCGAGTTTTAAAACTGGTTCATATTCACTGAGGATTGAGGGACAAATATGCATTGCTAGCTAGTAGACGAGAGAACTATCAGAAAGTCTAGTGTACTAAACTTTTAGTAAAAATATTCTACTAAATAATAGGTATATAAATTTGTGCATTTCGTACCTGTTAGCTGAGGTATTATGATTTTTGTAAAGCTATGAAAATATACAGAGTAGTGTCATACTATGAAAAAAAATGGACAGTACTATTATACTTCATTTAATATAGCAATATACGAAACGAAAATAAGGTCGGTAAATTTAATGTTCGTAGGTATGTGTATTTAATAAAAAATAAATAAAAAAAACCATAATTTGATATGTTCACACACGGCAGAAGTGAAACTTCTGAAAATTAACATATGATTATTGCAGACGTAAACTTCCCTCCTTCTTCCTCTTCCTCGGATTGTTGATTGGGAACGGACGTGTTTCTTGTGTTGTGTTACCATCTTACTTTAAATAAATTATTAAAATATCTACTCGTCAAAATAGCACTCCCCCGAGTATTAACAACATCCACTGCGATCGCCAATCCGCCTGCCAAGCGTGGCGATTACGGCACTATCCCCCATGATGGGACCGCTCGTTGTGGCGTTCTCTTGGGGAGGCCTATGTCCAGCAGTGGACGTTGAAAGGCTGATGGATGTATGGACTCGTCAAAATAATAACCACACAGTGACGATCTTGAGGATAAAACTATCCCGTAAGAATTCATGGGACAACTTTGATAAAAGGTCTTGTGAACCTCATCATAGCTACATAAATAACAAAAGCATATGATTCATTTTGGGGGTAGGTCAGAGAAATACTTTATTTAAATTAGTTATAACTAGCATGGGAATACCAAGTAAACCCTTGTTTTTAAACAAGGACAAGATGACTGCGCTTCTCCAGTCCTTGGTAACCATTTCTGAGCTCCAGCATAAATTGAGAAGCACCAGGAAAAATTCCCAGACACATTAGCTTGTCCAGTATATTGCTTCGGAGGTGACTGTCTATCAGAAATAAATCTATAATACTTCTGTGTTCATTTCTTCTCCATGTATACATATAGATGTGCTTATATGGAAAAAATGTGTACAACAATAAATTTTCTCACATCGTTCACTCTCTTATCACCAAATAAACCAAGTACGACCTCAAAGTAAAGACACTTGGTCCCCACCCATCCATTCAAGTCTCCGCATACGATCACGCATTTATTGGCTCTCTTCTCTCACTTCTTCCAAATCTGGATTTACTCATTTAGTCTCATTTAGTGTTCAATAAAATGTATAGCTATTAAAGCTATTAAATAAAAAAGTTGCATCAAAACCCGTTCAGTATCATTTTTGCGTGATGCGCGAACGAACAAACATACAAAAAATCTAAAGAAAATTGTTTTGTGTTCAGAGACGCCTATATAGCCTACTACTAATACCTACAGTAATTCTTTCTCAAATACATTAAGAAAATGTATAGACCCAGCTCTGTTACATCTTTATAATAGTATAAATGAATCTCACGTTATTATCAACAGAAAAATGAACAAAATTGAAAATTGATTTGGCATAAACCAATGATATTTTATATAAAATATCTAGATATTTTATATAAAATATCATTGGCATAAATTCTAATGTTTGTTCTCTATTCTTATTGTCAAGTGTAATCCCACCTATTCTCGGTTTTTTGTTTTATTTACCCTCATAAATACTATGTGTACGTAAAAACAACTGAGCTGACATATACATAAATTAAAAAAGTGCTTTAAAAAATGGGAGTAGGTTATGTTAATCACGATGAGGGTACCCGAAAGGGTAAGCCGCCGGCGGACCACCGAAGGAATGTAACATAGTTCCAGTGGCCCGCCAATAAAGGCGGAGAGACGGTACACGGCGGGTTTCTTTAGTGGGTGAAGGCCCCACACTACCCTGTTCGTTGCCCCGAGCGACGGGGTGTGCGGTTAGGAACATTTTTTCCCGTCTAAACAAAAAAAAAACAAAAAAGAAGGTTATGTTAATCACAAAGTACACTGAATATAAAGAGATAGAGATATCAGCATCAAATTTTAGACTAGCGACAGGGTTACATGCATACCATTAGGGACATATTATATTTGATTTAAATATATGTCCTAATGGTATGGATGTAATGTACATACATATATACCTACGGCTATGGAACTACAGAAGACCTTTAGAGCCATTATTATTTTTCATTGCGATTTGGGAGGTAAGGTCAAATGAAACACTTACTATCATTATTTACTTATTTCTTTTTCGCTTCATATTATAATTATATTATCATAACAGTAAAGAACAAAACCTACAAAATCACGGGAGCATCTGAATTAATTCCAGCACTAATTCCAGCCGGTCTTCGCCAATGCCGATGTCACTGTTTTATGGTTGAGCGTATCTTTTGCTATATGATGATCAACATCACAAAATTATTGAAAGTATATATATAAGCCAACAAATATTCTTACATTCATTATGTTACATTCAAATTTCACTTACTTAAATAATAGTATTACAATTAGTGATTAGTTAATTTTTTAATCTACCTTTTTATGAAATACTCATACTTACGCCATGTAATATAACATAAGATTATTCGCACAACCTTGCTACACTACTCTATCTATTTTCATAGGTTTAAAAAATTATATTATCTCAGCTAAGAGGTAAGAAATGCACAATTTTATATGCCTATTATTTAGTAGAATATTTTTACTAAAAGTTTAGTACACTAGACTTTCTGATAGTTCTCTCGTCTACTAGCTAGCAATGCATATTTGTCAGTGAATGTGAGGATTGAGGAACCAGTTTTAAAACTCGATATCTTCGAATTAAGTCGATATTTTATTTCCATTTCTTTTTTACAAAATGTTTTAAGACTCTTACTAAAACTTTATGTGGGAAAAGAAAGATTTTATTTATTTGATTTGGTAATATTCACTAAAATATTTATCTTAGTAAATAGGTAGTTTTTAAAATATCTTTTTACAAATTCCCAGATTTGTTCTACAATTGTTTCAAGGTTTCTACTAAATCATACTATTTTTATATTGAGAAATACCAGTGTGGTCCCTCAGTTCACATGCACGTTTTTCGTTACAGCGTTGAGCTGCGTGGTCGCAACATTAGGCAAGCTACGCCTGTAGCAGATACGTAGCGTGTTCGTGGATTGTTGTAGTCGCTATCACATCATTTTCTTGCAAAGCGATACACTTGCGTAGCGCAGCAGTAATATACCGATAGCCCATTAGCATAGGCGCTTTCAAAGATGCGTTGAGATAGCAATGAGTAGGCTACATTATTCAACAAAGTGATAACAGTATAGGAAGAAAGGTTCTTAATAGTCGACCACGAATCTTTTTGGCATACGGCTTCACACCAGATAGACCGACGACCTTGTTAAAGCCGCAGGTTGATTGGAGGCTTGGTTAGGTGGCATACTAAGGCGGATAGATATACTTTGGTCATAAGTTATTCATTATATCATTGCATAACAAATAACAAGAAACAAAACAGAAGGACTGTTAGACCTTCTCAACACTATTTTTTGACTATTAAGTAAAATATTTAATATAATTTCTTCCTTTTTGAACTTTACAAAAAATGTTGGCACATTTAGATAAATCGACGATGTTTCAAATTTTACTACAACATAGTGATAAAAACCAAAGAATGTTTTCTTTTTGTGAAGGCGGGAAAAAATGTTCCTAACCGGACACCCCGTCGTTCGGGGCAACGAACAGGGTAGTGTGAGGCCCTCACTCACGAAAGAAACCCGCCGTGTGCCGTCTCTCCGCCTTTATTGGTGGACCACCGGAACTAGTTACATTCCTCCGGTGGTACCTATGTGTATCCTAGACCTTTACGAGTATTTTTGAAATACACTCTTTTACCTGCTTTTGCTAGTGTTCCATAGAATTCTTCTATATCTACCCGTAGAACACTTCTATATCTACAATAGATAGGTACGTCCTATAGTTTGTTTTTTGATAATCCTACAGGAACTTTAATGTTTTTCGGGATGAAAAGTAGTTCTATTTACAGAATCATAGGTAATAAGACAATCTGTGTATCAGATTTCATCTAATACTGTACAGCTATTTGTGTGATTGAGTAAGAAACATACCAACTTTGACATTTATGCATCGCGCCTGTATTCCTCGAAGGTGGTTCCTCGTACCCCTATGTATTACACACCCACGACTTGCTAGCTATGTTTAAGTCCCACGTAATACCCCTATTGCCGTTTACTGGGCACATTTCCAAACTCCGGGCTGCTACTGAGAATTTTTTCTTTTTACGAAAAAGCTCAATAACATTGCCCGACCCGGGGATCGAACCCGAGACCTCATGATCAGCAGTCGCTTACACTATCGCTGCACCAACAACACCTTTTTTTATGAAAATAATCCATAGTAGCTAAAATAAATGACTCGATCCAAACGAAACGCCAATGTTCAGACAGGACAACGCCTGTCGGGTCCGCTAGTATCTATGTAAAAATGGTTATCTCACAAGAAAACTTTATTTTTACGGGATAAAAAACAGAGAATGTCCTTTTTAATTAACGTATTATTCGTATGCAAAATTTAGATTTTTTTTAATGCGTAAAATCATTAACAAGCTTACTTGTATCTCAATTTATAATATACTAAACACAAAGTGAAAAATGTGAAATCGAAAATAACAGTCAGGAGCAGGATTTGAACCTGCATCTTCTGGATACCGTCCAGATGCTTTACCAATTCAGCCATCCTGACAATTGCTCGTGACTGCTAATTTCGATAACACATCATACTTAACGTCTTTGGGTGACGCCTGCGCCATCTGTCGGACGTATTTTCATACATTATACCGACCAGGTAAACTTAATTTTACAATTAAGATTTTACCTAATAATGACGCAAACCCTTTAAATATTTAGATATTTTTATATATATTTTTAGCATTTGACATGCTTAGCACTATACATTAAACACAAAGTGAAAAATGTGAAATCGAAAATAACAGTCAGGAGCAGGATTTGAACCTGCATCTTCTGGATACCGTCCAGATGCTTTACCAATTCAGCCATCCTGACAATTGCTCCTGACTGCTAATTTCGATAACACATCATACTTAACGTCTTTGGGTGACGCCTGCGCCATCTGTCGGACGTATTTTCATACATTATACCGACCAGGTAAACTTAATTTTACAATTAAGATTTTACCTAATAATGACGCAAACCCTTTAAATATTTAGATATTTTTATATATATATTTTTAGCATTTGACATGCTTAGCACTATACATTAAACACAAAGTGAAAAATGTGAAATCGAAAATAACAGTCAGGAGCAGGATTTGAACCTGCATCTTCTGGATACCGTCCAGATGCTTTACCAATTCAGCCATCCTGACAATTGCTCCTGACTGCTAATTTCGATAACACATCATACTTAACGTCTTTGGGTGACGCCTGCGCCATCTGTCGGACGTATTTTCATACATTATACCTTTTTTTTTACCTGATCGGTATGAAAATACGTCCGACAGATGGCGCAGGCGTCACCCAAAGACGTTAAGTATGATGTGTTATCGAAATTAGCAGTCAGGAGCAATTGTCAGGATGGCTGAATTGGTAAAGCATCTGGACGGTATCCAGAAGATGCAGGTTCAAATCCTGCTCCTGACTGTTATTTTCGATTTCACATTTTTCACTTTGTGTTTAATGTATAGTGCTAAGCATGTCAAATGCTAAAAATATATATAAAAATATCTAAATATTTAAAGGGTTTGCGTCATTATTAGGTAAAATCTTAATTGTAAAATTAAGTTTACCTGGTCGGTATAATGTATGAAAATACGTCCGACAGATGGCGCAGGCGTCACCCAAAGACGTTAAGTATGATGTGTTATCGAAATTAGCAGTCAGGAGCAATTGTCAGGATGGCTGAATTGGTAAAGCATCTGGACGGTATCCAGAAGATGCAGGTTCAAATCCTGCTCCTGACTGTTATTTTCGATTTCACATTTTTCACTTTGTGTTTAATGTATAGTGCTAAGCATGTCAAATGCTAAAAATATATATAAAAATATCTAAATATTTAAAGGGTTTGCGTCATTATTAGGTAAAATCTTAATTGTAAAATTAAGTTTACCTGGTCGGTATAATGTATGAAAATACGTCCGACAGATGGCGCAGGCGTCACCCAAAGACGTTAAGTATGATGTGTTATCGAAATTAGCAGTCAGGAGCAATTGTCAGGATGGCTGAATTGGTAAAGCATCTGGACGGTATCCAGAAGATGCAGGTTCAAATCCTGCTCCTGACTGTTATTTTCGATTTCACATTTTTCACTTTGTGTTTAATGTATAGTGCTAAGCATGTCAAATGCTAAAAATATATATAAAAATATCTAAATATTTATAATATACTAGCCTTTGTCCGCGGCTTCGCCGCAACCAAACGCTAGTTTTTAGCTTATATCTCAGGTTCCCGATATAGTAGCGGGATAAAATGTATAACATTTGTAAAGTCTAATCGATAGCTATCAAACAAAAATTTGCATCAAAATCTGATCACTAGTTTTTGCGTGATGCGCGAACAAACAAGCAGACAAAAAATCTAAAAAATATTGTATTGTGTTTAGACACGCCTATAATTATAGCCTACTACAGTAATTTTTTCTCAAATATCTTAAATGTATAGATACAGCTCTGTTACAGTTTTATAATAGTATAGATTATAAAGTAAGGATAAATAAAAATATCTACATATTTTTCTTCAAATTCAACCACGTTTTATTGTACATACTTATCCCAAAATATACCACAAATTTAAAGGCAAATTAACCAACAACAATAATAGCAAGTTTTTTTTTTTGTGACGACATTTCTAATTATTTCAGAGACAATCGGCGTTCGGTTACCTTTTTGGTTAGACAATCGTTTGATGTACAAACATCTAAGGTCCATTCTTCGCAAATGGAGGTTTTTCGTTTGTAAGAAAATACATCTTTCCCGTCATTCTGTGAACAAAAATCAATATTTTTACTCATCACAGCTATTACGCTTATAAATATTATTCTAGTCAAGGAAAGTTAATAAAAAACCGTTGACAGAGCTCGGAGAAAAGTAATTAAATGCAAATTCTTTGGAGCCAATCGACCTTTGGAAGAATTATAGCAAAGTCCTGTCCAAAAAATATTAAATTCTGTTTTAATAAGCTAGTGGTAGTAATAGCCTAATGGTAAAATCAAATACTGCAAATACAGCTCGGTGAAGGAAAACATATGTAGTGAGGAAACCTGCACACCTGAGAGAATTTCTCGATGGCTCGTGAAGTCTGCCAACCCGCACTGAGCCACCTTGGTAGAATACGGCCTAAATCCCTCTCATTTTGAGAGCAGGCCCCATACCCAACAGAAAAACATATAATAGTCATTTTCACAGTGAATTAATGTACCATCAGACGTTTCAAGTTACCTGGAACATAAAACATCGATCTCTACTTTTTAAAAGTCGTCGTTCACTTGCAAATACTCGTATTATAAATAAAACGTCTTTAAGTTGTATATTTCATCCATCCATCCATCAGCTTTTCATCGTCCACTGCTGGACATAGGCCTCCCCAAGAGAACGCCACAGCGAACGGTCCTGTGTCGCCTGCATCCAAAGACTACCTGCGACTTTGACCAGGTCATCGATCCACCTGGTGGGCGGCCGTCCTATATTGCGCCGTCCGTTACACGGTCGCCACTCGAGAACCTTTCTTCCCCAACGGTTGTCGGTTCGTCGAGCGATGTGGCCTGCCCATTGCCACTTCAGCATGCTGACCCGGCGGGCTATATCGCTCACTCCCGTTCTCCTACAGTTTTCCGTATTACAGATCTTATCACATAGAGAGATCCCAAGCATAGCCCGCTCCATAGCACGCTGAGCGACTTTAAGCCTTGATATAAGGCCAACATTCAGAGACCACGCCTCTGTGCCGTAAGTCAGCATTGGTAACACACACTTGTCGTAGACCTTCGTCTTCAGACACTGTGGAATATTGGACAAGATCTCCCTCAGCTTCCCGAACGCTGCCCAGCCGAGCTGGATTCGTCGATCGACCTCGTTGTATATTTACTGACATCATTTATAGATGCTGAAGCATAATCCAATCGTGCACCAGGCTATGACCACACGCTACTAATATACTTTCCCCCTTACTGATAAACATTCTATAAGCTCTCCAAATAGTTATATTCAGTGTTTTGTTCCTTTCTTTCAACGTCGAAACTATCATACAAAACTGACAGGTCTCGTGGCGTAGTCGAATAACCGACTTCCGTGCACGTGGTCGGTTTGATTCCCATTCAGGACAATTTTTGTGTGATGAACACAGATATTTGCAATGCGTCTGGGTGTTTCCTGTCTATTATATGTATTTTCAAAAAAAGTAATATATGTATTATATCCCTAATCTGGGTACGCATAGCACAAGCGTTAAGCTTAGTTTGGGACCAGAAGACGTTGTGTGAAATGTCCGTGAATATTTAAAAAGAGAAAATATTTAATAACTACTCAGAGGTTATACAACGTTTATTAGTAAGGCAGTTAAAGTTTAGTACGAGTATATAACTCACGACGGTGCAGCAGCTATTCCCATGTACCCATCAGTCTGGAAACTGCACCGACTCGTCGCCGACTTCCAATCTCTACATAAAGTGGCGGGAAAACCGGAAGGGTTTGTAAGAGATTCTGAGAAAAGTCGCCAAGCGCGCACATGACTACATCCGTCTGAAAAGAAAAAATGGTTTTAAATATTGATGAATCAACAACCAATAAAAGCAGATTTGTGCTTACAATCCTTGATAGGATTTATGAGTTATGGGCATAAATTGTTATTGTTGTATTGTTCATATAATGAACGATAGGCACACAATTGTTGTCTTCTCTACTATTTAAATATTACCAACTAGATTCTTTCCTGCATGTACACATGTACAATTTTTCGGTGGGACTAAGAAGAGAAGAGTCGTGTGTGTGCAAATAATCGTATATTGACAACAATTTAAAACATCAAATTTCATGCTTTATTATCGTTTGTACAGCGCCCCCAGTGTCCGGTGGCAGCAACAGTCTTCTAGAACATTCTATAAATTCGAGCCTTTGCCAGCGGCTTCGCCGCAGCCAAAAGCTAGTTTTTCGGTTATATCTCAGGTTCCCGATATAGTAGCGGGATAAAATGTCTACCAGTTTTTAAGTCAAATCAAGGCCTTTCAAATAAAAAAAGTTGCATCAAAATCCGTTCAGTAGTTTTTGCGTGATGCGCGAACAAACAAACAGACAAAAAATCTAAAAAAAAATCGTTTTGTGTTTAGATACGCCTATTTCAATTATTTTTTCTCAAATATCTTAAATGTACAGACACAGCTCTGTTACAGTTTTATAATAGTATAGATATCGTTATGTATTCTAGAAGGCCTGGTGCCACCTATCGCCAGATGGCGCTGTTAATGTATTTAACACCGTACTTAAAAAATTGCGTCAAATAATATACTCAGTCACTCTACGGCACATTCATTATGAAAAAAATTATATCCCACGGAAACCGTCCATTTTTCCGAGATAGAAAGTAGCTAAATTTAATAATGATCGTTTGAGTATTTACAGCGTCCAAGCGTAACAAACACAAGCGCACTTTCGCAAGTATATATAACTACTTTTCAGAAGTATATATAACTAGCTTTTGCTCGCGGCTCCGCTGCAGCCAAAAGCTAGTTTTTGGGTTATATCTCCCCCAAAAACTAGCTTTTGGCTCTAGTTCCCGAACAAACAGACAAAAAATCTAAAAAAAAATATTTTGCGTTCAGACACGCCTATATAGCCTAATACAGACAATATATTTTCTCTAGTAATAAAAGAAAAAATACTGTATCCACACAAATACAATGGCGTCCATTGCTACGATAATTTTAAGTGAAATAGATATATGAATGAATACATTGCGCGTAATGAGATCTGCTATAAAAACGTGAACTCTTGCGCGTGAAAGGAGATACACTATGTGAGCATGGTTCAGTTTTAACAACAAAATAACCCTAAATATTCCGTTTTTCTCCACACTCAGAAATGGGCGCGTAACAGTATAACACAACACGTCTCCTGGGCCCTGTTACATATAAGACAATTACCTAAATATTTGTGATAGCCTACATATTTTGCCCCAGTAACATTTAATTTCATTGTGTATTCCGTAAGGGGGAGTCATATGGCAGGCTATAAACAGTATAAGCAATCTGGTATTGGCATTTTAGCTTAACGATCAATCTTTGGATAGAAGCCAAGTTAAGGCACTGATCCACGACGACTGGATAAAATGTAAGCTTATCGGCATTCTCACGGTAGAACTAACTCTATTGATAAACGAATTGATTTCGAGAACATATCTGACAGTGTTAGCAAGATAAACATATCATCACGCCTTTATTCCCCAAAAGGGTAGGCAGAGGTGTATTACACACACACGGTTCGCCAGCTACATTTAAGTCTCACGTAATAGGGTGCAAGCCTATTGCCGTCTACCGAGCACATTTCCAAACTCTGGACTGCTACTGAGAATTTTTCTTTTTACGAAAGTTTCTCAATAATACTGCCCAACTCGAACCTGAGACCTCATGATCAACAGTCGCTCACACTACCACTGCACCACAGAGGCAATTAGATAGATACATAGAGAAAGATAAATATGAGTCGAAGAATAAATAGATTAGCGCTTCTCTTAACTAAGTTTTATATAATTATTATTACCACCACCTTGAGTTGACCAAGTCACTAGTATCCCCCTCTGCTATATTTTGTCGTCGTTATTGCCGCGTAGGGTCGGCTTTGCTTTGTGGGGCCGGCTTTAGAATTGTCCCACCCCTCTCTACCCACGGGAGTCGTAAGAGCCGACTGAGGGAATACCGGGGGAGTGGGCAGCAGCACTCCCTCGAGTATTAACAACATCCACTGCGATCGCCAACCCGCCTGCCAAGCGTGGCGATTACGGCATTATCCCCCATGACGAGACCGCTCGTTGTTCGGCGTTCTCTTGGGGAGGCCTATGTCCAGCAGTGGACGTTGAAAGGCTGATGGATGGATATTTTGTCGTTACAGCTCATTATCTGTTGCCACGTTAACGTCCGTAATAGGCTTAGGGTTGATAAAGGTATTTTACTCTCGGTTTTCTTCATAATCAGATAAACAAGGGTCGCACTTTTACGATATTCATGAAGTAGACTGGAGTAACGCTATGTATTTTAATTGACGGACTTCGTGGCGTAGTCGGTAGTGTAACCGACTTCCATGCACGAGGTCGTGGGTTCGATTCCCACTCAGGACAATTATTTGTGTGATGAACACAGTTAAAAAATCCATGCCCATTATTTGAGAGATATGAGAAATATATTAAATATAAATTATCACTGCATTAGATGGAAATAATATCTCTTTGTTCAGAAGATTTAACTGCAAGATTTCTACGCACATCTGCTTTGTAGCACTAGCCTTTGCCCAAGGTTCCGCCGCAGTCAATAGCTGTTTTTTGGTTATATCTCAGGTTCCCTATATAGTAGCGGGATTAAATGTAGGTATACCAGTTCTTAAATCTAATTAAGAACTATCAAATAAATAAAAAATGCGTGTACTTATGTCAGCGCGTGAGAAGTTATACTTCTTTGGCATCATTAATAAATAAAGTAATTAAATTCGTAACTACAAAACATGTCACAGTTATGTTTTTAAATAACTTGTTTGATAAAGTAATTATGTCTAATGTCACTAGATTGCGTTAGTAAAATTTTGAATTTTTTTATAAGTCGATGTAAAGAATTTAGGTGTCTGATGATACCCCCTCCATGGTAGCGTTAAACGTTTAGCGCAACTTTGTTGGAAGTCGCACTATAAGTATAACTTCAAAGAGTTGTATCAAAATCCGTTCAGTTGTTTTTGCGTGATGCGCGAACAAACAAACAGACTAAACGACAAACGGACAAAAATCTAAAAAAATGTTTTGTGTTCAGACTTCAGACACGCACGCCTATATAGCCTAAAACAGTATTTTTTTTTTCAAATATCTTAAATGACACGGACACATCACACAGCTCTGTTACAGCTTTATAATAGTTACATGGATTTTGGTTGGCAACCCGACAAAAACGTATTGCTCTTTTCAATGAGTATCTATAAAAATAAGATTTAGATTAAAAAACAGATGGGCTCAGGCATCTTGCAGTCAGGTCTCACATTATTGCTGTATCTGTTGACCTGTATAAGATGCCGTATATTGGTGAATTATGATTTATCATTGCATACACATTTATATCGTTGCAAAGCGTGCGAGAAGACCTTAGAAAATCGCAATTTATTATCAAATTAACTAACAACGCTAACACATCTGACCAAAGCCACAATTCATTACAGAGCGTTTCTATTTATTTAAAAGTTCTTAAACAACACACACCAACAATGCTGAGTACATATAGAATGCGAAATGTGTCGACAAATCTCCAACCAACGAATTGTTTCGCGTTCTTGTCGTTTATACATTTATACGTACTAGCGGCCATAAAACACGGCTTGCAGACAAACATGGCGCACAGACTAGCTGTTTTTTTTTTCATGTATATCTTTTCATTTTCAATCCGCAACTAACTCTAGATCTGAAAGTAATCCTGCTATCTGTAAACTTTTCGCGCTTTAACCACTAAACAGATTTTAATGAAGTTTTACAGCTGGTAGTTTTTTTTTAAAGAAAAACTGTTAGTGTTTTCTATCTAAACATTTTCAGGTAGAAATAGGGGATGAGATTATTCTCAAGTTCTTGTTTCTCTTTTTTCTTTCCATTTCCTAATATATCATTGATCACGCTGGCAATTTGGATGATGATTTGATATACTCTTCCGTTCACAAAACCTCAAGAAAATATTTCAAATAATTGTTATCACCATATCATCTCCTTCAACATCTTAAAACTGCAATATAATTAATCACAATGAAGTAAACATTATTTGTGAATAAATAAAAAGAGATTTTTAGTAGGAGCGGGAATCGAAATTGAATCGAAATCGGGAAATTGGGATGATCGAAAGATCAGTAGGATAGCTTAGTGGCTTAGAGCACTTTCCCGGATCGGAAACGATGCGGGTTCGATTCCAGCTCCTACTAAAAATCTCTTTTTCTTTATTCACATATAATTTGTACTTTAAAAAGTAGCGGAGCATGTCAATTGCTAAACGAAATAGATCTAAAATGTTTAATCACAATTATATATCGGTATTTAATCAGAATAATAATTCATCAAAATTCATATTCCTTAGCTTTAAAGTCGAAACCTCAGATTTAGGCATTTATTTACGACCGGTACAAATATGATATAAGACAATAAAACGGAATACTTGTACGTAACAAAAGTCAGGAAATTGTGATTACATAACCGCGGCCTTCTATGGTTCCGCTTGATTGTCAGTTCGACTTGGGAAAGCAATATAAAGAATGATGGAAAACATTCATTTCATAAAATGAAAGCCCCCAAAATAACAACTGAGCTATTGCAAAATAAGGCCAATTTTTTTTTTTTAAATTAAAAAAAAAATACAGCACCCTGCACTAAGGAATCATCCTTGTATCGCGGGGGACTTTTACAAACATACAATTTCACGGACATAAAGTACCTACACCCAGACTTAGAATAACCATATCTGGATCACATAAAGAGTTGTTCGGGAAATTTCTGTGTGGGAATCGAACCCACAACACTCATCACAACATCTGTGCAGTCAACTGACTTGACTGATTTTCCCTGTGACTTCGTCCGCGTAGTAATTCAGTCATTTATATAACCCACTTTGCTGCACGTTAATTAACTCTATGCAGAAATAACTGTCCCACAGGAATCATTTATTTGTCCGGGATAAAAGTACATATCCTTTTCTAGGCTCCAGACTACCTATATGCATGCAAAATTTCAGTATAATTGGTTCAGCAGTTACGGCGTGGACGTATCGCCCACCTGATGGTAAGTGGTTACCGTAGCCTATAGACGCTAGCAACATCAGAGGCATTACTCGCGCGTTACCAACTCCAACTAAAGTGATGGGAGGATAGTAAGTTTAGTAAGAAAATGATACGAGGAGGCTTAGGCTTTCGGCGCTCTCACTCACTATACGAGATAGGTACAACTGAGCATTGTGGGAGGGTGGTGCTTCCCCTATAAACTCCCACAAAAATTTATTTACGGACGTCCTAAAATATGCTTTACGAGTAACCAAAATATGTCTATTATCACTTTTAATTACCTGATGTTTATGGTAAAACATAAAGGTGGAATTCCTTCGCATAGCATACCATTATAGAGGCCTATTTCGATTTTCACAACAAGCTCTCGTTACGGGCTATAAACGAGTTTGATGTTGTGTGCGATGTCGGTAATGGTGTAGGCGTACCCTGTATAGGCCTACAGGTTGTTAGTGACGATATTAAATAAGTACAAGGCTTGCGTTGTCGATTTCAGTTTCATTCATCTGGTACATGTAGACGGGAAAATCTTCACGATGAATATTATATACACATTATATTGATCCAACACAGCCGCGCTAGAATATAATATTGCATGAAATCTTACGCAACTTTTTACAAAAATCTCAATCATTCAATTCAATCTCAATTATTGTTTAGATATTTTTATATATATTTTAGCATTTGACATGCTTAGCACTATACATTAAACACAAAGTGAAAAATGTGAAATCGAAAATAACAGTCAGGAGCAGGATTTGAACCTGCATCTTCTGGATACCGTCCAGATGCTTTACCAATTCAGCCATCCTGACAATTGCTCCTGACTGCTAATTTCGATAACACATCATACTTAACGTCTTTGGGTGACGCCTGCGCCATCTGTCGGAAGTATTTTCATACATTATACCGACCAGGTAAACTTAATTTTACAATTAAGATTTTACCTAATAATGAGGCAAACCCTTTAAATATTTAGATATTTTTATATATATTTTTAGCATTTGACATGCTTAGCACTATACATTAAACACAAAGTGAAAAATGTGAAGGCGTCACCCAAAGACGTTAAGTATGATGTGTTATCGAAATTAGCAGTCAGGAGCAATTGTCAGGATGGCTGAATTGGTAAAGCATCTGGACGGTATCAAGATGATGCAGGTTCAAATCCTGCTCCTGACTATTATTTTCGATTTCACATTTTTCACTTTGTGTTCAATTATTGTTCTTTGAGATCATCCATTAATCATGTGAGACTCAAAGGGAGGGGGGTGGGATTTGTAGTTTGGAAATGTCACGAAATATGACAAAGATAAGTAGGGTGTAGTGAGATATTAGGTATATTTATTTTTCGTTGAACGCGCGATATCATAACAGAAAAGCGGCACGTGATCTTAACGCGCCTTGTCCCGTGATCACGGCTGCAGTGAAAAGTCGGGCTAAAGGTAGTTAAAAGGCTATGCGTGCGGCGTCCCACAGGTTTCAGTTCTAGGGCCGCTCCTGTGGGACATCGGCTACGACTGGGTCCTCCGTGGCCGGCTCCTCCGCGGGCTGGGCGTAATTTGCTACGCAGACGATACGCTCGTCACAGCCCGGGGCAGGACCCTCAAGGAGGCGTCAACGCTGGCCACCTCAGGTACCGCGGGGATGGTCAGGCGGATCGAGGCGCTGGGGCTTAGGGTGGCTCTTGAAAAGTCGGAGGCCCTACTCTTCCATGGGCGCCGACGTGGCCCACTCGCCAGCGCCTCGATAACGGTCAATGTTGTGGGACTTCCGATCCAGGCCCACATCAAATATCTGGGCCTGGTATTGGAATGGACGGTGGCACTTTGACGAGCACTTCCGCCGTCTTGCGCCAAAGCTCGTTGGCACGGCGTCCGCCCACGGGTGACTGATGCCGAATTGGGGTGGATCGGGTCTCGCGTGTCGCCGACTCTAGGCGGGGGTATTACGGCCGATGGCACTGTACGGCGCGCCCGTTTGGGCGGACTCCCTGGCCGCTCGCAATAGGGCCCTTCTGTGGCGTCCACAGAAGGTCGTAGCGGTCAGGGCAAAAGGATCTCGACCGATGCAGCCTGCGCGTTGGCCGGAACTCCTCCGTGGGATCTGGAGGCAGAGGTGCTCGCTGACGTCTATGGGCGGGCGTCGACGGCGCAGGCGGGGGGCAGCCGCCTCTCGCCGAGCGCACTCTCATCGTGGCGGGAAGATGCCCGCCGCGCCACCGTCCTAAAGTGGCAGTCTCGGCTAGAGACGCCCCGGGCTGATCTCTGGACTGTGAGGGCGCTCCAGCCGATATTGGAAGAATGGGCAGGGCGGCAGCACGGGGTCCTCACCTTCCGGATGGTGCAGGTTTTGTTGGGGCATGGTTGCTTCGGCAAATACCTGGACATGATCGCTAGGAGGGAGACGATCCCAGGCTGTCTCCACTGTGGCTGCGACGAGGACTCGGCGCAGCACACGCTCGAGTCGTGCCCGGCTTGGGATGTGCAGCGCCAGGAACTCGTTGCAGTCATAGGTGTGGACCTGTCGCTGCCGGCCGTTTCGCGAGCGATGGTTGGCAAGACAGGGCCTGGACCGCGGTCGCCGCCTTCTGCGAGGCTGTCATCTCGCGGAAGGAGGTGGCGGAGAGGGCTCGGGAGGAATCCTCCTTCGCGGACCCGATTCGCCGCCGGCGAGCGGGGCGGCGTGCGCGCGCTTACCTGCGCCTGATGCCGCCCTAGCCAAGGCTGCGGACGGTGGGGTCAAGGAGTACCCTGCCGTCACATAAAATTAAAAATAAAATTAAAAAAGGTGTTTGTTATCATGGCATTAAAGCGTAACAAAACAAACAAAAAGCTCACTTCGCTGTTATAATATTAGTAAAGGATTAATCAAGTTGGGCCGTGTGGGGCCGGCTTTAGAATCGTCCCACCCCTCTCTACCCACGGGAGTCGTAAGAGCTGACTGAGGGAATACCGAGGGAGTGGGCAGCAGCACCCTCTCGAGTATTAACAACATCCACTGCGATCGCCAACCCGCCTGCCAAGCGTGGCGATTACGGTATTATGCCCCATGACGGGACTGCTCGTTGTGGCGTTCTCTTGGGGAGGCCTATGTCCAGCAGTGGACGTCGAAAGGCTGATGGATGGATGGATTAATCAAGTGCTGTACCCAGTTTACATTCACTTATTTAACGTATAACTCTAGGTCAATAATCAGAATATTGCATAACAATAATAAACTAATAATAATATAGATAATAATAATATACTACTCTGTCAAGAAAGTACCAGGAAATTATCAATAATACACAACATTTTTGTTATTCATCTAAATTTATTTTATCCCCTTCAAAGTATGCTCCTTCAGAAACGATAGACTTACGCCATCGAATAATCCAATCATCAAAACATTTTTTAAACGCTGTTTCCGGAATTGAGTTTAGTTCTCGCCGCGAATTCTCCTTTATGTCTTATCGATTGAAAACGGGTGCCACGAAGTGGTAATTTGAGTTTAGGAAAAAGAAAGAAGTCGGTTGGAGCCATATCTGGTGAATATGGTGGTTGCTCGATGGTATTTGTTGAGTGTTTGGACAAAAATTTATTCACAATGATGGCCTTGTGCGAAGGCGCATTATCGTGGTGCAAAATCCAAGAATTTTCTTTCCACAAATCTGGCCTTTTTCGTTGAATTTTGCTCTCTTAAACGCCGCATTACGCTCAAATAATATTCTTTATTTACCGTTTGACCTTCTGGCAAGAATTCCGAGTGCACAACACCGCGGTAGTCAAAGAAAACAGTCAATATGACTTTGACTTTTGATCGACTTTGGCGTGTTTTTTTCGGTTTCGATTCAGTTGGAAGTCGCCACTCCGAAGCTTGTTGACTAGTTTGCATGTCAAACTCGTAAACCACGTCTCGTCACCGTCAGTAACAATGCGTTTCATGAATGTTGAGTCGGAATTGACTCGTTCTAGCATGTCCTCAGCGACTCTCATGCGATTGAGTTTTTGTAGAAAATTCAGGTCTTTTGGGACTAGCCGAGCGGAAACATGTTTCATACCCAAGTGATTATTTAAAATGGTATGGATCGACTCGTGAGACACAGAAAGTTCGGCGGCTATCTCTCTCAAAGTTGAATGAGGATTTTCAGTCACTATTTCCTTCGCTTTTGCAATGTTAACTTCAGCTGCAGACGTTGATGGCCTACCAGAGCGAGGCAAATCTTCCATCACATCTCGACCGCTTTTAAACGCTTTGTACCACTGATAAACACGTGTTTTTGATAAAGTCGATTCACCGTAAGCCTTCTGTAACATTTTCAGTGACTCCGAACATGAAATTCCATTGGCGATGCAAAATTTAAGACAAACTCTTTGTTCGATGTTTTTGTCCATTATGAAATTAGCAATACACACTAGAGATGATATAACTAAAAACAGCACTGTATTTAATATAAATAACAGATGCAACTCAAACCCCGCGCCATAATGAATAACAGTTGCCAGTCTGACAACAACAAAAAAAACAAAAATTTGAATTTGGAACCATAAACAAATCATCCATTCCCAATACTTTCTTGACTGAATGTACACTAAATTGTAATAAATCACGTTTCTATTCTATGAATCTTCGTAGTTTCACTTCTTTTTTTTTTCGTAGTACTTGCTACGGCTAGTTACATAAGCGACTCTTTCAAGTGAGTGTACGAGAAGCTCTTTAATCGCGGTCTACGGAATCCGTGTAGAAAGCCTTGCAAACGTGTTCTTTTACACTGTTTTTTTTTTGTTTAAGCAGGAAAATTGTTCCTGTCACTATACACTCTGTCGTTTGGGACAACCGGGGGCCTCATCCACTAAAATAATACACCATGTGCCGACTACTGTAGTGCCACGGGTGTTACACTAGTGTGTTCTTTTTTTGTCCAGTCTAGGGGCTGTGATCTATGAGATGTACTCATCTATTTAGATATTTTTATATATATATTTAGCATTTGACATGCTTAGCAACATACAGTAAACACAAAGTGAAAAATGTGAAATCGAAAATAACAGTCACGAGCAGCATTCGAACATCTCTTGGATACCGTCCAGATGCTTTGCCAATTCAGCCATCGTGACCCTTGCTCCTGACTGCTAATTTCGATAACACATTCATACTTAACGTCTTTGGGTGACGCCTGCACCATCTGTTGGAAGTATTTTTATACATTATACCGACCAGGTAAACTTAATTTTACAATTAAGATTTTACCTAATAATGACGCAAACCCTATAAATATTTAGATATTTTTATATATATTTTTAGCATTTGACATGCTTAGCAACATACAGTAAACACAAAGTGAAAAATGTGAAATCGAAAATTAAGTTATAATAATTAAGGAAGGTCATAGGTCATTGCCTTTGCGATAGAACTCTGGCGATCTAGATTCTACAAACTGTGTGAAAGCATTTTGTACTGCCTCCTTTCTTTTCTTTTCTTACGCGTGGAAATCCTCTATGGATACCCGACCGCCGGGCAGACGACGGGGTTATGCCAGACTCCCAGTGGAACTGGGCTACCTGCTAAAACCACGCGGTGTTCCTTCAAACTACCTTACGCCAGGGGTGAGGTATGAGCTCTACGCATGAGTTCCTCTACCCCTAGCAGGTCTGGGCCTCCATTCCTGGTGGCCCCGTCTGTTTTGGTGGGCCAAGCCCTGCCTCATCGAGAGGCGCTCGCGGAACACGTGCGCCGCCGTCTCGGGCCTGCTTCTGCTAGGGTGACAGACTGCCCTAGGCCTATCACCCTCAGGCCTGCACTCATGGGGGCCGGAGATCGACTAGCGTCCTTTGACGCCCAGTGCGTCTTCTGCGGGACGGGAGACCGGACGGGATCAGTTTCTAATTGCAGTTCCTGTAGAATTAAAACGGTTTCTCGTGCTGTATGAGGTCTCGCGTTATCATGGAGCAATAATGGTGAAGATCGATTCATGAATCGGGGCTGTTTCACTGCAAATTTTGCTATCATTGTTCGGAGTTCGGCACAGTAGACATCTGCCGTTATTGCTTGACCAAATTGGAGAAAGCTATAGTAAATAACACCGTGCTGAGACCACCAAACAGTTACCATTAACTTTTTATTGGTAAGCTTTGCTTTAGGACACTGTTGCGGCGTTTGACCTGGGGTCAGCCATTGCATTTTTCGCTTACGGTTATCGTAAAGAATCCACTTTTCATCACATGTCACAATTCGATCCAATATTCCTTCATTTCTGTATCGATTCAACAAGGCAACACAAGTGTCAACACGCGTTTCTATCTGCAGATCAGTCAAATCATGAGGCACCTATTTTTCAAATTTTTTTATTTTATTGATTTGACGCAAATGTGTCAATATTGTTGGTAAGGTAACGTTAAACCATGCCGCTAATTCCTGGGTAGTTTGGCTCGGATCGGCTTCCACCATCTCTTTTAATTCATTGTTATTCACACGTGTGGGCGGTCTCCCACGTGGTTCGTTCTTCAAATCAAAATTTCCATCACGAAAGCGTTTAAACCAAAATCGCACGGTGCGTTCATTAGCAGTCCCCTCTCCAAACGCAACATTGATATTGCGAGCTGTTTCTGCAGCATTAGTTCCTCGTCGGAACTCGTATTCAAAAATCACTCGAATTTTCGAAGTATCCATCTTTCTTGTCAAAGCTGAATAAAAAAAAACAACTGAAAGTCGATAATCGAATGTTGCACATTTTTTAAAAAAGAACCTCATAGGTACCATTCGAAAAAAGGTTTCACTCAAAAAACTCAAATCATGAAGGTAATGTCAATTCGAAGTATCTATTACAATAATACGGCAATTTCATACTTTAACCCCTATTATAAGAAACTAGCTGACCCAACAGACGTTGTCCTGTCTTAGTTATGAACATTCAATTACAAACTGTCAAACGGGTGAAGTTAAATTTGTTGTTAAGTTTTCTCAAACTTTCAAATGTTTGGTATTTTTTTTTAATATTTCTTTCCGTAAGAAACTTTTACAAAGTATCGGAAAAAGTGAGCCTTTTTTTGTGGGTGGTGTACATTAACTATCGCTATCAAAAATAACCATAGCACGATAATCATTCATTTTCCCAGCATGAAGAGTAGCCTATGTCCTTTTGTGGGCTTTAGACAATATTTATGAAACAAAAAAAATAACTAAAGCATAATTATAACGCCGTCTAGTGTATCTTGAAGACTTGCTATGTTGTTGAAACTACGAGATACCGGTAGAAATTATTTTAGTAAACATTTTTAAATGACTATAAATCTTAAATTTAAGATAAGCGGTATGTAAATTTTTAGACCGTGTGTCTATTTTTCGTAATTATCCGACACGATAAGCTTTAAAATGAGGGTTAAATCATGGAATTGGATAAAGGAATAAGGAAGAATTCAAAAGAAAAACAGGCTAGATAAATAATATATAACATTAGTATGTTCTTCGAAAAAACTAAAAAATAAAAGCACAAGCGAAGCTCGCTCAGGTATTCTTATGTGATGTACTATAAACACATCATCAACAATTTGTAGATATTTTTCTGGTTTTAATCGCCCAATAAATTTATCCAAATTTCGGTGTGACGTGTAGATATCCCATGGGAGTCATAAGAGCCGACAGAGGGTTTACCGGGGGAGTGGGCAGCAGCACTCCCTCGAGTATTGACAAAATCTACTGCGATCGCCAACCCGCCTGCCAGGCGTGGCGATTACGGCACTATGCCCCATATGAGCGAAACACATGTTGTGGCGTTCTGTTGGGGAGGCCTATGTCCAGCAGTGGACTTCGAAAGGCTGATGGATGGATGGATGTGTAGATATCTTAACTAAAATAGGCACTGATAAAATCTTAAATCCTTTCGTTGTAATTATATACATAAAAAGTATTCTATCAGTGAATATAAAGAGATTAAATAAATTGATAACAACTTCTACGTAACACTGATTACAATAATAACAGAAAATGTCAACCTTATAGTAATAAAACTGTAACGTGAATTACAGGCAGGGTTGATGACTCGAAATTACAGAGGTGTTGTAAAGTTACTTGAGATTAAAAACCACCAAAAAAAATACCATAATAATCTAATTTTAGCCATGACTACGTCGCTCAAAAACGAACGCTAATAATAACTTTTTGAAAGGGAAATAATCAGGGTTGGTGTTGTAACTTTAACCAACCTCTCCTCTCCGTACCTCGTCCTTCGCACTCCCTGCAGCATCCGCGTCATGACGTCAGAGCATCGATCGTGCCGTCACCTAAAATGTGTGGCTGTTAGGGCTGCATTAACAGAACACTATCATAGGGCTAACATAGTAAATTTAACGGGAAATTGGTTTACTGCGGTGTATGTATATCGTGGCTGTTCGATGCAGATAATCTTATTTCACTGTAAAACCGATGCTAAGTTTTGTGAGTTTGCTATTATTTGAATAACTAGTAGGTATTTTAAATACTTATAATAAATTGTTTAACTGTATTCTTTGTTGCTATTTGTTGTAAAAGTGACTAGATGTCGCCCGTGACTTCGTTTGCGTGGATCTTTAAATGTGGGTAACATTTTCTTGACCTTTTTTCATTGTGCAATAAAAGACTGTATTTTGCTCCAAGCCAAGCTGATTAACACTCCCTCGAGTATTAACAACATCCACTGCGACCGCCAACCCGCCTGCCAAGCGTGGCCATTACGGTATTATCCCCCATGACGAGACCGCTCGTGGTGGCGTTGAAAGGCTGATGGATGGATGGATGGAAGCTGATTAAAATCCGTTCAATAATAGAGTTGTGCTCTTACAAACATGAAGCAGTAAGACTGACAAAATATATCTTTGTTATTTGTGTTCTATTACCTTTCTTTTATCGTCTCTTTTTCATTTTGGACGGGCCTCATGGCGTATTCAGTAGTGTAACCGATTTTCGTGGTCGTGGGTTTGATTCCTACTCAGGACAATTATTTGTGTGATGAGCACAGATATTTGTACTGCGTCTGGGTGTTTTCTATCTATTAGATGTATGTATTTAGAAAAAAAAGTAATACATATATTTATTATATCTGGTACCCATAGCACAAGCGTTAAGCTTAGTTTGGGACCAGAGGCTGTGGGGTGCTAATTTGTCCGGTTTACCTCCTAGTGGTGCACCCCGGGCAACGTCGGCAGTCGCCGGCGGCTAAAATTCCGGACAGGACGGGTCTCCGCGTGTCCCTCTGACTCAGCAGAGGGCACAGCGGATAGACCAGGCGTCGGAGTCGGTGGGGCCAGACTGGCTCACCGGGCTCTGGAGAGGGGGGACAGTGGGGCCACAGCGGCCTCCCCCGTCCCAAATCGTAAACCTGAGCGCGTGCCTGTGGTTACGTCTCGCGGGCATACAAGAACGAGGGTCTTGGCTTAATCGCCCGGACCGCGAGGAAGACAACCTCTATAAAAAATTACCCCGAATCTCAAGCTCTGGCGCGCGGCGAGGAGATGCATGGCTGATGGGTAGTTCAGTCTCGAGCGCGGCCCCAGCCAGGGTACCTGCGGACCCCCTGTGTTGGGTTACAAATGTACGCTTACCCGGGTACAGGGAGCTCTGCCCGGGTGGACCTCCTTTCTCCCATACTCGTGGGAACAACATGGAAAAATTGTTAAACTCAAAATTGACCGAGTTGGGTGAAAATCCCGACGCCTCAGCCGTAAGGGGTCCGGCTGCAAATGCGGCCCCTACTAGTGCAGCTGCGCGTAAAACGCGCGGCGGCAAAAAGTCCCGCAAGGGCAAGAAGACGTCCAAGGGAACGCCCCAGTCTTCGAGGGACGGCTCGATGACGGGCAGCTCGGCCTGCACATCAGCTGCCGAGATGTCTGCCGCTGAGGAGGGTGGCCTATCTGAGGCTGCTGAGAGTCGGCAATCGCGGCCGGCAGAGGTTGTGTCGGAGTCGCGCTTCTGGCGCAAGCGCACCCTGTGTCAGGGGGGCGCTGCCTCGGAGTCCGACCTGAGCTCCACTGAGATGCCTCCCCCTAAAATACCCGCAACGGCTAGGGGTCGAGGTATCAGCCGTCCCGGGACGCCGATACCGCGTGTCGCCTCAGCGAAAGAGGCAGAGATACGATGTCTGAAGCGGGCGGAGACGGTGCAACATGCAGAGGAGCGCTTGGCGCTCCTGTCTGAGAAACTCCGTCTCCCCATAGACGACAATGGGCCGCCTACTGCGGCCAAATTTGCCGAGAGAGCCGCGGACAGCGTGGCCATAATTTCGACGGTGGCCCTGGGCTCGAGGAACCTCAAGAGTAGCTTCGTCCGGGGTCTTAAAATCGCCGCCACGGAGCTGTCCAACGTGGTGGAGCGGCTTGTGGCGGAGTTAGCCGACCTTGGGGCGCGAAATGAGCGCCTAGAGACAACGGTCGAGGAGCTGCACCGAGGGATGGCCAATATGAGAGCCGAACTTGGGCTCCCAGTGGCCATCCCGAGTGCTTCGGATTCCGTCATGCGGGTCGAGCCTAGTCTCCCCGCGACCGCCTCGCCGTCGCCGCCGCGCCTCCGCCCCGCCTCGGCGACCGCCTCGGCTGCGTCTGTCGCTCAGTCGGGCCCTGTAACCGTGCTGGAGGATGAAATGCTCCGCGCGGTTATCGACCGCATGGATGCGGTCTTTGGCCCGAGATTTGAGGCCCTAGCCGCAAGATTGCCGCCGGAGCCCCGACTTCGGCCGCCGCTTGCGGCTGATAAAAGAAGTGTCGCACCGTCCTCGGCACCGACACCCCTGCCGTGCCAGGGAGGGCATGTCTCTTTTGCCGCGACGGCGGCCAAACAACCGGCGGCCAAACCACCAGCGGCAAAACCTTCGCCGGCTCCTGTAGGCCAAGGAAAGGGGCAAAAGAAAGCTAAGAAAAAGGACAAGGCGGGACAAGCCCCGAGGGGTCAGCCCCGAGAGGAGTTCCCGCCTCTGCCAAGCGCCGCTGCGCCTCCGCGTCCTGCTGCGCCGAGACGAACGGTCGCACCCTCACGGGCTGCGGCGGTCGCGCCCCGTGCTCCTGCCCCCGCCCCTGCCACTGCTACGTCCTCAGACGGGGACTGGCAGGTGGTTGGGTCCCGGCGATCCCGGGCCAAGGGTCGCGGCGCTGCCTCGGAGCGTGAGGCGGCGCCAATAAATCAGAGAAGGGAAGCCCCGAAACCGCGGAAGAGGAAGTCGCGGAAACTGAAGGTCCCGAAGGCAGCTGCGGTGGTGATCACCGTGCTGCCTGAGGGAAGAGAAAAGGGCCTGACTTACGAGGCCGTCTTGAAGCGTGCCCGGCGGGAGATAAACGTCTCCGATCTCGGGGACGTTTCCGCTCGCTCCCGCCAAGCCCGGACAGGTGCTCGGATCTTCGAGTACCTGGGGCCAGAGGGCGCCAAGACGGCCGATGCAATGGCTGCGAGGCTGCTGGGCCTGTTCCCAGAGGAGAGTGGTGTTCGAGTCGCCAGACCCGTGAAGTGCGCCGAACTGCGCATTTCAGGGCTGGACGATTCCGTGACGGCGGAAGAGATCCGGGAGGCGATTGTCTCGAAAACCGGGTCTCCCAGCAGCGCCGTCCGGGTGGGCACCATTCGCCCAGGTCCAGGTGGTGTGGGTGCCGTCTGGGTCTCGTGCCCTGTCACGGCGGCCAAGAATTTGGTCGCCGCCGGTAGATTTCTGGTGGGCTGGAGCGCCGCGCGGGTAATCGCGCTGGAGCCCCGGCCTGCCAGGTGTTACAAGTGCATGGCGGTCGGTCACACCCGGCCGCTGTGCACAAACTGCTTCGACTGCAGCGGGCTTTGTTTCCGCTGCGGTCAGGCAGGGCACCAGGCGGCTGCCTGTTCTACCACCCCACACTGCCCCGCGTGCGCGGCGGGCAATCGCCCCGCCAACCACTGTATGGGGCGGGTGGGGTGCAGGCCTCCGGCCAAGTCAGGCCCTAAGAGGGGGGTGGGCAGCCAATCGGCCCCGGCTGCCCAACCCGGCGCGGCTGGACCGCCACAGCGCATGGAGGGGGATATCGTGGTCCAATAACGGATCACGACGCTATCCTCCTCCAGGGGAATCTCGGCCATTCCGCCAGGGCGCAGGACCTCTTCCTGCAATCCATGTTGGCTGCCTCCCCCCCTGACGGAAGACGTGGACGCCGAGGCTGGCCGCATTCGCGGCATGCTTACGCAGATCTGCGATGCGGCCATGCCCCGTGTGCGGCGCCCGCCTCGACGGAAGGGGGTCTACTGGTGGTCCCCGGAGCTGGCGGACCTCCGTGCGGCCTGTATTCGTGCCCGGAGGTCCTACACCCGCAGCCGCCGTCGCCGAATCCGCGACGAAGAGCGGGAGGGCCGGCTGCATGCGGCGTACAGCAGTGCGCGCGCCGCGTTAAAGCTGGCCATCTGTCGCGCCAAAGATGCGAAAAGGCAGGAGATGCTGGAGGGTCTCGAGCGTGACCCCTGGGGACGCCCGTACCGCGCGGCGCTTAACAAGCTCCGCGCCCAGGGCCCCCCCCTTACGGAGACCCTCCAGCCGGGCTTCCTCTCTGAGGTGGTCGAGGGACTTTTCCCTTCACGGGCGGTGCACACGCCCCCGGTCATGGCTCCGCCAGATGATGACCGGGAGGCCCATGACGTGGAGGTACCGCCCGTGACGACGACGGAAATGGGGGCGGCGGTAGCGCGTATGCGGAGAGGCGCCGCCCCCGGGCCGGACGGGGTTCCCGCCCGAGTGCTGGCCCTGGTCCTCGACCATCTCGAGCCCCGCGTCGGGGTACTGTTCGGCGCTTGCCTGGTGTCCGGACGGTTCCCTGACTGCTGGAAGGAGGGGAAGCTCGTGCTCCTGCCGAAGCCGGGACGGCCTCCGAACACAGTCTCGGCCTTCAGGCCCATCGTGTTGCTGGACGAGGTGGGCAAACTCCTCGAGCGGGTAGTCGCTGCCCGCATCGTCCGGCACCTAGGAGCGGTCGGCCCCGACCTGTCCGACGCCCAGTTTGGATTTCGGGCAGGTCGGTCTACGGTCGGCGCCATTCTGCGCCTGAAGGCCGCGGCTGCGGAGGCCGTCACCTCGAGGGATGTGCTGTTGGCGGTGTCGCTTGACATCGCCAACGCCTTCAATAGTCTGCCATTCGGCTGCATCAAGGAGGCACTCCGGTACCATGGAGTGCCCCTCTACCTAAGGCGGCTGGTGGCGGACTACCTCGACGGCCGCAGCGTCCTCTTCGTGGACCGGGAAGGGGACGTTGTAAGGAGGGCTATGTCGTGCGGCGTCCCGCAGGGTTCGGTTCTTGGGCCGCTCCTGTGGGATATCGGCTACGACTGGGTCCTCCGTGGCCGGCTCCCCCCCGGGCTGGGCGTAATTTGCTACGCAGACGACACGCTCGTCACAGCCCGGGGCTGGACCCTCGAGGAGGCGGCAACGCTGGCCGCCTCAGGTACCGCGGAGGTGGTCAGGCGGATTGAGGCGCTGGGGCTTAGGGTGGCCCTTGAAAACTCGGAGGCCCTACTGTTCCATGGGCGCCGACGGGGCCCGCCCTCCAGCGCCTCGATAACGGTCAATGGGGTGGGCTTGCCAATCCAGGCCCACATCAAATATCTGGGCCTGGTATTGGATGGACGGTGGCACTTTGACGAGCACTTCCGCCATCTTGCGCCAAGGCTCGTCAACACGGCGTCCGCCCTCGGGTGACTTATGCCGAATTTGGGCGGACCGAGTCTTGCGTGTCGACGACTCTACGCGGGGGTAGTACGGTCGATGGCGCTGTACGGCGCGCCCGTGTGGGCGGAGTCCCTGGCCGCTCGTAATAGGGCCCTTCTGTGGCGTCCACAGAGGGTCGTAGCGGTCAGGGCAATACGCGGGTACCGCACGGTCTCGACCGATGCAGCCTGCGCGTTGGCCGGAACCCCCCCGTGGGATCTGGAGGCGGAGGTGCTCGCCGACGTCTATCGGCGGGCGTCGACGGCGCGGGCGGGGGGCAGCCGCCCCTCGCTGAGCGTAATGTCATCGTGGCGGGAAGATGCCCGCCGCGCCACCGTCCTAAAGTGGAAGTCTCGGCTGGAGACGCCCCGAGCCGGTCTCTGGACCGTGGGGGCGCTCCGGCCGATCTTGGAAGAATGGGCAGGGCGGCAGCACGGGATCCTCACCTTCCGGTTGGTGCAGGTTTTGTCGGGGCATGGTTGCTTCGGCAAATACCTGCACACGATCGCAAGGAGGGAGACGACCCCAGGCTGTCACCACTGCGACTGCGACGAGGACTCGGCGCAGCACACGCTCGAGTCGTGCCCGGCATGGGATGTGCAGCGCCGGGAACTCGTTGCAGTCATAGGCGTGGACCTGTCGCTGCCGGCCGTTGCGCGAGCGATGGTTGGCAGTGACAGGGCCTGGACCGCGGTCGCCGCCTTCTGCGAGGCTGTCATTTCGCGGAAGGAGGTGGCGGAGAGGGCCCGTGAGGAATCCTCCTTCGCGGACCCGATTCGCCGCCGGCGCGAGGGGCGGCGTGCGCGCGCTTACTTGCGCCTGATGCCGCCCTAGCCGAGGCTGCGGACGGTGGGGTCGGGGAGTACCCTGCCGTCCGCGGAAGCCTACCGCGAAGGTGCGACGCCCAAGTGCGCGAGGCGACGCAGTACCCGTGATCCGCCGTAGCAAGGGCGGGTGGAGGCGCACGGTGGGTTTTTAGTGGGTGAGAGCCCCATTCACCCCGTTGTCTCCCCGGGCAGCGGGGTGTGCGGTAGGACATTTTTGCCCACCTAAAATAAAAAAATAAAAGGGACCAGAGGCTGTTGTGTGAAATGTCCGTGAATATTTATATTTATTTATTTATTATATACCTTCGAAATACAGACGCATTGGGTTCTACTATTTTATTATAACTATACCTATGTATATGCTAGTGTAATTACGCTGAAGTTTTTAACTCTGCGGTATCTACAAATATAAATAACTTATGAAATATTGTTCAGCTTGCCTCTCTAAATAAAGCTATAACTAAATAAAACGAAAAGTTTTAAATACATAGACTATGTATATAAAACAATAAAACACGTGTTACGGAGCGTATCGACCTCCTGAAACAAAAACTCTATGCATGGACAAATCGAATTCGTAGATATAAAAAACGCATGGACCGCTATACTGTGAATCGCATATTTCAAAAAAATGAGAAGTCTGTCTATAGAACCTGGGAACGTCCTCATGAAATTGTGTGTGATATGCAGTTGCCGGATGCTGAGGCTACAAATACATTTTGGCGCAGCATCTGGTCGATGCCTATCACACACTTTGAGGGCGATTGGATCGGGGATATTAAACGAGCTTGTGATAAAATCTCAATAATGGAGAATATTAAAATTGAACAAGAAGACGTAGCCTGTGCAGTCCGTTCGTTAACAAATTGGAAATCTCCAGGACCGGACGGACTGCACAATTTCTGGCTTAAGTAGCTACGAAGCTCACACGCTCGTTTGGCCTCTCAGTTCCAATCAGCTGTGGAGTCGGGGACGTTGCCGGATTTTATGACGACCGGCGTCACTTATTTGCTCCATAAATCAGGCAGTACCACGGAGCCAAGTAATTATAAACCTATTACGTGTTTACCGTCAGTCTATAAGCTCCTTACATCTATTCTGAGAACCAAAATTGCTAAACATATTGAATCTAATTCGGTCCTATCTACCTCTCAGAATGGATGTAGGAGTGGCAGCCGTGGTACTAAGGAGCTCCTACTTATTGATACGGCCATTAGCCAACAAGCTCGCCGTAAGAAAAGGGATCTTTTGACATGCTGGATAGATTATAAAAAAGCTTTTGACTCTGTGCCCCATGCATGGCTCTTGAGGGTGCTAGAGTTATATAAAGTTAACGAAACTTTATGCACCTTCCTGAAGTCTTGTATGGGGCACTGGAAAACAGCTCTTTGCTATCCAGTGTGTCGGCAGACCCCGAATTTCTGCGGTGAGCTTATAAGGATTGAGTGGGGTATATTTCAGGGCTATAGTCTGAGTTCTTTATGGTTCTGTTTAGCCATGAACCCCCTTAGTACCTTATTAGAGGGTACAGGGCTCGGCTATAGGTTGCGAGGTGATGGTCAAAAAATACCCCACCTCTTTTACATGGATGATCTTAAGTTGTTTGCCCCTACCAGATTGCAACTAATGGAGTTACTAAAGTTAACTGAGTCCTTTAGTAATTCCATCAGGATGGAATTTGGTGTGGATAAATGTGCGGTCATGCATGTAAAACGGGGAAGGATAGTGGAATCCGAAGGAATACGACTCGGATTCTACTCATTTACGATCACTCCTCGTAACTGACACCTATAAATACTTAGGTATGTCGCAAGCTTTGGGCATTAATGAGGTGGACATGAAATGGTCGTTGCAGGAGCGTTTCTTTGGCCACCTGAAGAAAGTACTGAATAGTCTTCTTTCAGGTGGCAACAAGGTGCGCGCCTGCAACGGTTGGGTCATGCCACTTCTTATGTACTCTTTCGGCATACTCAAGTGGACTCAGACTGAACTTGATGCCTTGGATAGAAGAGTCCGCCGTCTCTTGACCACATATCGTATGCATCATCCTCGTTCATCAGTAATGAGGTTGTACATCCCCCGAAAGTGTGGTGGATGAGGTTTTTTAAATTCGAAGACCTTGCACAATCGTGATGTGTACAACCTCAGGGAATATTTTCTGCACACTGATAAGGATATGCATCGTGATGTGGTCGCTGTAGACTCCGGACTCACTCCACTCTCCTTGGCTAAGGAGAACTGGCGCAGACCTGTAGTACTAGGTGTTAACGATCGCAGGGGTGTATGGCAGAGCAAGGAGCTGCACGGAAGATTTTACCGGGCTTTATATGGGCCCGACGTTGACTTTTCAGCTTCCGTGGCCTGGCTATGTTTCGGTAACCTCTTTGGGGAAACCGAAGGTTTTGTCTGTGCAATTGCTGACGAAGTTGTCATGACGAACAACTACCGGAGGCATATCTTAAGGGATGGTACGGCTGACATATGCCGTGCCTGCCACCATCCTGGTGAGTCCCTTAGGCATATTGTCTCGGGTTGTTCTAGTCTTGCTAACGGTGAATACTTGCACAGACATAACCAAGTAGCCAGGATTATCCACCAACAGCTTGCTCTGAAATACAGACTTGTGGACGTCGAGGTACCTTACTACGGGTATGTAGCTGAGCCAGTACTCGAAAATGGCTGTATCACATTGTACTGGGATCGATCAATTATCACAGACAGAACTATTGTAGCCAACAAACCTGATATTGTGGTGGTTGATCGATCTGAGCGCCGGGCAATGATTGTTGATATCACCATCCCGCATGACGAGAATCTCGTGAAGGCCGAGAAGGATAAACAGATGAAGTATCTGGACTTGGCTTACGAGATTGTTGACATGTGGGATGTCGATTCAGCGATTATTGCGCCGATAGTAGTATCAGTCAACGGACTAATAGCCAAGATGCTCGACCAACACCTTAAGAGGCTCGCGTTGGATGGTTGGATCAAGGGTTTGATACAGAAAGCGGTACTTCTGGACACGGCACGCATTGTGAGGAAGTTCCTGTCTTTGGAGCCCTAACCACTGACAGTTTGGCCCTTGGGCTCGCTGCCGGTGGGTCTACACACTTTTTATATTTTTAAATATTTTGTTATTTTTTATAATATATATATTTAAAAATGTATTTAGTGATTTAAGATATGTAAATAAAGAATAATAATAAAGTTTATTAACACAGCTCACAAATAGATAGCACCAACAAAATTTACATAATCATTTAAAAAATCATTATTTGCATAAGGCACATTTTGCCTCTTGACTTAGGCAATGCCTGTATCTCAAGAGACAATCCTCGGTCAAAACATTTTAACAGATTTTTAAGATGTCTGTGGGAGCGTGGACCATTGCTCAAGGTAGTTACTAAGTTTGTGGAGTGTTATATACTTATCTATGCGTGAGCGTTTATGTGCATGCATGTAGCTGTGTGTGTGTGGACGTATGTGTGCTTATGAGCTTACATAATGTATAATGTGTAACGTGTATACATATTTACTATGGTTAATATATACAATAATAGTAAGTGTGTATATATATATATATATATGTGTGTGTGTGTGTGTATGAGTATTTATGTGTGTGAGAGTATGTATGTTTGTGTCTTTATGTGTGCTCTTGTATGTATTAGGGAATGTAAATCTTTATGCATTTGACAAATTTACTATGAACAGTAAAATACTATTTATAAATATACTGTACCTACTGTTATTCTATGTATGTCAGTAGTGTTTCCGTTTTAATATAATTTTGTTTTAACATCCAATCTGTAGTTTTATTTTTAACCTGATATCTATTTAATTTGAGCAAATCTATCTGCTTTAGTAATTTATTATAAATATGTGTAGCAATTACATAGTATTGGTATCTTGCAAATGTAGTTCTATGTTGGATTTCTGGTAGAGAGTTTCGGGGTATATGTATATTGGATGGTAATAGTGTACCACATAACCTTCTTGCACATTGCAATACAAAAAGCTGCCGAACAGTTAACACCTTACATTCATCATAAAGTTGTGTAGTTGGGTACCTGTAAGGTTTCCCTGAGATTACTTTGAGCACTGCTCTCTGAGCCCTTTCAGAACGTATAAAGTTTGTTTTTGGTGCACCTCCCTATACCGTGATGCAGTATCTTATTATAGATTGGCATAAAGCAAAATAAACCATCATTAGTGAATCTCTATCAGCTGAACGTCTTAACGATTTAAATATGGGAATTAGGCTCACAACTCTTCTAGTTATCGTTTCAATATGCCTATCCCATTTAAGGCAACTATCTATATGAACACCTAGATATTTCACACAATTAGATCTAGTGAGGTTAGGACAAGAGCATGGAGTTAATGAATTTAAACAGCTATGAGCTGTTATTTGGAAGTTACATGTGGGCTTGGTGTTGCTACGGATACTGAATGGAATGTAGAACGTTTTGCTCAAATTAACAGTCATAAAGTTGGATATAAACCATTTTGTAATTAATCTCAAGGCCGACTCTGTATTATTTTTAACTGCTTCCCATGTGTGACCGTGGACTACTATTGCAGTGTCATCAGCATATGCAAAAATATTGCAATTATTGAGAGATAACTGACAAAGGTCATTGACGTATATTTTGAAAAGTGTAGGTCTTAAAATGCTTCCTTGAGGGACACCGTAAGTGACATATTCTTCATTAATACTTTCTGAAATTTACGCGAATGTTACACATTTTGAAATAAAACTTCGTTTACGGAATCTATCGCGTTTACTTGATTTTACTACTATCCCGACTTTTCGAATACTTTACAGCATTCATGATCACGGGTGGACTTAGATGATAGACGTCCAAGGCTGATATGTTATTTCAACGGTCTCATCTACCCACAGTATATGATTTTACAAAATTTTTGGTTTATTTATTTTAGCCCGCCTTATATTTGTTTAGAAACACAATTAAAATATTTACTTCAAATTTTTTATGCTTACAATGTATGAGACTTTATGTACGTTTGCGTTGCCTACTGAGTTTTCTGGCCGGATCTTTCTCAGTCAGGCCGCGTTCCGATCCGGTGGTAGCTTTTTAGTCTTAGCTTTTGGCAAAATCAATATATTTAATAATATAAACTAATAACCAAGATTGTCTTCTTACTGGTAGTAATTGGTAGTTTATGGTAGAATTTTTGAGCACTAACTAAAAACAAAAAATTTTAGTTTAAAGAGGAGTATTATCATCATTTGAATATACTAACGTACATAAAGTCTCATACATTGTAAGCATAAAAAATTTGAAGTAAATATTTTAATTGTGTTTCTAAACAAATATTAGGTGGGCTAAAATAAATAAACCAAAAATTTTGTAAAATCATATACTGTGGGTAGATGAGACCTTTTAAATAACATATCAGCCTTGGACGTCTATCATCTAAGTCCACCCGTGATCATGAATGCTGTAAAGTATTCGAAACGTCGGGATAGTAGTAAAATCAAGTAAACGCGATAGATTCCGTAAACGAAGTTTTATTTCAAAATATTCTTCATTACTCAGCAACGAACCAATTTTTACCTGTTGCCTACGATTTCTAAGATAATCTTTAAAAAGTTCTAGTGTCATACCACGAATGCCCAAAGATTCCACCTTTAGTGTCAAGGTTGGAACCGATACAGAGTCAAATGCTTTGGTTAAGTCTAAAAATACGCCTAAACATTTTGACTTGTTATCAAGTTTTTTTTTTTGCTATAAACTGCGTTAAGTCTAAAACTGCATCTTCAATTGATACACCAGGTCGAAAACCATATTGATTATCTTCTATGAGATGATATTTGTGTAAAAAGTTACTCAAATTTTTGTTTAGAATTTTTTCAAATATTTTTGATAGCGATGTTAATATTGATATTGGCCTATAATTACCGATATGATTTCTGTCTTCTCCCTTAAAAATCGGGTGGACTATGGCTTTTTTAAAAGCATCAGGGAAGGTACCAGTCTGTAAACAGCGGTTGAATATATAGGTAATGGGTGGTAGAAGTACGTGGCGACATTTCTTAAGTAACGTTGCTGATATACTATCCCAACCTACAGAACAATCACTACGAAGTTGAAGAATGGTTGTTTCAACTTCAGATTCATCAACCTCTAAGATTACTAGAGAGTTTACTGGAGTATGCGATTTATTGCTTGTATATTCCGTACGATTGCTTACATTTTTACCTACTTTAGTATGCCGCTGTGTAATATTATCCGCCAACCTTTCGCCTATGGTACTAAAAAATGAGCATACTTGATTTATAGACTCAATAGGATTACTATGTACATTCAATAGTTCTTCTGGAGAATCATATGTCTGACGAATATTAGTGATATCCCTAATGGTTTTCCATAAAGCTTTTGGATTTGTTTTAGTTTTCTCTAACTCACTCTTTTCATATAAAGTTTTTATATTTCTAAGAAGAGAATTACAATAATTTCGATAGTGAGTATACGTCAATTTTAGCACAAAATTACCGGAGTCCTTTTTTGATTTTTTATGTAAGCTGTCACGATTTCTAATGCACCTCAAGAGTCCTGGTGTAATCAATGGCTTTAAAATTATTTGCCGTCGGGGAACAGTTAGGATATGCTGTGTTTAGCAATAGACGATGAAATAGTATGTATTAGTTTATTAGTTGCTTCGTTAGCATCAGCTGTATTTAATATTTCATGGAACTGTGTATTCTCTAGTTCCATTTTTATTTTATCAAGGTTCGGTTTAGATATAGATTGTGTTTTTTACGGGACGGGCTTACATTTGCAAGAGAGATTCTAAAACTAACGTGATGGCTGACAGTTTAGATTTTAAAATAATATGATTAAGACAGTTTTCAAGCCTTGTGGGAAACAAGTGGGTCGGCATGAGGCCTTGAGATGCATTTGTGAGAAGATAGTCTAGACTAGACTGATCATTTAAATTGCTTTATTTTATATCAATGTTTAAATCACCTATTACAAAGATATTTTTGAGGCTTGTTAAGATTTTCTTGAGGCTTGTTAAGGTTGCATTAAGACCAGACAAAAATTCATCAAAGTGTTTCTTAGTAGAATACGATGGTGACCGGTATATTGCTAAACTTGCTAGCTTATTTTCAACTTGGTATACAATTGAATTAGCATATACTATGTGCGATTCCCAAACAGTTACCTTTAGTCCTATTTTAGTATAGATTATGACCCCATCATTTTGATTTTTTGTATATTTAGTAAAATGAGATTGAAAACCATTAAGCAATGGTATGTAGTGTGCCTTACTCAGCCAACACTCACTCAGTATAACAATATCATAATTTAATTTTGTCTGTGATAGTAAAGCCAGTAGCTCATCAAAATTTTTATTTACACTGCGTATATTGATATGTATTAGGTTTATATTACTATCATGTTGGCTAACATAATTCAAACAGTGCTCTGGTTTACATACAAAGGAGTTTTCTAAATTGAGATTATCTAATTCATTGGCAATATTTTTTAATCTATCCATTTATATAAAGTAATTAACCAAACAGGAGCTAGGACCACTATTTTGTTTATGTATGCCCCTTATAAATGCATGTAACAGGAATTTTGTAATTGTAATATATTTGTGTAAATAAGGTAAAGATGAACATAATATGTATAATGTATACAATAGAAGTTTGTGTAGAAAAGCAGAGGGGCTACCATATAAATACAGTATAGTATATTGTACAGGAGTGACTTTAATATGTGCTAATTTTATGATTTGATTACACAAAAAAATTGATTTGTGCTGAATAACTGCATAATACATGTAACTATCCTGTGCATTATGTTGTATCTGTAAGGTTTCATAATTTGGTTTTATTATATAAAGTATTCCATGAATGCAGTAGGCAAAACTTTGTGGGATATTTATGCAATTATGATTGCATATATGTCGCTTGAGATCCATATTTGTGTAATATGCATATATGTGTAAAGAGTTATTGTGGAAAGGAGTAATTATAGCTAATTGTAATGATTAAGCTAGATTAAGAAACAAGCTTATCAAATTAAATTCAGAGTTATATAGTACTAACAAGTAATCTTTCTGATAAAACAAGTTTATGTATCTGTAAATAGATGTTTGTTGTTTGTGATGTAGCGTTGAAGGTGTTTCAAAGATGGAAGTATTTTGTGTAATATATTTTATATAGGAGATATTATTTATCAGTAATTGGCAGGTAAGATTTTGGAAGCAGTCTGTGTGATTATTGTTGCATGTTTGTTGCCTGTATTTTATAAGTGTATAATTAACTAAGTTACCACAGTTGAGAATATTTGTATGTAGTGACAGTATAAAAAATAGTGTAAACAAAAAGTATTTAAAATTAGGTTTACAATTAAACAAACTAATGCAAAGCTAATGGAATATAAAATGATGATATCTCTTAGGTTTAAGTCAATTGTCTCTGTTACCTAAGTCTTGTAGGATTTTCTCTGTATTGATTAATACTTGCTTATCACCTTCATTCTTTCTGAGAAAAATGTTTCCGTTATTAATCCAGCAAAAGCGCTACTTATTTGATTTGGCATACTCCCGAGCCTGATAAAAAAGTCTTTTAGTTTAGGGTGGCAGCTGTTCAGCTACATATACTGGCTGGTTCTTCCCAGGTAAACCAAGTTGTTCGGTGTTTAATTGGTGTTCATTTTTGTTCCTGTTAAAAGACCGCACCGCAGATATAACTTTCTGTTTTATATGTACTGTAGAAAATTCGGCTATAACTGGGCGAGGAGGTCCTGAAGTAGTGACTTTGCCTGGCAGTCGATATACATCACGCAATTCGGAGCTGGCAATGGGTATTCCAACCAAATCAGTAATATTTAGATATTTTTATATATATTTTTAGCATTTGACATGCTTAGCAATATACATTAAACACAAAGTGAAAAATGTGAAATCGAAAATAACAGTCAGGAGCAGGATTTGAACCTGCATCTCCTGGATACCGTCCAGATGCTTTGCCAATTCAGCCATCCTGACAATCGCTCCTGACTGCTAATTTCGATAACACATCATACTTAACGTCTTTGGGTGACGCCTGCGCCGTCTGTCGGAAGTATTTTCATACATTATACCGACCAGGTAAACTTAATTTTACAATTAAGATTTTTACCTAATAATGACGCAAACCCTATAAATATTTAGATATTTTTATATATTTTTTTAGCATTTGACACGCTTAGCAATATACATTAAACACAAATTGAAAAATGTAAAATCGAAAATAACAGTCAGGAGCAGGATTTGAACCTGCATCTCCTAGATACCGTCCAGATGCTTTGCCAATTCAGCCATCCTGACAATCGCTCCTGACTGCTAATTTCGATAACACATCATACTTAACGTCTTTGGGTGACGCCTGCGCCATCTGTTGGAAGTATTTTCATACATTATACCGATGCTATTGATAGATAGCTACAATGAAACGTCCCCTGTTTCTGATGGAAAAAGATCTCGCAAGTCTTTCGTGCTCGGGCTACTGGTCGTCTACGTTAATATTTGTACTAAAAGGGTATGTTTATCAAGATACAATTCTTGAGAAGGTGGTTAAGCCTCTTCAAACACAATGTTCCAAACTAAGAATGGCTGGATACGCACGGCTCTGGCTTCATCGGAGCTGAAACTGGCCGTCATCTTACCCCGATCTTAATCCACTTGATTATGATTTATGGTCATTTGGTCCCTAAAACAATCCATAAGATTGGCAGTGAAGAATTTTCCCATGGTAAAAGTGCGTCTATAAATTGATAACTGGCCTCAATATTTAAAGGATTGTATTAAAGACAATGTTTATTTAGATATTTTTTATATACTTTTTTAGCATTTGACATGCTTAGCAGGATTCAGGCGGCACCCAAGACGTTATGAATGAATGTGTTATCGAAATTAGCAGTCAGGAGCAATTGTCACGATGGCTGAATAGGCAAAGCATCTGGACGGTATCCAGGAGATGCAGGTTCAAATCCTGCTCGTGACTGTTATTTTCGATTTCACATTTTCACACTTTATGTTGAGAATGTTTATGCTAACGCACACTACAGTAACTAATACATGTTTTATATAATAGAAAAAAATATCCTTGTAACAATATTTATGGTAAGACTGGGTAGAATACCTTTTTCCGCTTCAATAGATCTTTTACTGATAATAATTTATGCAACTCGTCCACTTGGATGCCAGTTTCAAGGGGTAAGCCGAAACATGCCGAACAAATTGACGGTCATCAATTTTGCAATGTTTGCAAATCGACATCGATTAAATGATTGCTTGGAATTGGGTACAAAATTTTTACTCGCGCTAATTTCGCCGTTTTTTGTTCTTTCGATTCAATAGTTTTTTTGTATGGTATAAATTTATGGTTCCTCCATATTATTGCTAAGGAATAACTAGCTGATACGCGCGACTTCGCCTGCATTGATCATTAAACATAACATCATGAGGTAGATGTAGAAGAGACTTCGCCTCTCCCTTCTCTCTCTATAACGCATTTCTTCTTAATGTCTTGGGTGAATAAAGTGACTTTAATATTGTGATCAGTATTTTAGCACTTGACGTGCTCATACTTTAAAGCACCAATTATTTGTAATGTGGAAAAAGAAAGCTTTACTATACGCAGGATTCGAACCTACGTTTTATCCAATCCGGGAAAGCTGGCTGTATGAAAAAAAAATGCCAAATGCTTAAAATATAATATAAAAATAATCAAAATGTCCTTAATCAAGTTATAAGAGTATGCAAAGTTTTTACTGCTGAAGGTAGCAGACAGCCTACCTGATAGTATATGGTAACTGCACGACCACCGCTTATGGACCATATACCAGGGCACAGATAAAACTTCTACCTCTAGGACGATCTAACCCTTGAAAAGGGAGGAAGGAGAGGCTATCTCCCACTATAGCCAAAATATATCGAGTTTATTTTACTGTTGAAGGTAGGTACTTAGCCGTTAGGGTCCAGGTACAAGTGAAACACTTGTACAGACCTCCCATGTCCAGTATTGTGAGTTCGATTCCAACATAGGACAATGCTTTGTTTTATCCATAAATGGTTATTCTGAGTTTGGGCGTGTCTTGTGTCCGGTTATTCGGATTTTGACTATTTTTTGGTTATGCTTTTTACTTCGTAAACACAATAAATTAATAATTTATAAATAAAATATTAAATTTGCAGAAAAACGCTTATTTAAGTCACGAACCGCTATTCATGTCATAAGTGCGTGGTCTCTAGTATTTTGTTTCTGTCAGATATATATCATGGAAACACGGTCCATGACGTCATACGGCGTTCGCAGTCACGTGCTAATGTTCATCATTTACAACAATAATGATATTATTTATTTACTATCCATTTCCCGCGGCTCCGCCGCAGCCAAAAGCTGGTTTCTAGGTCATATCTCAGGTTCCTGATATAGTAGCGGGATAAAATGTATACTTACCAGTTTTTAAGTCTAATCAAGACCTATCAAATAAAAAAGGTTGCCTCGAAATCTGTTCAGTAGTTTTTGCGTGATGCGTGAACGAACAAACAGATAAACAGACAAACAAACAAAAAATCTAAAAAAAAAACAATGTTTTGTGTTTAGACAGGCCTGTATAGCCTAATACAGTATTTTTTCTCAAATATCTTAAATGTGCAAACATACTCGTAGCTCTGTTACAGCTTTATAACAGCATAGATTTTTTTAAAGCACGTTATAGCTAAAATATTTACATATGTAACATGTTAACCTATGTGTAAATCAATATTTACATGAAATTATAACTCGAATCAATATCCGTATTGCACGTTTTATAGTCCCCCGCAAATTGTATAACTTACTTACATATATATGGCAATTCTCTATTCCTAATGACTTGATTAATCCAACATCCTGGTTGGATAAATGAGCCAGGATTCGCGTAGAAGTCCACGTCACCTATTGGCGTTGGGAAACCTAGTACTGGATTCGTATGCAGCACGTCCACAAATGCCGCGTCTCCTTTGGAAAGATGACCATCATTGTTGGTAAGGCCATAACCGGGATATGCTGGATCCAGACCTGGAAAATTGTAGGAGTGATCATATAACGAATTCTTCGAATTCTTCTTTATTAGATAGGGATTAGTCCCGGGAAGATCTTTTTTGTTCTATTAAAGTAGCTGAGCTGATTACAAGTGCTAAAATACAAATCACAAAGAGGTATAAATCGCGCCGTCGTAGTATGACTCTTTAAGCTTACTACAGGAATAAAAGTGCGAAGATTGGGTGTTACCATTAAGAGACGTTACGATTAGATAGCTTAGCAGTCCAGAGCACTTCCCCGGATTCCAATCCTACTCACAATAAATCTCTTTTTGCAGTTTCACTAATAATTTATTTTAGATAATAAAGATATTTTCCTCTTAAAATACACTACAAATCTTTAAGTACAATTATCATATATTAAATACTAATAACCTAACCTAATCTTCTATAGATATATGTTATAGTATAGATATACTATAACAAAACTGTAACATAGGTATGTCTGTACATTTAAGATATTTGAGAAAAAAATACTGTAATAGGCTATATAGCCGTGTCTGAACACAAAACGATTTTTTTTAGATTTTTTATCTGTTTGTCTGTTTGTTTGTTCGCGCATCACGCAAAAACTACTGAACGGATTTGATGCAACTTTGAAAGGTCTTGATTAAACTTAAAAACTGGTATACATTTTATCCCGCTACTATATCGGGAACCTGAGATATAACGGGAAAACGGCTTCGCCGCAGCCAAACGCTAGTGAACTAAAAATGCAAGGCCTAGAATTCTAGCAATTGGCAATTGCCTAAACCGCTGGATCCATTTCTTCGAATTTTTTTGTGTGTTTGTCCCCTGGATGGTTTAGATTCATACACACAGTTAGATGGACGACCCCTAAGTTATATAAGGTCATGCTAGAACTCACCGTAGCTAAATACTGATGTTAACATGAGTGAGATCGCTCACTACAGCATTTTATTCTGCAACCCTACTTATCCTACTTTTTTCATAATACGCTGGAGGCAAATAAGCAAACGGCCCACCTGATGGTAAGCGCCGGATAAGGAGGGGTTCTAGGCCTCCAGCGCTCTCACTCACCATACGAAACATGCAACTATAGATGTACCTACCGTTTTTTCAAGGTGATCGTCTGTGAGAGGGTGGTACTTCCCCGTTCGATGTTCGTTCCCATTCATTCCGGGACAAGCAAGGCCCTTCTACAGATGGTCACGAATCTCCTTTCAGATGTAGAGTGATTTAGACCTTAGTCCACCAATTCACAAGAAGTCGAGAAATATCTCAAGCTTGCAAGTTCCCTCACAATAGTTTTCTTCAGCGAGCAGTCACACATAATTTATAAATGTCAGGGGAGGTGTCTGCCTTACGTACCCGTGACGTCAGACTGGGAATAGAGCTATCCCTATCACTGCATCAGTCAATCAAAAACAATACATACCATCCATCCATCTATCAGCCTTTCATCGTCCACTGCTGGACATAGGCCTCCCCAAAATGGGGGTTTTACTATAATCGCCACGCTTGGCAGGCGGGTTGGCGATCGCAGTGGCTGCTGCCCGGCTTCTGGTAACCCCTTAGTCGGCTTTTACGACTCCCATAGGAAGAGACGGGGTGGAGCTATTCTTGGTCCTGGTCCCACACGGCAAAAATACATACATTTCTTACCAGTAATTCGGCCAAGCACTAAGCCTCGTGAACGCAGGTTCTTGCCAGCAAAGCCAGCTGCTTCTGCACCCAGAGAGAAGCCTACTACGTGAAGTGTAGAAACTGGTACCCCGGCTGAGTTAAGGAATTGGATGAACTCTGCCAGTCTTAACCCCATGTAACGTGTGTTACGTACGGCTGTAATGTACCTGATATAATAAAAATGATCGTTATAACTCAACAATTTTGTTTTAATAGATGATTCATTTATAAGTCTTTACTGATTCGAGCATTTGGACAATCCATATAATGCAGGTTCGATTCTCAGTAGTTCTAGAAAATGGTTGTGCTTGTCAAATGCTTAAAATATACTTAGGTATATAAAAAAACATCACTAATATAGTAAATGTGAAAGTTTTTTAAACATGTTTGGCGGTCAATAACGCCTAAACGACTTAGTGGATTATGATGAAATTTGGTAGGTAAATAGATGAGACACTGGATTAACATGGGTTTACTATAGGGTACTTTTATCCTGAAACAAATAATCGCATATTACCAACAACTAAACTGATATTTTGATATATTTCTAAGTATTTGACATGCTTAGCAATATAAATTAACACAAAGTGCGAAAATGTGAAATCGAAAATAATAGTCACGAGCACGATTTGAATCTGCATCTCCTGGGATACCGTCCCAAGAGCTTTGTCAATTCAACCATCGTGACAATTGCTCGAAACCGCGAATTTTGATAACACATTCCTTAATGTCAAATCCTGGTCGTGACTGTTATTTTCGATTTCACATTTTCGCACTTTGTGTTAATTAAACGGACTGGTAAGAAATTTAAAATACGGCTTGGATAAAACCATAGAATATTTTAACCCACGAACTTATGGACCAAATTTTTAGTCCACGCAAAATAGTTAGAAAGAATTAGTAATTACATAAAAATTTATACTAAATTTTATTATTAGTTTCAGTTATTTTCAGTTAAAGTAAAATATTAAAAGTAATACCACGGATAGCTAATAAGCCTCGACCAATCAACCGCAATGAAGTTATAATCGTCAGCTGCTAGGAATGCTGAAAAAAAAGACATCATTAATTGAAGGTAATACGTAAACCTCAAAACAATAAACAAAACAAGGCTGTGGTGTAAGAGTTCGCACAATAGGTACATTGCAAGTTTTTATAAAATCAACGTTCCCACATCACGAATGAAGCTTCTGTCTTCTATCAGTAGACTCATGAAACCAAGAAAGGTCCAAAGCACTTCCCCGGATTGGACGGGACGCAAGTTCAAATCCAGTTGGAGCTCTCTTTTTCGACTTTCACAAATAATTTGTTCTTTAAAGTAATATGAATTATTTATACCCCCAAGTAGTATCATTATGTGACATATTAAATACTAGCTGCTACCCGCGAGTCCGTCCGCATGGAATAAAGTTTATTATTTTCTGCGTGGAACGCTTTTATGTTTTTTTTTAATAAAAGTAGCCTTACTTACTCCACATATCATCTGCCATCTCGCAATGAAGTCCCGTATAAATCGGTTGAGCCGTTTCGGAGATTAACCGCAACAAACAAACAGACAGACAAAAAAAACGATTTCGGATAGGATTCCTATTATTAGGTGTAAGCGTCGCCACGCTAACAGCCGGTTTTACCCTCCCTCCGCATTAGATGTTTCACATCAAAAAATATAGGTTCCATATAAGTAATCACCAACAATATCATATATACTAAAACCTTCTCCGAAACACGCTACATATTATGGTATAAGTATTATTCCGATCGGTTCAGTAGTTTTTGCAGTATAACCAAACAAATAAACCGGCTCTCCATTTATTAGTATAGATTTATATAGACATAAATACCTATAAAATCCATAAATAGACCTCATAAATCTCTAATAGTTTTACACTATCCTTTATCTAATACATCAACCCTATAGAATAATAATATTGTCTGTGGCGATGCGATTGTTTTTATTACCGCATAACTACCATATTTACACATACATAATAATGGTTCAGTAGTTATCACAGCATGTATTATAGTCATTAACAGTATTATGGCTACATTGTTTGTTAAATGTCATCCTTGGCAACGTCAGGGTCTAAAACACATTAATATTGATAAATATGTTTACATAAAATACCTTACGTAGCTGATGCTCTCGATAAAACTAGGATAAAACTATTGGTGGTTTATGAAATTAGCAAAACACTAACATTGCTAAACATTATGGCAACATGTCACGGAGTTCATAAATCAAGGACATTTAACATAGTAATATTGGATAAACAAACATCGACCCTTTGTTATGTAAATCGACAGAACACAAATTATTTAATATATGTGAGTGCATTCTAATGATAAAGTCCTATGAAGTTATTAAAGCCTTGCTTATCCCAGCATGAAACAACGGTAGATACCCCTGCCGTAGTGTTTCGTATGGTGAGTGAAAGCGCCGAAAGCTCAAACCCCCATATTCTCTCCTTGATAGTGACGCGCGAGTGATGTCCTTAGTGTTTATAGTACAAATTATTTGTGAATGATGAAAAAGATATTTTTAGTACGAGCGGGAAGCGAACCCAAGCCACTGAGCTACCGTACCAACCTTTAGGTCATCCCAATCTCCTCATCACATTTGTCTTTACGACCAACGCCATCTATCGGAATGCATTTACATGCATTAATCCAATATAAGTTGAATTTTGCAATTAAAATTCATACTATTTGATGGCGTGATTTTTCAAACATTTTTGAAAAATAAAAGTGCCTAATTATTGAAAACGGAGGGATGCCTGGGGGGGGTTCCTGGATTTTACAAACCCGTCGAGAGACTAAAACTAATTGATAATTTATTCTTTTTAAAGCATCAATAACAATGTTAAAAATAAAGAATACATATCCGTGTGTTATAAAACAATATTAACTGCCGCATGGCTTCATGCGGTATATGAGCTGTCTGCATAGTGAAGTAAATTCTACCTTTGACTTACTCTCAGAACAAGTTCGTATCCTGCTAAAGGCTACAAGATGATAATGATTATATTTTTTTTATTGCGTGTGGTGGCAGACTAGCCAACGCTCACCTGATGGTACATGGTAACCGTCGCTCATGGACTCAACTATACCGGGAATATTGTCAAGCCACTACTCACGAAAGAATAAACGGATCTCCTGCTACAACCAAAACACACAGATGTGCTTCATGGCTGGTCACGCGGGAGATGGTGGTACCAACCCGCTCGGGCCCGATATCAAGTGAGTACTTACTTCCACTTGATACCCAGCCCTATCACCAGTAATGCAATGGGTCATAATTGCTTACTTCCCTTAATCGCCTCGTAAGACACCCCTGGGAAAGAATGGGTTGGTGACACTAGTATTCTTATTATTCTTCCGTCACCAAACGGACGGATTTCATTTAAAAAAAACCACATCCCGCGAAATTATCGCGGTAGTACCGTGTTTAAACACGAATCGAATTAATATCCATACTTACCATTTTTCACAGTTGTAGTGCCAATGCCCTGAGTTGCCTCAGAAAAGCCCATCAGGTAGATGACGGTTGGGTTTGTGAAGGCGAAACCTGAGGCACGCAAGCCTACGGTGTCATTCGATGGTATGATTTGAAACTGCGTGGGATTTGACCTGTAAACAAACAAGTCTGAACATCTGATTGTAAATTGGGGCTTGAAAGAAAAATGCCTTAAAAGAAGTATTATTATTATTGTAACATAATTTTTATGTGAAAACATCGAATGCGTAGGTAGGGTAAAACCGACTGTTGAACAATTAAATAAATTGGCGTGGCGACATCGCCAATTTATTTAATTGTTTTTAGCGCCATCTGTTGACAAAATCATGTAACTAGGCATATTATTGTCAATCAATAAACCAATAACAGTTTTAATTCGTCTATGGATAACGAGATGGCGCTTACCAAGAATTATATAAGACTCAAACACTAATTGAAGGAAGAAAATCGATGTTTTCACATCTGCGAGATGTTCCGTGACGGATAATTTTTTTTAGCTTCTTTATGATTACATTTCCTTATAAACTAACGCGTCCTAGTGATATAATCGAAACATCTTCACCTTCTAAGTTCTTAAATGCAAACATATAAACTCCGTTGATACGTTAGCCGTTAAGCCTTTATTAGGTAGCGAAAGAAAAAACTATGAAAACACAATAAAGTTTTTATTTTATTCAATATTCAATTGCCTCTTTGGTGCAGCGGTAGTGTTAGCGACTGCTGATTATGAGATCTCAGGTGCGATCACCGGGTCGGGCAGTGTTATTGAGCTTTTTCGTAAAAATAAACATTCTCAGTAGCAGCCCGGAGTTTGGAAATGTGCCGGGTAGACGGCTATAGGCTCACCCCCTATTGCATGGGACTTAAATATAGCTGGCGAACCGTGGGTGTGTAATACACCTCTGCCTATCCCTTCGGGGAATACAGACATGAAGCGTTTTTATTTTATTTTTAAAATGGGTATTTATTCAATAATGGGTCAAAACACGTTCACATTACTTTCCTTACTGATAATGTCGAAATCCTCCATATCAATGTCTTACGAGTAGTTGACACAGGGCTCCATTCCATCACCTTACGGAATTTCCTCACTTGCACAGGACGTACCTATTAAATTACCCTTTTCATATTTTTGCTAAAAATTTAGTTTCCGCGCACAAAGATATTATACCCGTAATAAGGCGGGGTTTCCACGAACATGTGACCATGTACACTCCTATGTAATTTTCTAATGAAGTCCAGACATGAAATATAGTGGATTAGCCAAAGGTTATTTATATATAGCCTTAATTATAGGTAGTAAACAAAGGATGTTTAAACCAACCTTGTGATTGAACTTGTCGATGCAGAACATGCAGATCACGTAATCCGTCATTGAATTGTATTTATTTATTCATTAATGTGCAATGACCGTACTTATGCACCACTAATGCACTACGACAATGTTGGTCCGTCGCTCTTATTGAAGTACTTTCTATGTATGTACGTAAATAATAGCAAAATTTTATCTAGACAGCTACTGAAAGATTACCTATACAGTTCACTTTAGCTTGAGACGAAATGTAAACGAAATAATCAAAGTTTCTCACTTCACTCGTGTTTTATACCACGAAAACGTTAATATAACAATTAACTAACTTAACAAGTAAGAAATTTAACTAAAGTAATAAGTAAAAGATATGAAATCTCCGAAAATATTTACAAAAAGTGCAGTCTCGTATGAGCAAGTTAATCGATAGCAAAAATAGCGGATATAACCCAACCAAATATAAAATGTCTCTTATTAATTTAAGATTTGCATTATTTGTACTGTTTAATTTGGTAAGATTAACAAGTATGCATATTATCTATACTATTATAAAGCTGTAACAGAATTGTATCTGTACATTTAAGATATTTGAGAAAAAATACTTTATTAGTCTATATATGCATGTCTGAACACAAGACGTTTTTGTTTAGATTTTTTTGTCTGTTTGTCTATTTATCTATTTGTCTGGTTGTCTGTTTGTTCGTTCGCGCATCACGTAAAAACTACTGAACTGTTTTTTATTTGATAGCTCTTGATTAGACTTAAAAACTGGTATACTAAAAACTAGCTTTTGACTGCGGCGGAGCAGCTGGCAAGGGCTAGTATATAAATAAAATTATAAATATCTGTCGTTGTCCGTGCATCATGGAAACACTACTGGATACATTTCAATTAAGTTATTTAGGTTTTATTTCTTCGACGCTTTTATCTCTGCCTCGTGATGTTAATATAATAAACAATGCAGACGAAGTTAGTTTTATTATCTGATATTTATAGTATCTAATATTATATTTCTAAGTTGTTTTCTGAATAAATAGCAGAATATAAAATATATACATATCAGATTCTAAATCTATTACAAACACAAAAGGAAGGTCAGCGAGGCAACCATGAATCACTCACCAACGAACAATGGGACATTCGTGATCTACGTTGGCTAAATGATATTACAATATTGGAAACAAAAACATGCAGCATATTTAATGTTATTTGCAACTTTTTTTATACTAGATGGGTGACGAACAAGCAGACGGCCCAAGTAAGCGGTTACCGTAGCCTATAGACGTTAGCAACACCAGTAACATCACTCACGCGTCACCGTCTCTAAGGAAAGGGATAGGAGCTGGATAGGAATAATAAGGAGAGGATAGGTGAGATACTAAGGAGAAGATAGGAAGGATAATAAGGAGAGGATAGGGAGGAGTTTTGGGCCTCCGGTGCTCTCACTCACCATATGAAACTAAACGGTACGAGTAGCTACCGTTGTTAGACGCTGATCTTATGTGAGCGGGTGGTACTTCCCCGATCGAGCCGGCCCATTCGTGCTGGGATAAGAAAGGCTCTACGACAAGAGAGAGAATTGTGTTCTATATTTTAAACTGGCTTTGACCAGTCAGCAGCACGTTAGTAACTTTGGTTACGATTACTTTTGGCAAACTTATAAAAGTAAATTAGATTAGGTTTTTGAGGAAATACAATGGAGTTTTTAATCACCCATCACCTATCGTACCAAGAATTTATGACACATTGAAGACTCCAAAATCCAAAGTCAATCTACAATAAAATCACGTTGATTATAACGGCTAACAATAAGAACATAACGAATTAGTAACAATAATTAATAATCTGTCCATATTAACGTAACGTTGCCGTGTGGGGCCGGCACCAAGAATAGCTCCACCCCGCCTCTTCCTATGGGAGTCGTAAAAGCCGACTAAGGGATTACCGGGGGACCGGGCATCAGCGTTCCCCTGAGTACTAAAAACATCCACTGCGATCGCCAACCCGCCTGCCAAGCGTGGCGATTATGGTATGGCCCATTTTGGGGAGGCCTATGTCCAGCAGTGGACGATGAAAGGCTGATGAATGGATGGATTAACGTAGCGACAATGCGGTGTAATAAAAGATGTAAGCAAGGTAAAACGTACCTAGTAAATAACTTGTACTGTATATCAATGGCGTCATCTCTCGGGCAGCAGTAGTTGCACTGTCCTATAGGTGCTGACATGAAGCATACTTCTGCTATACCTGGAAAAATACTATGAAATAATTGAAAGAATTTAATAAAAAAAATTGGTTGCCTGTAAAGTCGGTATACGGGCGAAAGTTTTACGTGACAACGACTTTGAGTGGTAAAATAATTTTAATGTGAATATTCATTCGTATAGTAGGAAGAAGGATGAAATAATAGTAACAATTTAAAACATTTATTTATACAAAGAATTATATTTAAAACATTAATTTATACAAAGAATCTCGCACTGAATTTCATATTAACAAAATTTTATATCTTCGTCTCTCTCGCTCTTAGGCGGGCTAACCATGCCCGAGTGGAAGGGACGCGTGCCTCTCACTCGCTCTCATTGTGAGCGCATAACGTGAGCGGAGCGTAACGCAGTTTCTTGAAGTGTCACCCGGCAAACCAATTTATAAGACGTTGTCACGTCAAAACAGGCAGAATTAATTATGACACCATTATCATTCATAGTTCACATGATTAACGAGTAAACTATGGAAGAGAGAGATCTTGGAGAATTGAACTTGCTGTTTAGCGTTTCGTAATATTACAGATGCTGACGTGAAAATTTTACGAACATGAATAGTTCGCACTGAACATTAATGGGGTTTATTGATTGCTTAAAGTGGCACACGAGCCGCGACCTACCTGGTTGTACGTAATAATATAAATCGGCAGACAGTGATACTGAGCCGCTCGAACCCGATAAGTAGTGAATACTTCCACTTAATATCCACCCATTAATGCAATGTGTAATAATTGGCCGTACCACCGTTAACGTTGGTAGCCGTGTGGGGCCGGCTTTAGAATTGTCCCACCCCTCTCTACCCACGGGAGTCGTAAGAGCCGACTGAGGGAATACCGGGGGAGTGGGTAGCAGCACTCCCTCGAGTATTAACAACATCCACTGCGATCGCTAACCAGCCTGCCAAGCGTGGCGATTACCTCATTATCCCCCATGACGGGACCGCTCGTTGTGGCGTTCTCTTGGGGAGGCCTATTTCCAGCAGTCGACGTTGAAAAGCTGATGGATGGATGGAATAATTGCTTATTGCCCTTAGTTACCTTGAACTACAACTTTTTTTATACTACACGAGTGAATAGTAAAGAGATTACCGTAGCCTATAGACGCTAGCGACACCTACACCAGAGGCATCACCCGCGCGTCACCATCTCTCATCTTTATGGAAAGGAATAGAAGGTTGATTGCAAGGATAATCAGATGGTAGTTAGGATACTAAGGGGAGGAAAGGAAGGATAATAATAAGGAGAGGATAGGGACGGTAGGAGTAATTAACGACCGAAGGAATGTAACATAGTTCCAGTGGCCCGCCAATAAAGGCGGAGAGACGGCACATGGCGGGTTTCTTTAGCCCACGCTACCCTGTTCGTTGCTCTGAACGACGGGGTGTGCGGTTTAGAACATTTTAGTTCAAAAAAAAAAAAAAGGAGTAACTAACGTTGTTAAACGCTGATCAATGAATGATGAACTGCGCGAAAGAATGGAGTAGTGACACTTGGATTCTTTATCCTAGAATTATACTCTTCTATATAATTTTGAACCGTCAAATAGTATGTACTGAAGGCATGGATTACTGTTTCTATCGACAAATAGCCTGGCCCGACTTGCCCGAGTTTAAGGAAGTATGCGACTTGAAACCTATGGGGTTTAACAAGCTGATCAACGATATCTTTGCCCAATGAAGCAAAAATTTTAATTAAAAAATATATATAAACATAGCATCACGCCTGTATTCTCCGGGTAGGCAGAGGTGTATTATACACCCACGGTACGCAAACTATGTTTAAGTCCCGTGTAATAGGGGGCGAGCCTATTGTCGTCTACCGTACACATTTCCAAACTCCGGGCTGCTACTGAGAATTATTTTTTACGAAAAAGCTGAATAACATTGCCTGACCCGGGAATCGAACCCGAGACCTCATGATCAGCAGTCGCTTACACTACCGCTGCACCACAGAGGCAGTTATTTATGTCATATAAAAAAATCTTGAGCTTAAACACTGGCTGTTTTCCGCAATTATAAACATACTCATTCTATGGCATAATAGAATAATAATAATATAATCTCTAGGCAAAATAGCTACCTATTAGAGGGAACCCGGAAGGGTAAGCCGCCGGCAGACCACTGAAGTAATGTAACACAGTTCCAGTGGTCCGCCAATACAGTCGGAGAGACGGCACACGGCGGGTTTATTTAGTGGTTGAGGGCCCCACACTACCCTGTGACGGGGTCTGCGGTTAGGTAAATTTTTCCCCGCCTTACAAAAAATAAACCCGCCGTGTGCCGTCTCTCCACCTGTATTGGCTGGCTACTGGAACTATGTTACATTACTTCAGTGGTCCGCCGGCAGCTTACCCTTTGGGGTACCCTCTACATAATGTAACTAACCTACCATATTATTATTATACCATATATATTTGGGTTTGTGCAATGTTTATATTGTATCGTACTGATTTTTAAGGGTAGAAAATATATATATATATCATACGTTCCACCTGATAGTAAGCGATTACCGTAGCGTATAGACGCTAGCAACACAAGAAGCATCACTCGCGCCTCACCATCTCCAAGGAAACGGATATGAGGTAGAAGAAGAATAATAAGGACAGGATAGGAAGGATACTAAGAAGAGGATAGGAAGGATAACAACGAGAGGATAATGACTGCGGCTGCAAAAGCTAGTTTAATATAAGTAGAACTAACCAAAAAAATGTTTTGACTTTCATTGATAATTTTTGCGCAGTCACGCAAATAAAAACGTAAATTGTTTCAATTGAATTCGGTCTTACGTAAAAATAACCATTGTATTTTTTGGCATGACAAATCCGTCATGGTAGTAAAGTAGGTTTGTTTATATATTTTATTATTATTTTTTTATATTAGAAAATTCTGTTATGTACCTGGCTTCCACAGAACTTAGAAAGAGCTACGGGTATATACAGTAGAATCCGTTTATTATGACTCCGCCTATATTGGCCAACCGCTTATTATGAAGTAATTACACAGCGAAGTTTGGTTTTCATATAAAATTCTTTATAACTATGTCGGATATAATGACTTCGCTTATAGTGACCCATTTTTAAAAAATTGCGTCCAGTTATAGTGACCGGCATGATTCCTAAGACCATGCATTCGTAAAAATGACGCAAGAGAGCGAGTAGGTATGAAAGAGAGTATTGGTGTAAAGATGCGAAAGGGAATGCTCCGATGGTTCGGACATGTGGAAAGAATGCCGGACGAGCGACTGGCTAAGAAGATATACAATGCGAAGGATGGAAGGATGTAGGTACAGGGGGAGACCGAGACTTACCTACCTAGACCAAATTGGTCATGTGTTGAAGGAAGGTGGAGTCAGGAGTCTCCGAAGCCGGCGAGCGTGTATGAAGAGAGTTATGAATGTTGAGGAAGTGAGAGATGTATGCAAGAATAGAGCCTCTTGGCACTCTGTTCTCTCTGCCTACTCCGCAAGGGAAATGGCGTGATGATAAGTAAGTAAGTAAGTAAGTGGATTTTTTCAATTTTTTCCTGATAGCTTCTTTCAAGGTTTCATATCACGAAGAACATGTCAGTGTGCTTAAAAAATATATTAAAATGCTTGTTGTGCTTAAAAAATATGATACAGATATTTTTATTTGTGGTGCCAGTTTTTACAACAACGCGGCGCCGGTGTTCCGCCATGTACGGCGCACGGTGGTTTATCGAGTACCTAATCTTGATATTGTTGAATCTATGAGCGGCAGTTAGAAAGAAAAGTTACCAATCATCGCACGTCAACCACCATAAGCCTTTTTTGATTTGAAACATCTAATGCAGAGGGAGGGTAAAATCGGCTGTTAGCGTGGCGACGCTTTTACTGTAAGTACTTGTCCCGTTCAAATCTTGCAAGTTAAATTTGACACTCTTCCCGGTTTCCGATTGAGGTGAAATTTTACAGACATGTTTATATCACGTGACAATGCAATATTATGATGACATGGAGCTGATCTGATGATGGAGCTGAAAGATGAACATAGAAACTCTATAATGAAACGGCGCAACCCCATCGAGTTTGGGCTCGTATGATTCGTCTTGCTGAGTACTTTGTGTCTAGATGGTATCCAGGAGCTGATGATGAAGCTGGAAGGTGGCCTCAGTAACTCTATAATGAAATGACGCAACACCGTCGAGTTTGGACACGTTTGATTCGTCTTAATGAGTACTTTGTCTTTAGATGGTATCCAGGGTCTGATGATGGAGCTGAAAGGTGGCCATGCGAAACTCTGTAATTAAATGGCGCAACTCCATCGAGTTAGGGCTCGTTTGAAATGTCTTGACTAGAACTTCAGTCATAGATGATATCCAGGGTCTGATGATGGAGCTGGAAGGTGACCACAGTAACTCTGTAATGAAACGAAGCAACCCCATCGAGTTTGGAATTATTTGATTCATCTTGACGAGTACTTTGTCTTTAGATGGTATCCAGGGTCTGACGATGGAGCTGGAAGGTGGCCACAGTAACTCTGTAATGAAACTACGCAACCCTATCGAGTTTATACTCGTTTGATTCGTCTTGAGGAGTACTTTGTCAAGTTATGATCATTCAATTTCTACAAAATAATTTCAATGTTTTCACATCTGCTAGACATCCCGCGACGTCTAATTCTTTTTTGTTAAGGCGGGAAAAAATGTTCCTAACCGCACACCCCGTCGTTCGGGGCAACGAACAGGGTAGTGTGGGGCCCTCACCCACTAAAGAAACCGGCCGTGTGCCAACTCTCCGCCTTTATTGGGGGGCCACTGGAACTATGTTACATTCCTTCGGTGGTACGCCGGCGGCTTACCCTTTCGGGTACCCTCTACTGAGCGACGCATCCGCACACGAAGCGTCGCACCTTCGCGGGAGGCCTTGCGGGTGGCGGACGTTCCGGTCCATCCACCCGCAGCCTCAGCTAGGGCGGCATGAGGCGCAAGTATCTGCGCCACCCCGGTCGCTGGCGGCGTTTTCGGTCAGTAGAAGAATCCTCCTCCCTGGTCCTCTCCGCCGCTTCCTTCCGCGAGATAACCTCCTCGCAGAAGGCAGTGACCGCGGCCCAATTCCTGTCACTGCCAAGCATCGCTCTGACGACGCTCGGCAGCGAGAGGTCCCCCCTTATTTCCGCGACGAGTTCACGGCGCTGTTCGGCCCAAGCCGGGCACGACTCGAGCGTGTGCCTCGCCGTGTCCTCGTCACAGGCGCAGTGGTGACAGCCCGGAGTCGCTTCCCTCCTTGCGACTATGTGCAGATATCTGCCGAAGCAACCGTGCCCCGACAGCATCTGCACCAGTCGGAAGGTAAGGACTCCGTGCCGTCACCCCGCCCACTCCTCCAGTATCGGCTGGAGCGCCCCTACGGTCTAAAGACCGGCCTGGGGCGCCTCCAACCGTGCCCTGCATCTGGCTATGGCAGCTCGGCGGGCATCGCCCTGCCATCTGGCCACCTCCCTGGGTAGGGGGCATCCGCCCCCCTCCCGCTCTTGCGACGCCCGCCGATACACCTCGGCGAGCACCTCCGCTTCCAAGTCCCAGGGGGGGATTCCAGCCAACGCGCAGGCCGCCTCGACACCGTGTGGTATCCACGTATGACCCTGGACCCAACGACTCTCTGTAGTCTCCACAGAAGAGCCCTGTTCAGTGCGTCCAGGGACCCCTCCCACACGAGTGCGCTCACACAGCGCCATCGACCGGACCATCCCCGCGTAAAGCCGTCGGCACGCATTGTTGGCCCATATTCGGCATGAGCCGTGCAAGGGCGGACGATGCGCCGACTAGCCTCAGGGACAGTTGGCGGAAGTGCTCGCGAAAGCGCCACCGCCCGTCCAGCACCAGGCCCAGATACTTAATCTGGGCCTGCACCCCAATCTGGACCCCGTCCACTGTGATCGAGGCGCCAGCTAGTGGCTGACGTCGGGGCCCATGGAAAAGTAGGGCCTCTGACTTGTCCAGGGCCATCCTAAGCCCCAGCGCCCCGATCCTCCTGACCACCTCCGAGGTCCCTAAGGTGGCCAAGAACGCCGCTTCCTTGAAGTTTCCACCCTGGGCCACGACCAGCGTGTCATCCGCATAGCAGATGACCGCCAGCCCGGGGAGGAGCTGACAGCGTAGCACCCAGTCGTAACCGATGTCCCACAGGAGCGGCCCCAGGACCGAACCCTGTGGGGCACCGCACGACATGGGTCTCCTCACAACGTCCCCTATGCGGCTCTCATAGGCGACTATGCGGCTCTCATAGACGACGCTGCGGCCCTCTAGATAGTCCGCCACCAGTCGCCTCAGGTATACAGGCACTCCGTGATACCGGAGTGTCTCCCTGATGCAGCTGAAAGGCAGACTATTAAATGCGTTGCCGATGTCAAGCGACACCGCCAACAGCATTTCCCCGCCGGTGACGACCACCGCGGCCCCGGCCCTCAGACGCATGATCGCACCGACTGTCGAAACCCAGCCAACGAACCAGCTCAAAAACCGAACTGAGCGTCCGACAAGTCGGGCCTGACGTTGCGTAGGTGCTGGACAATGCAGGCAGCGAGGATTTTCTCCAGCATCTTACCCGCCTCATCCAGCAGCACGATGGGCCTGAAGGCCCCGACCGAATCCGGCGTTCGTCCCGGCTTCGGCAAGAGTAGCAGCCTCCCCTCCTTAACCACCATAAGCCTTACAAAATATTTTAAGGTTATTTTAGTATAATAGTGTATATTATTAGTATTTTAGTATTGAAATTTGTTTGTAGATAATTAAATCTTAATTGTTTAAATTGGACAGTCAAATATCGTTTCGACAAGGACAGTTACGCAAATGCTAAGTGCTTAAGTGCATAAATGACAAGGGTGATGTTGAAGTTCAAATCCGTTAAATTTGATCTCATCGAATGTTGTTGTGTCACCGATCGTTAAAACTACAAATATTATGCAGCTAATTGTTAAAAGAAGGGATTGCGGCATTGATTGATAGCCAAAACTATTGAAAAATTTAAGTGTTTTTATAAATATAATTTTTAAAAAAGATATAGCTATTCGTTCTAAATTAAGATTAATAGAAGCAATAACAATTGCAAGATCGGCTCATTTGATGCCATTTACTTGTGACTAAACCTTGAAATATAAATTGATGTGAAACCTTGGGAGCGTAATATTCAAATTATCCAATTGCCTTACTTGTAATGGCTACATTTACAACAGCAATTGAAATGAGCATAATCTTGTGGAGTTAGTTCTATTAGATACTTATTGTTATGAGTTTTTTTTTTGTTTAGGCGGGAAAATGTCTTCCTAACCGCACACCCCGTTGCTCGGGGCAACGAACAAGGTAGTGTGGGGCCTTCACCCACTAAAGAAACCCGCCGTGTGCCATCTCTCAGCCTTTATTGGCGGGCCACTGGAACTATGTTAGATTTCTTCGGTGGGATTGTTATGAGACCTATCTAGTATGAACTTGCTTTTACCAATTGTCTCATACCTGTGATTTTTATGATTCGCTAAAGTTACCGTATAATTTTGTATTCTGCGGAATCCGCCCCTTCAATCGACAATTCCCCTCGCATTGATTTGATTTACATACTGTGTACGTTTTGCGTAGATTTTGCCCTGGGGAATAGCTAATACCAAATGTTTTAAGCGCCTTATTCTATTTGGCAATACTTGAAGCATCTTTCGGGTGTAGGAAATTACACCAGATTATCCTTAATGATGAATCACCATGTAGGCATCAGGGGCTGGTTGTGATTACCTTGCTACATCAATGAATGTACCCACTTACCATCAGATTTGTTGTGCATTTATTTCTACCTTTACATAATATATAAATAAAAAATACCAGAAATATTTTTCTGATCGATTTGTTATAATTACATTGCATCAACAACTCACTTTGAAAGTTATAGATATATCAAGTTGACAGCATCAATAAAGAGGGACTTAGAAAAAAAGAAGAAGAGGGCTTTAGGCCTGAGCCTGTAAAGCACAGCGGCCAGTGGTTTGGTATACTTATTGATCATTCTTATCAAGATGACCCGGGCCTTGATAACCTCAGCAAGGGGTCGATCTATGTTATCTGTTGAAGGTAAACGAATGCTCATCTAAAACGGAATGCCTATTCTTTTTTTTTCTTTACAAAATATTAATTTACTTCTGTTCGCGACGCATGGACTTCAGAGTTGAGTCCAAGAGGGAAATACAAAAATGTGAATTGATCGTTTACGCGTATTTTTAGCGTATTTTGTTGCGTTTCTTCGTGGTAAATAAATTTTGGAGGTTTATCCAGAATATAATCTGTAGGAATTTTACCTATATTGCAAAAAATTGATGTTTTTGATGTTGGTTTTGGTTTATTAAAATAAACTACAATATTATTCTGTAATATCCACCTATAGTTTATATTATATTTAATCTTTTTTATTCTGCTTGTTTACTCTAGCGGCATAAAAGGTCGCGAGTTCGAATCCTTGTTTAGTGCTAAAAATAAAAAATGTTCCCAACCGCACACCCCGTCGTTTGGGGCAACGAACAGGGTAGTGTGGGGCCCTCACCCACTAAATAAACCCGCCGTGTGCCGTTTCTCCGCCTTTATTGGTAGGCCACTGGAACTATGTTACATTACTACAGTATTATAGGCGCATTCAATTCACGCGTGGTAGAAAAAATGGAGGGCTCTTTTCCACTACAACTAAAACACACCGAGCTGCTTTAAGGTCGGTCACAGGGCAGACGGCTATACCGAACGGCTTGGGCTCGATAACAAGTAAACTCCCACTTGATACCCAACCTTACCAAAACTAAAAATATAAACAAGAACTTTGTTTTGTAAATTAAAATAAAACATAGAATTTAGATGACAATTATTAAAATTTTTATTGTTTTAAAAAAGGTAAGGAGAACCACGTGGAAGACCACGGTCGTGGTGGACATTTATCAGATATCATTTTTCATTGACGGCTTGTGGAACCCAGTGGAAACGTCGGGAATAAAAAGATATTTTACCACTAAACATGGCAGATACACTTAAGTCCCGTTATAACATTTAAAATACTCCTACCGTTGTTTCGCATGGTGAGTGAGAGCGCTGGAGACCTAAACCCTCTCCCGATAATTTTCTTATTATCCATACCCTTCCTATCCCCCCCTTTCCCCTTTCTTTGGAGATGGCGGCGCGCGAGTGATGCCTCTGGTGTTGCTTGTGTCTATAGGCTACGGTAACCGCTTACTATCAGGTGAGCCGTATGCTTGTTTGCCACCCACGTAATTTAAAAAATATTTCTTAAGCATTTTACATGCTTAGCGATATATAGTAAGTTAACACAAAGTGCGAAAATATAAAATTGAAAAATTATAACTCTGATACAGGAGTTGAACATGCGTCCCCTGGATAACGTACTAGTGTGTTTACTGGTGTCAAAGATACCAGGCGACGCAGAAAGTTTTGCAAAAAAAGTTTTTTTGTATAAGACACTGGCCACTTGTAATTAATTTGAAAAATTTGGTTAATTAAAAGTAAAAATACCATTGTTCGAATGTTGAATTTCCCACCAAATTTTTCGAGAGCCAAATTAAATTATCGTGTCTCATTTAAAAATGGATATATCGCCCCCTTAGAAAGAAAAACGAAACGTTAGACGAACTTTCGTTTCACTTCATTGTGATTGGTCGCCTGAATCACGCGTCAAAATCTCGACTAATCAGGAATCACGCGTCGGACTGTTGATTAATAACAATGACTCGAAACAAAAGTTCGTCTAACGTTTCGTGTTTCATTCTAAGGGGGCTGGACCGCTAAGCTATCGCAGTCGCCTAATGCTGACATCCAATCTTCACTTCACGTTTGTTTTTAGATGTCTTTAAGACTCACGCCACATATTAGATGTATTGGCATTCATTTTTATTCCTCTATATAGTAAGCTTAATTATTAAAATATTATGAATGATACTAACATGTGGCGGGATTTTTTATAGGTACTTAAGTAACTTTGTGATTTGTATTTTAGCCTTTAATATACTCAGTTACGTTATTTCACCGGATTAGAAGGAACGTAGGTTCAAATCCTGCTTGCAGTAAAACTCTCTTTTTCCACTTTAACTTATTACTACTAATTTCGTACCTATGTAAATAGCGGCGTACGCAACTATACATACTACTAGCCGGTTAACGACGGAAAATAATCTGTTACCCTCGTGTACGAAGAAGTTGTACTTACTTTAAAAACTTTAACCTTAGATAACATTAAAAACATTTTTTGCTTTTTAGTGTTTTTTTTATAAAATAGGTGCGTAGGTTAGTGTAGGTCGTCGTACATGATGGGGAGGCCTCCCTAAACGAAAATATATCATTGATGTATACATTTTTTTAGACTTTTGTTGATTTTAGAAACCACTGCACCGATATCGATAAAATCTAAATGTGACCATTTCGGAATAAACTCCTTTCAAAAAAAAAGAATTTAGCAAATCCAGACATAACTCCGTCAATATATGACGGAGTTATGCCTGAAACATACATAAAAAAAATATATATAAACATCCGAATTGAGAACCTCCTCTTTTTTTGAAGTCGGTTAATAAAATAATATTTACATAAATCGTAGATTTTGTTTCGCTATACCTTACCTAATACACAATATCTTCAAGCACCCTATTAACGTACCCTACGTTAAACGTAGTAGTAGATAAGTGCACATTGTATCACACATTATCATCTGTTATCGTTTTTTACGTGTAAGAAATAACCTTATATAAATTTCACATTGAATAACATGGCTGACTGTGACAGTATCTCATTATAAATTTCCTTAAACAATAAAGGAAAATATCTGAGAATAAAAGAATAGGAAGATTAGATATTCACGTAAAATTTTCATTTACTATTTTGATAATTTTATATATATTTGCATTTGATACTAAATATATAAATTAACACAAAGTTTAAAAATGTGAAATCAAAAATAACAGTAACGAGCAGGATTTGAACCTGAATTTCCTGGATACCGTCCAGATGCTTTGCGAATTCAGCCATCGTGACGATTACTGGGCATTGCGAATTTCGTTAATACATTCATCCACAATGTGACGCCAAATCCTGCTTGTGACTGTTATTTTCGATTTCACATTTTCATACCTTGTGTATATCTAACAAGCAGTTAGCTTGTTAGACATACGTAGGTACTAACGAGAAGCGATTCCACCACGTAATTAGGCCCTAAAACCCTCCGAGATCAACGTAAAACCGATACTAGTGACGTAGGTGAAAATCAATTTCACAAATAGCCGACTTTTTTTTTTAAAACCTCACTACACTTTGTAATAATCCTTGTATCGCGGGGGATTTACAGACATACGATTTCACAGCCACGAATTACACCCAGATTCAGAACAACCATTTGTGGAAAGAGTTGCCCTGTATGGAAATCGAACCCACAACACTCGGTGAAGGCCGGTATTTAAACCACCATCAGTGCAGTCGAACAATGAACATTACAAGTGTTTGAAAATTTTAAATAACAAGTTATTAAAAATAACTACCTACCTAGTGAATGAGTCTACAAGTTGCCTGTTTAGATAAAATACTCTACAAATCCTCAATAATAGTCGTAGGACCTTAAAGCACACGAGGACTCCAATAGGCCCCAAAGAATCATGACCATTAACATGATGTTTTTTGTTAAGGCGGGAAAAAATATTCCTAACCGCACACCCCGTCGTTCGGGGCAACGAACAGGGTAGTGTGGGACCTTCAGCCACTAAAGAAACCCGCCGTGTGCCGTCTCTCCACCTTTATTGGCGGGCCACCGGAACTATATTACATTCCTTCAGTGACCTGTGGGCCTAGCCATGTTGCATTCTATGATCGCTAACGCAACGGAAAACTACTAAAATGTATGGAAATTTGACATCTCTAACGTTAAGTCATGTGACTTAGCGTTATAGATATCGTTAAAGACATCAAATTCCCATGCATTTTAATAGTTTTCTATAGCGTTAGCGATCATAGATGGCAACTTGGCTAGGCCAACTGTACTAGGATAGCGTACTAGATGTCAGACTGATCAGGTCTAACGTCTTCCCAATACTAAAAGAGAACCAAATGATGTATTGTAAAAAACAAAGTTTGTAAAGTTTATCATCAATCACAAGAATTCAAGGTCACAAAGTTTGTCTTATCTTCGACTTTCTTTTTAATAGTGCATATAGAACCTTGGTGGAGAATAGCCTCTTCCACTTTCAAATAAAATGGCCACTGACCATCCACTAACCACACCATGCTCGTTGTATAATTATCTGCTTACTTCCAATTCCATAACGATTCATAAGAGACGGTGACAATACGTATAGTCTATCACTTCCAAAAATTTAATCAGAGTTAGTCACCCGTTGGTCGAGTTTCGATATAAATCATTATTCAAAGATTGAAGAACTTGAGTATGTAGATTTGCATATTTTCAATACTTTTTATCATCATCATCATCCATCAGCCTTTCATCGTCCACTGCTGGACATAGGCCTCCCCAAAATGGGGATTTTACCATAATCGCCACGCTTAGCAGGCGGGTTGGCGATCGCAGTGGATATTTTTAGTAACGCTGCTGCCCGGTCCCCTACTTTTTATCAACAACACTAAAATATATCTCAATAATTATAGATTCTAAACATTTTTTTTAATATAAACAAAAGAAAAATAAAAAAAATCTTTTAGTTATTACTACACAGAATATAAAAACTGACATAAATGGGTTTCATTATTTCTATTTGCGCATAAAATTAAATAACTCAAAAATAAGTAATTAAAGTCTTACCAATAAAAAACGAAGCAATTTGGCAGGACTTAGCATTCAGCAACATATTCTGGATGCAATTTTTAAGCATTAACTTTTAAGGATACACTGTAGCACTGAAAATACCCCACATTTCAGAGCACTTCCATTTAAGCGAGATGGAAATGGCGAAAAATGAGCTTCACAATAGACTCGCACAATATTTCGGAACTCGTTATAAGCCTTTTCTCCTACCCGGAGAGTTTTCAGTCAAGAGTACCGAGGCTTATTAGATTTTACTGACGACTATAGCTATACTCGGAAACACACTAGTATTAATACGCAACTGAGATCACCCTTGTGCCAATTCTTTTGTATTAAATTGTTTTAAGATGTTAAGGTTTTCTTTCAGAACTATTCCCATCGAGGTTTATTCAAAAACTGTACGATTTGTAAGCCCTATCACGGTTGTAATGGCGACCAGAACTTACGTAATTGTTTCTTTATGATAAAAACTGTACAAATTATCAAGTCAGTCGAATTGATTTCACCGAATTGCCTAATTTATTTGATCAATTATTGCAATACACAAACCCGAGCACTGTTTATGATAAATAATCCCCTCATTGTGTCACAACTACATTTTTTGTCTTTGGTTCCACGTGCCCTGCAAACTCCTTTATTTCCCGCTTTTCGACGACAGCATTCCGTGGCATCACGCCCTTCCTACACTGGCTGGAGCGCCTCTTTTTTTACACATAACAAGACAAATGTATTTATTTTGAGAAAACGATAATTAGGTACTAGAAGCAGTGATCCCTCAGTAGTAAAACCAAAAATGACACCAAGTACATTCGGTCTGAGGTCAAGGTCATGAAAAGACTAAAAATTTTCCCATTATATTAAAACGTCCAGAGCTTCCGATAAGATAAAGAGGACCTCATGTGGTAGTATGGCTACAACAGGAATGGCTGAGAATAATCCAGATATGTAACCGTTTTATCAAAAACTATACTTTTTGCAAAACGGTAAGTCTGAGAAATTGTTGAAAAAAAGGGTACAACTTATTTACAACAGCTGAACCAACGATTTTTCGAGGACCTGGCCTGTGTACCTACTTTCATATATTTATAATAATATCTACTTATTGGTCTCTCAGGTTCTTGAAATAATAGCGATATAAAACATATATCAGTTTTTAAGTATTTTTTTGTATGGAACCTTTTATATCTATGTATCCCCGCCGGGCCGTTTGCCGTGTGGGGCCGGCTTTAGAATTGTCCCACCCCTATCTACCCACGGGAGTCGTAAAAGCCGACTGAGGGAATCCCGGGGGAGTGAGCAGCAGCACTCCCTCGAGTATTAACAACATCCACTGCGATCGCCAACCCGTCTGCCGAGCGTGGCGATTACGGCACTATCCCCTTTTGGGGAGGCCTATGTCCAACAGTGGACGTCGAAAGGCTGATGGATGATCCCCGCCGGGGCAGACGGGGAGATTATGTCGGAAGACGGTAGTTCCGAGGCCCATGAAAACAAACAGCCTCGGTTTTGTCTAGAGCCACCTCAACGCCCAGCAGCCGGATTCTTTCCACGACTCGTGCGACTCCAACAGTAGCGAGTTCGGTCGCCTGCCGGTGCGCCATCCTCCGCGCTGTGACTAGCGTGTCGTCGGCATAACACGTCACGGACACATTGCAGGGAGAGCACCGCGCAACACCCAGTCATATCCGATGTTCCACAGAAGTGGCCCCAGGATCGATCCCTGTGGAACACCGTACGAAACTTGTCGCCGAATACCAGTTCTTAAGTCTAGTCAATCTCCTACAACCCTTCCTTACCTTTTCCTTATTATACTTCATCGCCAACCCCTATCACTTTAGCGAGTGATGCCTCTGGTGTTGCTATCGTCTTTAGGCTAAGGTAACAGCTTTCTATCAGGTTGGCCGTATGCTTAGACTTTAAACCTTTAGTTAACATTATATAAACAATACAAGTAAAATAAGCGTCGCCACGCTAACAGCCGGTTCACCCTCCTTTCGCATTAGATGTTTCACATCAAAAATATAGGTTCCGGATAAGTAATCACCAACATATCATAGTGTACTAGTAGTATTATTCATTAGTTTTCGCAGTATAACCGAACAACAAAACCGGCTCTCCATTTATTAGTATAGATTTAAAAAGTAATTTAAGCTAACCCTTTTGTCCGTGTGGTGACGGACTAAGAATACCAGTGTCACCACCCCATTCTTTCCCACGGATGTCGTATGAGGTGACTAAGGGGACTAATTATTTATCATCCATTGCATGACTGGTGGTAGGGCTGGGTACCAAGTGGGACTACTCACTTGGTATCGGGCCCGAGCGGGTTGGTACCACTATCTCCCGTGTGACCGGCTATGAAGCACATCGTTGCGTTTTGGCTGTAGCAGGAGATAGCCGTTTATATTTCATTTCATATCTGTGAAATGAATTGGTGAGCAGCGGCTTGACAATACTCTCGATATAGTCGAGTCCATGGGCGACGGTTACCATTTACCATCAGATGGACCATGGCTCGTCTGCCTCTACATGCAATAAAAAAAAATCGAAATGTTCAACAAACCAATTTTCATGAAATGATTCTACTGTTATATCTTAATACTTCCTTAACCAATCAAATAATAAATAATCAATCAAAATAAATAATCTAAGCGTCTATAGACGCTTAGATTATTTGAGATTGCCTTCCATATATGGAAGGCAATATTTAGTATGTTTATGATAAATAATCCCCTCATTGTGTCACAACTACATTTTTTGTCTTTGGTTCCACGTGCCCTGCAAACTCCTTTATTTCCCGCTTTTCGACGACAGCATTCCGTGGCATCACGCCCTTCCTACACTGGCTGGAGCGCCTCTTTTTTTACACATAACAAGACAAATGTATTTATTTTGAGAAAACGATAATTAGGTACTAGAAGCAGTGATCCCTCAGTAGTAAAACCAAAAATGACACCAAGTACATTCGGTCTGAGGTCAAGGTCATGAAAAGACTAAAAATTTTCCCATTATATTAAAACGTCCAGAGCTTCCGATAAGATAAAGAGGACCTCATGTGGTAGTATGGCTACAACAGGAATGGCTGAGAATAATCCAGATATGTAACCGTTTTATCAAAAACTATACTTTTTGCAAAACGGTAAGTCTGAGAAATTGTTGAAAAAAAGGGTACAACTTATTTACAACAGCTGAACCAACGATTTTTCGAGGACCTGGCCTGTGTACCTACTTTCATATATTTATAATAATATCTACTTATTGGTCTCTCAGGTTCTTGAAATAATAGCGATATAAAACATATATCAGTTTTTAAGTATTTTTTTGTATGGAACCTTTTATATCTATGTATCCCCGCCGGGCCGTTTGCCGTGTGGGGCCGGCTTTAGAATTGTCCCACCCCTATCTACCCACGGGAGTCGTAAAAGCCGACTGAGGGAATCCCGGGGGAGTGAGCAGCAGCACTCCCTCGAGTATTAACAACATCCACTGCGATCGCCAACCCGTCTGCCGAGCGTGGCGATTACGGCACTATCCCCTTTTGGGGAGGCCTATGTCCAACAGTGGACGTCGAAAGGCTGATGGATGATCCCCGCCGGGGCAGACGGGGAGATTATGTCGGAAGACGGTAGTTCCGAGGCCCATGAAAACAAACAGCCTCGGTTTTGTCTAGAGCCACCTCAACGCCCAGCAGCCGGATTCTTTCCACGACTCGTGCGACTCCAACAGTAGCGAGTTCGGTCGCCTGCCGGTGCGCCATCCTCCGCGCTGTGACTAGCGTGTCGTCGGCATAACACGTCACGGACACATTGCAGGGAGAGCACCGCGCAACACCCAGTCATATCCGATGTTCCACAGAAGTGGCCCCAGGATCGATCCCTGTGGAACACCGTACGAAACTTGTCGCCGAATACCAGTTCTTAAGTCTAGTCAATCTCCTACAACCCTTCCTTACCTTTTCCTTATTATACTTCATCGCCAACCCCTATCACTTTAGCGAGTGATGCCTCTGGTGTTGCTATCGTCTTTAGGCTAAGGTAACAGCTTTCTATCAGGTTGGCCGTATGCTTAGACTTTAAACCTTTAGTTAACATTATATAAACAATACAAGTAAAATAAGCGTCGCCACGCTAACAGCCGGTTCACCCTCCTTTCGCATTAGATGTTTCACATCAAAAATATAGGTTCCGGATAAGTAATCACCAACATATCATAGTGTACTAGTAGTATTATTCATTAGTTTTCGCAGTATAACCGAACAACAAAACCGGCTCTCCATTTATTAGTATAGATTTAAAAAGTAATTTAAGCTAACCCTTTTGTCCGTGTGGTGACGGACTAAGAATACCAGTGTCACCACCCCATTCTTTCCCACGGATGTCGTATGAGGTGACTAAGGGGACTAATTATTTATCATCCATTGCATGACTGGTGGTAGGGCTGGGTACCAAGTGGGACTACTCACTTGGTATCGGGCCCGAGCGGGTTGGTACCACTATCTCCCGTGTGACCGGCTATGAAGCACATCGTTGCGTTTTGGCTGTAGCAGGAGATAGCCGTTTATATTTCATTTCATATCTGTGAAATGAATTGGTGAGCAGCGGCTTGACAATACTCTCGATATAGTCGAGTCCATGGGCGACGGTTACCATTTACCATCAGATGGACCATGGCTCGTCTGCCTCTACATGCAATAAAAAAAAATCGAAATGTTCAACAAACCAATTTTCATGAAATGATTCTACTGTTATATCTTAATACTTCCTTAACCAATCAAATAATAAATAATCAATCAAAATAAATAATCTAAGCGTCTATAGACGCTTAGATTATTTGAGATTGCCTTCCATATATGGAAGGCAATATTTAGTAGCATAATGTACTCACTAAGCCACGGCATGCAATTAAAGTGTCGTGTACCAAAACTTATGAAGTATGAGCCAGCTAACATTTAATTACAGCGCGATTTAAGCCATCGGGGGAGCGACGTGCTGGTGGAAGTTATTAAATCTTCTTCCTTTACCAAACTATCTTTATAATAATATTAAACGCAACACATAGATAAGTACATTAATTAATTTTGTGATAAATTTAATTTTTGTAAACAACCGTGTGTGGCCGGCTTTAGAATTGTCACACCCCTCTCCACCCATGGGAGTCGTAAGAGCCGACTGAGGGAATGCCAGGGGAGTAGGCAGCAGCACTCCTTCAAGTACTAACAACATCCACCGCGATCGCTAACCTGCCTGCCAAGCTTGGCGATTACGGCACTATCCCCCATTCTTGGGGAGGCCAATGACCAGCAGTGGACTTTAAAAGACTGATGGATGGATGGAAACTACATAAAAGTGGTAGAAAGCTTGCTTGTCCCAGCATCAATAGGCTCGTCCGGAGAAGTAGAACATATGATTGATTCAACTGCCTTAGTATAATGAAGCTTGGTATCCATTGCCATCTGTATCTATAGAACAGCCACCATATAACCGGCTTGAGAATGCTTTGGACTCAAGGATGTGAAACAAATATTACTACACTGTGTATTAATAAAAATGTGTTAGTATGTCACATATATGTTTTTGTATCCATCCATCCATCCATCCATCCATCCATCCATCCATCCATCCATCCATCCATCCATCCATCAGCCTTTCGAAGTCCACTGCTGGACATAGGCCTCCTCAAGAGAACGCCACAAAATGCTTTTCGCTCATATGGAGGATAGTGCCGTAATCGCCACGCTTGGCAGGCGGGTTGGCGATCGCAGTTGATGTTGTTAATACTCGAGGGAGTGCTGCTGCCCACTCCCCCTGATATTCCCTCAGTCGGCTCTTACGACTCCCATAGGTGGAGAGGGGTGGGACAATTCTAAAGCCGGCCTCACACGGCACTAACGTTGTGTAATGTGTTTTTATATACTTCTACTGAATGTAATTAAGATGATTACTTATATCAATGAATAAATATAAAAATGTTGGAGGAAGTTGATAGTACTTATAGTACAGGAGCCGCCTATATTTTTAAGTGATTAATAACAGGTTCAATCTTTGTGAGTAGGTTCCGTTTGACGAGACGCCCAAGTATTTCTCTGTGAAAAATCTCGATAGAGGTAGCTAATAAAGAGCGCAGGTATAAAACATTTCGATTTGGTGGGGTGTCGAAATTCTCTGACTAACAGTAAGTTTAAATGTTGAGATAATTGGTTAACAAACTCGGAATAACAATTGTCCTAAAAATGGGTAGTTTGACTGGAGCGTGCTCTTCTACAAATATAGAGAGACAAATATAAATAAAGAGGTCATTCAAATTATTAACGATCTGATTTTTTGAATGTAGTTTTGTAAATATTTGTATAACGAAATGGCCATATAGTCCTACAAATTTAGTGGTACGTTTTCTCTGTCCCACGCTTGAAAGTTCCAGTGAAGTCGAATTCACGGACACTTAATAACTACCTCTTACAAGATTTTTCACTGCGAAAAATTTGAGTATCTCATCGAACGGAACCTACTCACAAATATTCAGCCTGTTATTAATCACTAAAAAAATAGGCAGCGGCTCCTAGAATATGTATGATATATATACAAAATATCTTGTTAATTCCGTATGTAGAGTGAAGAAGTTTCGTGAACACATATAATACTCATACCTATATGTCATAACTATTATAAAGCTATAACAGAGCTGTATCTGTACATTTAAGATATTTGGTAAAAAAAAATTACTGTATTTGGCTATATAGGTGTGTCTGAACACTGCAATTTTTTTTAGATGATTTGTCTGTTTGTTCGTTCGCGCATCACGAAAAACTACCTACTGAACGGATTTTGATGCATTTTTTTTATAGCTCTGAAAAACTGGCTTACATCTTATCCCGCTACACTATCGAGAAACTGAGAATATATAAAATTAAAAACTAGGTTTTGGCTGCGGTGGAGCCGCGGTCAAAGGCTAGTATTTATTAAATCTATGGGTGGGTGCATATAGGAATATCTAAGTAGGTACTAACCCGGTGTGTCTGCATATTGAAGATAAATATCAGAAATAGAATGATGACAATAAGATACGATAATAGAACACGATAGTCTGTTTGTTAGTGCATAGTGTGTACTAACAAACAGATAGATATCATCCATCCATCCATCCTTCAACTTCCACTGCTGGACAAAAGCATCCCCAAGAGAATGCCACAACGAGCGGTCCTGCGCCGACCGCATCGAACAGCTCCCGCGGCTTTGACCAGATTGTTGGTCCATCTGGTGGAGGGCCGACCTACGCCGTGCTGATAGGCATAAACAAAAAATTATTAATAGATTTTAGTGTGTTCTACTTCCTCCTCATTACTATATTTTGTCCGTGTGGTGATGGACTAAGAATACAAGTGTCATCACCCCATCCATTCCCGCAGGTGCGCAGCTGTTTGAAAAATTAAATATAAATAAAAACTAGTATGATCACTTCAACGAACCTTAGACCAAGAGCACTAAAAGCCATTCAAATGCCATTCCACTGGCGGCAACGTGCCCAATATACTGGCAGCATTGCCTAAGCTCAAGATACACTACATCTGCTGAGCATACCTCAGATAAGATTGATGGCTAAAAATCTAATGTGCGTTAAACCTAATAGGTTTTTAGTATTTTGGGTGATATGTATTCCTAATTCTTCTTTCATATATTTTAATGCATTAAAATTGCAATAAAACTTTAGAAAATTGTGTTCATATACGAGAAGGTTGTTAGATAAATATCCTAAAACAATACAAAATGAAATGACAATCAATTGTGCATTTTTACACAGAATGGCATCCTGCCTTATACCTACATATTTATTGAATGGCAAACCCGGTAATTTATATTAGTTTTCGTAATGGATATTTAAGCAAAATAATCTTATAAAATTTAAAAAGTTATCTAATATTTATATAGTTATTATTATTAGGTACTGAGCGTGGGATTTGTCTACATAAGATATTATTATCTAACAGTACTAAATTTGATTATACGAGTATACATGGACGTATCCATGATTATATATGAAGTCTAAAATATTATATTGTACGTATTGCATGTTGATCTGATGCTAATTTCGTTTCTGTCTAATAACAATACTATTTATGATTTATTTAATTTGTTGTTAAGCTTTGGAGCCAGCCATTTATCACCGTGAGACTAAAGCAAAACTCGGTAAGAATTTTATGACATCCCAAGATCATTTGATATAATATCCTAACTACCTATTATAAATCTTTAACAGAACTGTGTCTGTACATAGATTTTGCAAAAAAAATACTGTATTAGGCTATAACTATAGGCGTGTCCTAACACAAAACAATTTTTTTTTCCTGTCTCTCTGTTTGTTCGTTCGCACATCACGCAAATACTACAACGGATTTTGATGCAAAAAATACTTAAAAACTGCTATACAATTATCTCGCTGCTAAAAAAAACTGCCTTGCTGGTTAAGGTTTTATCGACAAACTATTTTCTATGCCAATTCATTCAAACAGTCAGCTTGAAATGTTTTCTTTAAGTACATGGGTAAGTAGTATTAATATGTCGCAGATGATAATAGATCTATATCGCGATCTAAACGAAGCTATAATAGTTTAGAGTTAAGAAATTTATGCGTAAGTTACGTTCAAGAACGATATGCAGATTATTACTATATATTTACAGATGGATCCAAGGATAAGGGTGTAGGCGGTGCAGCTTTTTTTGATGCCTACTCTTCGACAAGTGTGAAACTTAGGATTGGATCAGATATTTCTATAATGCACATTGAGTTGATTGCGATAGTAGAAGCGTTGTCATACATTCAATCAATTAATAGCGACAAGTTTGTTATGCTAAATGCTAAAATATAGATCAAAATGTTTGAAAAATCACGCCATCAAATAGTATGAATTTTAATTGCAAAATTAAACTTACTACATTGGATGAATGCATGTAAATGCATTGCCGATAGAGAGCGTTGGTCGTTAAGACAAATGTAATGAGGAAATTCGGTATTTCTAGAAATGGTACGATAGCTCAATGGATTAGAGCACTTCCTCGGAAAGGAAGGGACGCAGGTTCGATTGCCGCTTGTACTAAAATACTCTTTGTCCTTATTCACAAATTATAATTTGTACTTTAAGAGTAGCTGAGCATGTCAAATGCTAAAATATAGATCAAAATGTTTGAAAAATCACGCCATCAAATAGTATGAATTTTAATTGCAAAATTAAACTTACTACATTGGATGAATGCATGTAAATTCATTGCCGATAGAGGGCGTTGGTCGTTAAGACAAATGTGATGAGGAAATTCGGTATTTCTAGAAATGGTACGATAGCTCAATGGATTAGAGCACTTCCCCGGAAAGGAAGGTACGCAGGTTCGATTCCCGCTCGTACTAAAATACTCTTTTTCCTTAGTCACAAATTATAATTTGTACTTTAAGTTCCTCTTTTCTGACTAGTTTATTTTTTTTAATTAATAGTTTCAGTTTACATAGTGTCTTTTTACTAAGAAGCTTCCATCAAACGGTCATCAGTCCAAAAGATAGCATTTTATAACCCTTTAGTAATTCATATCTGTACATTGCTCTGCACCGTGGCGTAGGCAAAGATCCTGCTACCTTTTAGATAAAATCCTTCAAGGACAGGGTCGTAAGCATCCTAATTGTTAAAGTATCTAAGCAAAGGTGGCATCATAAAAAGAAACCTAATAAGTATATTATCAATATAATATTTATTTATGATAACTTTGAAAATGGACAAGAATAAATACTCTACACATTTGTATTAAAGAAAGGAAAGGAAGTACATAATTATAAGTGTATTATTGTGTATGGTGCTTTATCTACGCAAATTAAATGAAAACGTTCGTTATTAAAAAATGCTGTTTTTTAATATGTATTAGGTACATAGTTTTTATAATAAAGTTAGTTAAGTATACATACTTGTTGCAAAAGAAACAACACAATTACCTATCTTAGTTTAACGGCATTTTACAGAGAAAACTTACAGCGTCTGCGAAATGCTTGTATCTTAAATAAACAAGAATATTATGTAAAATACAAACTTCGAACTACTTTCGCACAAAGGAGTTTGTGTACTATACAGGTACATATTTTATAAGCCCAGGTGTAATTTTAAAAGGCTGTCTTTCTTGTTACAGGACAAACTGCTCAATAAGCTGGAGGAAAATGAGCCGGAACTGGCTACCTCACCCGACGAAGAAGTAAGTGCCTACTTTATTTTATAATTAAACATTCATGTAAACATCGTGAAATTTCCTTTCCTGAAACCTGTGTGTACTTGGTATTAACCTGGCTCCACCGATCACGTGTGGCCTCGATTTTGGGGATTTCTTTTTTCAAAGTACACTCAAAATTTGCGGAGAGATTTGGGGTCTCACAAATAATTGTCGTGTGGGAATCAAACCCATAACATGTACTTAACGTTTTGAATGTTTACATTATAATTTTATTCTTTTTAAATTCTTTTTTCGTAATTTATGGAAACCCGCAACAACCACTTATGTATGTAAAACCGTACTCTTAAATTACCTGACGTCTTTTGAATAGTCAGCCTTGGAACATAATCATGCCGTTGAATAGCGGAGTTTAGACGGCGCCACTCCATAGAAATTGATATTTTGCGGGATATATTTAGAAATAATAAAAACATTATTTCTTGTCATAGTAAATAGGTAAATAGGTACGTACAGTATAAATACCTCATAGATCTATCCAAAGAGTAATGCGTATAACCAGAAAGATCTATCTACTCGACGTGAATAGGCTGTTGAACTGACGTTATCTTGTTAATCTTATTTTTTCATTTATATTGACTGGCATATTATTCACTGCCAAGATTTCAACTCATAAGCAAGAGTGGGTTTGCATCCCCGATTGTTTTGTCGAAAGTATCGTTCACCTGGAAACGATCTCATCAGGCTTTCGAACGAATACATATTCTGTTATGGTGTCTATCTAGCACAAGGTACGTACGACATCCCGCATGAGGTCTGAAACAAACACTTTTCCACGCTGCAGCCGCTTTGCCGTGTGAAAAGCATTGCTAAAGTCCTCTTGCAATGGTTACCATCAAGTCAGTGGCTTATGACCCATCTTTTATTATCTAGTCTTAAGTTTATCGGCGGAAATGTGGTTATATGATACCTCTGCTTAACTCTTTGGAAATAAAGTCTTAAGATTATAAATTATCGCAAATCTTATTTATTAACCTTTTACCTACATTAAAGTACAAATCATAATTTGTGAATAAGGGAAAAGAGTATTTTAGTACAGGCGGGAATCGAACCTGCGTCCCTTCCTATCCGGGGAAGTGCTCTAATCCACTGAGCTACAGTACTATCTTTTAGACATACCCAATCTCCTTATCACATTTGTCTTAACGACCAACGCCCTCTATCGGAACGCATTTACATGCATCCAATATAGTAAGTTTAATTTTGCAATTAAAATTCATACTATTTGATGGCGTGATTTTTTTAAACATTTTGATCTATATTTTAGCACTGGACATGCTCCGCTACTCTTAAAGTACAAATCATAATTTGTGAATAAGGAAAAAGAGTATTTTAGTACAGGCGGGAATCGAACCTGCGTCCCTTCCTATCCGGGGAAGTGCTCTAATCCACTGAGATACAGTACTATCTTTTAGACATACCCAATCTCCTTATCACATTTGTCTTAACGACCAACGCCCTCTATCGGAACGCATTTACATGCATCCAATATAGTAAGTTTAATTTTGCAATTAAAATTCATACTATTTGATGGCGTGATTTTTTTAAACATTTTGATCTATATTTTAGCACTTGACATGCTCCGCTACTCTTAAAGTACAAATCATAATTTGTGAATAAGGAAAAAGAGTATTTTAGTACAGGCGGGAATCGAACCTGCGTCCCTTCCTATCCGGGGAAGTGCTCTAATCCACTGAGCTACAGTACTATCTTTTAGACATACCCAATCTCCTTATCACATTTGCCTTAACGACCAACGCCCTCTATCGGAACGCATTTACATGCGTCCAATATAGTTAGTTCTTTTTCCTTATTCACAAATTATGATTTGTACTTTAAGAGTAGCGGAGCATGTCAAGTGCTAAAATATAGATCAAAATGTTTAAAAAAATCACGCCATCAAATAGTATGAATTTTAATTGCAAAATTAAACATACCTATGTTTTTTTTTATAGACTTAGGAAAATACTTTTACGTATCGTCAGGATTAGCCGCATATGTCGGAATCAGAATCTCTAATAGCGACTATAAACCCCCTCTTTCTCCAGCCTCTGTGTCCCTCGCGGAAACCGCCGTTAGGCGTGTCATGTGATTGTGTGTCGTGGCTCTATACTTCGTTAAAGAACCTGTTTCCATCATAGATATCATCATCATGTTAGGTGTTAACATTTAGTCAGGTTACTGAAGTAACAACATATTCCTGATATGTCAAATTGTGAATCTGTAATTGCTTACTTATTAAATTATTAAAAGGAAAGCCGATTGTCTAGTACCTATATTGTCTTTTTGTATATTTTTTTAGGTTACAGGGCAAACCACTGAAGCAATGTCACATAGTTCCAGCGGTCTGCCAATACAGGCGGAGAGACGGCACACGAGGGGTTTATATTTAAGTGTGTAAGAGCCCCACACTACCCTGTTCGTTGCCCTGAACGACAGGATGTGCGGTTAGGTATATTTTTCCCGCCTAAACAAAAAAAAGTTGTACGTAGAGGGGTCTTAATATAAATGTAGCGGGAAAATAATCCTTTCATCAACTTCATAATGGCAGTGAAATGAGGTTCTATGTTAATGCTACGAGAGTACGAGATTAAACCTTCATCGGGTCGACGTTTTGGATTTTCATTACGCTTTTGTAACAAAAACTTTGAGTTCTATAGTTTGTAGGCGTATTACCGAAACGTAATAATAAATTCACGGTAAAATTATCACCTTAATTTACCCTGATATTAAACCCATCTTGTCTTAAATTGTTATAATTTGTTATAATTATAAAAAGAGGTACCTAATTATCACTATGCGACACCAGTAGGTAATACCTGATCAATAAGAATAACTGACTGACTGACATCGCACAACCCAAACTCCTTTTGACGTGATAACGTCTTATAAATCGATGAATGCGCGGCTGCACGCTCCAAAAAGACTCACGTTCCGAAAAAGGTATGGCGACCGAAGCATTGTTTGATGTTCGTGCCCACAAGAGAGCCGCTGGCTGAAGAGCGTCTGCTGGAAGGAGGCGGCCGGCCGTGCTGGTCGGCGCCACCTGCGATACACCGGACACCGACCGACATAACATTCTTTACCCGAACGCGTCCCGGGCAACACGCCTATCTAAATTATTGTATAACAGCACGCGCGATCGTACCTTTTTATATGTACCTACCATACGATTTCTTCAGTATTACCTACATTGTTTAAAAGTCCAAACCTAATTTTTTTCTTTTATGTCGCCAACATTTTTTTTTCTTTTTAAGGCTGGACACATTCATACTTAGTCTTGGGCAAGCCTGCGCCGTCTCTCATCCATCGTTAGGCGTCGCTTAAGACGTTAAGTATGAATGTGTTATCAAAATTAGCAGTCATGAGCAATTGTCACGATGGCTGAATTGGCAAAGCATCTGGACGGTATCCAGGAGATGCAGGTTGAAATCCTACTCGTGACTGTCATTTTAGATTTCACATTTCACACTTTGTGTTAATTTGTAGGCATGGCTAAGCATGTCTAATGCTAAAAATGTAGTTGTAGCTAAAGGAAAAGGTTTTTTGCGGTCTATTTTATGGTAACTTCTAGCCAATTACTTAGAATTATATGTGTATACATGGCTGCTAGTATATCTATATATGTACATTTTTCTAAAACAGTTATAGGTACATTGTAGGTTAATTATCCATTTTAGATAGTGAAAAGAAACCAACACCCATCAGGTTCTAGTAGTATATAATTTAACAATATATTGGTACAACATTAGCATCTTATTTTTAATTTTAAATGTTACAGTGTGTAATATGCGTCAACGCAAAAGCGACAATGCAGACGTCCCCATGCGGTCACCGCGTAGTGTGTCGCCGATGCTTTGTGAAGACCATCCAGATGGCCGTCAGCCAGCGTCTGCTGCCCCTTCGCTGCGTCATCTGCAGAGCAAAGATCCTAAGGCTTCGGCAAGCACCTCAGCTGGTTACCAGCAAGAGCTGGCAGGTGGGTAACAACTACTCAATCATTTTTTTTTATTTAAATGTCTGACAAACCTAAATGTCCTAATTATCTAATCTAATCCAAAATCTAATTCAAAATTAAAATCTGTACAACTTCAGATGTTGGCAATAATAAATTAATCAATGTACGGCTACGTCCCGACGTTCAAGGATATTTACACTATTTATAATTAGTTGACTACCTACCACACAACAATAAATAAGAAGTACATAAAACGTCTCTGTGATGTAAATCGCTTTTATTTTTGTTACTTCATTATCTTCTCAAAATAATTTAATTATTATCAAAATGTTTGCATTTCATGGAAGTTGTTATTGAACAAAAAACATTATTATTACTTTATTAGAACTGCGGGAATTTCGCAGTTCTAATAAAGTAATAATAATGTTTTTTGTTCACTTTCGTAGGTGTTGGTTCGTTTTGAAACAGCCAAACTGTCTACTGACGCTTTATTTCTGGGTCGTATTGATAAATCCAGGATTCGTCACCTGTCACAATGTCGTAAACGCGCCGAGACGAGCCTGCTTCAAATTTTTGAATCATATCACAGCACCACTCCACACGGGCCTGCTTCTGAGCTTCGGTGAGATTGTGTGGCACCTAGCGCGAAACTATCCTCCTCACGCGAAGGTGCTCGTGTATTATAGAATCTTGTGAACGCTTCCCAAACCAATCTGCAGTGTATGCTAAATCTCTTCGTATGTAATTCGCCTGTTTTCTTGAATTAAATTTTTTACTGCCAGCACACTTTCTTACGTGACAGCCGTCATAAGACTACCACTCCTTTGTTCATCGCCCAAAGTAAGGCGACCGCGCTTGAACTCGCTATGCCGACGGTAGATGGGTGCTTTTGAATGTCCTTCATCCATAAAAGCCATTTGAAGTCGATCAAATGACTCACGCTCAATTGTTTTAGGCCACATTTAAAATCGTAGAAATAAATACATCGCACGAAAATGTTCTCGATGGATCCATTTTTAAATGAGACGCGATAATTTAATTTGGCTCTCGAAAAATGTGGAGGGAAATTCGAAATTCGAACAATGGTATTTTTACTTTTAAATAACCAAATTTTTTATAATTATTACAAGTGGCCATTGCGGTGCCTCATACAAAAAAAACTTTTTTTCGCAAAACTTTCTGCGTGGCCTGGTATACCTGTATGTACTTGTACATAACATACTTAGTATTTTACTTTGGCAAATAAAGATTTTGAGATTTTGAGATACATATATAGCATCACGCCTGTATTCCCCGAAGGGTTGGGTAAATATTAAGTAGTAGTTATAACCTACATAGGTACTCGTATATCCTTAATTATATCCCCGCGCGACCATTATATAGGTATAATAATTAACACATCCAATAGAAACGAAGTAGACTTTTTAGTGATCACTTATACCTATATACCTATACGTTATGTTATTCGAGTTAATAACCTTTAAGTCACAGTATAAAAGTGTGTGGGCACATACGTGTATTTTCCCATCACACTATCATCCGATAGGACGGCTTTACTTGTCCTCCGAAACTCAGAGATGCTCAGCTTGAGTTTATAAATCAGTGCGCACGTAGGTCAATCCATATATTGCTCAAGAATCAGAGCTGAAGTGTTAGTACAAGTAAACACAATATTCTTGTATGATTCCAGGTGTCCAGCGGCAGCGCCAAGTCGTGGGGTGTACCAGGCTCAGTGTCTAGCTATTCTGTTGGAGCACGCTCGGTGCCTGCATCCGCATCGCTCTATTCAGTCACGAGCGGGGAGTCCTCCCTATCTGGTAATTTTCTAGTAGAATTTCACGTTTTTCATTTCATCAACGGTGACCTCCAAAATCAACTGCTCGTGTGATGGTAAATGGCAAGAGTAGCCCAAGAATACCCAGCAATACTAACACTACAGCTGAGTCACTGTTCTCTAACAAATGTAATACTGTGCCTGAGACGCACGGGAATAAATCCGGCTGATGAAATCCTTCCTAATGGAAAAAACGAACAAGGCAACGATACCTGTTCAATTCTTTTACATTGATGGGTATTTGTCAACAAATTATTGCCCGGTGAAAGAAAACATCGTAAGGAATCAGCGTTCTGCCAACCCGTAGTAGACCAACGTGGCTGAACATTTCCCTCTCAGTCTGACAGGTAGTCACAACGGTTGTGAGTTACCAAAGAAAAGCAATTCCAATTTCTATTTTGTATTTTATTAGGTGGATAACTTTTTCACAGTATTTTTTTAGACTACGTGGGTGGCAATCAAGTACATAGGTACGTGATTGCCACCATTTTATAGTAAGCGGTTACCGTCGCCTAAATACTATAGCAACATTAGAGACAGAACTCGCACGCCACCTACGCCAAGGAAAGGGGTCGGAGATAAAGAAGACGGATAATAAGGAGGGTAGGTATATGGGGCTCTGGCACTCTCACTCACTATACGCAACATAACAATAGGAGTAGTTACCTACCGTCGTTTCACACTGATCTTCTGTGAGAGGGTGTTACTTCCAAAAACTGAGACGGCCCATTCATGTTGGGACAAGGACTTATTATTCTTCCAACTAATGTACAAAAGCTCCCCACACAAAGAAAAAATGCCTTATAATAGTGAGGTACAGGCATTCCAATTATAGTATACTAGCCTTTGCCCGCGGCTCCGCCGCAGCCAATATAGCTACCAGCTATATTGGCTGCGGCTATTTCTGTGGAATATTGATAATAAAATCCCTGGTAACAACATCGCAGCGCCATCTACTGAGTCCAATTGTAAATCTAAGCCCAAACAGTCCCAAACAAATATTTTATTAAACTCGGTCAAGCCGTTTCTGAGTATAAGCGAGATTTAAACATGACAATTGATTATTTTTGTATACTTATAGATTGCAACAAAAGTATAAGCGTTTATGTTCACAAATACGCCTTATTGAAAACATAAAAATGTCATATATTCATAGGCTCTTGAGCTTTCCTCAATGAAGTAGGCGGAGACAACTTGCCACTTGTCACATAATAGCCCAGTGGCGCACCACGTCGATATCATTCCCATAAATTTTTGTTTTAAACGCTATAGGTTCGTATTATTTCTGAATTTTGCACCCCAGCACCCATTGTGATTAAAAAAGCCCAAGGCGTAAGACTGTAATAAATAAATATTTCAGGAGTGTCTTCCGTATCATCGAACAGTGGCGCCAATGTCGCTGCCGGCTGCACCACAAAGCTGTGCGGTGGTGCCAAGTGCGGCGGCGCTTGTCTGGGCGCCATACCGCGAGCACCTGCAGCCGCACCTCCCAGGCCGAGGCAACCATCCTCAAACTCACTTCGACGGTCACAACATCATAGTATGAAGGTGAATACCTACCTCAGTAATTATTATGGTGGTCGGATACATTAGCACGAGATCCATAGCTAGTTTTTTTCTGTTACTATGTTAATTGGTAATAGTTACTTACGTAGCTAGGACATAAAATCCATAGTGATTCAGGACAGTAGAGGGAATTCTCCTACAGACTATAACACACTCAGATGCTTCAGAGCGGTGTTTTTTTTGTTAAGGCGGGAAAACATGTTCCTAACCGCACACCCCGTCGTTCGGGGCAACGAACAGGGTAGTGTGGGGCCCGCACCCAATAAAGAAACCCGCCGTGCGCCGTCTCTCCGCCTTTATTGGCGGCCCACCGGAGCCATATTACATTCCTTCAGTGGTCAGTTAAAGGAATACCTACCCGTTCACGTCCGGTAGCAATTAAGAAGTCTCACTCAGTACCATAAGTTACCTACCAGATTTAAAACCTAATCAGAGACCAAGGGTTTTTTTGCCTTTAGGAGATGAAGCACATTCGTTGATCACTATTTGACTCGACACCAGCTAATTATAATCTATAACAGTTCAGATGTTTTCCATATACTTATTTTAACGTGCCATACATTTTCAGGCCCGATTACAAGACTATCAAGTCCACAGCTACACGGGAGGTCCAGCAGGAGAGCCGTCGGGCCGCTTACCTCCTATCAGAGAATTCCAGAGGGAATTCCGCGAGGGACGCAAGGAAAGCACTGTGGCTGCTTCTGCTTCTACAAGAATTAGGTACATAGCATCACGCCTGTATTCCCCGAAGGATAGGCAGGGGTGTATTATACACGGTTCGCCAGCTATGTAAAAGTCCCACGTAATAGGGGGCAAGCCTATTGCCGTCTACCGGGCACATTTCCAAACTCCGGACTACTACTGAGAATTTATCTTTTTACGAAAAAGCTCAATATAAATAATAATAAAAGCTCAATGATAGAATTGAGTAAGTACCTACCTATAGAGAAATTATTAAAACGCCCAGAAATTGAATGTAGCATAACATTCAGTTCCTATGTGTCGCATCAATGACAAGCCGGTATTCATACTACTTACGTCTCTTTGAAACACAGTTGGCAAACATTCGGATGAATTATGTATGTACATAATTCATCCGAATCATGTTAACATTTTAGCTACTTTAATTCTTCTAATTATAATTAAGAATTAAAAGTCAATCCTGCCCTGTTATGTCTTTAATACTATGGATATCATTGCCTAAAGCACACATGATTAATAACTATCGACAATATAATTTTCACAATACCGACCCATGAAATACATAAATGATTCTTAAGTTTAATAATATGCATCACTTACCTAACTAATAAAATGTTTTACATTCAGGTGTGCCCAAAAGATCGTCACGCAACTCGAAACCTCGCCACAAGAGGACAAACAACACTTTTTCCGACCACTTAAACCTTCAAATAAAGACGACTTGGCCAAATCCAGAGATCAAAGCAAAGAGACTGAACGGAAAAAAGATAACCCCAAATCAAAATCAAAAAAAGAGGACAAAAAGAAAAAGGATGATGAGAATACGAAACTAGAGGAAAAGAGCAAAAAAGATGAAACCAATGATAATAGAAAAAATGAAATAGCAGAAAGAAAGAAGGAAGAAAAGCTTAGGCTTAAAGCTGAAAAAGATGCTAAGAAAGAAGCAAAACAACTAGCCAAAGAAGAGGAGAGACAGGCAAAATTGCTGGCTAAAGAAGAAGAAAAACAAGCTAAATTAAAGGCGAAGGAAGAGAAGAAAAAGGCCAAAAAAGAAGCTAAACTTGCAGCGCAAGCAGAGAAGGAAAAGAACAAATAGAAAGCTGTATACTGTTTAAATTCTACATTGTAGGAACTCGTAGCCGTCTTAAATTTAGATTTGAGAGTTGTTATAATTGAAAAATCATAAAACCAATTTTAAATAGCGTATATTGTAGTCCATTATAATAGTTACAGTAAATTAGAGATTACTGTTAGTTCAAAAATTTTATTTTTCTACTTCTATGAGATAATATGATGTTATGTTTACGCTTTGAGACTGGTTTTTACAATTTTGTTACAATTATCTAGCTAAGTTGCAATTTCTGATGGAAATTGTTGATTTATCTCAGAGACTATGTAAATATTTTAATGGCAAAAATGTTGTGAAACGCAATCTAAGTACATAGTTGTTGGGTCATATTTGGAACTCTACAAACTGCGAAGACTGAAAGAACGGGATAATGAAATCATATCTTTTTGTAATTCAATTGTGTAACAGTATACATAAGAGCTTCGTGCATTCCAGCACCGCCGAAGAATTTATTTATGTAGATTTCGATGTACTTAAGTTGGTCTGTAGACAATATGTACATTAGAATCAATTCCTTTAGTGATTTTAATTTTAAACAGTAATCGGCATTAATTAGATAATAAAGATTTAAGTACATGTGCTATTTTAATAAGTTGAGGTTACCTGAAATAACTACTTCTTTGTAATTTTAAAACACATCAAAAAAAATATATATTTACCAAAGTTTATCCATATTGCGAGTGACATAATTTATTTTAACCTGCTTTAAAATAAATAGCATCATATCAGCCATTTAGTATACAGCTAGGTAAGTGTTGACATTGATTTTGTAAAGGTTCCAAAGTCGGAATTTATTATTGTCAATCATTAGAAATCTCCTGTAAAATAAATAACATGTTACCACAATCATAATGTTTTTATTTAAACCCCAAGATCACTTTGTACATTACAACTAAACAAGAAATAGAAAGCCGTGTGCCATGGGTCAAAATGTAGGTAAATAAAATAAATAAATATTTTTACAAATCTGAAAATGTACCATTCAAGGGTTGCCAAAAAAATAAAATTTTAAGCAACAATGAAAGGTTTATTTATCTACATTCAAATATATAACAATACACTTGATTACTAACAATATACTACCATCAACAATGCTGGAGCTTATTCTTCAAAGTCATCACCAACACGAGCAACTAGTTCTTCTCCAGTCTGCTTGTTGATGCGCAAGTATTTGTTGACCATTGGCTTGTAGTAGTATGCTTGGTAATCTTGACGTTCAGCCATTTTTCTAACAACCTCCTTCTCCAATTTCCTAAGCTTTATTTTCTGTTTCTCTTCATCAAGGAAATGAAGAAACTTTTCATATTCCTGCAATGAAAATAACAAAAAGTAGTAGCAAAGTTTATAATTACATTGTAGGGTTTTAGAGAGCTTGATGAAGACGCCTAGATAACAAAATACTAAAATGAGTCTGCCAACCAGCACTGACCAGGAAAATGTGATGGTCTATTCTATAGCTTAAATTCCGCTTACTAAGAGACCCATGCCAAAATTGGAACAATACTGGGTTTAGAAAAAATATATATTTAAAATCATGTACTGCACTAGCATTCATTATTCAGCCACTAAGTCTTTATGTATAATAATATAATAATAATAACAGGCACCAGTGATGTTGCTTGGGCAACAGCCTCCCAGAGTACAGGCAGATTGTCAATCCATATTGTCACAGTATTTTAAATGAAAACAAAAAACATTTTGACAAGAATGAATGAGTTATTGTAGGGGTTACAAATAAAAAACATAGTAAACATAAATTTAAAAACTAAGTCCTGCAGGGGTAGACAGAATCTCATATCTCACATGACGATCATATCGTGATCACTGTGATTGGTTGAGAGATCACCGTGATTGGTCAACGGATTATAGCGACATCACGCGTCGGTTTCTCTACCAATCACAAGCGAGTAGATTCAATGTCCATTGTGAGATATGAGATTCCGTCTAACCCCCCAGACTCTTTACTTCGTCATCAGACCCAGTTTACCTCTCTATAACCTGTTCATTGAGAGCTGAGATTGGTCAATCACTACTGTTAGTTGGCAAAAAATAATGTGAGTCTAGCTAAACAGATTTTATGAACCATAGCTATAAATGATCAATCCAGTTACCTTTCAAACAAAAACCTGCCGTTTGGAAGCTATGATGCCATATGTTATAGAGATATAAACATGTTACTTATAGAAAATAGATTTGTTTGGAGTAAATGAGCATTATAACAATAATCTAGTATTAAGAAATAAAACTACTTTTGCAGAATTTATTTCATTTACTTACTTGATTTTCTATCCCTACATTTCAAATTCCATCTGTGACCATGAATCCAGTAAATTCAATAGATTCCATTACAAAGTAATTTTATTTCTTAACGTGTTATATTCATAATTATACAGGTTTGTATATCAAATTTTATTGATAATTGTGTGCAAAAAATGAAATAAATAGAAGTATAATATTAGTACCTGTTGTGGAGGATTATGGACATAACGCGCTATAAATCTAGAAATGGGATGGCGGTGGTACTCCCAATGTTTCGGTTGATAACCATCAGGAATTGGACACAGCTGAGCTGGACCAATAAAAACGTTGGTGTAGAAGATGATGGCGCCCACCGGAATTAGGCCGACCATGACGTAGAAATGTAACATATCCTTGAATTTGTGCCATTGCCATCTGAGGAGGTCGAAAATATTTAGGTTATAATACAATACTGTCTTATATAAAAAAAACGTACGCAGTTGTGTGACGGGGAATTTGAAACAAACTTTGTCAGAGATTAATCGTTCAGGCAAAATATTATACATTTAATCAATTATTAGTAAAAAATAATGGTTAGGTAATCAGTGAAAAAGTTAGTCACCTGGAAGGCTGTAGCGCAAATGTTTTATGTTCACTGCACACAGCTTTACTTGTTGAAAATGCTACATTTTTAGATATTTGGGGTGTCTGAACACAATTCTTTACAATGTTTATGCCAAAAGATCGGCCTAATGCACTCCAGGAAACCATTTTTGTAATTTATACTTTTGACAATTAGTGAAGTGACAATGTCAATCAAGTCAATATTTTTAAAATGAGGATTTTTTTTATTTGTTTAAGATTTTGGTTTAACCATCAGCCTAACAGAAACTTATAAACATTGTTATTCTCTGATCACAGGTAAGTATACAAGAAAACTCGTGTTAGTTTAGGCAAATAATACAGAGTGATGACATGATCTTCTTCATGATCCTGCCAAAACTCCTTGCAGAATTATTCTTCTTGATCTCAGACTTATGTATTCTTGATACAGAACATAGCGTGACATAGAGTAACATATTCGTCAATCGAATACGCGATCAATCGAATCATGATTAATTAATCATCTAATTATAAAAAAAAAATTACAACTTTTTTAAATTATTTTCTCATAAATACAAAATATTCTACTTAAAAAACATACATTTTTTTATTTGCATGCTATTTCCTGAGCTTTACAATTAATTAAGTAAAATTACAAAAAAAAAAATATTTTTAGTTGTCAGATTAAGCGAATCCCTCTAGGTAATAGTCAGATTAGGAGACAGCACGTCTAGGACATAAAGATGAACCATATATTATATCTTAATCTGACGCGCTTGAGTATTTCAAAATGGCGATTTTTTTTGCACATTATAAATTACTGCCGTTTGCGTCACATCAAAATCGTCAGGTTATTGAATGAGAGCTTTTTTTAGGCTCACTTAACATCACCTTAGAAAATCTGACGTGCTCGATTAATTTTTTTTTTTCCTTTTCAACCCATACTTACGGCCACCTGCATCATGCAAGCGATCAGATTAACATACATACATTATTAAAAATACGTAGGACATTGATGATATCAATATCTGACGCGCTCGAGTATGTCCATGCAACAGCTTTTTTTACATATTTGGAAATCTATAGCTGCTTACCCCACAAATGAAAATGATACATTATATAACATTTTTTAATTTTATCATCTAAGCTTTGCAACCCAATAGGTCTCTATGACGCTCGAGTAAATCCCCAATTAGCCTCGTCGGCTCCCCTATTACTACGATTTGATTATAACACACATCTAAAGATCTAAATTAATTTTAGCGTCTTAATATGTCCGTGATTTTTACGTAAGATAAAACATAATAGTAGACTTCATTACTCCGATTCTAAAAAGACCCGGCATGGATAGTGATACCGAAACAAAGAACAGCAAAAAGATCTTAGAAACTAATAAATAAAACTAGCTAAAAATAAAAATAAAAAATTAAATTCATCTTCTTCTTGTTTTATGGCTGTTGCAGGAGAATGTCCACAACTTTTCCAATGTCACGTGGCGGAGATAGACCGTCAAACGAAGGAGATTGTTCGGTGATAATAGAAAGGCCGGTGGTTATGTGTCAAATGAAACAAATTAGGTACTATGATGATTCCATCCCTCATTGATCAACCTTTCAACGTCCACTGCTGGACATATTAAGCCTCCCCAAGAGAACGCCACAACGAGCGATCCCGTCATAGGGGGTAATGCCGTAATCACCACGCTTGGCAGGCGGGTTGGCGATCGCAGTGGATGTTGTTAATACTCGAGGGAGTGCTGCTGCTCAATCCCCCGGTATTCCCTCAGTCGGCTCTTACGACTTCCGTGGGTAGAGAGGGGTGGGACAATTCTAAAGCCGGCTTCACACGGCGGCTATGATGATTAAATACTCTGAAACAAACAACACTAAAATTGGCATGCACATCTTTATCTAAGACATAATTATTAATGAAGTATGATGAAGTATTTATATTATTTGACACAATTCTGAAGTAGCGCGCAGGTTTTAGTCAGTCACGGGCAGAATTTACGAATCTAGTCAAAGATAAATAACTATAAAAAGTTTTATATACATAAGTTTGCAATTCGTATTTTCTCATTCGGTAAATCAATTTTGTGAAGTCGTAGCTAATATGTTTAGATATAATTATGATTTTAACACGTTTATAGCAGTCATCTGTGATTTACTCAGGGTGACGCACCGGCTATGGCCTTATATTTTTTTCGCTCTCCAGGTGCACAACGGCATTAGCAGACTATTTTCTATACTGTCACAGTATATATTATCATTAAGTGTCCCCAGACAGAAATTTTCAAATCGCTAGGTGCATGCTAGGTGTCATAAATATAACATCTCATTTGACAGCAAACGTGTCACTACTCGTCCCTTTTTATTTAAGACTCGTCCATGGACCTATAATACAACGACTCTCAGATTATCTAGACAGACCGAAGAAAATTCTTTGACATGTATGAGCGAGAACACAAGATACAATTTACTGTTGCAAAAAAAGCAGACAAAGCCATAGATTTTTGTCTTTGTCGCCGTGGCCAGTTTTCGGTATTGTCACGATGTCAAAATGCTTTGTCTGTCACGATCACTAATTAGTCTGTGGTCACGATCCAACTGACATAATCGAACATTTTGTATAAAAATTCGGGTTTTAATTAAAATTTAATGTTAATTTGTTTTAATGAGTGTTTTAAGAAAAAGACTACGTGATAATAGTGCTTGTAAAATAGTGTACTATGCTACAAAAGCTACAGCGAGCGAAAAAATACAGGTATAACATTTCATTCATATGTAGTCGAAAATGAAATAATTTAATGATTGAATGCTATAAAGTGATATAAAATGGACTTTTTTTCGAAATTAATAATTGCTAATAAGATACACTCGCAAAACACGTTTACTAGCTAAATTTCTATTACTTTGAATTGTTTCGGTGTTGCCTTATTGCGAATTTAATTTGCCCAGTTTTCACTTTACTAATAAATTTATATGTAATTTAAGAGATGATGATATAAAATTACCATTTTAGGTTTTCCTCTAATCCAGATGTGAGATCGAAATGGGTGGATGCTACGGGAAAACGAGGCAACCCACGAAATACCCAAAATATGCTTCACGATATTTTGTTGATGTTTTACATAATAAGAAAATAGTAACGTTGGGAGCAAAATCATTGCCAGTGAATATGTTCATGTACGTATAGCTTTTAAAGTCTTTGTACTTCAACTTTGTAAGTAAATCTCAATTCTAGATTATGACTACCACTGTAGTCATAATCTAGAATTCAGAGAAACTAATTTGCTCTCTCTTGTGACACCTGTCTGGGATTTGAGGGTTTCAAAATAAAACCCAGGAGTAAAACAAAATTAAATAAGATATATTCACACCCCAAATGGTAGGTGGCAACACAAATTCATAAGGTCGTGGTATTCGTCCTATAGCTAACTTCACCACTTATAGTACTCTCTCTCCCGTGGGACCGCCCATGAAGCACATCGTTGCGTTTTGTTCGTAGCAGGATATAGCCGTTTATTCTTTCATTATACGTCGGTGAAATGAAAAGGTGAGCAGCGGCTTGACAATACTCTCAGTATAGTTGAGTCCATGAGCGACGGTTGATATTTACCATCAGATGGGCCGTGGCTCGTCTGCCACTAAATGCAATAAAAAAAGTTCTTATTCAATTAATTAAATCAGCGCTGGAAGGATGATAATCCTTTACTTATTTGACCCAGAAAAGAAAGAAAAGATAATTTAATTGTATTCTTGTGTATATAACTATTATTTTATTAAATATAACTTATTATTATTTACCAGATGAGATATCGAACAGAACGGCAATATATGGAGAAGCAATACTTATCTTGTATCAAGGCTCAAAGTCTTAGTGTTTCTCTACGTGATCGAATTCTTATTACGGATACGGAGGTAGAACGTGAATATCCGACATAGCCCGCCGAGTTTGCATGCTGAAGTGGCAATGGGCAGGCCATATCGCTCGACGAACTGACAGCCGTTGGGGAAAAAGGTTCTCGAGTGGCGACCACGTATCGGACAGCGCAGCGTAACTTGCCCTCCCACCAGAGGGACCAAATATATGGTCAAAGCGGCAGGGAGCCGTTGGATGCAGTCAGCACAAGCCCGCTAGTTCTGGTATTCTCTTCGGGGAGGCCAATGTCCAACAGTGGACGTTTAAAGACTGATGGTTGGATGAATAGAAGGGGTGGCAGATTGACTTTTAAATAATCATTTTGATAAACGTTGCGATTTTCAATAAAATATTTGTTACGAAAAGTTTGTTATTTACGACCTAGTTACAGACCTCATTCTAACTCGTTTAATTTGCCCAATTAATATGGTTAGATATTTGTCAACCTGGCAACACTTAAAAAAAATATTGCTGTTTCAAGTGCGGCCACGCCGTGGCTCCGTCTAGTAGTTCTTAGTCTGAGCAACGACTCGTCCTTATGCTGCTATGACAGGTGCGTCGTGTGCGCACGCACACTGACGCGCCTGTCATAGCAGCGACAGTTGTATGACGATTCGTTCAGTCGGTCGGCGAGTGTTTTTTTAGATTATTCTACTCTTTGGCCGAAAATATTGTAATGTGTTTACCAGTGACGGTGCCGCTATAGCATTCCATACAAAATTAAGTGCCAAAGTGGCATTTCAAAATCAGCCCGAGCGTCCGCGAACGTGTTAAAGACATCATGGATATTTTTAAATAAAAATATCTGAAACAAAAACATAAAAATTCAGCGGAATTTTGAAATTATTGGCAACACTGCTATGCTCCTTGTTATCAAAAATTTTTAGCGTTATGAAGAGCGGTTGAAATCCTTTCATAAACTCCAGAATTGTTATAAAAATTGTATTTCCATTGAAGATAGTTTTTATAGTGATGAACGAATACGGCTTTATATCTTGCTATGAATTCTATACTCCGTATGTTTTTGAACCTGGTGCAATCCCCTACGCGGCAATGGCAAAGTTGTGTCTACAATTCGAAAGTCTAACAACGCCATTTATACTTACTTATTGATTAAAACCTGGTGTAATCCCATTTATAACCTATACATCATATATTATTATTTTTACTACCTAGGTACATATCTATGGCTACGGTATCTATTTACTTTTTTTTTTTGGTAAGGCGACAAAAATGTGCCTAACCGCACACCCCGTTCAGGGCAACGAACATGGTAGTCTAGGGGCCTCACCCATTAAATAAACCCGTCGCGCCGTCTCTCCGCCTGTATTGAGAGACCACTGGAACCATGTAATATTAATGCAGTGGTCCGCCGGCGGACGGTATCTACCTACGTATTACATTATAATCATTTTTTCATCCAAAGATGACATATTAAGAGAGGTCCATAAATTCTATGAACAGTTTCCAGAACCCTGTTGTCAGCTTGGTCTATGAGCCCAGATCCAAGCTAACTCGGCACTTTACCGAAGATATCCCGGACGCCAGCCTGTACGAGATCAGAATGGCTCTCAAACAGGTAGGCACCGGGAGGCACGGAAAGGCACCGGGTGACGACGGAATTACTATAGAGCTTCTGAAGGCAGGCGGAAAGCCGGAGCTCGAAGCCCTCCAGAGGCTATTCAATTCCGTCGTTTTCAGGGGCGACGATCCAGAGTCGTGGACGAGGAGCGTGGTGGTGCTGTTCTTCAAGAAAGGTGATAGAACCCTCTTGAAGAATTATAGACCCATTTCGCTCTTGAGCCACGTCTATAAGTTGTTCTCGAGGGTCATTACAAATCGACTCGCGCGCAGACTTGAAGACTTGCAGCCTCCCGAAAAAGCCGGTTTCCGAAAAGGCTATAGTACCATAGATCACATACGCTGCGCCAGATTATACAGAAGACCGAGGAGTATAATCGGCCTCTGTGCCTGGCGTTTGTGGACTATGAGAAAGCCTTGCAGTCCCTTCAGCGGTGCCAAATTGACTATCGGTACATCAAAGTGCTGAAGTGCTTGTATAGAAACGCCACCATGTCAGTCCGTGTTCAGGACAGTAGTACGAAACCGATCCAACTGCAGAAAAATGTTAGACAGGGAGACGTTATGTCCCCGAAACTCTTCACCACTGCATTGGAAGATGTCTTCAAGCTCTTGAACTGGACTGGATTCGGAATCAACATCAATGGCGAATACATCACTCACCTTCGACATGCCGACGACATAGTAGTCATGGCAGAATCGGTGGAGTACCCTGGCACCATGCTCAATGATATCAGCAGGGTTTCCCGACTAGTGAGTCTCAAAATGAACATGGACAAGACGAAAGTCATGTCTAATGTCCATGTCATTTCAGCACTGGTCCTAGTCGGGAGTGCGCTTCTCGAAGTTGTCGACCACTATGTCTACCTGGGACACAGTCCAGTTAGGTAGACACAACTTTGAGAAAGAGGTCAATCGACGAATCCAGCTCGTCTGGGCAGCGTTCGGAAAGCTGAGGAAGATCTTCTTGCCCAAAATTCCACAGTGTCTGAAGACGAAGTTCTATGACCAATGTGTGTTACCGGTGATGACTTACGGAACAGAGGCGTGGTCTCTGAATGTTGGCCTTATATCAAGGCTCAAAGTCGCTCAGCGTGCCATGGAGCGGGCTATGCTTGGGATCTCTCTACGTGATAAGATCCGTAATACGGAAATCTGTAGGAGAACGGGAGTAACAGACATAGCCTACCGGGTCAGCATGCTGAAATGGCAATGGGCAGGCCACATCGCTCGACGAACCGACAACCGTTTGGGAAGAAAAATTCTCGAGTGGCGACCGCATATCGGACGGTGCAGCGTAGGACGGCCTCCCACCAGGTGGACCGATGACCTGGTCAAAGTCACAGGTATTCGTTGGACGCAGGCGGCACAGGACCGTTCGCTGTGGCGTTTTCTTGGGGAGGCATAGGCCTCCCCAAGAAAACGCCACAGACCCCCTGCAGCCACATACACAGCCTGGACATAGGTCCAGCAGTGGACGATGAAAGGCTGATGGATGGATGGATGGTGTTATTACGTTGTTTTTTTTTTAATTCTCTATAATTACACTTCCTGGAACCTATTATGCACTTTCTCGGGTCAATTCAACTCTAAATTAGATAGGATAATTTTCACAAATTAATATAGTAAAATGCACTGGCTGCACTTCGCATAGCCATGAATCAACCATCTGTTGCGCAAGTCTTTTTGCAAACATTACGTAGTACAGCGATATTGATTTTTGGAACTGAGCATGCTCCGTTGGTAGTTACGTAGAATTGTGATAAGATACATTAACTCCCACACAAAATACACATTATTCCGTAGTTATTTGTGTCATATAAAGTATTGTAGTAAATTCAATATATTATATATATCAAGTTATAATGTATTGTGGGATTGAGTAGCTAGTGAAATTTGTGATATCTGTATGAAAACAAAAAGTGAATCATATGTTTCTTGCATATCATAATGGAGGAGTTACTCCAAGACATATTCAAAGAAGCTTCAGGAGTCAAGTTTACGAGTCTCAGGAAATCATGCCAAGATGCGCTGGGTAAATAAGTCCAAATAATCAACAACAAAAATTACTTAGATATTGACATCGATTTGAATCGAATGATCGGAACGGATGGTATAGGTATATTGCATTCTATATTTCCATGGATGATGACGATATTTTGAAATGAGGCAAACATGATTGTTTGTATATACCTACCTACTTAAATCCAAAGTAGTTGCATAAATTCACTACAAAAAAAAAGTATTACAATTACTGCTCCCGTCTCTCCAGCAGATGTGGATAAACGCGAGTGTAAATAATGAAAGCTAATAACACCATTGTAAGAAAAACTTGAAACAGTGAACACAGGTACCAGTCTGGTAGTAGGATTTAGTAAAAGGTTTAGTAAAGTTCGGTTACCCTTAGATCCGAAAGGGTAGCTAACATCTTTTCCATTTTATTGCTAGGTATAAGTGCCTGATATGCACTTCCCAACTGATTATTAGTAGTGATTGAAAGTTCATTGATCTAGAATGGGGAGAAGGGAAGATATCACACACAGTATCCGCAGAATCCGCAGATACCGCAGTGGTATTAATATCTGTTTATTCCCTAAGTTCAAAGGACTCTCGCGACATAGAATGGACTAGTGACATATCTTATTCTTCGTACATACATCTATACTATTATAAAGCTGTAACAGAGCTGTGTCTGTACATTTAAGATATTTCAGAAAAAAATACTGTATTAGGCTTTATAAGCGTGTCTGAACCATAAATATAGTAACGTATGAACACAAAAAAAAATTTTTTTAGATTTTTTGTTGTTTGTTTGTTCGCACATCACGCAAAAACTATTGAACGAATTTTGATGCAACTATTTTATTTGATAGATCTTGATTAGACTTAAAAACTCGTATACATTTTGTCCCGCTACTATATTGGAAACCTGAGATATAACCCAAAAACTAGCTTTTAGCAGCGGAGGAGCTGTGGGCAAAGGCTTTTTTTTTTTATTAACCAATCGACTGCCACAATTACCAATTACCAATTGTGGCAGACGAGCAAATGGTCTAACTGATGGTAAGTGGTAACCGCCGCTCATGGACTTTGGCAACACCAGGGGCACAGTTAAGCCTTTTTTTTTCTTTTTTTTGTTAAGGCGGGAAAAAAATGTTCCTAACCGCACACCCCGTCGTTCGGGGCAACGAATAGAGCCTCCGCCTACCGTGAGTAGGTGCTAGGTAGCTGTAACAGAGCTGTGTCTGTACATTCAATATATTTGAGAAAAAATTACTGTAATAGGCTATATAGGCGTGTCTAAACCCAAAACAACTTTTTTTAGAATTTTCGTCTGTGTGTTTATCTGTTTGTCTGTTCATTAAACACAAAGTGAAAAATGTGAAATCGAATATAACAGTCACGATCAGGACCCAAAGACGTTAAGTATGAATGTGTTATCGAAATTAGCAGTCAGGAGCAATTGTCACGATGGCTGAATGGCAAAGCATCTGGACGGTATCCAGATCAAACAAATAAAAAAAGTTGCATCACAACCCGTTAAGTACTTTTTGCCTGATGCTCGAACAAACAAACAGACAAAAAACCTAAACAAAATTGTTTTGTGTTCAGACACGTCTATATAGCCTAATACAGTCATTTTTTCTAAAATTCTTAAATGTACAGACACAGCTCTGTTACAACTTTATAATAGTATAGATAGTTAACTCTTTTGTGTAGAGATACTCTGCGTTCAAGACAGTAATCGTCGTCCTTCGTATGAGCTCCGCCGAGTGTGTTTGCTGCCGTTGCAAACAGCACTAGAGACTAAACGCACCCGCCTTGTAGCCTTTGCTCTACAAGGATTCCATGTAAGTACCTAATGCTATAAATTATTATTGTCTCAGCCTTTTCTTCTTTGCAACAAAAAAAATATTTGTTTTACTATTAGACACAAGCTACCTTCACAGTTGGAGGGAATTTGGTATCTACCTATAGAAATACTAGAATTATAGTATACCAAACTGACCTAGCCTGATGGTTCAAGTTGTTCCGATTTTTTTTTTATCCTACCCAATATACGAGTAGATCCAAAATGTTTAAAAAAAATCGCGCGTCGAATAGTATGAATTTTAATTGCAAAATTAAACTTACTAATGCATGTAAATGCATTCCGATAGATGGAATTGGTCGTAAAGACAAATGTGATGAGGAAATTGGGACGACCGAATAGGTCAGTACGATATAGACTTAGAGCACTTCCCCGGATTGGAAAAGACGCGGGTTCGATTCCCGCTCGTACTAAATCTCTTTTTCCTTATTCACAAATAATTTGTACTTTAATCCTACCCCTTTAGTATGCTCTGACACTTGTGACATGGAACTTTTACTTGTGAATTCCATCATATAATTGGAAAAAAGTTTTTTAAAATGTATTTATTACTTACTTATGCGAAAGTGAAAGGATGTAGGTACAGGGGGAGACCGAGACTCACCTACCTAGACCAAATCGGTCATGTATTGAAGGAAGGTGGAGTCAGTAGTCTCCGAAACCGGTGAGCGTGTATGAAGAGAGTTATGAATGTTGAGAAAGCGAGAGATATGTATGCAAGAATAGAGCCTCTTGGCACTCTGTTCTCTCTACCTACCCCGCAAGGGAAATAGCGTGATAATAAGTTAGTTAGTTTTTTACTACTTACTATGGATCTTATGTACAATAACAATTAGGTTAAATTAAACTTTACATTTTGACCTGGTCAAAGTTGCAGGCAGCCGTTGGATGCAGGCGCAATGACCTTTCGTTGTGGCGCTCTATTGAGAGGCCTTTATCCACCAGAGGACGATAGAAATCTGCCATAGATAGATATACACAAACAATATTTATTAGAACATCCAACCAAAAAAAAAAACATAGCATCACGCCTGTATTCCCCGAAGGGGTAGGCAGAGGTGTATTGCACACCCACGACTCGCCAGCTATTTTTAAGTCCCACGTAATAGGGGGCGAGCCTATTGACGTCTACCGGGCACATTTCCAAACTCCAGGCTGCTACTGAGAATTTTCCTTTTTAGGAAAAAACTCAATAACATTGCCCGACCCGGAGATCGAATCCTCTCGGGTTCCTCATGATCATTATTACATCCGAATCGTTAATTTATATTATATGTACTAACTGACCCAGCGTACTTCGTACATATTTTTTCGTATTATATTTGTTTTTCGTTAATATTTTGCAATTAATTAATAAAAAATACCTGATTACAACTATCCTATGTTAGGCACACCAGCATAACACACATTTAAAAAAAGCCGTGAAAGTCGGTCAGATAGTTTCGGAGTTCATCGTGAGCAACAATGTGACACGAGAATTATATTTCAGAAAATCCTACGAGATGATAGATTTCACCGCGGCATTGAACCAGAAGATGACTCCCTGTGGATGCCGTCACAACTGCTCTGCGCTACTGCCTCAGTCATGTACCACTTGCCCGACACACAGGTAGCTATCAGTCCAGATACATTTATTGACTCTACCTTCCATCAATACATGACCGATTTGGTCTAGGTAGGTGAGTCTTGGCCTCCCCCTGTACCATCCTTCCACGTTCGTATTTGGCTCGTCCGGCATTCTTTCCACATATATCCGAACCATCGGAGCATTCCCTTTCACATATTTACACCAATACTCTCTTTCATACTACTCGCTTTAAATGAATGTGTTTAAATTAATAATAAGCCTGTTAATATTGAAACAAAGGCCTCCAAGGTCACTGCACCCCGTGGGATGATAATGCGCGGTAATGCGGTAATGTTGAATGTATCAACCCATACGGAGAATCAATTCATTAATTTTGTTATGCTAGCAAGATTTGAAGAGGACAAGTAAAACAAAAGCTTGAAAGCGTCGCTACGTTAACAGCCAGTTTTAACCTTTATTAAATGTTTTCACATCAAAAAGATTCAAGTCATGACCCTCCACTTCCATGAAATACAGATTGACAGCAAAATGTGAAAATCTCAAGCATGCAGATTTCCTGATATCCTTCCTCTGCTGGCTTTATTCATTTGACAATTTAGGTTCAAATGTGCATATAGAAAAGACATTAATTATAAATTATAATTAACTATTCGATCAGATTGGGGATTGCTCGAAGCATCTACTTTGACAGTCCAGGTTTTTATCTTCGATAAATAATAATGTTATTACCACGAATAATCGATATATTCCCAAGTAATAGTATCAATTCCAGGTCCAAATATTCCGCATGTATCTCTCATTGGCTCTGTCTCCTCGACGCACACTGAACGGGCGACTATGCGTGTGGGCGTGCGGGCGATGTGGCGAAGCTGCCGCTTCTCCACCACATGTTGCTGCCGCTGCAAGAGCTGCTGCTGCTCAAGCGTTACGAGCTTATTGCACGCAGTTAGGTAAGACCATACAGACTAACTATTTATTTAGATATATAAATATAATGTCACTGTTTTACGTTCCATCTGTCAGGACTAACAAAAACTCGTTTGAAAATGCTTGTTATGTTCGCAAATATGTATTTAATTATGTGTTTATTGTAATAATTTATAAATGTAGATTAAATATATTATTACTAGATTCCGCCTGCAACTCTGTCTGCGTAAACTTTAGAATATAAATACTTTACTAGACACTAATAAAACATTTAATTATTCGGGATGAAAAGTAGCCTTATACCTATCTACTTTTCTGGGCTCTAGACTAGGTGTATGCAAAATATCATGATAATCGGTTCAGCAGTTACGGCGTAAAACCGTAACAAACATATAAACAAACCAACAAACTCACTTTCGCATTCATAGTATTAGTAAGGATTAAAAGTTCATAATCGCATTAAGTTAGAAGTAAGTTAGTCTACAAGATTATGTAACGTAGGTATTTCATAATATCTACTATTACGTAGGTACCTGATAAGTATATAACAATGTTTTATACACGACGTACCTATTATACTTTATTAGTTTGAGTTACAATACCTTATAATATTTAATATGGTAAGATTTAGTTTGGGATATTTATTTATTTTAAGTTATATAAGATTAAGAAAGAATTTTAATGTTATATCAGAATTCAGATCAGGTTGAAGGTACTGCCCGATTGAAGAAAGTTTTCGAGGAACGGAACAAGTTATCACTTGTATTTCTAAATTATGATTTAGAAATACCCAAAAATTTTAAACAGGAATCGAATACGGTATTAATAATTATTTCCCCTAATATTATGAGGATATGACGAAACAAAATTTGCATCAATAAACAAGGGAAATCCGGTAAATAGGCCGCGGTTAAAATCTCCCATCAGGTAGATAGGTATTGTACAGATAATACACCAAATCAAGGAAATCTAATCTGAATTTCGTTACTACAAAACCCTAAAAATGTTTCAGATGAAGAATGCCAAGAGCTATTATCAGAAGGTTCCCCGCTCGGCAGGAATCATAATATAGTGGCTGTGGGGTGTTACAGCGAAGTGATACCTGTAATACAATATTTGTGCAGCAGATTGTTTGAGACTCAGTTGTAAGTTCATATTGAGTACGTTGTTTCTATATTCTCAACGGCCTATTATTTATAAACTTCCCTATAATTCATATCACTGCTAAGGACGTAATAATTCATAGTTTGACCGCTTTTACTCGCTATTTGCTGTGCTTAAATATGATTTCATATGTACGGTTTGCACATCATTTTAATAATATGTATAAGAAAAATACTGATTAACTGAAATTACTGTTTATTAGACTGATAAAACTGAAGTTTAATTTAAACTAATGATTGTAATGAATGATTATGTGAGCCGAACGCGATGATAAAAATGACTGACTGCTATAAGCGTTAACTTAAAGCGTAGAAAATAAAGAATGCTGACTTTGCGCAACGTGACCGTAAGTATGTGCGATGTGACACCGTACATCATACGTTTTTTTGTTACATATTGGTAAGGAGCTAACTGTACAGGGCACCTCATTGTGCTGCACAATACCTTGCTCGTTGTCCCGAACAACAGCGTATGCGGTTAAGAATATTTCTCCCGCCTACAAAAGTCTTGCACCTTATTATAATTGGTTAAAAATCAACATTTATTTTTTTAACTGATAAGTACTACTTAACATAATTCCTACTTCCACAGAACACCAAAACAAAATCCTCTCGCGTTATTCTTCCTAGACTGTTTGCTCACGCTGATGTCAAGTCTCTCGGAGCGAGTCAGCGACAACTCACACTTCACAACCTTTCTCTGGCAGAAATTCTGTCCAGCACTAATTTCCTTCCTCGGGACACCAAGAGTGGATAAAAATATTAAATCCAGGTACTAGTGTAATTAGGTTTTTTTGCTCTGAATTATAATAAATTAGGTTTGGCAGGACGATGTACGAGTACCACCGAAGGAATGCAACATAGTTCCAGTGGCCTGTCAATAAAGGCGGAGAGACGGCACACGGCGGGTTTCTTTAGTGGGTGAGGGCCCCACACTACCCTGTTCGTTGCCCCGAGCGACAGGGTGTGCGGTTAGGAACATTTATTCCCGCCTAAACAAAAAAAAACAAAAAAGGACGATGTACGAGTATAATTTGTAGTGTTAAAGCCTTTATTGGCCCAACATGGATGGACCGGTTCGATCAGGGAAGTACCTCCATCTCACAGTAAATCAGTGTGAAACAAAAGAAGGTAGGAGCAACTGATGCTGGAACCCCTTCAGCCTTTCCTTATTATCCTTCCTTTTCACCTTCTATCCATTTCGTTGAAGACGGCGACGAGCGAGAAATTTTTTTTTTGCCATCGCCGTTGTATTAAAAAATAATAACAAAGCAGTCTAAGGAGACTCTAAGGACTGCCGACAGAAGTGAAAACTTAAAACTATAAACAAACAGTTGTTGTGTATTTTTAGATATCCAAATTAATTGTTCGATCTTAAATTAAAACTTGTAAATCAAAATTATTCATTCAGGCATTAAAAAAAAATTAACATTACTTGACAAAGTACTCCTTAAGACGAATTAAACGAATATTAACTTGATGGGTTCGGGTCGTTTCATTACATAGTTACTGTGGCCTCCTTCCAGCATATCAGACCCTGGATACCATCTGTAGACAAAGTACTCTTCAAGACAAATCATACGAGCCCAAACTCAACGGTGTTATGTCGTTTTATAACGGAGTTCCTATGGCCACCTTCTAGCTCCATCATCAGACCCTGGATACCATCTAAAGACAAAGTACTCGTCAAGACGAATCAAACGATTCCAAACTCGATGGGGTTGCGTCATTTCATTACAGAGTTACTGTGGCCACCTTGCTGCTCCATCATCAGACGCTGGATATCATCTAGGACTGGAGTATTAGTCAAGACATTACAAACGAGCCCTAACTCGGTGGAGTTGTGCCATTTAATTACAGTTTCGCATGGCCACCTTCCAGCTCCATCATCAGACCCTGGATACCATCTAAATACAAAGTACTCATCAAGACGAATCAAACGAGTTCAAACTCGATGGGGTTGCGTCGTTTCATTATAAGAGTTACTGGGGCCACCTTCCAGCTTCATCCTCAGACCCTGGATACCATCTAGAGACAAAGTACTCGTCAAGACGAATCATAAAAGCCCAAACTCGATGGGGTTGCCCCGTTTCATTATAGAGTTCCTAGGTCCACCTTCCAGCTCCATCATCAGCCATCATAATATTGCATATATCATAATATTGCATATATGATAATATTGCATTGTCACGCGATATACATATAGGTGTAAAATTTCAGCTCAATTGGAAACCGGGAAGTGTGTCAAATTTATTTCCAATGCACACACTATAACTGCGTCTCATAACGGTGTCGCGAGTCCAGAGATTTTATCTCATCTAAAAATATGCGTACCGCGCTAAAAGAAGTTTTCACTTCAAAAAACTTAATCAATTTAGCTTAAGTAATCTATATTTTCTTCTCCACCCATGGTAGTCGTAAGAGCCGACTGAGGGAATACCGGGGGAGTGGGCAGCAGTACTCCCTCGACTATTAATAACATCCACTGGGATCGCCAACCCGCCTACCAAGCGTGGCGATTACGGCACTATCCCCCATATGAGCGAAACAGCACAGGACCGCTCGTTGTGGCGTTCTCTTGGGAAGGCCTATGTCCAGCAGTGGACGTCGAAAGGCTGATGGATGGATGGATGGAATCTATTTTTGCATACAGATAGGTACTACCGCTGGCTCCATAAAATATGTTTCGAATCGAGTTTTTTATAAAACCGAGAATTCGACTCCCACTTATAAGTGTATATTCTTATTTTATATTTCAGTCTAATAGCCTATCAAGTGTTTAGAATTAAGTCCGAGGTCATAACGCTCTAGTAAGATTTTTCTAGAAATATTTCCCTAATTTCCAGAGAGCACGAAGGGCACTCAGTGGATGATTCTGGCAGAGGATCTGGAGCTTTAAATGCCGCGCCTAGTTTCAACAGTAAACAAGCTAAAGCCGTTTACAGGTACCTACTTTTTTTGCTTATGAGTAAACAGAACAATGTGTTGTCTTTGCTTTCAAGTAAAATAGAATAATAATAACTAATAAGATTATTTAAGTATTAAACACAAAGTGAAAAATGTGAAGGCGAAAATAACAGTCACGAGTAGGATTTGAACCTGCATCTCCTGAATACGATGACGTTGATGTACGTATGAATGTGTTATCGAAATTAGCAGTGAGGAGCAATTGTCACGATGGCTGATTTGGCAAAGCATCCCGGACGGTATCCAGGACGGTATCCAGGAGATGCAAGTTCATATCCTGCTCGTGATTGTTATTTTCGACTTCACATTTTTCACTTTGTGTTTAATGTATAGTGCTAAGCATGTCAAATGCTAAAAATATATATAAAAATATCTAAATATTATTTAAGTATTTTATTATATGAGCAGTCATTACAACAATAAGTAGTATTCTTGGTTTTTTTTCATTTGTTTATATATTATTAATCATTAAACGTGCTTAGCCATATAAATTAATGCATAGTGCAAAAATGTGAATTCGGAAATAATTCACGAACGAGATTCGACTTGTATCTCCTGAAATACCTTCCCAGACACTGTCAATTCAGCCATCGTAATAATTGCTCGGGATGCGCTTTTCGTATTTTGTGTCAGTTTTCATATTATTATTTTTTATATAGGTAACAATAATTATCTCGGTATCTGTTCTGGTACTTCCAGTGCAGTGTTTATTGCACCTCTGTTATTGCTCCTTGTAATATAGGCAACAATCAACAATAGATACCATCTCATCAGCCTTAGTCATCGTAGCAAATAATAACGTACAAGCCGCGTCGTCATTTGATGTGATTGATAATAATTTTAATACTTTTTCGGAAGACCATTGACCCAATCTATCAGCCTTTTAACGTCCACTGCCGGACATAGTCCTCCCCAAGAACGGGGGATAGTGCCGTAATCGCCACGCTTGGCAGGCGGGTTGGCGATCGCAGTGGATATTGTTAATACTCGAAGGAGTGCTGCTGCCCACTCCCTCGGTATTCCCTCAGTTGGCTCTTACGACTCCCATGGGTGGAGAGGGGTGGGACAATTCTAAAGCCGGCCCCACACGGCCCAATAACACTGTAAGAAATAAAGTAATATAGAAACTGATTCCATGAGTTTTGGGTTCCAATCATGATCATATCAAGTCCTTAAAAATACATAAATACAACAAGAAAGGTAGTAATTGAATAATATTTTTGTTTGCCAACGAAACTTATGTAATATTCCAGTATCGCGAACCAGTTGGTCCGCTTGGTTGGTTCCACATCGAACCTACGACCAGTCCTCGAGGCTCTATACCACAGGATGTTGCTATACCCTCCTATATCTCACCGGGTTGAACCACTCAGAAGTATTAGAGAGCTATCACAAAATCCAAAAAGGCTATGCCAGCTGATACTGCTCAAGAAAGTCGACCATCATGAGAGGCACAGTGATGACATGGCCATTGTAAGATTGTAAGTAAAATTATATTGTGTAGAAAAAAAACCTTTAATGTTAGCTACACAATACTTGGAATTGTGCCGTAGGCAGAAACCTCCAATTAGCCACTTACCTCGGAATAACGATGACATTAAATTATTAAATTTGTATAATGATTCTCACCATCATTTCGCGGATGTGGTGGTACCGACCCGCTCGGGCCTGATAAAAATTCCCTTTTCCCCAACTAGTAATGCATTGGTTTATAATTACTCACTTCCCTTGTCGACTCGTGTGACATCCGTGGGTAAGAATGGTGCTGACACTTGTATTCTTTGTCCGTCACCATAGGGATGAATTTATTTTAATTTAAAAATGAAATGCTGGAATAAATATTTATTTAATCGCATTAAAATAATCACCTACCATCTACCATGATTTCTTAAAATAAAATATAATATATATTTCAGTTGCATAATAGTTAGGTACTTATAAATCATTATTAAACTTTATGATCACAAACACATTCAATTAAAGTAACATAAAGTTTTGTAATTGTTCTGTACTAGCGGAGTATAGGAGAGAGAAACAAAACACATGTGTACAATGACAAGCCCGTATATTGACTGCCTTCAAGTTCAAGTGCGAGACGCAGCGCGCACGCTTATAGTTAGTTATATCGTATATAACAGACGACGTTATAATACTAACATCCCTCCACACTTACTTAAAACTATTCTTGAAAAATAAATATGTTGCGCCGCTCCGATCTGGGCATTGGAGTAGGCGTTTGCTCATCCTGATCTTCCGGTGTGCATGACCGCGAACTAAATTTGTCCGCGTCAACGAATGCTGTGGGGGACTGCTCATCAGTCACTATCACGTCCTCACTGGATGGGGTTGGTGACCTGGGGGTGACGTCATGACTCCTTTGGTTTCCTTCATCGGGGACAGTTGAGATGACAATCGGCGGCAGTTCCGAGGACAAATCACTCGAGTCGTTCTCCACCTCCCCGTCGGTAGTAGGTTGTCCCAGTGAAGTATCCTGGTGAAGCATTTCACCCGTGTACTTTAAAAGCTGGTTAATGTGCCTTTTGAATGGAGGTTCACCTTCATTGCACAGTGTTCGTACTAAATAAATTGAGTTGCCTAACGAGTCCACGACTACACCTTTGATCCAATATTGTTTTTGATTTTTGTACATTTTAATCAACACTATTTCGTTTACGGTTAACGTTGTAACACGTCTGCCGTTGTATAATTTAACCTGCAAGGACTGATTCTCCTTCACAACTGCATCGAGATCGAGGTCATGAGGCGGGGGTTGACGAGTATTCAAAATGTCTAATCTATTTCTCAATTTACGGCCGAAAAGGATTTCTGAAGGAGACCTGCCTGTAGTGGTATGCTCTGAATTTCTATAATAAAATAAAAATTCATGCAATCTTACTGTTAAATCTTTGTTACCATATCCGGACAAAATTATTGATTTAATTGCTTTTTTTATAATCTTAACTGAGCTTTCTGCCTGCCCGTTGCTACTAGGGTTATAAGGAGGCGTGGTGATGTGACTTATACCGTTACATTTACAGAATTCTTTGAATTCTGACGAAACAAAAGAAGTTCCGTTATCAGTGCAAATAGTCTTAAATAATCCAAACCTACTTATAACTTCACATAGTTTACTGATAACGACCTTTGTGCTATAACCCGTAGAAACATCAAAACACTCAATCCACTTTGAATATGCATCTACCACAAGTAAATAAACCTTGTTATTAATAGGGCCGAGGAAGTCCAGATGTACTCGATACCAGGGCTCGGGGGGGTATGGCCAAGTAGTGAGCGGGGCGCGGGGTGGTGTCGGCCTCTGCGAGCTGCAAATACCACATAGTTTTACATATCTATCTATATCAGCCGATAAGCCTGGCCACCAAAATCTGTTCCGTGCCTCCGTCTTCATTTTGATTATACCTAAATGACCATTGTGAAGTTCTTTTAATATATTATTACGACTAGTCAAAGGAATTACAATTTTATAGCCACGTATTACGCATTGCTTTTCAATGGATAATTCATTACGACATGAGAAGTAAGGTTTTAATGAGTTTTCATTGATACGAGATGGCCAACCATTTTGTATATAATTGTAAACTTTATTTAAAACCGGATCTACTTGAGTTTCCTCACTAATCTGACCAAGTGTTAATAACGGAACGCTGTCATAAATAAAATTAATATAAGTCGCCCTATCTAAATACTCATCGCTAGTGTCGTACTGTTGTTTACTAATCACTGACCTACTTAAAAAATCAGCTGCGTTGTGCGAACTGGTTACGTATTCTAACTTGAAGTTGTAGGATGATAAAAATATTGCGTAACGTTGTAACCTATTAGCAGTGATCTCTGGTACACCTTTGTCTGGGTTGAATATTGTCAAAAGTGGTTTGTGGTCAGTTCTCAAGATGAATGGAGTTGAACGGCCGTACAAATAATGATGGTATTTTCTTACACCAAACACTATAGCGGTAGCCTCTTTTTGTATTTGGCTGTATCCTATCTCTGCTTTGGTGAGGGAGCGCGATGCGTACGAGATAGGTCGTTCCATCTTATCTATACCTACCTGTGACAATACCGCACCGAGGCCGCTCGGGGACGCGTCCACCGTTAAGATTAACTGTGATTTCGGGTCGTAGTGGGCTAACGTGACGTCAGATGTTAAATCTTTTTTTATTTGTCTCACCGCCTCATCGTGCTCCCCATTCCAACGCCAAGGGACATTTTTTTGTAACAACCTATGTAAGGGGCTTAGTTTGGATGATGCATTTTTGATGAAATTGCGGTAATAATTTACCATGCCGAGTAGTGATTTTAATTCTGTGATATTGGTTGGTATTTTCGCTTTCATTATAGCGTCAACCTTATCCTTACATTTATGCAGTCCCGCGCTATCAATTACGAAACCTAAATACGTAACCGAATCTTGCATTAACACACACTTGGATCTTTGTAAGGTTAACCCGGCCCGTTCTAGACGACTGAATACTTCGTCTAGATTTCTTAAATGCTCATCACTATCGGATCCTGATATTAAAATATCATCTTGGAACATTAACACTTTGTCCAGGCCCCCGAGTATTTTCTCTATTGTTTTCTGAAAAATGGCTGCAGAACTTGACAAACCAAACACTAGCCTCGTAAACTTGTATAATCCTTTGTGTGTATTTATACAAGTCAACATTTGGGAGTCCTCATCCAAGGTCAGTTGGTTATAGGCCTGGGATAAGTCTAGCTTAGAGAATTTCTGACCACCATGAAGTTTAGAAAACAACTCGTCAATTAAAGGCAAAGGGTACTTATCCACTACTAATTGTTTATTTAATGAAACTGAATAATCAGCACACAAACGAATGCTACCGTTGCTTTTTAATACTGGGACTATGGGACTAGCGTATTCTGAGCTACGCACAGGCACTATTATACCTAAGTTAACCAGCCTATTTATTTCTTGCTCCACTGGTTCCCTTAGGGCAAATGGCACTTGTCGTGCTTTATAATACACGGGTTTGGATCCTGGTTTTAAGCTCAAACTAATTTTTTGTCCTTTATAGCACCCTAACGTCTCAGAAAATAATTTTAGATATTTATTAACCATTTTTTCCATTATACAATATTTACTGATTAAATGAATTATTTACTGATGTAATCTGTAAATTAAATTTAAATAGAAAGTCTCTGCCCAACAAAGAAGGACCGCTGGTTCTGGCCACGTATACTTTTAAAAGTTCCGTCTTTGATTTATACGAAAAAGGAAGGATAAGAGTACCCACAATTTCAATATTACTGCCATTATAACTTTGCAAAACAATATTACTCGTCTCTAACTTGTGACTAGCGAAATGTAAATCAAACACTTTCTCCGGTATGATGGTAACGGGAGACCCTGTGTCAATTTCAAAGCTGAGTTTAATGCTATTAACCAGTACAGACTCCTTCATCGGCTCTTCACGGCATGACAAGATTTTGAAAATGGTTCGCTTACCATCATCCCCTTGGTTCTCATCTACCTCAACCTCGATAAAGTGGTGCTGCATTTTCCTACTTTGACACACACGGCGAAGATGGCCTCGCTCGTTACACAAACTACACTTATATCGCTTAAACTTGCACGTAGCTACTTGGTGACCGGTATAGCCGCACGATGTACACTTAGCTGACGAGGCTACGTCCACTGAGGCCACGCGGCCCCTTGAGGCCGTCGGCTGCTGACCTCCAACCTTCACCACGTTGGATGCGCTGGTGGCCACGACGCGTTCACCCGGTACACAGGTAGCTCAACACTGTGTTGGTTGGACGTGGTGCTTCCGGGTGCCGATTCCGCCGCTCCTAGGCGTGCACTCCGAATGGCCTGAGCCGTTTCTAGTGCTTTTTTCAGCGTCAAGTCCGTCATGTCCATGGTGAACAATTTGTCGCGTTCCGGTCCTGGTAGCATGCCGAGAACGAATCGATCTCGTAGTATTTCGTTGAGCCATGCGGTGGGAAATGCGCAATCTATCGCAAGTCCACGTACCCGGGCTGCCCATTCTGCTAGACTTTCCGATGTTTGCTGTGTTGCAATATAGAAACGATTTCTTTCAGAGAAACCACACTTGGTGGATTCGAAGTGACTATCGAATAATTGCACTATCGTGTCGTACTCTAAACTACTAAGTTTGTTGGGTAGCGCCAGGTCTCTCATCAGTTTAAATGTCGTTTCTGACAAACTGCTTAACAACACCGCACGTCGTTTGTTTTTCGCTTTGTCATAGCGATCTAACAAATCATTGGCTAAAAACCATTGTTCTAATCTCTCTTTATATATCAACCAGTCTTGATTTTCATGATTGAAAGTGCATAAAGAACCGATTGAGGCTTTAGCCATGATGTATAGTATCAATATGTGCACTATTTGTTCGCCTCGTCGCCACTGTTCTGTACTAGCGGAGTATAGGAGAGAGAAACAAAACACATGTGTACAATGACAAGCCCGTATATTGACTGCCTTCAAGTTCAAGTGCGAGACGCAGCGCGCACGCTTATAGTTAGTTATATCGTATATAACAGACGACGTTATAATACTAACAGTAATACAAACCGACTACTAGTGGTACATGGTAACAGAAACAATTACTTGGTTGTTAAAAGCATTCATTATATTTCAGTGAAGTCGTTTGTTCAATAAGGGTAGTACTACTACTGACGAATTTTCCTGTTAAATTTAGTTATGGATATCCATTTTTAAAACATGATAAATCAGAACCGATTATATCGGGATAGTTATCGTTATTATAAGGCGGAGAGACGGCACACGGCGGGTTTCTTTAGTGGGTGAGGGCCCCACACTACCCTGTTCGTTGCCCCGTTGACGACGGGGTGTGCGGATTAACAAAAAATAAAAAAGGGCTGTATACTTTTATTAACTCCAGTAATAACCTTGTCGATGTTCTTTTATTAATTTACATCCTTTTGAAGTGAAACTTTTTTAGAATCGTTGTGATTTGAAACTCGATGAAACGAAAATATCATGATAAAGAAACAAACACATAAATGTATAGGATTAACAGTCAGTCGCAGAAAAGTACATTAAAGTTTAAAAACAACATTAAACGTGAATCTACCATATTATCGTTGCAGAAAACAAAATTTAAATGAATTTTAATGCGCCATTAAATTTTATAAATGAGAGGTAATTTTAAGCTTGGTAAAAAATAATAAACCTTACATTTATCCTAATACGCCTGGTACTCTTAAGGCTACTTTTCAGAACTTTCACTTCTGCCGTTTGTGAATTGCACACATATGGGTTTTTTTTAATCACTCGAGAGTACATTATGTCTTCAATTTTACAGAATAATGGATGGCATAGAAGAATGTGGTAGAAGTGGCAATCCAGAAGTGATAGCCGCAGCCGTAGAGTGTGTGGTATCACTGCTCGATGCATTAGAGAGACTCTGCACAGGTTCCGCTGAGTACTTGACTTCAGAAAAAGCTACACTCATATTATCACACTGGCCTAAGTTACAAGATGCTGACTACACTGGGCCACTTACATACCAGACTTTGGCTAGGCTGCCAAGTCCTTACAGGTAAATAATATTTTCAAATCTTGGTATTATGTAATAACTGACTAATACATTTCATAAATGATTCCGTAATAGAGTTAATAGCTGTTAATAGAGCCCTGTAATGAACAGGTATTTTGAACATGGAAACAGCTATCTAGCCCATCTTCATCAACTTCAACTTCCTTATCTTGTGCTATCTAGTGTGAAAGCAATGAAAATTTAGAGCGTCTCGAAATCTGTTACAGATTTTTTACTGCAATACTTACACGTCTACTCACATTATGACGCTCGAGGAATATAGAAATAGTTTTTATGGGGTCTCCGTGATAAAAAGACAATCTAACACTATTTTAGCACCATTTGTTCATAAAATGCGTACAAACTTTTTATTTACCTATAGTCAAAACTCATAGTTGAAGCAAAATTGTAAATACATTATAGCCTAAAAGTTGATGTTGAATCAAAATTGGTACTATAATGTGGCCCAAAAGTGATATTATATATATTTTCAGAGATGTCGTAGCTGTTCTACAAAATAATGAAACCAAGGATCACGATTCATCTGATACGTCAGGTCCAGAGAACATTACTTCTGGTAGTGATGGTGAGGCAGACTCAGATGCGGACAACGTGTTTCTTCCATCTAGAGCTTGTAATCCTTCAACAAATAATACCGACAGTGTAGGTGATAAATCTAAAGCTGTACCCAAAACTCTAAATCTAGGAAGGTAAATACACCCTTAATATTAAAAAACGAAAACTTTATAACGCTCAAAAATTACCAAAATGCTTCAGCTATATAAAGTACTTAAATTATAATAACAAATGAACGTCTTCGTAAATATATTTAAATTTTAATTTGACACAGGTGCACCATAACAGAATGCAACGTAGACTTGGAACGGCACAATGCGAGGCAATTTGTCAAAACACTTCAAAATTCTCTGCTGCCTAAGTTAATGAATCTCAGGACCTGTATAGAGGTAATCCTGCTAATTTGACAATAATTACTACATAATGCTAGTAAGCAATTACTTTCAGCGGTAGCTTTTGTACAAACTCTAAGATTAGAATTAGAAATTCTGTAGTTTAAAATAATGGCCCTATAGTCTAAGCGTTTTAAGCCATGGACAATATATACGTTTCAACTTTTTATTGTTTACCAGAACACAAAATGTGAAATTGAAAATAAGAGTCACAAACAGGATTTTAACCTGCATCTCCTGGAATATGATGGCGTGGCGATTACGGCACTATACCCCCAATTTGGGGAGGCCTATGTCCAGCAGTGGACGTTGAAAGGCTGATGGATGGATCTCCTGGAAAACCCCTTCAGATGCTTTACTAATTTAGCCATCGTGACATCTGCTCGGGCCTATGAATTCCAGAGCTCTGGGACGGTTTTCCAGTAGATGTAGTTTCAAATCATTCTAGTGTGTATTACATTCGATTTCACATTTTTGCACTTTGTGTTCTGGTAAATGGCTGAGCATGTCATCTAAAATATATCTAAATAAAAATATCAAAATCTTTATTATTTCCAATGCAGCGTATTAATATGCTAAAAAAATATCATATTAAACAGGTTGATGAAGCTATGCAAGAATTTGCGTCCAAATGTTGCCAACACAACGCAGCTCAACCTCCTACAACTGCTTGCATCATGAATGCAGATGGCGTCTATTTAGCAACTTACGCGGCCCTGTTATTAACTCTCAAGCAACGCAGGACTAATTACTACAATCGACCTTCTGTAATGATCTTCTTTTTCTATTTTATTCATTATTAATGTTGAGCAAGCAAATCTAACGCTGAATCTTATTCTTACTTCACATACTCTAAGTCTTGCAATTTCGGTATTATTGTTGATCTCGTTCTTGCTAATGTGCGGCATGATTTTGCAAATTGCAAGAATAAGATCGATTTTGTACATACTATTCATCATGTTTTGCTGGGTAAAAGTTCTAAAATGAACACTTAAAAAAGAAATAGCTTGTTTTATTTTTATAGGTATAACATAAACTTTCAAATTACAATTTTGCGATCAAAGACGAAAGTATATTTTTTATTCAAAAATGACACGCACATTATCCGATATTGTAATTCAGACTTCTATCAGACCTATATAATCCTTTTTTATTCATATTTATGTTGATTTATATCAAATATTATTATCTACAGAACGTACCAGTATCTATGACAGAAGATGAGTTCGTAGATGAAGTACAAGGTAGTGGTGTCCTCGTATATTTATCAGCAACATGGCTACGTGAGCTGTACCAACAAGTGCTTAACACCGATCTACTAAAAGAAGTTCCTTCCTCTGACCATCCGCTCATTCATTTGTTATCCGGTAAATGCCATATAGTAAAACTTAATTTCTTTCATTTGCTATTTTGAAGCTAATGGTTATATAGGTTATATTTTCTTAGAGGATCTTAAGGCTCATAAAAAAGTAGAAACTTCAAACTAACTAACTGACATCACTGATCATATAAATATATTATTTAAAACAACCAACATCAACACTGTAAATTGCCATAAATGATAGATATCAATGATAGATATCAATGATCTCTTAAATTAAGCTTTTGGAGAGCCAACTAACATTCGTCTCGGTTCAGCCGCAGACAAAAGCTGCTTTTTATTTTATATCCGTTTACGGGTATAGTTGTTAAATAAAATTTATGTAAAACCCTTTGAGTACCGAGAATATATTATTCTTATAAAGACCCCTCATATTAAAATTTCCTAAACACGTTAATTTTATATGTATAAAGCATTGCATGCTTGATTTGCCTCTCATAGATCTTGGAGGACTGGACCAAAGCCCTGTGATGTCGGACTGGCAGAAATTGAAAGAGGTGTCATCATTTTACAGTAACACTAATGACTCGCCGCAACATCAGGCCAGTCTACGATGGGCGAGAAGGTATTTAAAAAAACTATATTTCCAATGCCATTAAAACTATAAAGAGAAATACACTAATTTACGAACTCTTATAAAAAATATATTACTTTGAGTTAATTGTTTCAATCCTTTTCTACATTAACAAATCAATCATCCAGAGACAACAAATCGCGAAAAAGTTAAATAGAAAACATTAAGAAAGAAGTCGGTTACTCCGTAGCAAAGCGCCTGGAACCCAGTAGACTCAAATCCTGCTTGTGGCTATAATTTTTTATTTATGGTGTGATAAAGGCCGAGCATGGCAATTGCTTAAATTATTTATAGAAATAACGAAGTAATCATCCACAATCATAAACACCACTGTTCTATCAAGGTAACCTCAGGTCACATATATTTTCAGTGAGTCTCCGTCTAAAAATATAGCTACCGATTACAAAATATTGAGTATTCTATTCCAGGATACTAACCTGCATTTGGGAGTCCATGGTAGTAGTTCTAAGCGTGCCGTTGACTGGGTATAGAAACAAAAAACAAAAACTTAATAGCATTTTATCGAAGAAGATCAATACATTCGGCAAAAGGAAACGAATCGCATGGGAGGGACTAACTATTCAATGTCTCGAAGGACTACATAAGGTCATCCATATTTAATTATTTACTGCAAAACATTACCTATATGTTAATAAAGAGTAGTTATTAATAGGGCTTAAGTAACTAACTGCTACAAATCAAGATTAAGTTTTACTTATAAACATTAGGAATCCTTAAAGTTTCTCCTTTTTTATTGCATATGGTTGTAAATGAACCACTGATGCCCACCTGATGGTAAGTGGTAACCGCTGCAATACTAAGAATACTGCCAAACCACTGCTCATAGTATCATTTCACTTACGGAAAATTAATGAATACACGGCTATCTCCCGATACAACTAAAATCCCATCACAGTCGTCAAAAGCAACAATCCTCACATAGTATTGGTGTTTTAATGGCGTTTTTAACATTTAATGACAGATGGCGTAAGGGTTTAGGTGCTAAACTCCTGTGCCAAATAAGTATTGTGGGTTAAAATGCCACACAGTTTAATCCTTTGTGTGATCCACTAATGTCTGTTCTGGAGTTTGGGTGTACTTTATGACTATTATATATGTTGGTAAGGTGCCCTGCAATACAGGGAGAAATAAAGAAAAATATAAACATGATTTTATAATATTGCAGGCAGCTAGAGTAAGCAACACATTAAGTTTGCAAAATCGTTGCAGTAGCATATTAGCCTTGCTAGCTAATTCAGCAATATCACAACCACCTAACGGAAAAATACTTTCGACACATGCTCTATCTTTGGACATCTTAATTACAGGTGAGTCCTGTCACTCCAATATTTGGTCTTCTATAAAAGTACCTTCATTAAATGTATAATGTCTTTTTAAAGGCGGTCTAGAACTCGGATCTAAGGCGCCAGAATGTTGGGAGCACATATTTGCAGCTTGTCAATACGTGTCAAGCTTTGAACACTCATTGTTTGGACAACAAGGGAACAACGCTACGCCAATAGTGGCCATGCAATTGGGCAGGAATAAAACTGTGTCTATACTACAAGCTGATGCCAAATTAGGGCTGGATGGAAAAGATGATGAAACTTGGTAAGATTGCATAGAGATGCGCGTTTGCTGGATTGCTAATATTATTTTTCTCTGCTTTCTTATGCAGCATATGCCGTTCTGTCCGTCTCTCTCGTATTCATATTTAAGTACATAGTTTATATTGTTACTGTTCTAGCGTGGACGTCTTCAACTTTTTACAGCCAGTGCTAGAAAATCATTTAAGTAATGACATGTCCGTTGCTAAAATTGTGGAGACATGTCGACAAGAGGTAAGTACATACAGCTTAGAACACGATAGGATACGTGGGTCCATATTTCAGCTAATCAAATAAATATTAAGATATTTTTATATATATTTTTAGCATTTGACATGCTTAGCACTATACATTAAACCGGATACCGTCCAGATGCTTTGCCAATTCAGCCATCGTGAAAATGAGATGCAGGTTCAAATCCTGCTCGTGACTGTTATTTTCGGTTTCACATTTTCCACTTTGTGTTTAATCAAATAAAAAAATTAAAAATCAAACTGAAAAAAAAAATGTGAAAATTTTAAAATCAAACTTTTTCAATTATCGTGTTTTAAAGGCCGTATGGGGCCGGCTTTAGAATTTTCCCACCCCTCTCTACCCACGGGAGTCGTAAGAGCCGACTGAGGGAATACCGGGGGAGTGGGCAGTAGCACTCCCTCAAGTATTAACAACATCAACTGCGATCGCCAACCCGCCTGCCAAGCTTGGCGATTACGGCATTATCCCCCATGACGGGACCGCTCGTTGTGGCGTTCTCTTAGGGCCAATGTCCAGCAGTGGACGTTGAAAGGCTAATAGATGGATGGATTGTTTTAAAGTGTATGTATGTCAAGTGTAAACAATAACAAGACTGTTTTTAATGTAAGGGTGGAGGCAATGTCATAAGTGGAGCTGGTGCAGCGAGAGTTTGCTGCGCATTGTCAGCGGCGGCCGACACTTTGTTCACTAGGTTAGCTGCCACCACCACGCTGCCCACACTCACTGCTGCGTTACAAAGACTTGTCACCCATCATCATCGACTGGTAATGTTATTATAAAAAATATCGTACAAAATAAATATTCTTACGCTTCAATTTACGCTTATTTTATAAACAAATGTGTTCAGTATAATACTTTCTGATATTTACGCGAATGTTACACATTTTGAAATAAAACTACGTTTACGGATTCTATCGCGTTTACTTGATTTTATATTATCCCGACGTTTCGAATACTTTACAGCATTCATGATCACGGGTGGACTTAGATGATAGACGTCCAAGGCTGATATGATTTTTTTAAGGTTTTGCTTTTTTGTCTATTTATCTGATTGTTTGTTCGCATATCACGCCAAAACCTACTGAATGATGATTTTAATGCAACTTTTTTTGTTTGATAGCTGTTGATTGGACTTAAAAACTAGTATATGCCATGAATAAGGGTGCTGGTTGCATATTTATTTTAAATAACCACAATTTCTATAAATGTAACTGTCTTAGATTAATGATATATCTAGATGGACCATCGGCGTTGTAAACGCGTCAAAAAAAATTGGGGTGAACTTTTCACCCCAACGCTATTAGTGTAGAGTGTCAATCGTGACGTCACTTGACAAGGTGGTATCTAGGAGCAATAGTGTGTCATTTAAAATGTCAACGTGTGTAATTAGTGTGCCGAAACTACAACGATCGGAAAATGAGCACTAAATATATCTCTTATCTTTGGTTAGTAACATTATTTCATACAATAACTGGTTAAACAAGTCATTTAAATATTCCGAAAATAAATTAATTTTAGTTCGTATTTTTTTATGTGATACCAGTGTATGAACTTAAATTTCCCGCATAATCTTGCAAAGTTGATGATATTATAACGATAGAGAGTAATAGAAACATTACCTAACATAATTATTAGCGTTTTTAATGGATCCATAAAGCTGCACAGTCGTCATTTTCGGAATTAATTACAATATTACTATTTGTAATACTATTATTTATTTTAATGATGAAGATTGTTTACATTTTTGAATTTATAATTATCGTGGGTTATAGTAGTATTCTCATTAAAGAAGAGGTTATATATAGTATATATTTATATATATATATATATATATATTAGGATTATGAGAGTAAATAGAAAGATATAATTGACTATATACCTACGAAACATTTTGTAGTATAAGAATGTCTTGAATCTATGATAATATAATGTTCCCATAATTTAATACTACCACTGAAACTGGTATCATTAATACGCACGCACACAAACACAAATTGCACAAGCGTAATGACAGCTGTCACGCACACTAGCATAATAATTCCCGCCGGATTTTTATGACGTTTATAAGAGTGATACTCCATCTAGATAAATATTTAATCTATGGTAACTGTATTATGAAACTGTTTCTTTTTTCCAATTAAAAAAAAACAATATCGGGAGCTGGAGATGTATCATAGAAACTAGCTTTTTCCTGCGGCGGAGCCGCGAGCATAGGGTGGTCTTTTGCAGCAAATCTTATTACACTCTATTGTATGCATCTCCCCAAAAACTTACACGGGGAAGAATTTCAGTAACAGCAAATTACTTTATCGCACAACATTTTTACATTGAGATGATGCTGAACTCTGGTGCGTAGCTATTTTGCACGTGGGAGCAAGACGTGGCCAACAACAACACGTGGTGGCGGCGGGGCGGGGCCGCGCGGGGCGGGGGCGGCGGCGAGGGGGGGCGTGCGCTGTGCCGCGCCGCCGACGTGGCGCTGCGCTGTCTGCGCGCCGCGCGCCCGCTCGCGCACCGCATGGCCATCTGGACCGTCGTCGGGCCGCACTTCATGCAGGTACTCACCGACGGTCACTTACTAGTCTATAGCGCTGTGCCGCGCCGCCGACGTGGCACTGCGCTGCCTGCGCGCCGCGCGCCCGCTCGCGCACCGCATGGCCATCTGGACCGTCGTCGGGCCGCACTTCATGCAGGTACTCACCGACGGTCACTTACTAGTCTATAGCGCTGTGCCGCGCCGCCGACGTGGCGCTGCGCTGTCTGCGCGCCGAGCGCCCGCTCGCGCACCGCATGGCCATCTGGACCGTCGTCGGGCCGCACTTCATGCAGGTACTCACCGACGGTCACTTACTAGTCTATAGCGCTGTGCCGCGCCGCCGACGTGGCACTGCGCTGCCTGCGCGCCGCGCGCCCGCTCGCGCACCGCATGGCCATCTGGACCGTCGTCGGGCCGCACTTCATGCAGGTACTCACCGACGGTCACTTACTAGTCTATAGCGCTGTGCCGCGCCGCCGACGTGGCGCTGCGCTGTCTGCGCGCCGCGCGCCCGCTCGCGCACCGCATGGCCATCTGGACCGTCGTCGGGCCGCACTTCATGCAGGTACTCACCGACGGTCACTTACTAGTCTATAGCGCTGTGCCGCGCCGCCGACGTGGCGCTGCGCTGTCTGCGCGCCGAGCGCCCGCTCGCGCACCGCATGGCCATCTGGACCGTCGTCGGGCCGCACTTCATGCAGGTACTCACCGACGGTCACTTACTAGTCTATAGCGCTGTGCCGCGCTGCCGACGTGGCGCTGCGCTGTCTGCGCGCCGCGCGCCCGCTCGCGCACCGCATGGCCATCTGGACCGTCGTCGGGCCGCACTTCATGCAGGTACTCACCGACGGTCACTTACTAGTCTATAGCGCTGTGCCGCGCCGCCGACGTGGCGCTGCGCTGTCTGCGCGCCGCGCGCCCGCTCGCGCACCGCATGGCCATCTGGACCGTCGTCGTGCCGCACTTCATGCAGGTACTCACCGACGGTCACTTACTAGTCTATAGCGCTGTGCCGCGCCGACGACGTGGCGCTGTGCTGCCTACACGCTGCGCGCCCGCTCGCGCACCGCATGGCCATCTGGACCGTCGTCGGGCCGCACTTCATGCAGGTACTCACCGACGGTCACTTACTAGTCTATAGCGCTGTGCCGCGCCGCCGACGTGGCGCTGCGCTGTCTGCGCGCCGCGCGCCCGCTCGCGCACCGCATGGCCATCTGGACCGTCGTCGGGCCGCACTTCATGCAGGTACTCACCGACGGTCACTTACTAGTCTATAGCGCTGTGCCGCGCCGCCGACGTGGCGCTGCGCTGTCTGCGCGCCGCGCGCCCGCTCGCGCACCGCATGGCCATCTGGACCGTCGTCGGGCCGCACTTCATGCAGGTACTCACCGACGGTCACTTACTAGTCTATAGCGCTGTGCCGCGCCGCCGACGTGGCGCTGCGCTGTCTGCGCGCCGCGCGCCCGCTCGCGCACCGCATGGCCATCTGGACCGTCGTCGGGCCGCACTTCATGCAGGTACTCACCGACGGTCACTTACTAGTCTATAGCGCTGTGCCGCGCCGCCGACGTGGCGCTGCGCTGTCTGCGCGCCGCGCGCCCGCTCGCGCACCGCATGGCCATCTGGACCGTCGTCGGGCCGCACTTCATGCAGGTACTTACCGACGGTCACTTACTAGTCTATAGCGCTGTGCCGCGCCGCCGACGTGGCGCTGCGCTGTCTGCGCGCCGCGCGCCCGCTCGCGCACCGCATGGCCATCTGGACCGTCGTCGGGCCGCACTTCATGCAGGTACTCACCGACGGTCACTTACTAGTCTATAGCGCTGTGCCGCGCCGCCGACGTGGCGCTGCGCTGTCTGCGCGCCGCGCGCCCGCTCGCGCACCGCATGGCCATCTGGACCGTCGTCGGGCCGCACTTCATGCAGGTACTCACCGACGGTCACTTACTAGTCTATAGCGCTGTGCCGCGCCGACGACGTGGCGCTGTGCTGCCTACACGCTGCGCGCCCGCTCGCGCACCGCATGGCCATCTGGACCGTCGTCGGGCCGCACTTCATGCAGGTACTCACCGACGGTCACTTACTAGTCTATAGCGCTGTGCCGCGCCGACGACGTGGCGCTGTGCTGCCTACACGCTGCGCGCCCGCTCGCGCACCGCATGGCCATCTGGACCGTCGTCGGGCCGCACTTCATGCAGGTACTCACCGACGGTTACTTACTAGTCTATAGCGCTGTGCCGCGCCGACGACGTGGCGCTGTGCTGCCTACACGCTGCGCGCCCGCTCGCGCACCGCATGGCCATCTGGACCGTCGTCGGGCCGCACTTCATGCAGGTACTCACCGACGGTCACTTACTAGTCTATAGCGCTGTGCCGCGCCGACGACGTGGCGCTGTGCTGCCTACACGCTGCGCGCCCGCTCGCGCACCGCATGGCCATCTGGACCGTCGTCGGGCCGCACTTCATGCAGGTACTCACCGACGGTCACTTACTAGTCTATAGCGCTGTGCCGCGCCGACGACGTGGCGCTGTGCTGCCTACACGCTGCGCGCCCGCTCGCGCACCGCATGGCCATCTGGACCGTCGTCATGCAGGTACTCACCGCCGCCAGCCTTAGTTTGTAGCGACGGTCACTTACTAATCTAAAGAAGACTTATATATTTTTTTTTTCATATCAACAGTAAAACATCCTGTCTACTTAATAATTATTAAGCACCATCACAAAAAACATTAACTCTCTCAATCACTATGTCTACTACTGAGACAAAGAAACAACCGTTGGGGTTAAAAGGCTATAATAGAGTACGACCACGTATCGGATGGCGAAGCGTAGGACGGCCTTCCACCAGATGGACCGACGAGTTGATGCTAGTCGAACCCGCAGGGAGCCGGTGGATGCAGTCGGCACAGGATCGCTCGTTGTAATGCTCTCTTGGGGAGGCCTTTGTCCAGCAGTAGACGTTAAAAGGTAGATGGATGGATGGAAGGATTAGCACCGTTTTGCCGGTTTAACTGATAAAACTAACTTAATATCTTAGTCATAAAAAGCTTTTTCTCTTAATATATATTCGATTTATTAAATTACAGGCGGCTTGTCACAAGGATATCCAAATCGCAAGCCTTGCAATTCAATGCTTACATGACTGTGCAACTGCCCTGTTGAACCAACAAGTGGAATTGCCACATTTCCACTTCAATGAAGCGTTATTGAAACCTTTCGAGAACCTTCTTTGCTTGGAACTCTGCGATGATGATATACAGGTATTATTGCTTTTAAATATAAAATTGTGTATGAATTAAAATATGACACAGGAAGAGAGAAGAAAAGAAAGAATTAGACATGTATTTCAATTAAAAACAATAAATAGGAATCCGGAGATTCGGTTCCAGAAATAAAACATAAACTAAAAGAACTACAAAAGTCCATTAATATGTTTGTCTACAAAGTAGTATTTGAAACCTATAATTTTATTTGATATGTATTTTTTTCAGGAACAAATAATATCTTGCATTTGCGAATTTGTTGAGACCAATAGAATGGAAATAAGATCGGGTTGGCGACCCCTGTTTAACACATTACGAGCAGCTAATAATTCTAACCAATATTCCGCTATACTAGAAATATTCAAAGTATTTCTCAGCACTGACAACACACTTGTGTTTGCTAATGCAGCACTTGATTGCATCTTATGTCTTTTAAGTCATATCAAAGGTCTTCACTATGAGGAAATACAAGCAACTGAAATAAAACCAAAGAAAGCAACAACATCTACTCAACCAAAACCAACTTTAAGTCTCAAATTTTCCAAGAACAGTAAGTTCATTCCTCTCAGCGAAGAAAAATCAGAGAAGATTATAATAGACATGTGTAAAGAAGCTTTGTATCATTTAGAAAGTTGTGCAGAAATTTTAACAATGATGTATAACATGCCTAAATGTCCTATCTTTAATACCGGAAACAGAATCAAAGGTGACATGCCATTATGTGTCGTTGACCCGATAATACCTAGTGGATCTTTAGATATCACAAAATTTATAACAAATGAACACTACGAAGAAGATCTCATTTCTTACAGAAAATTATCTACAAGCCTTCCCCATTCTAATACAACAAACTATTGCCTCCTAAAACTTGATAAACCAAGTAACATACTTAAAGTATGGTACGTTCTTATTGAAGGATTAATTTCAGCTATGGTTGTGTGTTCTAAGAAAAATCAGCCTGCAGCTATGGAGTCATTGTTCAAACTATTAAAAAATATTGTCGATGTACCCGGTACACATTTTGGTCTTCACTGCATAAATCATCTTTTGCTACCAACAGTACAAAATTGGCTTCGTCAAATAGCTAACGTTAATACACATTGGGATACTGTGATGCCGAATTTCAAACAATGTTGTGGTATGACCACAGATACTATCGTTATTTACTTACACAAATTGCAAGCAGTTAATGTAGAGAGGTCTACAGTTGAGGAAAAAGATGATGAAGATATTGAACCAATAGAAAGTCCCGAAACGACATTTGCTTTGAAACAAATTATGCTGATTCTTGTTGAATGTATTGCTCAACCACAAGAACCTATCGCTAGATTGGGAGCGTCATGCATTAGACATATTATTCTAACTTCAGGTCATCTTTTGACTGATAATCAGTGGGAAATCGTTTGTACAAGTCTTCATAGAGCTTGTAATGTAAGTCTGACACCTTTGAAACAAATAACTTACGCTTTCAAAGAAAATTCAAACAGTTTTTATGGAGACTTAGCTATCGTGAAAGTAGCTGCTAGAAGAGATTGTTCTGTAAACGACAACGTCAGACTCCATGCTATGGCTCAGCAAGTTTTTCTAACTGAACAACTCAAAGGTGATGGTCATGTCAAAATTACTCCGAAAAATTCGTCACAAAACTTAATGCTAATCGATGACAGAAGTTACATATTTCTGATTTATCTTCAAGAATCGGTTAACTCATTGAACCCAGAACTGTATACTTGCAGAATTCCTCACAGAGGATTGGTGGTTGGGTTGCTGGCACATCAAATACTTATCCAAATTATTGCAACTGTCCTTATACAGGCTTCATCAGATGTATTCCAGGGTATTAACGGTATCCTACTAGAAAGCCTAAAGACAGGTTCTAATATTTGCAACTACAAGTTTTTCCTAAACTGTGGCAATACGGATTTATTGCTAAAAGCCTTAGAACTCTCGTTCACTAGAGCAATGCAGTTTGATTCAAGACCTGGTTTAAAGTTCCTCGTACAAAAAGTATCAAATTTAGATTATGCTGCTAATTTATACAAACAGACAACTTCGTCGTGGTTAATCAAAATTATAACTTTGACAGAAATTTTCTTTATCGATGTTTACAAGTTTAAATTGAAACCGACAGATATTTCTATCATACTACACAAATATACAACAACATTGAATCTAACACTGGAATACGATCAGTTTGTGACAAAGATTTTTGATCTAAAGAATACATGGGAACTTTTGTGCTATAACTATTTAAAACATTTAATAAGTATATCAGATTTTGACGATAATGAAATCAGAGAGCGAATATCCTGCAGTTCAGATGAAAGTGATTTTTCGTCAAACCATTATGAACAATTTTATGCACAAGATCCAACAGAAAATACTGAAGAACCGTTAGTTAGTAACAAACAATTTGCTGAGAGCTTAGAAGACGATGTCGAAAAACCTAAACCATTTACATTTGCAGATTTTAAAACAAATAGTCATAACTCAATAAGTGTTGAAGTTTGCTCTGATAATTTACCACCAATAGTCATAACAAATGATAGTGTTGAAGTTTCGGAGCCAGAAATAATAAAAGAAGAACAATTAATAGCTGATAATGATAAAACAACGAATATTATTAAGACTACCCAAGAGTTAGAAGTAACTAAAGATAGTCCAGCTAAGCAAAAGAAAGACAGTGTGTCAAATGTCATAGATAGTCATATTGATACTCGTAAAGTGAATATAACAATATGTGATGGACCTACATATGAGAAAAATAAAACTGTTGAACCATTACTACCACCACAACCTGTGCCGCCAGAAATTGAACAACAACGGGCTTTGAGTATTAGCAAGGTATGTATATTTTTTTAAGACATGAGACTGTAGGGACAGACTTTTCATCGCAAAATATATTTTATAGCTTTGATTAATTTCAGGATACTGAAGTACAACGGCATTGCTTCCAGAATATTCTAATGGCGTATCTGGAGCTGATTCTAACATTTCCTTTAGAAAGGTTTCAACTTATTCATCCAGTGTTGCAGAGCGGCTTTATACAACTCTCGAAGACGGTTACGGAACCGCAACTACTTGAAAGAATTAACATATTCTTTGATAAGAAAGATTTATCTGAAATGAAATATAAATAATTAATTAAACGTCATAATATAAAAATGTTTACATATAATATTATATTCCTCAATTGTTAAGTGTAATGTGCGAAATAAAATATACTATAATGGTCAGTTGTTTCTTTTTTAATTTCAATAATCTTGAAGTTCATAAACAATAATAATCTCAATATTGCTAAACATCTAAAATTAATAACAAATAACAACTGTAATACATTATTTGGTTTAAGGACTACAAGTACTTATAAAATGTCTTTTGTAAAATATATAAAAATGCTCGTTACAATCTACCGTCTGTTATTTCAAGTTAAAAGTATCCACATTACATTACATCTACAATGGCACAATGAACTCACGTTAAACTCATGACTAACATTTATTTCACTGATTTTAAAGCAAACCAAAGCAATTTTTATTATCTTTGTATACTTTACTTAAGATGGCACTATAATTAAAATAACATTCAATATTTACAACTATTATACAAATTTACAAAACTCAAGCTATTGGTTTTATTATCTATCTTAAAATATAACTGCTTATGTATACTATTACAGATGAGAATAACGTTATAATAGACACATTTAAACATGTTGCACCTTGAGTTGGATATGTGTGAACAGGTAGCGCATACGACAAAGAACTTAAACCCAGATCAGTGGTTATTAGCACGCTCTCCCTATTAATCATATCAGCTATTTTATCAGCTTCAAGGATACACACATTCAGTTGCAAATCCGTTGGATTATCCAACATAGTTTCAACAGTAACAAATATTTCCATTTCAATAGTTAAATAACCTCTTAAAGCGCATTCAGCTATCTTGACATGTCTTTCTAAAGCCTTTAATATATTTTTTAGATTTATAACGGTTGCTGATATATTTGTACCGTATAAAGCTCTATCTATTTGTTTTTTGGAATAAAGGATTCTCAAAGCTCCGCCACATTTTGGACAGCAAGCTCCCGGAGCAGTAAATCCACGACAATTGGGTTTCTTTAATTTAGGACAGATAATTCTGTCAAAAGTGCATTTTGGTTCCATGAGGTCCGAGATAGATCCAACGGCGAGACAAGGTCCTGAGTAATCAACACTCACATACTCAGCCCATGCAGCACACTCTGAGATATACGTGACGCCGTTGACACCGCAAACTATGCCAGTCTAGAACAATAGGTAAGATTGATTTCACTGAGAATTTACGTAAGACAAGACTTGATATAACTATAACTAATATAGTAATACTAATGATAGTTCATCTTCTTCACCTCTTTATTGTTAATAATGATCTACAGACAAATTTTCATTCACGACGGCTAGTGTCAACGTACACTGTTCATGTACACAGCAGATACAGAAAATAATGCATGAGTATTCGCGCGCAAACTTAAGTAGAGTGCACTTCTTCCCTCATTCTTATTATCCGACAGGACGAGATTCTGACAGGACCGGAGAGAGGCGCAGGCCCAAAGACATTACCTGTTTCTCTGAGGCACGGGGGTGAAATACAGTGGAATCCGTTTATAATGACATCGCAGGGACATAACAACACGTCATACTAAGCGGACGTCATACAAAGCATTTTGTAGAAAATAAACAATCTCATATTTTTGTTAGTATGCATTTATTTTAATAGAAAGAAACAAAATCAATTACCCACCGAGACTCAAAACAAAAAAGCCATGCACGCGCCGAACGTCGTCGGGTATCACGTGACTCTCCCGAACTCTGCCGAAGGTGTTAGGAATCATGCCGGTCACTATAACTGTAGCCCGAGCACGAAATACTTGCGAAAAAGTGTTCGTATTGTCATCGAAAACAATAAAATTTGTATGAGAATTGTGCAGCGCGTAAAATGAACTTATTTTGCTACGAATGATTTCGTATCGCGAACTTTTATTTGACGTACGGTATCGAGCACTGTCGAAACTTTTTTCACTTAGAAATTGTCGGTGAGAAAACATTCGAAACATATTAAATCTTAGGTTTTGTGTATGTAATGTTTTAAAATTACTAAACTTCGAAAGCCAATTAATCCCACAGTAATAAATGACGATGAAAAAGTACTTAGATATAGATGATAGATATAATAAAATAAATTTGTATAAAAATATGCCGTTCGTACCTACCTAGTAATAGCAATGTTCACATAACAAAACGGGCTATTTTGGAAGTAGCTTATTTGTGGATAATATAGATGTAAAACCTTGCATATTTCTATTAGTCTCACATATTTTACCATAGGACATTATAAAGGGAACTTTATAATTAGGTACCTACGAATAATATACACTTTAGTGTTCATAAAGGTGTAACTAAATAATTAAAATAGATGATTTGTCAACTAATAAAAATAATGAGTCAATATAAAAAATGTTATAATGAGCCAGCATATACATTTTGTTCTCATTTTAACTATAATACAATAAAATGCATTAAAATTAAAATACGGCATAAGAATACCTAACTGTCACTGTCACTCGGAAAACATAAACAAACAAGCTTGCCTTCGACAATGTCATAGTTGTTCGAAAACCATACAATATTTGTTATATTATCGTGGACTCGATACGTTTACGATACGAATTCGATAGTTTTTCGTGCTTGGGCCCCTGGACGCAATTTATTAAAAATGGGTCACAATAAGCGACATGTCACTATAAGCGAAGTCATTATATCCGACTTATTTATAAAGAATTTTATATGAAAACCAAACTTCGCTGTGTAATTACGTCAATAAGCGGTTGGTCAATATAGGCGGAGTCATAATAAACGGATTCTACTGTACCACCTACTTCCTAACTCCGAGCTGCTATTGATATTTTTTTATGGAAAAGCCAATAATTTTTCCCGGCTCAGGATTCGAACCCGAGACCTCATGATAGACCACCGATCATATACCCTTTATTATGCACTGACCTCCTTTGCAATGAAAGGTAGTTGGCCTACTGATCACCTCCTTTTTATTGTTAAAGCGGGAAAAAATGTTCCTACTCTTGTACACCCCGTCGTCCAAGGCAACGAACAGAGTAGTATGGGGCCCTCACCCACTAAATAAACCCGCTGTGTGCCGTCTCTCCGCCTGTGTTGGCGGGCCACTAGAACTATGTTCCATTACTTCAGTAGTCTACTGATCACCCTGGCCAAGTGGATTAACGTAGAGTTTTTTCGTGTTTTTCTCCCAAGATGTGGAATTTACGTCAACGGACCAATAATTTCCATGTAACTACTTACGGAAGAACATTCTTCTAGACAGACTCCCCAATATGCAAACTTCCTGCCGCTCATGACAAAATGACATGGGTTAGCATGTGTGCGTCCGTCCGTGTCACACACTGGCATTGGTGGCTGAGAGTTACAATTCACTGTACTCACTGTAAAATTAACAAATAAAATTGTTTGTAAAAGTAAAAGTTTTTCTTTAAAGTACACTTTATCTTTCCAGTCAACCTAACAAAAATAAATTTGTCAATTTTCACCTTTAACCTAAATTGTTTTTAATTTGGTTTGGGGCATACTTATCAATAATTATATTTATTATATAAACAACTCCCTGCACTAAGGAATAATCCTTGTATCGCGGGGGACTTTAATAAACATACAATTTTACGAACACAAAGTACACCCAGACTCAGAACAACCATTTGTGAATTACACAAAGGGGTGTAGGAATCGAACCCTCAACAATAGAGGCCGGTATCTAAAGCACTTCGCCTCTGTGGATACCTTTAGAATCACAAGCGTGAGTCCATTGACTACTACACTGTCCTAGTATGAATTTTTTTTTCTTTATTATTTTTTACTATATTTTACTTTCGCTATTTCGTCACTGTTTCATTACTTTAATAAAAACTCTTCTTTGTTACTTTGGTCACTAGCCGGCACTCTATGGTCTACTGCTATAAAACATAAATAATATTAAAGTACTCATAAGGAACTCTAAAAAGTGTTTATAGATAATGTAGTTACCGCAGTGGTGCTGCGGACACGAGGCCTGCAGCTTGGACAGGCACACGGTGTGCGCGGGCAAGCACGCGTGACGTCGACCGCACGGCGCCCTGGAGCATGGGCTTCCCTCACCAAACTCCAGCTCGCCATCCGATGCGCCCGCGCATCTGGTATAAGTAATTAGAAATAAATGCCCTACTCAGGTAAAGTAAACTGAAATGGTAATCAGCGTCGCACGCGTCCGAGCAGTGGCACGGCAGCTTGCGTTGTGTATGTTCCAGATGGTACACACAGATACACAGGTATAGTAGTCACAACGGATCTTTGTGTCTCCGAAGTTAGGCACAGAGCAAAAAGTAGAGATTGTGACGGAACAATACGAATAGTGTTGACCCATTCAAATGTATCGATTAACAAAACAATCAAATGAGATAATATTGTTTTCATATCTCATTGTTTAGGTTCTATTTATTATTTTTATATTCAATAAAAAGTATACCAGTGATTTTAGTGAATAAGCTTTTATCTAGATATAGAAAAGAGTCCACATCTTTTAGTACTATCTATAAATAATATGATTATCGATTACAATTGTTAAATTATAATCAAACATTTATCGATTAATGTAAAGTTTAGAAGACGCACAAGCCTTGCGACACAAAAATAGCTACTACGCAGCGTCTTGCAGCCAACATCAAAGACACAAAGATCCGTGGTGTCTACTGTCCCACTCTAGACCATATCCTTAGACTGTGCTACTGGACAGTAGGCTCACACCTGGCCAGGCACGCGTTGGGGTAGGGCCGGTGCCGCGCGCGCACGGGCAGGTGGTGCGGCGGGCAGTAGCACGGCAGCGCGTTGTACACAGATACATAGGTACAGTAGGCTCACACCTGGCCAGGCACGCGTTGGGGTAGGGCCGGTGCCGCGCGCGCACGGGCAGGTGGTGCGGCGGGCAGTAGCACGGCAGCGCGTTGTACACAGATACATAGGTACAGTAGGCTCACACCTGGCCAGGCACGCGTTGGGGTAGGGCCGGTGCCGCGCGCGCACGGGCAGGTGGTGCGGCGGGCAGTAGCACGGCAGCGCGTTGTACACAGATACATAGGTACAGTAGGCTCGCACCTGGCCAGGCACGCGTTGGGGTAGGGCCGGTGCCGCGCGCGCACGGGCAGGTGGTGCGGCGGGCAGTAGCACGGCAGCGCGTTGTACACAGATACATAGGTACAGTAGGCTCACACCTGGCCAGGCACGCGTTGGGGTAGGGCCGGTGCCGCGCGCGCACGGGCAGGTGGTGCGGCGGGCAGTAGCACGGCAGCGCGTTGTACACAGATACATAGGTACAGTAGGCTCGCACCTGGCCAGGCACGCGTTGGGGTAGGGCCGGTGCCGCGCGCGCACGGGCAGGTGGTGCGGCGGGCAGTAGCACGGCAGCGCGTTGTACACAGATACATAGGTACAGTAGGCTCACACCTGGCCAGGCACGCGTTGGGGTAGGGCCGGTGCCGCGCGCGCACGGGCAGGTGGTGCGGCGGGCAGTAGCACGGCAGCGCGTTGTACACAGATACATAGGTACAGTAGGCTCACACCTGGCCAGGCACGCGTTGGGGTAGGGCCGGTGCCGCGCGCGCACGGGCAGGTGGTGCGGCGGGCAGTAGCACGGCAGCGCGTTGTACACAGATACATAGGTACAGTAGGCTCGCACCTGGCCAGGCACGCGTTGGGGTAGGGCCGGTGCCGCGCGCGCACGGGCAGGTGGTGCGGCGGGCAGTAGCACGGCAGCGCGTTGTACACAGATACATAGGTACAGTAGGCTCACACCTGGCCAGGCACGCGTTGGGGTAGGGCCGGTGCCGCGCGCGCACGGGCAGGTGGTGCGGCGGGCAGTAGCACGGCAGCGCGTTGTACACAGATACATAGGTACAGTAGGCTCACACCTGGCCAGGCACGCGTTGGGGTAGGGCCGGTGCCGCGCGCGCACGGGCAGGTGGTGCGGCGGGCAGTAGCACGGCAGCGCGTTGTACACAGATACATAGGTACAGTAGGCTCACACCTGGCCAGGCACGCGTTGGGGTAGGGCCGGTGCCGCGCGCGCACGGGCAGGTGGTGCGGCGGGCAGTAGCACGGCAGCGCCGCCCGCCCACACGCGCGTCTCGCGCACACGCGCTCTCCGCCGCGGCACGCGCACGCGTTGCACTCCAGGTAGTACTTCTCGCCTGAAACGACGACCACCGTCAGAAACTTTCTTGTACTGAAAGTTTCTCATTCTTAGATTCACGCCCGTTTCCCTGAAGGACAGGCAGGGACAATAGATTTCCACCAGGTACGATCAATGCTCACCACTTTTTCCTCCTCACTCTCATTACATTCCTCGTACATACACGTCGGTTTAGATTTCTCCTAAGTTGTCCTTTCTGGAGAACGTCTCTGATACAATTAGAGAACGTTCGACGAGGTCTTTCCTTCAAATCTGTAAAATTCACACACACCATGTATATGTCTTCCGTTAATCTTCTTTGAACCATACCCTCTATGTATCTCTATCATCTTAACGTTCCTTTTTCAATCTTCCTCGCTATATCTTCTTTCATACAACGAGAGGATAGCTCTCAATGTAGGCACTGTCTTTTAATGATGACATAAACATATTTTTTAAAGTTCTCATTTTCACTGCATTATTTCGCGGTATGGAAGATGGTGGTACCAAACCCCTCGTGCCGTGTCACTAATAAGTGAATACTCCCGCTTCATACCCAACCCTACCACCAGTTAGTACTGCTATTGGTGATAATTGCTTACTTCCCATATTTGCCTCGTACCCACGGGAAAGAAGTCAATCTTTTTCAGTTCTTTTTTCAATGACGTATCGACCCATTTATCCTTTATTCTTCATAGATTTAATATATAGAAAATCTATGTTATTCTTCATTTAGTCATTAAACCGACATAATCGTTTATTTATCCTAAAATATAGAAGATTGAGCTATCTGCTCATTTTATAAGCATCAGTCAATATAAAGTACCAGGGTCATAACTAAGAGTTTCTGAGCAGCATCAGTGATTGCTACATCAACACTCAAGAGACGACCTTACAAAAACAGTTGTCCTATCCTTTATTATAAAACACTACAATAAACTTTCTGCTAGGAGACACCACATTAGTAAAGTAGCCAAATGTCATAGTCGATAAGAGTCTGAAAATGTGCCCAGTAGACGTCAATAGGCTCATCCCCTATTACGTGGGACTTAAAAATAGCTGGCGAATCGTAGGTGTCTAATACACCTCTGCCTACCCCTTCGGAGAATACAGGCGTGATGCTATGTTTTGATAAGATTCTCACTGCACAATAACGTCTTCTTGTCATAGACCTCTGCGTGAAGCCCCAAACGGTTTGAGTGGTGCCAAATCCAAATCAGGTGGCTACTTAAATCTAAAATCCGCATAAGTATAACGCTGCCGTCGGCGACAAATGCACTCGTGGAAACGGTGAACCAGTTCAGCAACACTGGGACAGGATTGAGGCGATTGCTGCTTACGCGGTGAAAACACATCTTGGTATGTCTCAGGGGGGACGCAAGTGTGACAGGGAAACTTGGTAGTAGAGCGACACTGTCTATGGGAGAAAAAGTTTAAGAAGGCTCTCTTTAAGAAATGGCAAGTGTCCAGATCTGAAAATCGCGAAGCATACAGAGCTGACAAATGTGCCACAAAGAGAGCTGTAGCTCTGGCTCGATGAGACCATTCCAGGTGACCAGACGAGACCACTTACAGCCATTGTATGATTACTTGGAATCGTCTGAGAGGCAGAACCTGATATTCAAGTTGGCACGTTCCAGGGTCGAAGCGGCACAAGATATTTCGAAGTAACACTGTGTTAAGAACCTTGATGATAACCTGTTGTGTTGGTCGTAAAGACAAATGTGATGAGGACATTGGGATGACCGTAAGGTCGGTACGGTAGTTCAGTGGCTTAGAGCACTTCCCCGGATTGGATCGATTCCCGCTCGTACTAAAAATCTCTTTTTCCTCATTCACAAATAATTTGTACTTTAAAAGTAGCTGAACATGACAAATGCTAAAAAATATAGATTAAAAATCTGTTATGCATGGATTATACGGTAAAGGACAGATGGCGCTCGTATTCCCAAGAACTATTGAAAAATCTATATAAAGAGATACAGCCACTGGATCTCCCTCGGAAAGTTGTTGGAGCCGATGGAGTCCTCGTTAAAGTATGGAAGGCAATGTGCCCCTGTGGTGTGGACATCTCAAACCTTTTTAACCGAATTCTCCTCACCGTAAATATGTAATGGAGGCTGAGTATTATTACTCCAATCCAATAAAATTAAAGGAATGGGATCTGTGCAGGAGTGTAATAAGTACCGCGATATGCCTACCTACGTGTGTGCTGTCTCGGAGTATTAATGGCCGAAGGTATGGCCGAAGGTCAGTGCGGTAGCTCAGCGGCTTAGAGCACTTCCCCGGATTGGAAGGGACGCAGATTCGATTCTCGCTCGCACTAAAGTTCTCTTTTTCCTCATTCACGAATAATTTGTACTTTAAAGATTATAAATCTCAAATTTAAGAAAAGCTGTACATTTTTAGACCGTGGTCTTTTGTCATTAGTCGGCACGATAATCTTTTTAAAGGGATAAGGAAAATCTCCCGGAGCGACAGAAAAATAGGCTAGCTAGAGGAATAATACATTGTTAGGGAATCCTATTAAATCTATTTTCACAACATACCTTGCAAGACTTCTCTGTCATGTAGATGACAGTTTTCCAACTCTACACACGGTAATGGTTGACAATCGGTTAGTCCTTTGTTACTGCAGCGACAAATCTTGAAGCAAGCTTTATGCAATGATGCTGACATTGGCACTCGTACCCACGAGCCTATTGGGACCATTTGTGTTGCACTGTTTCCTATAACATTAGAAATTTTATTCACGATTTTGTAGTACAGGGTAAAATAGCATCAGATCGGGGACCGAATGTTACACCTATTTGTAAAACTTGATCTCCTGGCTTCGGAGGGCATGTTAAGCAGTGGACGCCAGATATTTTTTTATTGCTACTGATGGCAGACGAGTCATTACCCACCTGATAGTAAGTGATAACCGTCGCTCATGGACTCAACTATAGCGAAAGTATTGTCAAGCCGCTGCGCACCATTTCATTTCTCAGATATGAAATGAAAGAATAAACTGCTATTTTCTGCTACAGCCAAAACACACTGACGTGCTTCATGACCGGTCACACAGAAGACGTTCGGGCCCGATAGCAAGTGAGTACTGTCACCCAGCCCTACCACTAGTAATGCAATATGTGATAATTACTTACTTCCCTTAGTCGCTTTGTACGACACCCGCGGGAAAGGATGGGGTGGTGACACTTGTATTCTTAGTCCGTCACCACACGGATATTAAACAACACTGGCAGTCGTTACATATATCAGAACAAATAAATCTGACTCCAATATTATTCTGACATTGCCAGTTGTTCCACTAGTTGGGTGGTAGGTTAGAGAAGCAGTCGCTCCGTTTAAGTACTGGTGATCAGCTAAAACCTAACAGGAACTTGCCCCTAACAAAAGTTTGGGATCAGGATAGGCACATGATGAGTACAGAGTATAACAACAACTCTACCATTGTCTCTAATAATGAGAATAAAATTAGGGAAGTTAAACAACTAAGGGAATTAATAACAATAAGAGATATACCATATTTAAGATATAAAAAGGCTAAAAGAATAACGCAAAAAAAAATAGAAGAAGTGAAACTTCGTAATGTGGAAATTGGATGCTACTCATTGCTAACGCTCGCGCTGGCCTGTAACAGGTATACTACGCGCATGCGTTCGAGTACCACGCATTCACTCTCGCTCTGTCTCTTTCTATTCCCTCTCCCCAGGAGCGTTGAACGTTTAACGCAACAGTGATTTAATACCCCCTCCATGGTAGCGTTAAACGTTTAACGCAACCTTGTTGGAAGTCGCATTAGAAGTTTCACTTCAACAAACAAAAATAAAAAACTAACCAAGTGGACAGCCATCTACGCAATAGTATCTCTGACAAGTCCCTCCTCGCAGACAGTTCCTATTGATGACACACAGCTGCGACGAGTTGCACGGAGATCCCGCACAAGGCGACGTTACTACTTCGTTAGCTGACAGTAGCGGTGGTTCAGTACCTAGTGAAGATGCCTTAAATGATAATTTGTATGTGAAAACATCTAATGCGGAGGGAGTGTAAAACCGGCTGTTTTTCAAATTATTCAATCGTTTTAACGCCATCTGTTGACAAAAGCATCTAACTAGGAAGTATAATGTAATCAATAAACCACCAACAAGTTTTAATTCGTCTATGGATAACGAGAGCGCGCTTAGCAAAAATGATATAAGACTAACAGTATTTGAAGAAAGAAAGAATATTGATGTTTTCATATCTGCGTGTTTTATATAATACATATTTGTGGTTTTTCAAAAAAAAAGTACGAGCCTTGGCCTTAGCACTATATTGAATCAGCAGTAAAATGGATGAGACGCCAATTTCTGCAGTCGCGGCGACGTCGGCGGGCGCGCCCTCTCCACACACGACGTCACCAGTCACACAATCTATACGTACTGTGCGCCGTGAAGTGCTGCAGCGACACACAGGGCGCGGCGACGTCGGCGGGCGCCAGGCGCGCGCACAGCGCCCGCGCCGACAGCGCGGCCGGCGCACGCGCCCACTGCACACACGACGTCACCAGTCACACGATGTATACGTACTGTGCGCCGTGAAGTGCTGCAGCGACACACAGGGCGCGGCGACGTCGGCGGGCGCCAGGCGCGCGCACAGCGCCCGCGCCGACAGCGCGGCCGGCGCACGCGCCCACTGCACACACGACGTCACCAGTCACACGATGTATACGTACTGTGCGCCGTGAAGTGCTGCAGCGACACACAGGGCGCGGCGACGTCGGCGGGCGCCAGGCGCGCGCACAGCGCCCGCGCCGACAGCGCGGCCGGCGCACGCGCCCACTGCACACACGACGTCACCAGTCACACGATGTATACGTACTGTGCGCCGTGAAGTGCTGCAGCGACACACAGGGCGCGGCGACGTCGGCGGGCGCCAGGCGCGCGCACAGCGCCCGCGCCGACAGCGCGGCCGGCGCACGCGCCCACTGCACACACGACGTCACCAGTCACACGATGTATACGTACTGTGCGCCGTGAAGTGCTGCAGCGACACACAGGGCGCGGCGACGTCGGCGGGCGCCAGGCGCGCGCACAGCGCCCGCGCCGACAGCGCGGCCGGCGCACGCGCCCACTCCACACACGACGATACCAGCCGCGCGCACTCCTCACCGCATACCAAGCTGCTGCTGCCCTGCCGTACCACACACGCTTGTCAGTTACAACTGACAGACACAACATACTAGACACCGCGCACGCACGATCGCTGTTTAGCGGTTCGTGACGTAATTTAACGTTTTAACGGGAATTTTTTTATTTACCAATATCTTTTTTTTTCAAATATTTTATATAGGTTATGATTTCTTGTTTATTGTGTTTACCATGAGTATGTCTACGAAATAAAAGCATAACCAAAAAAATTGTCCACATCCGAATTCTACCACCACTCCACCGACTAATTTCCTACTCCACTCACCTTAGCCGTGCAAGGCTTAACGTGCAAAGCGCAAGCAACGCTTTTCCAGATTTCAATTGGACACTGCGTCGAATTCTTCAAAGGCAACTCCATTCCAGCTATCATTAACATACTGCAATAGAAAATAAAATTACTCTCTCAGCAATGGGCTCTAGCAAATTAATGTTTCCGTCAACAAATTCTTTATAGCAGCTAGGAGTTATGATGTTGTCACTCCCATGCCTCGGAAAACACGTAAAGCCGTTACTTTTACACCTGATTTCTCTCTGGTTGTGTCGGAATGCCGTTCCATTAGACTATAAGAGTGAAGGAACAATGAGTATATTGTGTTTACGCACAGATTCTTACACTATATATATTTCTTACACTAATGTCACCTGCTCAGTTGTCTAGTGTATGTTGATGCTGGCCACCTTGATCGAAACCAGTCTGGAGATCATTGTTTGTAATTAATTTCTAATAAGCAAATACTCTATGCATCAGTACAAATCTTACCCACTTCCCTTCTGGTCGGCCACAGCTAAATGAGCCTCTTGGTCTGCTTGGGCAGTGCATGAGCGAAATAGAGTCGTGGGTCTATTATTCAGTTGGCTGCAATATGTCAAGCCCGCGCAACCCAAAGAACAAGGAGCATCCACTGTAAGAGAAACACTTTTCTTACAGAGAAGAAGAAGCTCGCACCCTGAGGATATAATAACCCATGTCCACAATCCAAAAATGGGTGGTAAAATCAGTTGTTTTAAGGACAATGCTACGACGCAGAATGCAGAAAGAAAAGTGCAGTTACGAAGGTATCTTGAACGCCGCACCTGGTAAATATTTCTAGGTAATATAACTAATACACTATGAGTGTGATAATATATTGAATGTACGCGTATAAGTGAACGGCGATCAGATTATGTAATGAGATTCGTCGGCCTCGCATGATATATTCTAGTCAGTAAAATGTAGTCAGATTATTCAGAATGGAAAACGCAACAAGGCTATTGGCACTATAAAGACTTAACGGCTAATTCATCATGCAAATATATACCAGAGCCCTTTTTATATATGCTGAGCTGGTACTTCAATACGTTAATGTTTACGGTTTTTTATATCCAGTATACACGAAGATCCTTAAGTCAGATTGGTAAATATATAAAAGGGCATTACGATATGATATTTAAACTCCTTGGATCTCCTTATTTTAGACAGTTTCTTAACTTTTTCGTAGTCATCATAATCTCTTCTTCCAATGAGGAATTGAACAAAAGAGTATGTCTACATTTTTGGATAGATCACTAGAATTATTTATTGTCTTCACACCAGATGTAGACCCAGCACTTACCAGTGTTCCTTTAAAAGTGCCAAGACTCTCAGATTAACGTGGTCTTCTTTGTTGTCATGAATCTAAATCCTCTTCTCCCCTCTAACTTATCCATTTTTTATCATCCTACTTCTCTACCTTTTCCCATGTGTCAGAAACACACGAGTGATTCAGCTGGTATTGCTAGCATCTATTCTGCAGGTTACTATGTTTATTTTATTTATTTATTTATTATAGGATAATCAACAATTGATTTACACAATACAAACAATTATTTACATGGCACAGATCAAAACAAAGTGTAATCATTTATTTATTGATTAACACCGCATGCACTATAGATTGGTTAATTTATATTTGATATTATCTAGGTACAATACAATAATTATTAAGTATTACATAATATATATAACAAATTAATAAGTATTTTATAAATCGAAATAGGAATTACAATTGCATTAATAATGTATTCATATAATATTTTAATAATATACGCCTATAACTAAGATTAGACAGAACAAAGAGAACAAAATAAGAAAAATATTCCGTTTACAGAAGTTTACCGCAATCAATATTTTCGGAAATAATTTTGCGGAATGTATTTATACTATCATTATATATATATCCACAAGGTCTGAACAGCTGTGCAGAGCTTTGCACACTCTTGATATAGGTGAATTTGCACCAAGTACTGTTTTTCTTAGAGGAGGGCAAAGAGGTGTGATACTTTTTCGAGGGTATCTATATGGAACACGAAACCTTAGAAGACGTAATAAACTGGGACAGTCGATTTTATTTCTTATAAGCTTAACTCCAAATACAGTGTCATTAAGGTACCTACGGCTACATAAGGAAGCAATCTTAAAATACTGCAAACGCTTGTTATAGGAGTACAATTGCCTTGTTAAACCGCTACTAAAAGCTAAATGCCACAGAAAGCGCTTCTGAACACGCTCCAAGCGCAACATATGTGTTGCATAATGTGGTCTCCATACGACGCTACCGTAATCAAGGATACTTCGTACAAGACTATTATATAATAATATCTTAGACTTATTATTTTTTAACCCCTTAGTATTCCGTATCACGAATCCTAACATTCTAGATGCTTTTTTAATAACATTTTCAATGTGCGGTATGAACGTCACCTTTTTATCAAGTATCACCCCTAGATCCTTCATGGTATCGACTTCTTGGATCTTCTTATGTTTTATATAGTATTGCGTGCGAATAGCGTGTATTTTTCTAGAGATACTTAAATGATAGCATTTTCTGGAATTAAATTCCATGTTGTTATTTTTACACCAGTCCAAAAGTCGGTTCAAATCTTCCTGCAATAACACTGAGTCACTTGACGATTCAATTTTTCTAGAAAATTTTAAATCATCGGCATATAGATAACATTCAGAGAAATGAAAGCAATCAGGTAAATCGTTTATAAATACGTTAAACAACAATGGAGCCAAATGTGAGCCTTGAGGCGCACCCGAAGTAATATCATGGCTCCGAGACTGAAAGCCATTTAAAACCACATAAAATTCCCTCACAGTTAGGTAGGACTCCATCCATTTTAGCAAAGTTCCAGAAATTCCGTATGCTGACAGCTTATAGAGCAGTATAGAATGGGACATTTTGTCAAAAGCTTTGCTAAAATCGGTGTAAATTACGTCGAATTGACTGTTACCGTCTACTACCTGTACTAATGACTAGGTAAAAGATAACAGGTTGGTAGTAGTGGATCTCGATGGTACAAAGCCGTGTTGGTGATCACTAAGATATAATTTAAAGTGGCGTTGCATGTAAGAACAGATCATTGATTCGATGATTTTAGCAAAGGTTGAAATAATCGATATGGGTCGGTAATTAAAAATGCAGTCTTTGTTGTCAGATTTATATATGGGGACAACTTTGGCTTTTTTCCATTCTGAAGGGTAGACGCCTGAAGTGAGTGATGCGTTATAAATACTTAGCAGTGGAGAAACAAGGGTTGAAGCACATTTAGAAGTAAAAAAAGGTGGAATACCATCAGGATCTGCGCCCTTTCCTATGTCCAAGGTCTGCAGTTTCTTAAGTAGACTGTCACAGTAAAGCACCGGGGCAGTTAAACATTGACCATTGTTTTTAATTAATCTCAAAGTGCTGGACTCGTGTTAAAACCCTTTGCTGTTATCCAATATAATATCATACAGATTCTCATGTTTGTTTTCCGGCATACATTGAATTTCTAGATTGTTCAATCGCGATTGCTGTTCCATATTATTTACTCGTATTAAAATATCTGCCATATTACTTTTAAGTTCCGAATTTTCCAACTGTATTTTTTTGTTGTTTCGTTTGCAGTGTGTTGCTCCCTCTCAACTTCCTCAAATTTCTCATTCATAAAAGAAATAGATTGTACAATGTCTTGCATTTCTTTTTTTAATGGCTCTAATTCTTTAATTATTGTATTTATCATATTTTTATTAAATTCTGATAACATTTCATTGAATTCTGATCTTATAGTCTCTCGGATAAGCGAACGAATTTCATCTGAACTGCATGAAACTGACGGAGGAGATGGAGATTCAACAGCTGCTCTTTTACTGCCTCTATTCGTAGATACATTACGTATGGGTGTTGAGTCCTTTTACGAAACCTTGGGTGCACGACTCAGACACAAAGGACATCTCCAGCTATTTAATGTACCTAAATCACTGGGAGATTCATTAATAAAAAGGCAAGCATAATGAAAAGACTTGCCACAGGTTCCACATCTTATAAACTTATCCTCAGGTAATATATTTTCACTGTCATTGTTACAGCAACCCCAAGTTCCCGTTATATCAGTCATATCTGACTATTTCAACAACAACAAAAATCTTGTACTCTTAGAGGCAAAGTAACGTAGGTATATAATGGAATATCTGCGTTAGCTTATCATTCACTCGGACCATCAGCAGTGTTACGAGGCGCGGGCGCAAGTCAAAATAAAGCTTATGCGCAGAGCGTAACCGTGTGAATTGATTGCATTGCGCGTAAAATAATTAGTTATGCACCTACCTGAGATTTATATTTTTTAAACTGTTAGTACAACACTTTTCCTAATTTGCACAGTTTTTACCGTTTTTACACTGTTATTTATTGAAATTAACTAACTTGATGATAGGTTATTACTTAGTATCTATTTATTTACGAGATTAATGTTCAAAATGAATATATAAAAGCACTCAAAACTAAGACTAAAAACGTACGTATGTTAACCGTTTAGCGCCCAGAACAAAGATGTTCCGTTGTGATATCCCAAGACAACCCTTTACATAATAGTGGCTACCTTGGGACACTAAAGAGATTTGTGTTTATGATGAAACTTACCATCATCCATACATTCTGACAGTTTTAACTCCTGAGGATCCCCCAAACATTCCGTAAAGAACTTTTGCCAAGTAGTTTGCCAGCCAGTGTTGAATGTGTCGAAACACAACCGTCGACAGTTTATTGTCGCCGCCTGAAAGAGTAAAACAAATAATTTATCAAAACCAACCAAATTAATTGTCATTAGATATATGTCCCATTTTTTTTTTTTGTTAAGGCGGGAAAAAATGTTCCTGACCGCACACCCCGTCGTTCGGGGCAACGAACAGGTAGTGTGGGGCCTTCACCCACTAAAGAAACCCGCCGTGTGCCGTCTCTCCTCCTTTCTTGGCGGGCCACTGGAACTATGTCACATTCCTTCGGTGGCCACCTCTCTCTACCCACGGGAGTCGTAAGAGCCGACTGAGGGAATACCGGGGGAGTGGGCAGCAGCACTCCCTCGTGTATTAACAACATCCACTGCGATCGCCAACCCGCCTGCCAAGCGTGGCGATTACGGCATTATCCCCCATAATGAGCACACAAAAAAAAGGATGCGGTCGGCACAGGACCGCTCGTTGTGGCGTTTTCTTGAGGAGGCCTATGTCCAGTAGTGGACGTCGAAAGGCTGATGGAAGGATGGATATGTCCCAATCACAGTCTCCCCTCAAGTATATCAAGGAGACTAAGAGAATGGTCTTAATTTCGTCCCCTCCGTGCCCAAATACTATGTGCCTGGATTTCAATCCAAGACTTCAGCCGCGGGCTAGTTGCACTTGCGATTAGTCTAGAGCTAACACCGTGCCACGTGATTAGACAAATCCAGCATTGATATAATAATGATATCTATTAAAAAACTGATGCACTATATCGCTAAAATCGAGAAAAGTTGACTGGCTTTCTTTATAAAAGTAAGTACCTTTTGGCAACAATGTAGCTTAGGTATGTCCCGAGGAATTAAATTCTTTGGTTCAGGTGGTTTGTCTTTTTTCAAAAAACACTGCCAGAAGCTACTATGTATTGCTGGTGGTCCACAGTCGACTTCTAGAGCTCCGATAATCTCCTGCAACACGCTTGTACTCTGAAGAACTTTCTCGCATGTAGGCTGACATCCTTGTTCGGTCGATTCACGGCAACATGGCAGATCTATGGAGGATGAAATATAAATAAGGTATAATTATTATATTAAGAACTAGGTACTATAAGAAGCAACCAACTTTTGAATAATAACGACTTATTGTAAACTACAATTATTTGCAGTCTAATATAAAATTAATAAAATTGAAGTGTCTGTTTCTAACGGCTAAACTCAAAATAACAGATTTTTACTAAATGCATATGAAAGTATATACGTTACCTATAATAAAATACAATTTTTTTAAGTTTTTGTCTGTCTGCTTATAGCGGCTTATCTCTGAAACGGCTGGCCTAACTTAGACGTGACTTTGACTGATAGATGTTTGATAGATAGATGTTATAAGGACTACTAAACTAACTTAGGCTATAATAATTAAAAAAAAACTAGACGTCGTGGGACGTCTACCAGATGTGAAACATCGAAATTATTTTGTAGAAATAAAATGATCATAACTTGACAGAGTACTCCTCAAGATGAATCAAACGAGTATAAACTCGATAGGGTTGCGTTGTTTCATGAAGATTATGGAGCTGGAACAACCAATGTGGCCACAACCACCTTCCAGCTCCATCATCAGACCTTGGATACCATCTAGAGACAAAGTACTCGTCAAGACGAATCATACGAGCCCAAACTCAATGGAGTTATGTCGTTTTATAACGGAGTTCCTATAGTCACCTTCTAGCTCCATCACCAGACCCTGGATACTATCTGAAGACAACGTACTCGTCAAGACGAATCAAACGATTCCAAACTCGATGGGGTTGCGTCGTTTCATTACAGAGTTACTGTGGCCACCTTCCAGCTCCATCATCAGACCCTGGATATCATCTAGGACTGGAGTACTAGTCAAGACATTTCACACGAGCCCTAACTCGATAGAGTTGCGCCATTTAATTACAGAGTTTCGCATGGCCACCTTCCAGCTCCATCATCAGACCCTGTATACCACCTAGACACAAAGTACTCGTTAAAATGAATCATACGAGCCCAAACTCGATGGGGTTACGCCGTTTCAATATAGAGATCCTATGTCTACCTTCCAGCTCCATCATCAAATCAGCTCCATGTCATCATAATATTGCATTGTCACGCGATATACATATGTCTGTAAAATTTCAGCTTAATCGGAAACCGGGAAGTGTCAAATTTAACTTTCATGATTTGAATGGGACAAGTAAAATAAAAGCGTCACCACGCTAACAGCCGATTTTACCCTCCCTCCGCATTAGATGTTTCACATCAAAAACCCTAATTCTAGTCGAATGAAGTCACGGGTCACGGCTAGGAATAAAATATGTACGTCTACGTACGTTATGTAGGTACGTATAGATATGTACTGGAGGAGCAAACAGGTGTACGAATTTCCACTTATTCCCTTACGTACTCATTTTATTTCATTCCAAATGGGAATGAAGTGACCACATTCTTGCCGCATCACATTCCTTTGCTTTTAAAAAGGTGCTTTTAAAAATGATAACAATTTAGAGGTTATAAAAATGGCTTCTTTGTTAGTTACTTACATTTTTGAGTATCCGTAGGAACGACCGAATCAGTAAGACGTCTCAGACACCTCGTCAGTTCTGGCGACTCTTCACATGCCTGTAAAGCTGAAGATCTTGCATCTAGGTCCACTCGAGACTGACCAAGTCGTAACAGCGCCTTTTGACACTGTTCGTGGCATGTCAAAGATTGTGTCCGTGCTGAGGAGATCCAAATTAGTTAAATTAATATATGTGATGCAATCTTAGATTTGTATAAAATCCATTGAAACCTTCGTAGCCCTGGTTCACAACCTTTGCCCACGGCATATATGAACGGCATAAAAAAAAGAAACACGTAATTTGATCTGTATTTTATACAGCTCCGTCCCTTCCGATCTGAGGAAACTTTCCTGGATTGGAAGGGACGCAGGTTTGAATCCCGCTCGCAGTAAAACTCTCTTTTTCCACTTTTATAAATAATTTGTTCTTTAAAGAAACTACACGGTTAATTTATCGGTTTCTATGCAAACTTTTTCACTGGATACATTTTAACTTAACACCACCCTTTGGTCATTGTTTGTTTCTGGTTGTAATAATCATACTGCAAGAAATTAGTCTCGTCGGTATTCCCAACTGGTTACAATATGGTTGCAGTCACGCACTAAGCTACGAGTACTCGTAGCGTATTTTCTCTAATTAATTTCATTTAACGTAAAATACCGGACAAGTGGATACATGATTATCTAAATTCCATAAGTTATTTAAGTTTAGTAGTTTCGGAGCAAATTGGCTGTGACAGACGGACAGGCATACTGATACACAGTTTTTGCTTTTTGAGGTATGGAACCCTAAAAACTGAATAAATCCTAAAGTTACTTTTAAGTAATCTGTGAAAATAATACTGATGAACACTGTCACTATTAATTTAAGTGTAATTCAGAGAAATGAATTCAGATAATGTTTGTGTTACTTACAACAGCATTGCTGGGCCTCCTCTTGTTCTTGAACACAATCAAAGAACTCGATCTCATCAGATCTGCGGCATGCACCTGACTCAACAAGAGCACTTTCATTAGCGGCCATTGCGCACGCATGTCTACAGGTGGTCAACCGGCCCAAGGAACAGCACGCCCGACCCCACCATCCCGAACCAGACACCACTTCTGCTTAAAAATAAAAAGGAATTTAATAAAATTGCTCTGGGCAATATAACACTACTGCTCCAGTCTCAGTCAGTGCCTGTAAGATGAGGGTCTTTCGATGAGTGATGAACCAACTACACTGGACCTATGTTCTTCGAGATTTTCCTCAATAGCAATAGTATTATCTGATGCTCTGATTCTGATTGTCTTGGGTCCGATCCCCGGGTCGGGCGATGCTATTGAGCCTTTTCGTAAAAGAAAAATTCTCAGTAGCAGCCCGGAGTTTGGAAATGTGCCCGGTAGGCAGCAATAGGCTAGCCCCCTATTACATGGGCCTTAAACATAACTGTTGCCGTGTAGAGCCGGCTTTAAAATTGTCCCACCAGAGTGGGCAGCAGCACTCCCTCGAGTATTAACAACATCCACTGCGATCGCCAACCCACCTGCCAAGCGTGGCGATTACGGCACTATCCCCCATATGAGCGAAACACATGTTGTGGCGTTCTCTTGGGGAGGCTTATGTCCAGCAGTGGACTTCGAAAGGCTGATGGATGGATGGATGGATGGAAACATAGCTGACGAACCGTGGGTGTGTAATACACCTCTGCCTAACCCTTCGGGGAATACAGGCGTGATGCTATGTTTAGTAATTTTGAAAATTAACCTAAGGTTCGAACTTGACACTAGCTATAATATCATTACATTAAATTTGTTATAATATTTATTCCTAAACAACATTTCTATTAAATACCCTTGACGTGTTTTTGTTAAAGCTGAGTTAGTTATTGTACTCGTATGCTTCAAATAAATAAATTTTATTATTATTGTTTATTTTTTGTTCTTATTCTCAGTTTTCGCTGGCAATTTAGTGACATTTACGGGTGTGAGCCAAGTAAATACTACGGAGATTTTAATTTCAGACACTCCCGTCGTTATCTTTATCTATTTGTATGAACTTCCTAACAATTCGGCAGGTGTTAAGGATGGCGGCCTTCTGGAGTTGCATGTTGGTATTTGGTTTCAGATCATTGAGTTTCAGACTATGGTGAAGATGCTTTGGAATAATACCGGTGGCTGACAAAACTATTGGGACAATATAAACCTTTTCCTATTTCCAGATTCTGATAACTTCTTCCTTAAGATCTGTATATTTGTGTAATTTTTTAACTAGTATTTTTTGCAAAATGTGGGTGTTAGGGACAGCAATATCAATAAGGTATGTAGTTTCATTTAATTTATTATTATTATTAAATTAAATGCTAATGCTAGGCAGTAAATTATGTACAATAAATAAAGAATTAAAATTACCTTGAATGGTCCTGTTCATACATATCCAGAATTCAATCTGCAACAATGCACGAGACAAAATTACAATAGCTGCATACATTATCCAGTAATTCTTTGATGGCAGTCATTTATAAATCAAAACTTTTTTTCTTATGCTCATTCTCCATTGTTTGAAGTAACTCTATACAGCGATGCAGCGCTTTGTGTGATGGACAGGAAACTCTAAACCTACCCCAATTACAATACAATGTTGATAGGCGGTTTATTGACAAAAATGAATAAAGATTTATCTGGAAATGCTCATTCAAAAAATTGAGAATAAGTTGTGATTGTCTGAATGGATGGTGTCACCTTACCGCCTCCAATCTCTTGCACTTTTTTATATTATTATTACCAAAAATGTACCCAACCGCACACCCCGTCGGTCCCCGGGTCAACGAACAGGTTAGTATGAGACCCTCACCCACTAAATAAACCCGCCGTGTGCCGTCTCTCAGCCGGCCACTGGAACTGTGTTACATTATATAGGACTTCATACTAGCATGATCTTAAAACATAGCATCACGCCTGTATCGTATTGACGCGAATATTATTTATTCCGCGTTATAATTTGTTAATGCAACATTTCTTATTTGAATTGATAAAACATACTAACCAAATGTGGCCCGCAAAATTTATAGATATTTGGTAACCATTGTTCAAACGTGGATGAGTTCGATGCAATCTCCACTAGCGACATCTGAAACAAACAAATACGCGATTACTGTTATAACAAAACAAACAGCTTAAGATATATCATACTACATGTCTGGGTGTAGTTTGTACAATACAAGGAATGTTGCGCAGTACAAGGATTATTCCTTAGTGCAAGGTGTTGTTTTAAAAAAAAACTGCCTGAGATTCTTGAGAACTTTGAGATTGTGCTTTATACTATAGCTATCAGTATCCCAACATCCTTATATACTTACTCAGTTGGTAATAAGTACCTATTATAAAACTGTAGGTACTAGAGTTATCTGTATATTTGAGAATAAAAATTTGAGAACTGTGTCACAGTAAATATATAAGCTAAAGCAGTAGTGAAACTAGGCCTATTCGTTGAAATAATTACCTACGCTTCGTTGGAGCGTTAGGGTTGTCCCCGTAAGTTCACACAAATTTGCACCCGACCACGTGTTGATGTGGTTCGTGTGAAACAATGTTTACGATTATCCTAATAACTAAATCTGTAACAGAGCTATGTCTGAACATCGAAGATAGTAAATGTGACTATATTTGGCTATTTGTGTGTGTTTTTTTTTCTTTCTTCGTTTCATCCTGCTACTACTATATTGAGGTATAACTTAATACACTAGCTTTTGTCTGAGCCAAAGCCGCAAACAAAAGCTTTTAATGTTTATAACACATTGTGGAAATTTCTTTTTTAAACTTTTTGGGGATAAAAATAAAGTACCTAAATGTATCATTATGCCGGATTGTTTTTCAAATTAATATTTATAGTAATAATATAGACTATGTTATTTGTATACTGTAAGTATTTAAATTACAAATCATTCCTCTTTATAATATTAGCAATAAATTTATTACGATTCATAGAATAACTCAAATAACGCATGACACAACCACTGATCCCGACGCGACACCCGATACTTTCAGCACTGCCAGGGGTGCTTAGATTCTCGTAGATGCGTGCGTCTGTGTGAGTGTGCCGTTTCTAACGATTTGTTCCTAGTTTCCGTACTGGTTTATATATCTACTGTGACTGTGTTATGCTATTTAGGCGTCTCTGAACACTAAACATTTTTTTTTAGAATAAGTGTCTGATTATCTGTTTTTTGTTCGCACATAACGTAAAAACACTGGACAGATTTTGATGAAACAATTTTGATTGATAGCTCTTAACTAGACTTACAAACTGGTATCAGGAGCTTGAGATATAAGCTAAAAAGTACCCTTTGTCTGCGGGCAAAGGCTAGATAATTGCAAAAGTGCGTTTGCTTGTTTGTTTCTTATGCTTTCACGCTGTAGCTATTGAACCAATCATCATGAAATTTTGGTAACATATAGTCTGGAGTCCAGAATAGGACATAAGCTACTTTTTATCCCTGATTTACAGTTGCTGTGAGATAGCTTTATTTTTTTATATTTTTTTTTGTATTGCTTATGATGGCAGACGAGCCACGGCCCACCTGATGATAAGCGGTAACCATCGCTCATGGATTTAACTATACGAGGGTATTGTCAAGCCGCTGCACACTATTTCATTTCTCAGATATGAAATGAAAGAATAAACGGCTATCTTCTGCTACAGCCAAAACACACTGACGTGCTTCATGACCGGTCACACGAGAGACGGTAGTACCAGCCCGTTCTGGCCCGATAGCAAGTAAGTACTCTCACTTGGTACCCAGCCCTACCACCAGTAATACAACGGTTGATAATTGCTTACTTCTCTTAGTCGCCTTGTACGACACCCGCGGGAAAGGATGGGGTGGTGACACTAGTATTCTTAGTCCGTATTTACTTTTGCATAGAGTTAAGTAATTTGCCATAGAGTCCATCTATATTGTGATATCCACATGGACGAAATCTAGTAATATTAATGTGAAAAAGAGTTTGTTTGTCACGCCTTTACGCTGTCACAATACAACCGATCAACATGAATACGAAGAATACGTAGGTTTAGTCCGAAATTCAGACTTATCTGACTTTTGGACTAAACCTACGTATTTCGGACTAAAACTATCTCCTTAGAGATAGACTACTTTTATCTGCAGTGTTTGTGTTTGTATGGAGGCAGGCAGGTTAATTTATTTAAATTTAGAATTTAAGACTTGATGGTATTTACCAATTCAGATATACTTTGGATTCAAATCAGTCATTCCCGCCAGGGTAGCCGATGTCCATTATGGTGTCCCCAAAGAACTCCTGCCAACCGTTCTAAATTGCATTTGTGTGCTTTGCAACTTGTCCTGTACATTTCGAATGTGATAGTTCAAAGCAAATATTGCGTTTAATAAATATATTCTTAGGATCTGTAAATATAATATTACCTACTCCTATGGTTTTTTATGACTTTGCGTATTATTGCTATTAATTTGCTCAGACAGATCAAACAACACGAACTAAAGAATTTAGAACACAATTCATGTGAATAATGTCCTACATTTCTTACATAGGTGATCAAAAAAGTAAACACTGGCTTACGACAACGATGTGCGCATATAAATTAAAAGTATATATTTTTTCAAAGACAACATCATGCACTTGGGAATAATCCACGAATAGCAGGCGACTTTAGAAAAATAGAATTAACCAAAATTAACGGACTCAAGAAAACTCTAAATTCGGAAAAGCTTTTTATATAGATCAAAAAAAACGCGTTTGTTTGCGAATATAACCCACATTACTGCAGCGGCTTAGCACTTGACCAGCGGTTACCACTTACCATCAGGTGACTCATGGCTCGTTTGCCATCAAAAGCACTAAATGAAACAATTCTACTACATTTTTTGTAATGTATATAATTATAGATATGAAAACATATATGTGCTCGTATATACACTTCAAAACTTGATAGAGTATAGTGACATAAATATACTAGTGAGTCGATTTATCTTGTTGCGGCGTAAAGGTTATCACAAGATCACGATAAGTGCACATTAACAAACACACCAAGTGATTTTAATAAAACTACTATTATAGTGAACATTGAATTACCAAACACATAAAGTTCAAGAAAGGTGAACATACTCGTAATTGTTTGCGTTGTTAACAATTTAACTTACCTACGAGTAGAATAGAATGCCTTTTGAAGGGTATTGATCGTGTGAATGGGATTAAGCCCAATAAATTCTATAAATGTAGTATTATTTTCATATATCTGTCAAATGGACCACTTTGAACATTTAATTCTTGGATAATATGTATCTCATGTATTATTTTTGCCCGCCGTGTGGGGCTGGTTTAGAATTGTTCCACCCCTCTCTACCCACGGGAGTCGTAAGAGCCGACTGAGGGAATACCGGGGGAGTGGGCAGCAGCACTCCCTCGAGTATTAATAACATCCAATGCGATCGCCAACTCGCCTGCCAAGCGTGGCGATTACGGCATTATCCCTCATGACGAGCACACAATTTCAAATGGCCCCCAGTCACGGCAGCTCCGCTATTCCGTGGCCTAACGGTAGCGGGCCCGGTAACGGCGGAGCAGGGGGTGCGAAGAATCTCCGGTCGCGGAAAGGCTACCAAAAACAACGACCTCTGGCCCTGGTAACGCACAACGTTCGAACACTTCGGACCGACGAGAGAATCACCGAGCTGGAAGAGGAATTGAGCAAGATCCGCTGAGACATTATAGGGTTGTCAGAAGTCCGAAGAGAGGGTGAGGGCACGACAATCCTCCAGTCCGGGAACTTGCTGTTCCACCGGGAGGGCGACCACCAGTCCCAAGGAGGTGTCGGGCTTATCATTCGCAGGTCTCTCGTAGGCAACGTGGAGAAGATTAAGAGTGTGTCGAGTAGGGTAGCGTACCTTATACTCAGAATAACCAAACGGTATTTGTTGAAGGTCATACAGGTTTACGCACTGACCTCGACACACTCCGACGACGAGGTGGAGGCCCTATATGAGGATATTTCGAAGGCCATCCACTCGTCTAAAACCTACTTCACGGTGGTTATGGGACACTTTAACGCGAAACTAGGCAAAAGGACAGACGATGAGCTGAAAGTGGGGCACTATGGTTTCGGGCAGAGGAATCACAGGAGCCAGATGCTGACTGATTTTCTGGAGACGGAAGGCCCCTACATGATGAATTCCTTCTTCAGGAAGCAGCCCCAGCGGAAATGGACCTAGATAAGCCCTGATGGTTCAGTTAAAAACGAGATTAACTTCATCTTGTCGGACAAACGACACATATTCAATTATGTCTCAGTGATCAGCAGGATTAAAACTGGGAGCGATCACCGACTAGTCAGGGGCATCTTGAATATTTGCACGAAAGTCGAGAGGTCACGCTGGATGAAGTCTACGCTCCGACCAACACGTGCCCAATACCAGAACCCCGAGAGCTTTCAGCTCGAACTACAAAATCGCTTCCAATGTCTAGATGAGTGTGAATCAGCGAGCGATATGAACAGCAGGTTCGTGAAAACTGTCCACGCGGTCGGGTCGACCTACTTCAAGGCCCGTCGCGTCACTAGGACTCGTAAACTCTCGGACTATACTCTCAAACTCATGGAGACAAGAAATGACAGTCCAGTCCTTAGCCGATTGGTCCTGCCTAAGGCGGTTAAACAGACAGATCTCCAAGGCTGTGCGGCACGATATTCGTCAATTTAATACTACCCGTATTAAAGAGGTGATAGAGCGGGACCAAGGCTCGAAAGTGTTCGCAAGAGATCTGTCTGTTGGTCAAAGCCAGTTGACTAAACTGAGGTCCAACGACGGCACTGTCATTTCATCACGAGATGAGATCTTGGGAGAGGTCCAGTCCAGGTAATACGGAGATTCGTAGGAGAACGAGAGTGACCGACATAGCCCGCCAGGTTGCCATGCTGAAGTGGCAATGAGCAGGCCACATCGCTCGACGAACCGACAACCGTTGAGGAAGAAAGGTTCTCGAGTGGCGACCACGTATCGGACGACGCAGCGTAGGACGGCTCCCCACCAGATGGACCGACGATCTGGTCAAAGCTGCGGGGAGCCGTTGGATGCGGTCGGCACAGAACCGCTCGTTATGGCGTTCTCTTGGGGAGGCCTATGTCCAGCAGTGGACGTTGCAAGGCTGATGGATGGATGGATGGATGGTATTATTTTTTCTGTTACATCTCAACTTTACAGTGGGACGTGGCAGCTAGTGTGTATAGGCTAATGTTAAGACCAAAGAACCACCTTACAGAGGTGCTGGATAAGAATATAATTTTAAAGTTGCATAAATGTTAGTTTTATATGATTTATGTTATTATTATTGATGTGAAACATCTAATGCGAAGGGAGGGTAAAATCGGCTGTTAGCGTGGCGACGCTTTTATTGTAGGTACTTGTCCCGTTGAAATTTAGCAAGTTAAATTTGATACACTTCCCGGTTTCCGATTGAGCTGAAATTTTACACGCTTATGTTTATCGCGTGACAATGCAATATTATGATGACATGGAGCTGATCTGATGAAGGAGCTGGAAGGTGGATATAGGAACTCTGTAATGAAACGACGCAACCTCATCGAGTTGGGAATCGTTTGATTCGTCTTGACGAGTACTTTTTCTTTAGATGGTATCAAGGGACTGGTGATGGATCTAGAAGGTGACCATAGGAACGCTGTTATAAAACGACAACTCCATTGAGTTTGGGCTCGTATGATTCGTCTTGACGAGTACTTACTTTGTCTCTAGATGGTATCCAAGGTCTGATGATGGAGCTGGACAGTAACTTTGTAATGAAACAACGCAATCCTATCGAATTTATACTCGTTTGATTCGTCTTGAAGAGTACTTTGTCAAGTTATGATAATTTTATTTCTACAAAATAATTTCGATGTTTCACATCTGGTAGACGTCCCACGACGTCTAGTTTTTTTATTATTTTATCGAAGGCTTGTAAAGTCTGCCGACCCGCAAGGTGGGCCAGCGTGGTGGACTATGGCCTAATCCCGCTCTCTAGTGGGACAGAAAAAGGGATAATAAAAATATATCATATTGTGAAAATTACTACGAAGGTACCCCCTACGAAACCCCTCGAAAAATTCCCTGTTACAGACAACACATCAAGCCGTTGCTCCCGTGTCATAAGGCAAGATATCTGTGACGATACGTTAGTTAATAGGCTTCAAACCATCAGTCTCTCTGTTTAGAAAATTTAGTATTTTGCCAAATCAGACAAGACTAGAAAGTGAACTGCTTTAAAATTGGGCTAGGATTACATCGAGTTTTACGTAAAAAATAATTTGAACTCATAAATATACAAAAACAAAACGATAAAACAATAATTACTATGCGACCCTATTCCGCAGAATAAACATTATTTAGAGTTTAATCACCTGAACTGACATGTGACTTCTCTGAGTGCATAATTTACGATGTTTTTCTGACTGACGAAACATGCATTAGTGTATAAATATACAACCAAGAAGACTCAATAAGACAACACAGTAAGTATTATAATTCTTAAAATCAAAACCGTGTTATCTTAACTATATTAGTAATTATGACGACATAACATCACAGCATCATAATCACATAACTATGCTCGTAGGTGTAAGTTATGCTCATCATTGGCTTCCTCCATTATTTGTGACCGACTGACACAGTATGTTCTTTTTTTCAACTCATCTTTATCAACCCTTATTTCAACATTAACATTCTTTCCGCATATATCATTCTTCACCCCTGTTTCCGTCACAGATACAGCTACAACTGCAGCATACCCTTGCTAACCTTGTAAACAGAAGTATTATTATAGTGACGTAACATGAGAAATAAGACGGACAGAAATAACCAAACCATCCGGAAAATCATAGTGATAGAGCCTTGCTTATCCCAGCATGCCTCTGGTGTTGCTAGCGTCTATAGGCTACGGTAACCACTTACCATCAGGTGGGCCGTATGCTTGTTTGACTAAAAAGTATAGGTATTCGGAGAACCGGATGTTATGCCATAAATTGGGAGAGCTCTATTTCCACCCGTGAACTGTAATAGTCTGATTATTTGTTTGAATTAATACCACTGCTATTGCGGTAATATACGTTATACTATATCTATGGGTAATAGTAAATAAATATGCCAACTTCGAATGATGCTAATCCATGTACGAGTACGCCATCGCTATTTCAAATTTTAAAATACCCATTGCTTAAGTAATCACGTTCATTTGAAGTGAAATATGCATAATTGATTCCAGCTTAAGATACCGATATAATAAAGTCTCAAAATAAATATTAAGTTATGATGCATAATGTCATCGATTAACTCCGGTCTCGCGCGTCAAGTGTTAGAACAATAACCATTGTTTACAAATCAGTAGTGACAACTAGTGATGGGATTCGTAAAATTTTATCCGACCACGGAGTACGGAAAAATAGCGGAGATGCCGCAAGCCGACTAGGTCATGTCGCCTTCAAGTAGGTCAGTGACGTCACAGTGGGCGGGGCCTCAAACCGCAGTTTCGAATGAACCGTCATTGCGTTCGGTTCGGACGCATCTTACGTTTAAATAAGTATTAAATTCTTTTAGCCATGAAGTGCGCTCTTGATGGGTGTAGAAATGGCTCAGGATCAAACTTAAAACAAAATGGCATAACATTTTACGTGTCAGTAATTTAAATTTGTAAATATATGCATTTTAAAACACATTTTCTTGTTTAATTACAAAGAGACATCTGTCGTCGGAAAGTCGCGTTCTGACCACAACTCACTGATATCGTCATTTTAATATTATAAAAGCATATTATAAGAATTCGGCACAAATAAGTAAATTTAGTTTAATTTCTTTATTAAAACATTAATTATTTCAAAGATTTATTGCTTAGTTACTAGAAATTTGAAAAAATAAAAATGAGAAAATGGTGTGTTAATGGTGTGTTTTTTTTTATCTTGTTATTTGTTATCACTTTAGATTTCCGGTTCATGCAGAAATTAGAAACGCATGAATACGTTAGGACTGCATGACGGAAATTGTGCTAATAGGGATAGAGTAATTTATCCCAAGATGCCCGTCAGCGGTGGTAGTCGTCCCTATTTTTTCGCTGTGGATATGCATTTACGCATCCCCCCCGGTGAGAACCTGGGGGTATGTAGAGCTCGCCGAGCACTCGGATCTTAGTTGCGCCCGGAATACCCACTAAAACCACAGCGGCCCTTTCCACGCCTATTAGCAAGGCGCCGGAGGGTCATCTTTCGACATTCTACTCCGACGCCCCAGGCGGATGGCCTACTGGTCATGCCCTGGTGTCATCAAGGCGGTGGGAGGAGGCGAGCGTAGCGACGCGCCCTGTCTCCTCCAGGCAGGCCAGCAGAGGTCTGTTCAACGACCGGGGCAGCCACACGCCTTCAACGGCCTAGCTCAGTTGGTCCAATCCCCGCCAGCAGCATAGCCACTTCAAGCTGCGTGAGCTTGGCCTCCAACTCAGTCACCTGAGAATTGAGGCGGCAATTTTTTGCCCGCATTTCTGCCACTTCTGCCGCGAGGTGATCGTTAGCCGCCTGTAGACGCTGTAACTCCTCATTGGTGGAGCACCTGGCCGGCGTCAACCTTCTTGTTGTTGGCGACCGCCTCCTTTGCGGTGCGCACGAAGGTTCCTTTGATGTTTGTGTACTTTGTGGCCACACTGTTAGGGATGACCGCGTGGTCCTAGGCTCTCTTTTTCAGATCCGTAACTCACACGGACTTAACGTCCTCCTTGGACTCGCGGATCTTCAGAGAGAGCTGCTTGACTTCCTCTTCGGCTTGCAGCTCACCTTCGGTGCGCTTCGCTCTACGAGCGGCAGCCTCTGACACAATTGGCCCCGGTGTAAGAGGCCACATAATTCCTCGCCCTCTGCGGACAGTGCGCGCCTGCGGCGTCGGTTTTATATAAAGAACTTGTAGTTTTTTTAGACTAGAATTTTTGAAATCGGTCCAGTAGTTTCCGAGCCTATTCAATGCAAACCAACAATCAAATCTTTCTTGTTTATAATATTAGTATAGATGTGGTTCAGCCATCCTAACGCATATAGAATATTCTGGAATAAACTGTTTTGCTTGTAACGCCGTAGCGGTAAAAAGACAAACTAAATTAAAGAAAAATTTGCTCTATTACGCTGTAAAATACTTTTTACCGCTAGATGGATTTTGATCTAGGGGTGGAGCTATAGTTGTACCTCGTCCCCCGAACACCCGCATTTAGCGACGCTTCGTTCTGAAGAGTATGCCTAAGCATGTCAAATGCTAAAATAGTATATAAAAATATCTAAATATTTCTAGGGCTGCGTCATTATTTGGTAAAAATCTTAATTGTAAAATTAAGTTTACCTGGTCGGTATAATCTATGAAAATACTTCCGACAGACGGCGCAGGCGTCACCCAAGACGTTGGGAATGAATATGTTATCGAAATTAGCAGTCAGGAGCAATTGTCACGATGGCATTGGCAAAGCATATGGACGGTATCCAGAAGATGCAGGTTCAAATTCTTTCTTATTTTTGATTTCACATTTTTCACTTTGTATTTAATGTATATGCCTAAGCATGTCAAATGCTAAAAAAGTATATAAAAATATCTAGATATTTTTGTCTGTTTTTTTCCGGATTATCTCTGTAACTCTGAACGACCGATTTAGACGGGATAGCTGATGTTATAAGCAGTAACTTAGGCTACTTTTATTTGGGAAAAATAATTAAGGTTCGCATAAAAAAACCAAAATAACTAAATTCCACGCGGGCGAAGTCGTAGGCAGTATAATATAAGTGCGTAGAGTATAGTTTTATAGCACGTTAATTATCTTTGTGTGATAATACCTATCCCACAGGAATCTATCATTTATCCGGGATAAAGAGTCTTAAATACTTATCCAGGTAATAAGCGATCTGTGTGCCAACTTTAGTCTAAATCTATTCTGCCGTTTTTACGTCATTGAGTAACAAACACAAAAATCTAAACTTTCGCATTATATAAAAAATTGCTTTTTAGGGATAATAAAGATAAAAAAATATATAAAATATATAGCCCTATAAAGACTATTAATAGGAAAAAGGATTTGAAACAGCGAATATGGTTTTCATGTCACATCACTATATTACCGACAATACTTATTCGACCCACACCATCAATAATCAAAGTCTATGCTCTAACCATCGAAGTAAATATATTTATGCAGATACAAATGTCGAATGATAATATCATATTTTAATGTTGAAAAACAAATATCCCATCTATGATCATTCATCAAAGTCATCTATCTATACTATTATAAAGCTGTAACAGAGCTGTGTCTGTACATTTAAGATATTTGAAGAAAAAATGACTGAATTAGGCTATATCGGCGTGTCTAAACACAAAACTATTATTTTAGATTTTTGTCTGTTTATCTGTTTGTCTGTTTGTTTGTTCGCGCATCACGCAAAAACTACTGAACGGATTTTGACGCAATTTTTTTTGTTTAATAGCTCTTGATTAGACACAAATGGTATACATTTTATCCCGCTACTATATCGGGTACCTGAGAGATAACCAAAAAACTAGCTTTTATCTGCGGCGGAGCCGCTAGTAAATCATAAATTGATCGCAATCTAAAACGCGCTTATTCCGAGAAGAGTCAATAAGAACCACGTCCGTTCGCTTTAAGAGTGAGAATATGAATGAAGTCGGCGCGCTTTTTTTTTGTTTTTGTGTGACGTTTGTTGTCCTCAGATGGCTATGACAACCTTACCCGGACAATTGGTGAGCGCAGAGGGCTCTCAAACCAACATTTAGGCAACGCTACCCGAGGGCACCCCTGGTGGGGTAAGGACCTCGGCTCGGGCTGTTGCTGGCAAAGTGGGATTTCCCACGTTTATGATTTGAAGTCTGGGCGTGAGCGCCCTAGCCTCTTTATAGATGCAGCGGATGGCCGTTATAGCCGTACCCATACTGGCGCGGCGAGATTTGGAAGTTTTATTTCATCTATATCTTGTGTGTTTATAAACCGATTTCTGATTTAATAATACACTTTGAAGAAATGCCTAAACGATTACACACGTTATTGTGGCTAATTTATAAAAGATAGATATGTACTATTTAGGACTTTTTTGTAGACCTTTTGAAGATCATCATCTTTGTAATACATACTTTTGGTGTATGATCAACGTATGCGAGGGTAAGAGCTCGAAAGCGCATTTTCATCCAACTTGCTTCAAATTTATCGTCACTGCTCAGCTCCTATGTGTCTTAGCGTTATGTTGTATAGCCTATAACCTGCCCAGGAGTATGGACTACAATCGTACCAAGTTTGGTTAAAATCCCTTCAGTAGTTTTTGACCCATGCGTGCATATACAGACAGACAGACAGACTGACAGACAGACAAAAAATTTACTGATTACATTTTTGGCATCAGTATCGATCACCATTCATCCTCCAATATTAATTTTGAATATATATTCAATGTACAGAATTGACCTCTCTACAGTTTTATTATAAGTATAGATATAGATAGAATAGATGTAGATAAGTATCTCTAACATACTGTGTTACAATATTCATATATTGCACGCCTCATAAGCGAAGCGTTGAGGTGAGTTCTACTCCCGTTTCGCACGGAACAACTGATTTTTCAAACTTAAAATGTCTCTATTTATCATATATTGCACTTGTAAAATAATATCTACACGCACATATAAAGAACAAACACTATTTTTAACACATGATATTTTTGATGCCATTTTTGTTATTTAAACTAGTTAAAAAACTGTTTGAAAAAAATCTGGCTTGGACGTCCGTGAGTTGCAGGTAATGTATGTTAACAGGATAACGACCAAAATACTTAATTAATCGAGTCTTTTTTTTTTTCGTTTACGAATTATTATGACTAGGAATAGAGCCCTATTACTTTTCACGTTCTGATTCGATGTGGTTTAATTGTTATTAAATAAACAAAAAAATACTGAATATTTACGCTCGACGCGACACTAAAACCAGCGCCTTTCATGAGAACTATCACTTTGTGTTTAATGAGAACTACCTTCTTACGTACGCATAGTCAGATAGCCACCGGTGGTTTTACTATCATCAACAGAACAGAACGCCGTTCACCCGGCCGGCACATTGTTTTTTGTTAAAAGAAAGTTCTTACCTTTGCTTGACGAACTGATGATATTTGTCAAGTAAAATAACTATTTTATCCATAACAATAATTAAAAACACTAAACACAGGAAATAATAACACACCAACGTTATAAAACACGAAAAAAACATATTTTACATTCCACAATTTTTACGACACTGAAATGCCAACCTTCACGTAATGACGTTTCGGTTCATTTTGACGGCCGGGCGCAAGCAACTTGTTTTTACAAGGATACAGTTTATAATGGCTTGAGTAATTTTAACTATAACCTAGAATACAGACTAATAAAATTTAAAAAGACATTGACCTCTAACAAAAATTTTAAGCGGAAATATTTTTAGCGGCGCGGGTGCCGTTTTTTTGCGTGGCCTTGGCGTGCGCGCGGCCCAGAACTGAGAGGTAGACCAATATAGAAGTAAAATTAGCGCTAGATGGCGTATAAGACATGAAACCCACATTAGTACTTTGTGAAATTAGCGTTATCTATGTGATTTATTGTAAACTAATTAGTAAGACCAATACATTATTAGTTACTTATCAAATAAAGTATAAATTATTTGAGAATAAGGAAAAAGAGATTTTTTGTACTAGCGGGAATCGAACCCGCGTCTTTTCCAATCCGGGGAAGTGCTCTAAGCCACTGAGCTATAGTACAGGTACTTCGACCATCCCAATCTCCTTATTACATTTGTCTTTACGACGGAGCGTGTCAAATGCTAAAAAATATAGATCAAAAATACTTATCAAATAATCAATTTTATTGTGAAAAATGAAGATGATGAGGCGTGCAGTTTTGGATTTTCCAAAGTATTTTGTATTTTATCCATGCCCTTTTTTGTTTTAATCTGTTATTCTAAATTTTCCTGTTGAACATGCTGTATCATATGAATAGCCATTACATAACACTGACAGTAATTACAAAATTACTAATAAGCAACAGCAGTTTGCCATAAATAAAAGAAGAAAGAGAAGAACTAATAATATATTGTTTGACACTGAAAGACTGACTTTGAAAGGAACGTGCTAATGAAACCCTGTATTCTAGGTCCGTTGAAAGAAAGTTGTAGAAATTATATTCATTTATTAAATCGGTATTTTACGAATACTGTATCACATAGTATTATATACAACTCTTTGATTTCTCTATTCGTTTAAAGTATTACATAGAATTATGTCCTTTATAGGTATACCACCATATAAGTGCTAAAAACAGCTAACAGAAATTGCACAGACATTAAAATTGAATATATTACTAAAATAAACTAACAATCTACTTTTAAAAGCTAAATTTATATAAGTGCAGATATTGTTTTGTCTCGCAGTGAGTCATGTTCGCTACAGTCTGTAGCACAGAACAATTTATACCAAAGGGTCTGTAGGCGACTAACGACAGACGTAGTGTGAGTGTTGGCAGCATTTCCCGCCGCACTCCAATATATTATCGATCTTTAAATTATATTTTACACTATAATACTTTCTGATATTTACGCGAATGTTACACATTTTGAAATAAAACTACGTTTACGGAATCTATCGCGTTTACTTGATTTTACTCCTATCCCGACGTTTCGAATACTTTACAGCATTCATGATCACGGGTGGACTTAGATGATAGACGTCCAAGGTTGATATTGTAAGAACTCACGGGCCGATAATGGAGGAAATAAAACAAAGTAGACTTACATGTATCTCCAGAAATAATACTGATATATTTTCTCCTCTTTCCTTATGATATAAAATCACAACAACTTTTATCGTAAATCGTCTGAACTCGACGCTGGTCCAACCAAATATGATTTCCAACAACCCTCCGTTTTAAAAACGCGACAATCGATTCAGTGTTGCCAGTACAAATCATCAAAAAGATGCTAATTTTATTGAGTGAATTGGGAAGTATTTATTTTTTTATTGTAAAACCTAACATTCGTCCATCCTGACGTTGCGCATGTCCTCATGGACGAGGTCGGAATAGCTTACCTAACATTCGGTCAGCATCGAGTTCTTACAATTTTCGCTTAAACAATGTTGTACATTCTAGAAAAAAATAACTATGATAATTATTATAATATCCAGCTTTACACAGATTTCCTTTAGTCTGACACCTGTGAACCCTCCTTCTCACAGAAATATCAAGACCTTTCTTGTGAACAGTTTGTCAGATCGTTAGTACAAACACAATACTTATTAAAAATTCTCTAACGTGGCAGTGAACCATCCTTCTCACATGCCATAACCGCATTGCTAGTGAACCCTCCTTCTCACAAGCGTATGTAAACATATATAGCAACACCGGCAGCGAACCCTCATTCTCACATACCGTAGTAGCTCTACATGTGAACCCTACATGTGGCGGCTACATGAACCCACGGCAACATTCGATCGGCAGCTACCGTGGTTCTACGTTTGCTTTTTATGCCTGACAACCCTGGTATAGCGGCAATTACGTAGCGGTCGTTGCCCAATTCTTTGTCCATCGTTTTGAAACGCAGTCCTCGTAATTTTGACAAGTTCCCCTTCCACGTAAACACGGGCTGGACGCCGTTTTCTGTCATAAGTCTGTTTTCGTTTTACCTGTTCCTCATCAATATGGTATTTAACACATTCCCGTAAAATTCTGTATCTAAATTTTCATTATGACGTACAATTTCATTTAACCTAGGATCAACTTCGGCATTCATTTTGGTCCCAAACATGACTTTAGACGGCGTCCTTCCCGTGGTTTTATGGAGGGTATTATTAATGCCCCATTGAATCATCCCCACTTTATCATCTCAATCTTTGTCATCGTAATTAAGATTTTGTGCTTTAAGGCAATTCAAAATAGTGCGGTTATACCGCTCAACCTGTCCGTTCGAACGTGGACAAGCGACTGCATTGAGGATATGTCTAATACCTTTATCTTGACAAAATCGTTTAAACGCGTGTGACGTGAAACATGTACCACGGTCACTAATAATACGATCAGGGTTCCTAAACATGAAGAATATATCTTCTAATATCGTGAGTGCTGTAAGAGTTTTAGTATTACGCACCGGTTTAATGACACCAAATTTAGTAAATCCATCAACAATCACTAATAAATAAGAATTTCCGCGCTTTGAGCGTACAAAAGGTCCCAAGTGGTCCACGTGAATAGTGTGAAAAGGCACCTCCACTTTATCAATAGGATGCAAGTGACCTTCATTATTTGTAACCCGTTTTGTATAAGCACACTCAATACAAGCTTTTACATATTTTTTTATAAATCTGGACATTTTAGGAAACCAGTATGTTTTCTTTATTCGCTCTAAGGTTTTTTTCTACGCCTAAGTGCCCGAAATCATCATGGTTGATGCGGCAAAGTTGCCACCTAGCCCCTTTTGGCACCACCCATCTCAAATTTTCTTTATCTCCGTTTAGACATTTAAACAGTTTGTTGTCCTTAACAGTATAAGTGTCCCTAATATGTTTCAAACTGTCAGCGTCAATATCCGACTCAAGTATATCACGTATACGACGTAGTTCAGAATGTCCTAATTGGAGGGTATGTAGCCAGTCTTCACTACTAATCGATAACACACTAGGGTATAAGTCCAACTCAACTGAGTCGCCCTGAACATCTGTTGGGCTTCGCGATAGTGCATCTACGTGTGTCATTTTTGTACCTGCACGAAATTCTATGGTACATTAAAACTCTTGTAACTGCAACCACCAGCGTGCTATTCGTAGAATCATATCACGCTTTGAAAATGTAGAGCGCAGAGCACTACAATCCATAACAATTTTGAAATTCTTACCTAACAAGTAAACACGGAATTTCCTTAGCGAACACACTACGGCTAGGGTCTCCAGTTCAAAAACGTGAAAGTTCTTCTCCTCTGGAGATGTCTGGCGGCTGTAATATGCTACAGGCTGAAACGATTCACTAGCTCGTAATCGTTGTAGTAGTATTCCACTGACTCCAATCTTACTAGCGTCGATGTGTAATTCTGTGTCAGCTTCTGGGTCGTAAATGGTTAGTATTGGTCTATCAACTAATCTATCCTTGAATAACCTGAACGAAGTCTCTTGTTCTTTACCCCACGCCCAATCGGCATTTTCTCCAACAGCATGCTCATCGGGTGAGCCAGCATAGCAAAATTTCTTATAAATTTTCGAAAGTATCCAACCAAAAACTGGCGCACTGAGTGAACACTGGTAGGCCTGGGGAAATCTAAAACAGATTGGATTTTCTGTCTACCTGGTCGTACTCCATCAACGCTAATTTCGTATCCCAGATACAAAATCCTATTTTGTAAAAAGTACATTTAGTTAGGTTTAAAGTTAAGTTTGCCTTATCTAGCAGCTGCATCACGCGCTCAAACCTCTCCAGACAATCAGTTACGGTCCTCCCATAGATAAGCACATCATTAATGTACACCACTGCTTCAGTGAATCTAGCTGATCCTAAAACCTTGTTCATCATCCTCTGAAAGACGGCAGGTGCGTTCGCCAATCCGAACGGCATACGATTAAATTCGTACTGTTCATCCGGTGTTACAAAAGATGGATGTGAAGAAACATCTGGTCGTTCATGTAGCTGCTTCACCACTTGTACTTTTACAACCCTGCCCAAAATTTGCCCCGCTGGCAACGAACACGATCCACACAACGGAGTAATATAAATATAAACGAGGCTATTCCTGACTTGATATATACCACCTTGATAATACTAATTGCTGACCTGGCTTCCCTATGACTTTACCATTTAGCAGAATATTTCCCTCAGCAATGGAATCTGTCTGGGCTTTAATAACAACTAGACCCTGAATGCCAATGTTTGTAAAAACTAATACGATGACAGATATATTCGGAGACTCGTTGATTTGAGGCAATGTATGGTCACTGTTTATGTCAAAGAACTTTAAATCTTCTGAGTCTTTATACACGGCAATGTGTGACTGCTCCGTATAGATATGTCCTATCAGAAACGGAGTATCCAAAAATCTATCTTCTACCACATGACATATGACATGAGCCCTGACGTCATCAATACTTATATCAATGCCAACGCTACCCTTAGACAATATTATTGAATTACCAAAACCCTTCAAGGGTACAGGTGCATCGTCATGTGCCACACCCAATGAAGAGGCTGCCGACTCCGTCATCAACGTAACCTGACTATCGAAATCCACAAAACATTCTAGTAAGACGCCATTTACGATACCTTGCTTAATAAATTTTGAATGTGATCCCGACGTTATTATACGCATCGTCTTTTGTGTACTTTCACGTTTACCATCGTCCTGGCCAATATAGCAAAGCTCAGTCTTGTGACCAAACCTACGACACTTTCCACACTGAATCAAGGGCTTTGGGCACTTGAGATAAGGGTGTCCCTTTTCTCTACAGTTAAAACAATACAAGTCACTGCGTGAACCATTATTTGATTTAGTTAATCGATTATTTGAACCACCCAAGCTACTGTTTGTCGAGTTAGGTAAAGATATTAATATTTTTTAAATTTATACGATCAAATGATAGTGAGGGTTCTTTGATACTCATAAGAAACTCTAACAGTTGATCAGGTTGAGTACACCGTATCGCATTAGCACTTGATCTGATAGTTTTATCACCTAGACCGTGTATTATACACTCAACAGCGCGCTTGCCGTCAATGTCACATCGGTTTAACAAAGCCAATTTCTCGTAGTAATATATTTCTAATGGTTCATTAAATTTGCTCTTACGCCTAAGCACATCCTCCAAGGACTGTGCCATAATTTTGTTCAAATGGGAAAACGCTTATTAGTTTTTGTTGCCACTCACTCCTACTAAATAGTATAGAATTTAAGCTCTCATACCAAGTCTTAGCCAGTCCTTGCAGTTTTTGCATAGCAAAATGAATAGTGGTCTTTTCGTCCCATTCGTAAACAGTGGCACATTCGGTAACCTTTTTAATCCAGATATCCACTCGTTGACTCTTCGAAGAAGGGTCAAAATCAGGTAAAATATTTTTGTGGTTAATATTACTACTATTACTTGTCGAGGCCACTGGAGACGACTGGTTTTGCCACTGTTTCTTACTAAATAAGTTTAAAAGATAACAAATATCTTTAGAAGTAAACTACTATCCGATCGTTTAAGCCGTTGACTAGAAGATGCACGGTTCACAGCATCTGGTGTTCCACGGGGCCGTGGCACCTCCGGAGTATGCCTCGGTCTCGCCTCAGGGCAGCAAGCCCGAAGAGGGCTCCTATCGCGAGCATCCCCTTCGTGTTTCTTGGAGTGATGATGAATGTGACATTCATCATTAGCCCGGGAACTCCTACGTGAACTACGGTGTCTTTAGCTGCGGTCCCTACTTAATTCGCTCTCAAGAACTCGCAGACATTTGCGCTGCTGACTAACCTCACGCTCGAGGTCCCTGCTGCGTCTACCTACTGGCTTGGGTGTAAGTACACAATTTCGGCTGCGACTGCCTCGGCTCTCTCTTCGGGTCCGGCTACGGCCTCTATCCGATACCGGAACTACGCTGCTCCCACTAGGCGTCCTCAACCGTCGCAGGGGAGACTTATTGTGCTCCATTGCTCTAGAACTTTTAAATGTCAAGTATGTAGCAATTCAAAAATATTTCTAAGAGATGATGGAGGTCTATTTTCTAGTGAAAGGTCCTTAGCCACTTAATAAAAAGATAAAATGATACTAAAACCTGTGACGACGTGGTTACTTTGGTGTGACAACAAAGTCCGTTGTATCTCGAAAACGGCTAACCGTAGCTCAAAAATAACCAAATTTTGGGGCCCCCTTGTACCACACGAGTAAGGCCCGGAGCCCAAGGTCAACCCTCGAAAGTTTGACCTTGACCTTAGATTAAATGTAACCTTTTACATATAAGCAACCACTATCTCGAGTGCGTATTACTCGTATCTCGAATCACTTTTATGAGCATTACAGCTAGGTGACCTCCTGTCTTATGTCTACATGTTTCTTTTCACGCAGGAAGGTAAAGACATCAGCGTATACTAGGGAGTAAATTCCTATATTGGAGGGTACTTTAAAACACACAATTAAGGAACACAAATTACATACAGACTTAGAACAATTACTGGATCGCGCAAGGAGCTGCGCTGTGTGGGAATCGAACCCACAGCACTCGGATGGATTCGGTATTTAGCACACTACCTGAGTTAATTATTTTAATCCGTGCAGTGTTTCGAAATTATTATAAAATATAAGTATTGTACCCTCACACTTTAACCAGGATATTATTATGTATGTAATCCCACTTCTGAAATGTAAGAACTCACGGGCCGATAATGGAGGAAATAAAATAAAGTAGACTTACATGTATCTCCAGAAATAATACTGATATATTTTCTCCTCTTTCCTTATGATATAAAATCACAACAACTTTTATCGTAAATCGTCTGAACTCGACGCTGGTCCAACCAAATATGATTTCCAACAACCCTCCGTTTTAAAAACGCGACAATCGATTCAGTGTTGCCAGTACAAATCATCAAAAAGATGCTAATTTTATTGAGTGAATTGGGAAGTATTTATTTTTTTATTGTAAAACCTAACAATATGTTATTTCAACGGTTTCATCTACCCACAGTATATGATTTTACAAAATTTTTGGTTTATTTATTTTAACCCACCTAATATTCGTTTAGAAACACAGTGAAAATATCTACTTCAAATGTTTATGCATACAATGTATGAGACTTTAAATTTGTATATTAAAATGAGTATAATACTCCTCTTTAAATTGTAAAATTTTTGTTTTTATTTAGTGCTCAAAAATTCTACCACAAACTACCAATTACTACCAGTAAGAAGACAATCTTGGTTATTAGTTTATATTATTAAATATATTGATTTTGCTAAAAGCTAAGACTAAGAAGCTACCACCGGATCGGAACGCGGCCTGACTGAGAAAGATCCGGCCAGAAAACTCAGTAGGCAACAACTGTTATGGATTATTAACTTTTGTACGGAATTACTGAGATCTAATAAGGTTTAAATTTTAAATTTTTTATAAAAGGCAAAAACTAATCACTACTGTGGGTTTTATCTACACAATAAGCGCTAACTGTGTCTTGCAATCTTGTGGTGTGCCTTCTTGTATTCTGTTTGGTGAGGCCTATCACAGGATTCCAGCTTGATGGTAAGACCCAGCCGTCTTCTCTATTGAAATTGGGATGTTTCTTAATTTCAATAGCCTCACGTATCATTCTAGGGCGATATCGATGTTCTTTTGCGAGGATTTGAGGTTTGTCAAACCTAATGTAATGGCGGGTGTGGTCCTGTGTGTGCTCACAAATTGCAGACTTTGTATAGCGACTGTGCTTCACATCAGCTATGTGTTCTTTGATCCGCGTTGTTATGGATCTCTTTGTTTGTCCAATGTAGGAGAGACCACAATCACAATCCAGCAGTAAAAACCCTGATACCACCTTGTGCAAAGCCACCTAAATTGTATGGGTTGCCTAAGATACACAAACCGAACGCACCACTACGACCTATTGTAAGTCAGATCGACTCACCTACTTATAAAGTCGCTCAGCTACTGGCCAAAGTTCTCTCTCAACTCCGAGGACACACAGATGCGTTCATAAAGGACTCATACCATTTTGTAAGTGAGATTAAACACCTTCATCTCGCTAACAATGAAACTATGGTGAGTTTTGATGTCCAGTCACTTTTTACCTGCTTACCCGTGGAAGACTGCATCAGAATTGTATCTAAGAAACTATCAGAGAACAACATACCTATGGAATACGCTGAACTGTTAAAGTACTGCCTCACATCCGGCTACATTATGTGGAATGATGGCTTCTACAAGCAAGTGGACGGAGTGGCCATGGGTTCGCCAGTCTCTCCCGTTGTTGCCGACATATTTATGGAAGACTTCGAGGAGACTGCCCCAAAAACCTCACCTGTGGTCCCCCGTTTCTACAAGCGGTACGTAGATGACACTTTTACTATATTACCATCTGATAAAGTAACCGTATTTCTAGACCATCTGAACTCCATTAATCCTAAAATTCAATTCACTATGGAACTGGAGTCAAATAACTCTTTAGCTTTCTTAGATGTTATGGTAATCCGTAACCCCAACAACACCTTGAGTCATACAGTGTATCGAAAGAAAACCCATACCGATAAGTACCTGAATGGAGAGTCTCACCACCATCCTTCACAGTTAGCTACCGTGTCTAAATCTTTGTTTCAGAGAGCACAAGGAATCTGTGATGAAGAACACCTGGCTGGAGAGTTGCAGCATGTAAAGAAAGTTTTACATGCAAATAAGCTGCAGGTTCCACGCCGCCGTCACAGAAACCGAGTGTAGCCACCCACAGTTGAGCGCCTCCCTGCAGTCCTGCCCTATGTTAAAGGAGTCACTGACAAGATTGGCTACATTCTTAAAAAAGCTTCAATTAAAACCTACTATAAGCCACTCAAAAGAATTAGTCAATTTTTACCACCAGTCAAGTGCCATATACCCTTACAGGATGCAGGAGTATACAAGCTGGATTGTGATTGTGGTCTCTCCTACATTGGACAAACAAAGAGATCCATAACAACTCGGATCAAAGAACACATAGCTGATGTGAAGCACAGTCGCTATACAAAGTCTGCAATTTGTGAGCACACACAGGACCACACCCGCCATTACATTAGGTTTGACAAACCTCAAATCCTCGCAAAAGAACATCGATATCGCCCTAGAATGATACGTGAGGCTATTGAAATTAAGAAACATCCCAATTTCAACAGAGAAGACGGCTGGGTCTTACCATCAAGCTGGAATCCTGTGATAGGCCTCACCAAACAGAATACAAGAAGGCACACCACAAGATTGCAAGACACAGTTAGCGCTTATTGTGTAGATAAAACCCACAGTAGTGATTAGTTTTTGCCTTTTATAAAAAATTTAAAATTTAAACCTTATTAGATCTCAGTAATTCCGTACAAAAGTTAATAATCCATAACAGTTGTTGCCTACTGAGTTTTCTGGCCGGATCTTTCTCAGTCAGGCCGCGTTCCGATCCGGTGGTAGCTTCTTAGTCTTAGCTTTAAGCAAAATCAATATATTTAATAATATAAACTAATAACCAAGATTGTCTTCTTACTGGTAGTAATGGGTAGTTTGTGGTAGAATTTTTGAGCACTAAATAAAAACAAAAATTTTACAATTTAAAGAGGAGTATTATACTCATTTTAATATACAAATTTAAAGTCTCATACATTGTATGCATAAACATTTGAAGTAGATATTTTCACTGTGTTTCTAAACGAATATTAGGTGGGTTAAAATAAATAAACCAAAAATTTTGTAAAATCATATACTGTGGGTAGATGAAACCGTTGAAATAACATATCAACCTTGGACGTCTATCATCTAAGTCCACCCGTGATCATGAATGCTGTAAAGTATTCGAAACGTCGGGATAGGAGTAAAATCAAGTAAACGCGATAGATTCCGTAAACGTAGTTTTATTTCAAAATATTTTACACTAATTAAAATTTTAGGACACTATTAATCCGGCAAAAGTACTACTGCCTTAGTACTTACTGCGTTTATTAGTAAGGCAGTTAAAGTTTCACACCAAAATAGCGTCTAAGTTTAAGGCGTTACATTTATCCTACTTCCTAATAATATTATGAATTTGAAAATATGTGAAGATGTTTGTATGTTTGTCCATCAATTACACATAAACTACTGAACGAATTTGGGTGATATTTTTAAGGAAATATAGATGAGACACCGGATATCTTATGTTATTGTCATAGAGCGGTTTTACTAGTGGTAGATCGGTGAAGAACTCACAGAAGATCAACGTGAAATAACGGTATATACTTCTGCCGTCCCACTGAAGTAGTGTACATATAATAGTACCAGTGGCCCGCCAACACAGGCGGAGAGAAGACACACAGCGGGTATATTTAGTGGGTGAAGGCCCCACACGACCCTGTTCGTTACCCCGAACTACAGGATGTGCGGTTAGGTACATTTTTTCCCACCTTAAAAAAAACAATATTTCTGCCGTTCTGTTTCGTATTGCGAGTAAGAGTGTCGAAGGTCCGGAACCCCCTCCCTATCCTTTCCTTAATATCCTTCAGATCCTCTCTTTATTATCTTCCTATCCTCTGCTTATTATCAGTCCTATCCACTTCCTATCCCCTTCTTTGGAAGTGGCGAATACGCGCACACATAAAAATATATTTTTCTACTCTCATGCTTCTTTCTGCATACCCAACTCTTTTAAATTTTGTGACAAGCACTGCGTTATGTACCTATTGTGACGCGTGCCGTCTGGCTGACGAAATGTTGTCCAAAGGCTCCATTCACTGTATTTCCCGCATTTACTTTTCTCTGTATATCAGTGGTGTACCTTCCATCCCTACTTTTAAATATTTTTTAAGCATATGAAATGCGTAGCCATCTAAATTAACACAATGGAGATGCAGGTTCAAATCCTGCTCGTAGCTGTTTTTTTTTTAAATATTCGCTTTATAATATCTAGTAAGGATTTTTCAACAATTTACTGTCCTATAATCAAAGTACTATTAAACCACAGGAAGGTTTAAGCATAGCTATTAATTTACAATTCTAACATCGGGAACAAGTAATTGGAACACCAGCTGCTAAATTGCAATTCATATACTGTCATTGGCATTTTGTTAAATATTTATCAATACTGTAAAAGAGTTTGTTTTCACGCTCTTGAATATATTTCTGTTTTCAAAATATTTGATTACTCTAAACACAAAGTGAAAAATGTGAAATCGAAAATAACAGTCACGAGCAGGATATTAGGAGGTTATTTTCGATTTCACATTTTTCACTTTGTGTTTAATGTATAGTGCTAAGCATGCCAAATGCTAAAAATATATATAAAAATATCTAAATATTTGATTACTCGTTTACAAAGAGCCCTACATCGATCTGGGATAATACCATCCATTTCCAAACGATTTTAAACTGGCTTACCTTAGAATTACAACTTAGCCGCACCTGTACGGCGAGGCGAACAGCCTTATTTTAATATTGAACCCAAAATTCCACCATATATAATAATTTTTTGAAGTGAAAATTTCATTATATGTTTTTATTTAAAAATCGATGAAACGGAAAAGTGGCTCTATAAAGAAACAAACATACGAGTATACATCTATAGGTCATAGGCCTGCGAGATAATAAGATAGAAAACAGATTTCACGCCTCTGTGGCGCAGCGGTAGTATGAGCGATTGCTGATCATGAGGTCTCGGGTTTGATCCCCGGGTCGGGCAGTGTTATTGGCTTTTTCGTAAAAAGAAAAATTCTCAGTAGCAGCCTGGAGTTTGGATATGTGCCCGGTAGACGGCAAAAGGCTCGCCCCCTATTACGTGAGACTTAAACAAGCTGGTGAACCGTAGGTGTGTAAATACACCTCTGCCTACTCCTTCGGGAAATACAGGCGTGATGTTATGTATATTTGGGCGATACGATTTTATAGATCTCTCTCTACTAGAACTCAAAAATGTTCTGAATGATACTCTGTAACGCAGAGACGCTACGTTAGATGGAGGAATTATTCTTTACCATCTCAATCGGTTTTGGTGTTTTGAATAGATTTTGATTCTTGTAGTTTATAAAAAAATTGAGATATGTAGGTACCAACAATACGTGACGTTACGTACGTACGTTACGTTTACGTTTATCAGCAATTACTGTCGCATGTAAAAGGCTTTCAACGCCAAAAAAGCATTAATATTCAATCTGCAACAAACAATTTATCACTGTTATAAAGTAAATAAAAATGTCAACATCAACATGAAGGTGGTCTTGCTTACAATTTAACATCGAGACAATCGGATGTGGTTGACATCATTGTGCTGGCATTGACGCCATGACAGTTGACACGTCCTGTCATATACGTGGATGGAATGTTTAGATCACGCAGGTATTCCATCATCACTTAAGCTTCCTGGATATGCCGGCTTTAACGCTAGGATATAAACGTGATTTATATATCAATGATTATTTAATTATAATAGATAAGCTATCCATTTACGACTATTACAATAAAATTAAATTGTTTATAATTTACAGAAATTTTGGAGATCAGTTCGACTCTGCCTTTTTTCAGAGGCGGAAAGTTTTCCTATCTATAAACTGTCGTTCAAGAAAACGAGAGGCTCGTGTGGGACCCACTCCCACTGAAATAACCTGCCGTGTGCCGTCTCTTCGCCTCTATAGGTGTTTTGAATATGATTCTCCACTAGGATTCAATTGTTGTATAATTTCTGACGTTAAGAATAGATTTTTTGAAGTGAAAGCTTCTTTTAGCGCGGTACGCATATTTTTAGATGAGATAATATCTCTGGACTCGCGACACCGTTACGAGACGCAGCTATAGTGAGTGCATTGGAAATTAAATTTGACACACTTCCCGATTTCCGATTGAGCTGAAATTTTACACCCATATGTATATCGCGTGACAATGCAATATGATGATGATATGGAGCTGATCTGATGATGGAGCTGGAAGGTGGTCAAAGTAACTCTTATAATGAAACGACGCAACCCCATCGAGTTTGGACTCGTTTGATTCGTCTTGATAAGTACTTTGTCTCTAGATGGTATCCACGGTCTGATGATGAAGCTGGAAGGTGGCCATGCGAAACTTTAATGAAATGGCGCAACTCCATCGAGTTAGGGCTCGTTTGAAGTGTCTTGACTATTACTCTAGTCCTAGATGATATCCAGGGTCTGATGATGGAGCAGGAAGGTGGCCACAGTAACTCTGTAATGAAATGACGCAACCCCATCGAGTTTGGAATCGTTTGATTCGTCTTAACGAGTAAAGTACTCGTCTTTAGATGGTATCCAGGGTCTGATGATGGAGCTAGAATGTGGCCATAGGAACTCCGTGATAAAACGACATAACACCATCAAGTTTGGGCTCGTATGATTCGTCTCTAGATGGTATCCAGGGTCTGATATGGAGCTGGAAGGAGGCCACAGTAACAATGTAATGAAACGACCCGAACCCATCAAGTTTATATTCGTTTAATTCGTCTTAAGGAGTACTTTGTCAAGTTATGATCATTTTTTTTTAATGCCTGAATGAATAATTTTGATTTACAAGTTTTAATCTAAGATCGAACAATTAATTTGGATATCTAAAAATAACAACTGTTTGTTTATAGTTTTAAGTTTTCACTTCTGTCGACAGTCCTTAGACTGCTTTGATTTTTGATTCATTTGTTTATGGTGGCACACGAGTCATGTGACCCGTGGCTCGTGTGATGACTGATGGTAAACGATCACTGATGGACTCAGTAATACCAGGAGTATAGCCAAACTGCTGCCCACGGTAAGGTCCGGCCACTACTCTTATGAGGAGTGGGAATAGGTCAGCTATATTCCTTTGTAACTGAAACAATTTGAGATGCTTGTTTGTTACAAGGAAGATGGTTGTACTGATCCATTCAGGTATAACAACAAGCATTGAATAATTTAGATATTTTTAGCATTTGACATGCTTAGCCATATACATTAAATATATCACTTGAAGGTAAGCAGTCGTAGGCGATGCTAGTAATACGCTAATTTCCCGTGTTGCCACCTGGGGGTTATTTCATAAGAGGTTGAAAGGATGGATGGTAGATAATGTGGAGAATATTTGGAACTCCGGTGCTCTCACTCGTATCTCTCAGAAAGGGAACAGATTCCTACTGTTACATTAACGTTAATTTACTCTGATAATTTGCGTCTCTCATTTCATATAAACTCCTTCCGCGTCCATGTGGTGATGGACTATGAATACAAATCCCATTCAATTCCGCGGGTGTCGTATGAAACGACTAAGGAGAGTAAGCAAATATCACGTATTACTGTGGTAGAGTTTTGTACCAAGTGGACGTCGTCTGCTACCATATGCTATGAGAAACTCCAGTCGATTTAAATTATTCACTTGTTACCAGATCTGTGATGCTAGTGAATTGAGGTCCTTAACCTGTGACAAACATTACCATTCAGGGCACCCGCAAAGGCAATGTATCTATTAGAATTCGGTGCGCACGCGCGGGAACCATTCTACATAATATGTACGTAATAATATTAGATCTAGGCAATAAAATTTTACGACTCTCTGGTGCATTTTGCGGCATCGTATATTAGCTTAGTCGTTTTAAATTGCTGAGTACTATATCCGGTAGATTTATGTCTCTATTAATTTCTAACCTGCTTGTTGTCAATCATGAAATCTATCACGTTTATTAAACTTAATATATAATTTAATAATAACCATGAATGCTGTAAAGTATTTGAATAAACGGGATATTATAACATTGGGTAAACGCCATAGATTCCGTAAAAGTATTTATTTCATAATATTCGCTTTATTAACATAAAATATTAAGTTATTTATTAGTTATTAGTGACATATATAACTTTAAATGACAATTACAACCAAAAACAACCAAAGAACAAATTGATGAAAACAGCATTGAAATTCAAATGAAGAATAAATTGAAATCTCGCATCCTTTCAAATCATCGCATTAATTATTAACAGGCGAAGCCTCGGTAAACTGCGATGTCTATTAGACGGCCCTAAAACAATAAATAAGTAGGTATTATTTTGAATTGTAAAAGGAGGATTCTTGTATCTTTAAATTCATATCATATCTTAGTTGGTGGAGTCGTAGGTTACCTAAAAAGAAAATGTTTTTAGCGATGAAGCTATAAAAATGTTGATTCTCAGATTTCTCAGGCTGCTAAATCATTTGTTATGTAGTATACCTATCAGTTATTATAAAAATAGCTATGGAAATATTATAAGCCTAAGTTAGGTATCTATATATTGTATATTGCAATATATTGGCTTTTATTTGCGATATTTCAGTTTTTTTGGCTCAAGTACAATAACAGTAAAAATAAATGAAGAAACTTTCTAAAGAAAAACTAAACATTCCAACAAATCACTACGTTAAATCAAGCCAAAATACTAAACACAAAAAAAAAAACAAGAAAATTTATTGTTTATTTATGTACCTACTTAAATTCATTCGCAGATTAACAAGAGCAATTTGAAATCGATTAATTACCACGAAATGTTCCAGATATATACAACGAAATGTTCCAGATATTATACAACAAAATGTTCCAGATATATCGAACTTTGATAAATTCAGATGCATTCAAATGAACTGCAAGTTTAGTAGTGTCATTTCAAAATACCGCAGAACATAAAAAGATTTCATTCCGTTGCGAGGCTAATTAAAACACAAAGGATTTTCAGCTGACAGAACAAAACGATACACGCAGTGTGCACTGAACGACGGCGACGCTTTAAATAGTTGAGTCTGTAATTATTATCTACCACGAGAAAACTGACGCTATCCAGCAAGTTACACCTTATTGTAACGCCGCAAAACATGAATATATTGGAATAATTACAATCATTTCAATACATTTAAGTTTTGTGTATTAATAATGTCGCCAAAATTTTGTTTAGTTTGATTTTATTTCCGGCCTTTCATAATTTATCAACTGCGTCACGCTACATCACATAGTACTAAAATAGCAAACAGGACAAACTCGGACTGTAATCGAAAGACAGCATCAAACGACAACACCATTTTGTTGCTTTTTGTCCTGATGCCATTATATGGATTGATTTACAGAATGCATGGTCCTTTGAGATATAATTGACTTAAACTAAGAATGCATATTGCCGCTTTTTATATATAAAAAAAAGTTTGGAACAATATTCGAAAGTCAAAAGAATTTCTTTTGATATTAAAATATCAAAGCAAGGCACTACTCGTGAATTGTTATTTTAAAACATCGGGGACGTTTACGATGTTAAAACGTGTGTCTTTTTCACTGAACTTGCCCATCAGAGAAGTAATAAAGTTTGGCCAAAACGTTAAAGACGTCACGTGAGCGCCGACAGGGCAGTGATTAATGACCTGCGACATATTGTTACTCCCCTTTTCCTCGCAGTCCCCTCATATCCAAAACCACTAATTCTGACATTGATACTTCTATCAGTTATACATATTATACTTAAAGCTGAAACACGAACAAAATTTGTTAATATAATATTAGTTAGTGCTAATAATTCGCCAAAATAATGCCTATACTTAACTTAATAATAAAATCCATCTAATTTCTTACAATAAAATGTAGCATGTTGTATATGAACTTATTATATATACGTAGAAAGTTATAATTCTTCGCAAATTGCATGTACAGTGTACTCGTACAAACAATAGATGTGAAACGAAACACATTTTTATAATCTATTATTTTATTATTATGATCTAATTAGTTCATATTTTCTTCAAATTCTACAACTATGCTATATTTTGTATGGAACAAAGAATGTACCTACGTTAGGATAATTCTCTACACTACTACACTCCCAATCTTCATTCCTCTATCTCTATTGTATAATGCTAACAGTATCTAATACCAGAATCAGACTGCTGGTGCTAATAATATGCTGGTGCTTAACTCGTAGTGTATATTGTATATATTATTCTTGTTTAGATATTTTTATATATATTTTTAGCATTTGACATGCTTAGCACTTAACTTATAAAAATATCTAAATATTTATAGAGTTTGCGTCATTATTAGGTAAAAATTATAATTGTAAAATTAATTTTACCTGGTCGGTACAATGTATGAAAATACTGCCGACAGATGGCGCAGGCGTCACCCAAAGACGTTAAGTATGAATGTGTTATTCTTGTTGTTAATTAGGTATTATCTCAATGACCTACTCTCTCTTTATTCCTATTAACTAATCGCATTCCACCTTACATCTTCACTCGTTATCCATCCGTCCATCGATCAGCCTTTTAACGTCCACTGCTGGACATAGGCCTCCCCAAGAGAACGCCACAACGAGCGGTCCCGTCATGGGGGATAATGCCGTAATCGCCACGCTTGGCAGGCGGGTTGGCGATCGCAGTGGATGTTGTTAATACTCGATGGAGTGCTGCTGCCCACTCCCTCGGTATTGCCTCAGTCGGCTCTTACGACTCCCGTGGATAGGGAGGGGTGGGACAATTCTAAAGCCGGCCCCACACGGCCACTCGTTATCACTAGACTCTTATCAGCATTGTTTGGCTGTGGTGTTTTTCTGATTAGCCGTGAATTTTATCTGCAAAATGTTATCTCAGTCTTAATTTTGATAAATTAATGATCACCTAAAAAACATTACCTATACCTAACAGAAATTATATGGTATATCCACAAATATAGCTTATGTTAGAGTGCCAACTTCAAAAGATCAAGCCGAATAACTTGCTTTGATTTTGCAGATATTTAACATTGTTTTCTTATATTTATTATTTAACATTGTTTTTTGTTCCGTGTGGTGACGGATTAAGAATACAAGTGTCATCACCCCATTCTTTCCCACGGGTGTCGTATGAGGCGACTACAGGAAGTAAGCAATTGTTATCCATTGCATGACTGGTGGTAGGGCTGGGTACCGGGTGGGAGTACTCACTTGGTATCAGCCCGAGCGGGTTGGTACCACCATCTCCCGTGTGACCGGCCATGAAGCACGTCGTTGCGTTTTGTCTGTAGCAGGAGATAGCCGTTTATATTTCATATATGTGAAATGAATTGGTGAGCAGTGGCTTGACAATACTCTCGGTATATTCGAGTCCATGGGCGGCGGTTACCATTTAACATCAGATGGACCGTGGCTCGTCTGCCACTAAATGCAATAAAAAAAAATTGTCAATCTCTCTTTTCCACTTTCATAAATAATTTGATCTAGTAAAGTAGCCGAGTATATCAAGTGCTAAATATACAAATCAGAAAGTTCTTAAAATGTCTAAAGAATTTTAAACTAATTGTTACAATTTCTTGTCACAAATTTAATCCTAACTTTTATAAAGCTGTAACAAAGCTGTGTCTGTCTGTACATTAAATATCTTATATTTGAGAAAAAAATACTGTATTAAGCTATATAAATGCGTCTGAATACAAAACAATTTTTTTAGAATTTTTGTCTGTTTTTTCGTTCGCGCATCACGCAAAAACTACTGAACTGATTTTGATGCAACTTTTTTTATTTGAGAGCTCTTGATTAGATTTAAAAACTGGTATACATTTTATCTCACTACTATATCGGGACCCTTTTTAGGTTATATCTCAATAACCTAAAAACTAGCAGCTTTTGGCTGCAGCGGAGCCGCGGGCAAAGGCTAGTAGGAAATAAATGTGTAACATTTTCGTAGTTTTAATTGGCAACACCAAATAGATTTGAACAGAGCTGAATATTAGTACCGATATTTTTCTTCACGCCAAGCTTTGAAGTTCTAATTTCTGTATTCATTACGCCTAAAATAATCATAGACTATTTTTTGTCGCGTGAACGTACGATCGTCCATCTTAATAAGATATTTCGTATCACTTTCCCCGATTGATGATCTCACGGACGTGGGATGGACAGACATACATGAAAGGATTTCAGAAGTGTCTATTTTCAGTCGCTTTGAACCGACTCGTACACATTTATTTTGTTATTTGTTTTCGCAATTCTCAAGTTGCGCGGTTTTAACTTCCAAGCGGATTGCTGCGACGGATTATGACATTGCTTTTAAAAGGGCTTTAGTTTATTGTTTATTACGATCAATTCAAATAACCATTCTAGATAATAATTAACGAAATTTAATATAAAATTGAGTTCAGAATTACAAAGGCTACGAAGATACTTTTTATATGTAGGTATACATAGGTAATAGATATTAATTTAGATGTTTCCCTTAGACAAGAATAAAAAAATATTATAACTAAAATGTATGTATAAAAATGTATGTACTTACGTTTAAAATAATATTTAACTATCGCAATCGAACAAACACGATCTTACTGTACATTCTGAAAGAACAAATTCAAAAAGAAGAAAAAATGTGGAAAAAGAGAAGTTCAGTTCGAGCTGGTTTCGAACCTTAAAAAACTGATTGGTCAGTGCGATGGCTTAGCGGTCTAGAGCACTTCTCCGGATTGAAAGGGATGCAGGCTCGAATCCCGCCCAGAATAAAATTCTCTTTTTCCACATTCACAAATAATTTGCTGGATCTTACTGTACATAAACAATACTCAATCATAAGGTATACATATTAGATCCTTACATATGAAATTGGCGTTTTGTCAAACTGGCCACTTTGATCTCAAATAGTAAGTTAGGAATTCCAAATTCAAATTTATTTCAAATTTTGGCTTGTGTATTTGTGTTTCCAATTTAGCGATTCATTTGTTTTCGCGCCATTTGATATTCCTTTGACATCGTTCTGTTCACAAAATGAAAAATATTAAAATATCAGATTATTTACAAATATGTGTACCACTGTGGCACTAGCGCCGCAGAAACAGCTAGGAGGGTTAATGATGTGTATGGGGAAGTTACCGTAAGAGAAAATACGGTACGTTTTTGGTTCCAACGTTTATGTCCTGGAAATGTTAACCTATAAAACCAATGATATTTTACAATATCATTGTATAAAACAAGCCTCGTGGGCAGCCGGAGACCGTAGTTGATAATGAAGAATTAAAAGTGATCGTGGAAGCGGATCCATCACAAACCACGTCAGAGTTAGCGGCAGGCTTCGGTGATAAAATTAATTCACTTGAAACAAATTGAAAAAGTGAAGAGGCTCGTGAAATGGGTACCTCGTGAATTAAGTGAAGCAAACCAACAAACACGAGTCGAGTGCTGCGTTACATTACTCAACCATCACAATAACAAGGGGATTTTGAATCGTATCGTTACTTGTGACGAAAAATGGATTCCTGTACGATAATCGGAAACGCTCATCACAATGGTTGAACCCAGAAGAACCGGCCAAATTCTGCACCAAATGAAAGTTGACTGAGAAAAAGGTACTGGTAAGTGTCTGGTGGCCCAGTGCTGGTGTCATCCACTACAGCTTCCTAAGATCTGGCCAGACGATTACGGCAGAACTGTATTGTTAACAATTTCAAACCATGATGGAAAAGCTTGCCGTTAAGCAAGCGAGACTGGTCAATTGCTCTAGCCCACTGCTGCTTCAGGACAACGCTAGACCACACACTAAACAACAGACGGTCGCTAAATTAGAGGAGCTGCGATTGGAATGTCTCTGACACCTACCGTACTCCCCGAACCTTGCTCCAACAGATTACCACTTTTTCCGGAATTTGGACCTTGCAAGGAAAAAATCTATTCCATTTGCTCTCAAAACCGCCTTCAAAGATTTTATTGATTCTCGCTCCCACATTTTTTTTCAGCAAAGGTTTCAATGGACTACCGATAAAATGGCGATAATGCATAAATAATAGGGATGGGCCGAAGTTCGTTTTATATTCGGTTTAACCGAATTTCGGTGGCTTGAACCGAACTTCGGCATTCGGCCGAAGTTCGGTTTTAAATGCCGAACATTCGGCATAAGGAAAAGTTAAGGTTTATACTAAAATTTAGAGAAATCAAATCTGTCATAGCTGCAAAATAAGTCACATTATATACCACTACTCGAAAGTCATTTAAGCATGGTCAGTTGTTTGTTAAACTATAATTATTATAGATAAATTAAAATGTATAAATGAATTGGTTTTTTTCGCAATCCAGGAGTCTATGAATCAATACACCCAATAATTTGAAATAAGATGTCACTCTTACACTGACTGTTTTTTTATTGCTTTACGGCGTTGTCTTTCATAAAAAATACACACAGAATATGACTTGTTACTCCCGGGAAAGCACACACCGAAGTTCGGCCGATTAATTACAATAAGTACATTTAAAAAAAATCGTATTGCTTTTTCCATACATAACACCAATTTCATTTGTAAGGTTATTTGATGGATCGCTCTCCTGACACCCTGTCACAACATCGTAGCAATACTGCACCTTTCTATAAATTCTGATCGAATGATAACTTCTATACAATTTCTAAAATAAAACTCTATGGCGTAGTTTATATATATCGCATATATGTATGATGATCATTTTATCTGCCATTATAATGTAGTTTTCTCTCATTTCGCTCTAACTTCTCTGAAAATTTTTGCTTCGATTGACAGACTGTCCGATTCGGGTAAAAAATATTACTATATTGCATTATTTCCTGGAAGTATCATATTGCACATTTGATGCAGGTAGAACTTGAAACTTGATTCTCATTTACTGACATTGGCTGGTGCCATATCTCATCATTTACATACACAGCATCACTCCTGTATTCCCCGAAGGGGTAGGCAGAGGTGTATTACACACCCACGATTCGCCAGCTATGTTAAGTCCCACGTAATAGGGGGCGAGCCTATTGCCGTCTACCGGGCACATTTCCAAACTCTGGACTGCTACTGAGAATTTTTCTTTTTATGAAAAAGCTCAATAATACTGCCCGACCCGTGAATTGAACCCGAGACCTCATGATCAGCAGTCGCTAACACTACCGCTGCACCACCGAGGCAGTTTTCATCAGTTTTTAGTTCTCATCATTTCATTAGTTAAAAGATAAACGAAATAGTCTGACTAACAGTAAGTTTAAATGTTAAGATAATTGGATAATAAACTCGGAATAACAATTGTCCTACAAAATGGGTAGTTTAACTGGAGCGTGCTCTTCTACAAATATAGAGAGACAAATATAAATAAAGAGGTCATTCAAATTATTAACCATCTGATTCTTTGAATGCAGCTTTGTTAATATTTATATAATGAAATGGCTATATAGTCCTACAAAGTCTTTAGTGGTACATTTTCTCTGTCCCACGCTTGAAAGTTGTCGAATTCACGGACACTTAATAGCTACCTCTTACAAGATTTTTCACTGAGATAGATTTGCCTGTCATCGAACGCAACCTACTCACAAATATTCAGCTTGTTATTAATCACTAAAAAAAATAGGCGGCGACTCTTGGACCATTATTAGTGTTGTTTCTTCACCCTTCATAATATTTCAGTTTGTTATTTCAACAACAACATCTTTTACAAATAATTCCAAAACAGAAACCAGAATTCTGGATGTCAGGTAAACATCACTAAAGTTGGCTGTACGTGACCAGCATCCAATATATTTCCGGTCTGACATCCCAATCACGCTTAACTAATTCCCGATAGGTATGCACAAACTACGAGTAAATGTCACGGGTTCACGCTGTCTGGATATTAACGAGGTTTCGAGACTTACAGCCATACACCATAAAAGCATTCCCATTTTATACTTATCACTTAATAACAAGAGATTATTAGATATTCAACAATATGAATGCCTCTGTGGTACAGCGGTAGTGTTGGCGACTAATCATGAGGTCTCGATCCCCGGGTCGAGCAGTGTTATTGATCTTGTTCGTAAAAGACAAATTCTCAGTAGCAGCCCTTTTTTTTTTGTTAGGCGGGAAAAAATGTTCCTAACCGCACACCCCGTTGTTCGGGGCAACGAACAGGGTAGTGTGGGGCCTGCACCCACTAAAGAAACCCGCCGTGTGCCGTCTCTTCGCCTTTATTGGCGGGCCACTGGAACTGGTTACATTCCTTCGGTGGTGGTTTCAGTAACAGCCCTGAGTTTGGAAATGTGCCCGGCAGACGGCACATTTCCAAACTTCGGGCCCTATTATGTGTTGCTATATTCAACAATGTTAGTTTCTTATATACTTATAAACTGACATTGTCATTCGTGCAAGAACTGTGAAAAAGTTAACAACTTCAACGCTGGACATTCAACATCATGATGTTATTCCGCCCCACTGGCAACGTGTCCCGAAGGCTACCATCATTTGCCACCTTGTATGGTATTACTAACATTTTGTGTTATTGTATCTCAAGATGTCAAATATATCCAGCTATTGGCAATAATTCCTCTATCTATAAAGCTATGTCTATACATTTAAGATATTTGGGAATAAATTAACTTATTAGGGGACTCTGACTCTTCTTGTCGGTTTGTTTGTTTGTTCGGGCATCACATAAAAACTATTGAAATGATTTAGATTTTTGATAGAGCCTCTTGATTAGAATTAAAAAACTGGTATACAACTTATTCCAGTACTATTACAGGAACCTGACATACAACCTAAAAACGAGCTTAGCTTGGTTGCGGCGGAGCCGGTGGTAAAGTCTTGTATTGCCTAAAATCTTAGACAAGGTACATAAATGACAAATTGCACTTTATGCCTGTTAATTTGCCTCGTATTAACTTATGTCCAAAGAATTGTTTTAAAATTTTTTGTTGTCTTTGTAGCTTATCGAACAGCTTTATAAAATTTCTGATTGATTTTAATTTAGTTTAGGGATTTAGTCAATGATGTGCCCATAGCGTCTTCTAGTGAACAAAAAACAATCCAAGTTTGTGGATACACGGTGCGCTCAGTCTTTAAGTGTCTATAGAAATTTTGCGGCTTTATTTCCTTCGATAAATAAATAAATATATCGAGTTGTACCCCTATAACAACAATTTATATCATGTCTAAAGTCTCCAAGGGTATCAATTACATACTGACGCTATCAAGGTGAGAAATTTATAATAAATGTCATAAATCACTTTTATTAGCTTTTCTGGCTGCCATCAAAATATTTACAGTGTACAATCGTATATATCAAAACAGCTGTGACAACCTGGTTATTCGTTCAAATCAAAGGAGCCGCTATCTTTGATCTACCCGAATGAAACCGTTACGCAGGCCGTTATTTACAGCTGAAAATATTAATAAAAGTGTTACAGACTGTGTGTTGTGTACGAATGTTGAGTAATATGACATTGGTTTTTAGTTGATATTTAAACAGGAAGTGAATTGTCTTGAATCTAAATCATAAAACGATTTGATGTACGTATATCTATTGTATAAGTCAAGATATCATTAAGTATCTATATAATACCGCATTAATTGATCGAAGGACACCAAAAACACGCATCGAGCATTACGTCACTCAAACGGCACATGGACCACAGGAATTTTGAATCATATCATTACTTATGATAAAAAATATCTATTTTTCTCCTGTACTGTAATCGGAAGCGATGATCGCAATAGTTGAACCCAGATGATCCGCCCAGAATCCTGCCTTAAGATAAAGTTGACTCAGAAAAATGTAGGGAATATTTGGTGGACCAGTGCTGATGTCATCCACTTCAGCTTTCTAAGAACTGGCCAAACAATTACGATAGATATGCAACAAATGCAAACCATCATGGAAAAGCTAGCCGCTAAATAACTGAGACTGGTCAATTGCTCTAGTCCACTGCTGCTTCAGGACAACACACACATATGCGATCGTTAAATTACAAGAGCTACGATTGGAATGCCCCCTTCATATTCTCCATCCATCCATTCATCAGCCTTTCATCGTCCACTGCTGGACATAGGCCTCCCCAAAATGGGGGTTTTACCATAATCGCCACGCTTGGCAGGCGGGTTGGCGATCGCAGTGGATGTTTTTAGTACACAGGGGAACGCTGCTGCCCGGTCCCCCGGTAATCCCTTAGTCGGCTTTTACGACTCCCATAGGAAGAGACGGGGTGGAGCTATTCTTGGTGCCGGCCGTAACACGGCTTCATATTCTAAATAGTATAATTTAAGTATTTAAACATTATGTTACATCAAATTTTTCAAAATCGTGGGCCACATTTGTTCGCTAGATTCGTCGCTGCCATGCGATAAATTCCATCACAATAAATTATGAGCATGTTACTTCTGACGAACTTGTTAAATAGTCCGAAACGTTACCAAAACTATACAAAAGAAGAGTAGCATAATATATTATCATTTCTTTAAATTTATTGTTTATTAGTTGTATGCTTAGAGAGCGGATACTTATATAAATTTCTTTAAGGATTACTGAAATAAATCGTTTCAGTAACTTGTTTTGTATTCTTTAGCATACAAATTCTAAAATTATTTTGTTTTAAATAATTTTATTCTTATGATGTTTTGAATGTTTTACAACGCAATTCGTTAAATACTCAATAACTTATAAAATCTATTTCATAGTACCTAAACAATGTTTATAAGTAAGATAATATTTTAATACAGGTTTTTAATACATAATAGCCCCATGACATACCTATACTGCCTAGCTATTACAGGTAGTTGTTGATGTCATTGCACTGTCCACCCCAAAGTAAAATGCTCGATGTTACCATTAAGCTATTACTATGAATACTACAGCCCTGTCATCTAATACCAATTACAGTACTATACGTAGCAAAGACAATAACATTGACGTACATTTATGGGCCTCAATTATAGACTATTCGTCGTTTATAAATTCTTCTATTCATAGAAAGTATTCTAGTACAACGGTCCAATTAATTCTCAAAGGGACTATACAAAGGGTAAGTACGTTTAATAGCCGGTTAACGAGGAACCACTTTATTTAGATTGTCTCTGAGTCGACTCCGTGGAGTGACGTTAAAAATCGTCCGACGAATTAAGGTTGTGACACTACCCAATCGATTTACCAATAGATTAAGATTTCTCAAAACAATATTGAAATAAAATTGATGAAAGGCGTAATTAATAATATTATCTTTAGGGAAAGTAAATGAAGATTGTGTACGTATTCTTTGATAGTAGCAATTAATCGATTCTATCTATTTAGAAATCCGAGAATAAAGTCATAAAAACATAAGAGTAAGTTTGTATATATGTAAGAAAGTATCGAAGGTGGCACGTTACTTATTCAAGCAGTGTCGCGGGGGAGGAAGCGGCCGTCACGCGGTGTTCCCTAACAAGACGGAATTAAATACGAATGTATTAGTCCACAGCGTTCTCGTCTTACGCGTTTTAATAATTTAACTTTTATTCACTCGACGCTCTTTCTCGGAACAGACGACGCTGTGACGCGATTTTAGATTAGGATCGACAGCCCACTCGAATAATTTCCTTTAGCATAATATTTCAATAACGCTGGATGATCAAACTAACTTCATATAAAATTTTGTACATGTCAACGTCTCCTTTATTTGTCTTAGACGAACAAATACTACCTACATCAAAGAAACGTATATGGATTCTATAAAAGGAATCGAAAATTTCAAAGACGCGCTTCTTTTGTGGTTTCTGTCTGTACCATTATGTTGAACAAAATATTGAATGACCTCGACGGGCCACGATAAAAATATCGCCGACCGAAAAGTTTAAGGGAAGTAATAAATCTGCTTAATTAGTCAATCCACTGAAAAGTTTGATTAAAAAATCTTTGTGGTTACTAGGTATAACATATAGCGGATGAGGGCTGCGTGGAATATTCAACTTAGAATTGTTGGTGGCATGGAACGTACATAATGAATATAAGATATAAGTATCTTTAAACTCGGAGGAGTTCGCTCGTGCCTTTCAAGTTAATATTGTAATGCTTCAAAAAGATAGCAGAATATTTTTTCAAAAACCTCTGATTCTTAAGTCAGTCCTTATTCCTTGGATTTTTTACGCCCAGGTGTAACGATTAAGTGCAAGCCTTCAATAATTAATTACTTAAAGATTCAAAGGTAATTGACCCTCTATCCTAGCTGATATTATATTAGGTACTGAAACACATATTGTAATTACTCTTACCCACGTTTTATGAAATTCAAACATTATTAACGATAATATAAATTAAATGGATTGAAAGTGTTCATTTTATCGTTTAATGGTACAAAAGGGCATTAAAATCGTGTAGTTCTTGGACATAGTATTCTATGTATGATAAATGTTTAAAACTTACTTTATCGCAAACATTGCGACACGTATCTTCAGCTTTATCGCAGCACGCTGTAATATCTGAAACAAAAAACAATAATGTACAGCAAATGTTCTGGAGCTATGGATTTATCTATATAGTACGCCAGGGATCCATCAGTCTGACACAGCAGCTGTTGCCACCACTACAAAGAACCTATGACAGTAACAGATGATGGTTTAATCTAATTCCTGTTACGTAACCTTTTTTCGTAGTCAATTATTTAGGGGAATTTTATTATGAAGTGAATTGGACAGTATTGTGCAGAAATGAGTTTTATCCACAAAAGCATATATAAATAAAGTTATGCTGATTTCAACTACTTCTGCTTTATTTTTTCAGTGTTATTCGTAGTCTTGCGTTGGTACCATTATGTCATAAAAAAATATATCTAGATGGCAAAATAAAACGAGTTTTTGTTACATAAAAACAGAGATCGATTGCTTGGCATTAAAACCTTAATTTTCTCCAGTTTGTGGGTTGGATCATTTATGCACAACACGGTTCAATTGTTCTAATTTATCTAGTAGCATAATTGTAAAACTTTCAAGCGTAATGTGATCAAAGCCTGGATGGTATAAGTACCTACTACTTTTAGAATTCAGGAACTTTATCAGGTAGTAGGCAACTGAAATACATGTTGTCATAATTATGAGATTGATTAACTCTGACACAGTTCATGTCACCAAACTTTGTAATTATACTGCCTATTTTACTAAATTACTCCCAAGTGGTCTCCAGTTATTTATCTATTTTCATACAGTTCAACTAATTCAAATTTCAACGATAATTTCGCGATATCTATCTTGGCATAACCCGCCAGCAAACGGCAGTTTTCTTATAATATCAATAATATGTTTAAGACATGAGCTGATTTAGTAATATAGTGCAAATAGACTGCACTTTGCATAAAATTATAAATAAATTGCTTTCAATAACATCGAGAAAGCTGGAATATGTTTATTAAGTTGTTGGCAAACAAGTTTAATCAGCCAATCCCCTAGAGCCCTATTTTGTTAGAACCAAATTATAGGAAATATACCAGAATATGTAATAACAAGCTCTAGGTAATACGTTCTAGTTAGGATGTGTTTACACTAAGACCCTAGTATGTACAAAATGTTTTGATATTTTTTATTTTTAATCCTATCTACAGAGTTTACATTTTACGTAAATCCTTAGAATGTACAATAAAAACATGTACACTTGTTACTATTTTTAGAATCACTTTCGCAAATTGTATATTTTACGATTTAATAATTTTACTTAATTATTCCCAGTAAGACAGATTTCACCTTTTAACAATTAGGTACACATGACGGAACGGTTTAGATACCAACGACTCATGTCTTTTGAGTTTATTTCCCACTCAAAAGAATTCTTCAAATTGTTATGCTGAGTCTGGGTGTACGAGTACTTATTGTGCATTAAGTTGTATGTTTTTAAAGTCCCCCGTAATACAAGAATTAGTTGCTAGTGGTTATTGAATAAAAAAAACATTATTAGGTAAAGTAAAATCATTGTGCTCGTGTAGACCAGTGCCAGCAGTCTCGACATAGTTAGCGAATCCATCGCAAACTAACGATCGTTATATAATTACGAAAAAAATCGGTTGCCGTAACGATGTTATCGATAAGTGCAAGTCTGTACAACCGAGTTAACGAACAAAATCGTACATTATCTTAGCTTTACAATGTCGGTATGCTCGTCGCATAACCATATCGCGCCTGTTTTCGAGCATGGTCCTGTTCCTACGATAAATACTCTTCTACCATTTAGATATTTTTTTTTTATATATATTTTTAGCATTTGACATGCTTAGCACTACAAAAACAATTAAGGAATATGGTTTATATACTTTATATGGTTACGATCATAACGAATACTTTGCGGGCTGTCTAAAATGATCGCAATGATAACCGTTACCATTACGATAAATCGTAGTTTGCGACGATTAGTTACGATACCGATAAAAATTGTTATCTGTGACAGTAGAGACTACCAAAACTCGTTAAAATGATGTCGTTAGGACTTTACGACAGATATCGCTAATATAGCGATCGTTATCTATGTCGAGACTGCAGGCACAGGGCGGTTAGGCAGAATCTCATATCTCACATGTCGATCGTATCGTGATCACTGTGATTGGTTGAGAAACCGACCCGTGATGGCACAATAATCCGTTGGCCAATCACGGTGATCTCTCAGCCAATCACAGTGATCATGATACGATCGACATGTAAGATTTGAGATTCTGCCTAACCCCCCAGGTGGCTTAAAATTTATTTCACTAAATCTTATCGACATCGCAATTTTGATTGGTTGAGCGTCGCGCGTCGGTCTCTCTTCCAATCACAAGCGAGACGATACGATGTCGAACGATGTCGATACGATTTAGTGAGTTACATTCCGGCCCGGTCTGTAATAAAATCAGTACGAACCAGCCAGTTCAGCGCCAATACAAATATTTTTGAACGGACAATAATCAGATTACAATCACAACCTCTACTTGGTTGTTGTTTGTAGACGGAGTATGGACGTGACCGTGAGTCTTTGTATAGCAACTTAGTAATTAACAAAAAACACATAAATTGCTAATAATAATTGTGTTTCAAATTTCGTTTTAAAGTGATAATCTTTAAGTTAGATTTACGTGACTAAAAGACAATAATTTTATTATTAAAGTTTTCTTTCATGCTCTTTACGAATAAAACCTCAGTGTACCCGAAGTGAAGGTCTTAACCTACAATATAGTGTAACGATATTTTATGCATATTATTATGCCATTTTATATCTATTACGCTACTCTACCAAGATTATAATGTCGCTAAACCGGATAAATTCATCACATTATTTTATAAAGCGGGGATATACGTAAGTAGTATAATAGATATCGTTGGACATAGCCTGCCTATATCATCGCACTCACCGTATTATTATACGTAAATCCAATCTAGGGATGTAGTAAATATTTGGAATAAAAGGTCAAAAGGTAAATTAGGCATATAAGTAGAAAATTATTTGTTATCTGTTTACAGGAGGCCGTGTGGGGCCGACTTTAGAATTGTCCCACCCCTCTCTACCCACGGGAGTCGTAAGAGCCGACGGAGGAGTGGGCAGCAGGACACTCACACAGCTCCCTCGAGCATTAACAACATCCACTGCGATCGCCAACCCACGCAACGCCACGCTTGGCAGGCCCAAGCGTGGCGATTGCGGCATTATCCCCCATGACGGGACTGCTCGTTGTGGCGTTCTCTTGGGGAGGGCTATGTCCAGCAGTGGAAGTTGAAAGGCTGATGGATGGATGGATGTTTACAAGAACTATTAACAGTTTATTTTTTCCAAAAAATAACACCTATTTGTAGACACTCTTTGGAAGGCACGTTGAGCAGTGAGACCCAACCGTCAAATAACACAGGTTGTCACATGCTGTTACAGGTTGACAGAGGCATGAATTAAAAAATTGACTTCCTTTTTGGAGGTCATATTTTACATTGGTAGAGCCTTTCTTATCCCAGGAAGAATGGGCCGGCACGATCGGGGAAGTACCACCCTCTCACAAAAGATCAGTTTGTAATAACGCCTACCTTTGTGTTTCGTATGGTGAGTGAGAGCGCCGGAGGCCCAAACCCCTACCTATCCTCTCCCTATTATCCTTCGTATCCTCTCCTTAGTATCCTACCTATCCTCTAGTTGTTATCCTTCCTATCCGTTACCTTGGAGATGGCGACGCGCGAGTTATACCTCTGGTGTTGCTAGCATCTATAAGCTACGGTAACCGCTTACCATCAGGTGGGCCGTATGCATGTTTGCTACCCATGTAGTATAAAAATAAAACAAAAACATAAATAGGCAATCGTTCAGTGTAAATTACGGTGAATCATCTAAAACCCAAACAAAGCTTGTCTCAAGATAAGGCTAGAGAGCTGATGGTGGCCCAGAAATTGGATATTAAGTCCAGACTAGTGGATATGCGTACATTCATAAGTAATACACACTAAATCAATCCCATAAACTGTGTTACTCAGTATTGCTGCTGCCCACTAGCTACCATAATTACTAGCTGTCGATTATACAAATAAGATTGTATTCTTTAGAACAAATTATTTGTGACTGTGGAAAAAGAGGACTTTACTGCGAGTGGGATTCGAACCTGCGTCCCTTTCAATCCGGGGAAGTGCTCTAGAATGCTTGGCTTAGCAGTGACGGACGGCCATTCCCAATCTCCACAACACATTTGTCTTTACGACCCATATTATTTTTTCTTTAAAGTAGCTGAGCATGTCAAGTGCTCAAAGATCTCAAGATCAAAAGATTGTACTTATTCTTTATTAAATTAAATGGCTGGCAACCCTAATCGTACCACTCTACGCAAAACGTAGTAGTAAAGACCTATTAATAATTTCCTCTCAATTGCCAGAAGCGAGATAAGGATATTTACTGATCGAATTCCAAGTGAGAGTTTAAAATATGACAAAAGGTGAATCACCGCACCGAAGAACATTGTGCAGTGAATAGTTTGAATATGCAAAATATTGTCAAAGAAAAACAATGGTATTTAAATATTTTTTATATTTTTTTAGCATTTGACATGCTTAGGCATACCTATACAATTAACACAGTGTGAAAATGTGAAATCGAAAATAACAGTCACGCTTGACCCAAGACGTTGGGAATGAATGTATATAGAAATTAGCAGCCCCGTAGAAATTGTCACGATGGCCGAATTGACAAAGTATCTGGGACGGTATTTCAGGATATCTAGGTTCAAATCCTGCTCGTGACTGTTATTTTCGATTTCAAATTTTCACACTTTGTCAAAAGAAAGAAAAACATAAATAATAAAATCCAAGGATACTGAATTGCATAAGCCCATCGCAAGCGCCGAAGTATGCATAAGCTTTTTTTTTTTGTTATATCTCAGGTCTCCGATATAGAAGAGAGATAAAATGTATACCAGTTTCTAAATCAAATAAGAGCGATCAAACAAAAAAGTTTTATCAAAATAAAACCATTATTTTTTGTGTTATACGTGATAAACACAGCTCAAGACAGATGCAATATGTAGGATATTGTTTCTGTTGTTAATCAGCAGCTTGAGAGAGAGAGAGTGTGTGCATTAGATTGATTGGATGTATACAAATAGAAATTCTGTTATGTCTATTACTTATTAGTTATATTACTAGCACACGGCCACGCCGCGTAGCTGTGTCTCAGTTACTGTGAGCTGACCCACAGAATCCATTTCTTCGGGATAAAAAGTACCCCATGTCATTTCTATACATAAATTCGGTCTATAGACCGGATTATATGTATGTAAAATTTCATGATGATACGATAGACGGTGACAGCACATAAAATACGAACAAACAAACATTGAATTTTATATATCAAGCTAAATATAAAAGTAGCCTTGTAGCGTGCTTATATTTGCATGGCACATAAAGGACATTTCGATAGTTTTTTGACCTTGCATATAAGACATCTTATGCCCATTGCTATTTCAATTAAAAAATACGCTTGTCATTAAGGTGTTATTAGAAATTATTTGGGACCAAATAAACATACATATTGCACATACATAGATACACATACATGAACTTTCGTAGACGTGTAAAGATATATAATGCTTACCTTGCGCATTCATACAAGCTAGAGCGACTGCAGCAATTATGAGACTGAATCTCCATAAATTTCCGTTTAACTCAATGCTGGGGCAAGGTTTAATAGTCGCCATATTTATAAAATGAACCAATTTTCTTCTTCACCTGTAAAAAAAATATATATGTTTAATTTATACACAAGGTAATTTTATAGATATTTATTTTAATCTATTAATTGTCATAAGAACATGCTCGCTGCCACAAAAACTGACGGTTAAAGGGTAACGGTATTTATTTTTTGACGGGCCTCGTGGCGTAGTCGGTAGTGTAACCGACTTCCGTGTACGAGGTCGTTGGTTCGATTCCCACTCAGGACAATTATTTGTGTGATGAACACTGATATTAGTACTGATATATATATAATAGATAGAAAACACCCAGACGCGTATGTATTTACAAAAAAAAAATAGTATATGTATTATATCCGTAATCTGGTAAGTACCCACAGCACAAGCGTTAAGCTTAGTTTAGGACCAGAGAACGTTGTGTGAAATGTCCGTGAATATTTATTTATTTATTTTATTTGATATACGAAATATTATAAATGAATAAAATAGAACAAATGTCAGTCAATAAAATCATAATAAAAACTCTGTTACACAATCGCAACACGATCTACCAGGTCCAAATGTGGTTCTAAACCATCCACGGACCTACTCAAATACCCATAGAAAAAGTCTTCAAAATAAGTGCAGCCTTACCCAACCGCGGGGAAGCACAAAAGTAGGGTTATGTGTTGGACCGTATGTAATTATGTATGTATGTTCGTTCCTATGTTCGCTCGTAACTACTAATGCTTAATTATATTTGTACTGCGACGCTTAATTATATTTGTACTGCGTCTGGGTGTTTTCTATCTGTTATAAAATAATATGTATGAATGAATTTACAAAAAAAAAGTAATATATGTACAAATTATTTGTGAATAAAGAAAAAGAGATTTTTAGTAGGGGCGGGAATCGAACCACGCATCTTTTCCAATCCGGGGAAGTGTTCTAAGCCACTGAGCTACCCTACTGACCTTTCGATCATCCCAAATTCTTCATCACATTTGTCTTACGACAAAAGTAGCGGAGCATGTCAATTGCTGAAAGAAATAGATCTAAAATGAAGTAATATATGTATTATATCCGTAATCTGGTACCCATAGCACAAGCGTTAAGCTTAGTTTGGGACCAAAGGCCGTTGTGTGAAATGTCTATGAATATTTATTTATTTCTATGCACTTTTCTAAAGGAAACAGAACTCATTGTCCCCCCCCTTCTTTACATGACGATGTAGTTCGCTTCTTCACTTCCTTATTGTCATTACACATTTTTTTTTTAATAATCTAATACCTTTACATTCATGTCACAGGTGGACCCGATCCACCCTGTTCGGTGACCATCAATGCTGTAGTAAAAATCCAGTGAACTCGATAAATTCTGTAGAAGTAGTTTTATCTCATAACTAGCCTTTGCCTGCGGCTCCACCGCAGCCAAAAGCTGGTTTTTAGGTTATATCTCAGGTTCCCGATATAGTAGCGGGATAAAATGTATACCAGTTTTTAAGCCAAATCAAGAGCTATGAAATAAAAAAGTTGCATCAAAATCCGTTCAGTAGTTTTTGCGTGATGCGCAAAAGATCAACCAGACAAAAAATCTAAAAAAAAAGGTTTTGTGTTTAGACACGCCTATACCTATAGCCTAATACAGTCATTTTTCTCAAATATCTTAAATGTATAGACACAGTTCTGTTACAGCTGTATAATAGTTAGGATGTGTAATACCCCTATAAATATCAGAATGTATTATAATCTAACACCAGTGACTAAGTTTTATGTTAGTATGCTACGAAAATAGTCGACCGCTTCAATTGACCATCAGTTAGAGTCATCGCCTTCCTCGTAGGTGCAGAGCTAATTGCAAGAAATAACTCAAAATAAAGCTTAGAAGCTATTTGTTACTATTATTTGTAACTGCAAACTTTATTACATACTAGCTGACCCGGCGAACTTCGTACCGCCATATTCTATTTTTTTCCTGAAAGGATTGTTATACTATTTATGCCCGGCGCGGCTTCATACGGGTGTACAGTCGCGGACTAAGGAAATGTAACAATTCCAGTAAATTCAAATCAATCGGATTATTAATAATTCCAGGCACGTTTGATGTATCGAAAGTAACTCACAGTCCTCTGTCTCATTCATTATGAGATTTTTATTTTCTTTGATACAAGCCTTGTCCTAACAAAAACGAACACAAAAAAAGGAATTATCCAATTTGGTGCAGTCGTTCGGAAGTTATGCGCGTACATACATTCCGGATTTTTTTTTATATATAGAAGATAGATGGATTATGAGAACATGTTCCTATATTACTTATTACCTATGTTACACATAGAAAATTCGGATAAGCTATTCGCCATAAATATGTATTGAACTATATAATATGTAGTTAATAATGAAGCAGTGATAGCCTAGCGGTAAAACCAAGGCCTGCAAAGATAGTGGTATCGAGCTCGATCCTCGGGCCGGGCAATGTTATTGAGCTTTTTCCTTCAGTAGCAGCCCGGAGTTTGGAAATGTGCCCGGTAGACGTCAATAGGCTCGCCCCCAATTACGTGGGACTTAAACATAGCTGGCGAGTCGTGGGTGTGTAATACACCTCTGCCTACCCCTTCGGGGAATAAAGGCGTGATGCTGTTTTTTTTTTATATTTTTTTTTTCAATGATTAGGTTATAGACAGACTAGAGTCTGACGATGGAGTAAAGAAGCAGTTCCCGGCTGTCAAATTACACCCTAGCATTCGTTACAATTGAAACCTGAATAAAAATCTGACTCTCTGATACATTCATTCATGTGAATATTAGTGATCTAGTTGAACCGAATATATTGCAAGCCGACCAAAAAGGTTTGGGATAAAATACGAATAATAATATGTGTCGGGATAAGGCTAAAAAGATGATAGCTACGAAGTGTAAAGTAAACTTTAGGTAAGTAATAAAGTCGTCGGGTGAGGAAGACTCGTAATTTGTCACATTACCGACTTTATCGTCATGCTGCGTCTAATTAAGTGCGTGTTTCCGTTTACACGTACGACACGAAGGACATGCGCATTTGTCGCAATTGATTATCATTTACACGTGTATGTTTGTACTTCCTTTAGTGTTTTATTTCCAAGAACATAATTTCAAACCGCAAATATTTTTAACGTAAATATAGGTACCTAGCTGAATGCTTCGTAAGTTTCATAAATAATTATCGTTTTATGTGTGTTTTAAAATATGAAATTAATTAATTTTTTGACGTGATGACGTCTTATAAATCGATGAACGCCGGCTGCACGCACGAAAATGTGTCACGTTCCGATAAATGTATGGCTCAGAAAACCTATATAACGTTATCACGTAAAATTATCTTCCGTAAACCGACTTTACAGACAACCATATTTTTAATGTTGTGCCCTTGCCTATTTATCAAAAAAGTTTTAAAACTGCACGCTAGTCATAGCTGTTATAATTAAGCTACCCTTACCATCATCATTGTCTACCTAGCCTTATACCAAACTTAGGTCGGACGGCTTCTGATCTGTTTGGTTTTAGCTGATCCACCCTATGAGACCTCTACGACCCAACTAAGGGAACAACGCCGACTTTAGAACAAGGCCGGAGTCAGATTTATTCAGGACTCTGACAACCTGTCACCACTACCAGTATGTTATTTGACCCACTGCGAAACTAACGTGCCTTCCCAAGCACGGAGGAGATCTGTCCACAAGTAGGTGTCTATTTGGTCACTCATCTCATGCCAGCCGAGCTAAAGTTACTAAACTTTGCGATAGTTTGAACTGCAATTGTACCACTAAATGCTACCTGCTCTAATAAATTAATCTATCCTTATATTCTATAATTATACTTTACTCGGTAACATAATCTTTATGGTGATGACTCGTAGGACGCGCAGCTTCAGCCACTCAACTACATAATTAAAAAACTTAAACGTTCATACCTTATTAAATCCAACAAAAAAAATAGCCTATTTCCTTTCTTGGGATTTATGTGTACTCTGTACCAAATTTATACAAAATCTGTTCAGTGATTTAGCTCTGCACTAATCAGCTATACTAGTAGGTAAGCTTGCTATTGTCGAGTCCATGAGTGACGATATTCACTTGCCATCAAGACGGCGATGGCTCGTTTGCCATCATAAGCAATCAAAGTTACTTTAACATTAATTACTATGGATTTTGGGTAGATAACCTATTTCATATGTCAATGAAGAGAAGAGAGTAAGCCTCTTCGTTTTAAAAAAAATACAAGTGCAGATAACTGTTATTATACTACATAATTCAACTTAAAACAAATACCCCTTTTCCTATTTCTGTATAGGTACCAATTTGTATTAAAATCATTCGTCTCATATTTCACAAAGGGACGGAAGAAAGAAACAGACCGTAACTGTCAACGGATCAATCCGGATAATAGGCTCGAATAACAATTATAACTAATTTATTAATACTGACTGCCAACAAAAACCCTTTGATTTTTAAAATAAAATTACGGTTATTGGAACCATAGATATAGTATAACGTAATTGGAACACATCAAATCATTGATCTGTTAAACCCGTTACAAATGACGCTTTTTCCAAATAGTCTTCGATATCCAAAAAAGTATCTTTGATGTATTTTTTGTTTGATGTGTTTCGATTTCGTTCCATCATATTATGTTTGAATTAACGACGTAAATATAACTGCAAAACTCAATTACCAGAGCATCTAATCTGTATGGTAATAACATTTTAAAAAGTATCGAGATTATGTTTTATTTATAATTTTTTTGTGTGATGTGATACATTTATTTCTGAATTTTATTCATAACCGCAGATTCATTTAAATATCTATTCAAGCAAATCCGTCGTTTAACATAGACGTCGATTATAGATTGTTAACTTGAGTAAACTATGCTCGTTGCTCGAAATTCGACCATAAATAAAGATTTATTGAAAATGCGAAGATAATATAGTGTATAGTGGCATATTATACATATGTATATAATGAAGTACCTTCGATAATAAATTAATATGTGTAGCCTTGCAAACCTCAGACTAAGTTTGGGAATCGAACTTAACACCCGAGACTTTGTATTCATTCGTCTTACCAATAGACTATTGCTTATAATTTTACATAATCCTTCCTGCTACGCCTCTAATCCAAGACAAAATCTATATCATAGTGTATGTTTTGTGTAATAGTTACAGCTATGACCCATATAAATTAACACAAATTAAATCGGCGGCATTCAAACAATCATATGACTGTAACTAATTAACGAGCATTAGACACAACACATGGAGAGCAGAAGTATAGAACATGTGCCCACATTATTGTAATTGTAACATTTGTTTACACCCTGTTCTTGATATATCTGATCATAGGGCAATGAACATCCCAAATTATCAAAATACATACATATTCACTTTACAGTCAGTCATAGCCTAGCGGTAAAACCAAGGACTGCAAAGACAGTGGTATCGAGTTCAATCCCGAGTCCAATGTCCTCTGAATTTTCGAGATTTTGCAAAATTATGTGTGTACCTATTTGTTTACAATTTATCACTGCTCGGTGAAGGAAAACAATATCAGACTGAAATCTGCACACCGAGACTCCCAAATTATACTACTATGCATGTTTAATTATAAATTATAATTTCTTTCCAATGGTAAAAGAATACATCGTGAAGAAACTCGCACTGCTAAGATTGATCATTTTCTCGATAGCTACCTAGGGAAGCTTTTGAGTTTTAAAAAACCTTGAGTATCCGAAAATTGTACAGTACTGGGTTGACGGCAGAACATTTGCACTACATTCTATTGTGTTATGACAATGTTCTTCTGGTATAAGACATAGTTCGTCCGTGAAACTTTTCGCACAAATCAAGCCGTGCCGTACGCAGACCGTGTGAATCAACCATAACTAAAATAAAAATGTTTTATTGGTCAACATGGAACAAACTTCCAACAAACTTAAGCTTTTATGCTCTAAGAGGGTTGTCTACAAGTTTAGCTTTTAAAACATAACAGCTGGTGTAAATAATTTTAAAGAACCTCAAGGGTATAATAATAATTCACCCTTAAAACTAATAATCTATAATTAAATGTTAAATATGAAAAATATAAAAGAATACTAGGTATAATAATAATAATAATAAAGAAAACAAAAAACTTAAAAAAGGATATACAAAGTAAAAAATACTGATTTACTTAAATTTATTTAGAATATCAATTTTATTTAAAGAACTAGCCTTTGCCCGCTACTTAAGTTTTTAGGGCATAACTCAGATTCCCGATATAGTAACGGCATAAAATGTATACCACTTTTTAAGTCTAATATAGAGCAATCAAATAAAATCCGTTCAATCGTTGTCTTTGCATGATGCGCGAACGAACAAACAGACAGACAAAAAATCTAAAAAAATCGTTTAGTGTTTACACGTCTATATATAGCCTAATACAGTCATTTTTTCTGAAATACATATATTAAATGTACAGACACAGCTCTGTTACAGCTTCATAATAGTATAGATAAAAACAGAACCGCATTCAAAAAAAACACGAACGCAAAATAATAACTATTAAATATTTTTTAAGGCGCCACCATTTTGATTTAGGTAATGCTAGCCGAAAAGTAAAGCGAATGCATACAATTACATAGATGATAAAATAGAAATTCAGCGCCGACTTAAAAATATGAGGTCGCAGCCTAGTTGTGCACTTGCAGTTCAAACGATCAGCAAGGTTAAGCAACTTTCGTTCGGCTGGAAGTTAGATGGATGACCAAAAAGTGACACCTATTTGTGGACACCTGACCTCCTCCGTGCTTCAGAACGCACGCTGTTACAGGTTGTCAGAGTCCTGAATATAAAATCTGACTTCGGTCTTGTTCTAAGATCGCCAGTTGTCCCCTTATTTGTGGAAGTCAGATGGGCAGTCATTCTTGGTATAAGGTTAGGATGATGATGATGATGATTCAGTATTATCCTATGTTTCCTAAATGTGCAAACCTGTCTTCAGTAATATAAAAATGAATACCTGCCTACAACCTACACGTAATTTCTTATTATTGTTTTGCTGTGCTTTTATCAATAATTTAATTGCTGTTTTGTGTATCTTACACGAAAATGTTATGATGTTAAACTTTATGACTAACAAATAAAACTTTATTACAATTTATGCCGTTCTTTTTACTTTTAATATTTAAGTAGCACAAGCATTAAAAAAATTAAAAGCATTAATTTATCTGCTAGAGTACTTCATAAAATATAAGTCACAAAGACTTTTCACAAAATAACTGAGAAAAAAATAAAATAACCGCACCTACCTATATTGAACTTTATAACATAAATTATTTTACTAGAACATTAATAAGAATTATGAGTCCGCTACCGCCTTTTAGCTTATAAATAAAACAAAACTCCTCTTAAAACCATTGCGAAATATGAGAAAAAAGAAACAGCGTTACGTTTACGTTAAGATCATAATTGAAATTACTACTAAGAAAGAAGTTAACTTTTCAGGTTTGTGTCATGAAAAACGTAATATTAATAATATACGCACACCAGTGAATTTTGAAAAGTCCAAGAAGCATTAACCACTATAAAGGAATGTAACATAGTTCCAGTGGCCCGCCAATAAAGGCGGAGAGACAGCACACGGCGGGTTTCTTCAGTGGGTGAGGGCCCCACACTACCCTGTTCGTTGCCCCGAACGACTGGGTGTGCGGTTAGGAATATTTTTTCCCGTCTTAACAAAAAAATGATATATTATATGATATTATTTTTAATATGACAGTTGTAAATGTGGATGATGTCAACATGTACCAATTTCCCTCTCAGCTAATTTATCACGCACTATCCGAAGTATCCAGAATTGGTTATATTGTATTGATATCCTTAAATTAATGTATCCTGTTCTATTTTTTCGTAATTGGCCACAACTTTTGACTGCCAGTACAAAAACAACTAAATATTTCGCGAAACTAGATGTGATAAACTTTATTCTGGGAACTATAACGATTCTACATAATATCTGTAATCAGTTATACCAAAGTATCAAACGCGCCCTGACTAGGCCTCTCTGCACAGATCCCTTAAAATTATTCTGTTTCCTGAATGCTTCGAACTTTTCATTTTGAAAGATGAGACCACTGACCTTCCGGCTCTCTTCAATATAGCTTTAAAACCCACCCGTGTCCCCATATGTATTAAGACCCATAAGCCATTGTTGGACATTCTGCTGACTAGAAATCTACCGGATACTGGATACTGCTTGATGCTTCTCTGAGATCATCTAAACACTGACTAGTTCGCAGCACAGCTCCAGTTGCGAGGTCCAATCGTTTCTTTGCAAATGGATTGCGCAATCTGGTATAAGTCTTGTGTCGACTATTGGATACGAGCCCCAAGTACCTCTCCGAAGAACATTGTCAGCAAACGGTTGTTATGATCACATTTAGAATTTGTAGAATCTTAAAAAAAACTTTTTATTATGATACATTTAGAACGGCGGGAAGAGATTTCATAATTACTCCACTGGCCGTAATTTAAAATGTTGGAAATACATAATATAATCATATTAACCGTACATAAACATTATTTCTTAAATTACCGGAGTTAATTTAAATTTGTAAGATCTAAGAGATTCGTTCTTAATCAGTTTATCCCAAATTTTTGTCATAAAATGAGATCAAACGAAAACATTAGTTGAAAAATTCAAAGGACTTTTTTGAATTCTATGAATATTTATATTATTTTCACTACGTTCAAGTACCTGCCTAATATAAAAAATATATTTTAAAATATCTAAAAAACACACTTTATTAGCTAGTTGTACTAAAAAGTAGAAAATAAATATATATTATGGGAAATAATAATTAGGTAAGTATTGTAAAAAAGCGTAGGACATCAAATTGATTAATAGGAATTAGTAAAAAGCACGGTCCCACGGTTTTTACAATATATTATTTACTCTACCTAGCGTCATAGCGTGCTTTTAGTTTTTTTAGCTATTATTTTATATTGTTCCTTTTTTAAAATAGGTACTTCTATGTAAAAGTCCTCGTGCCTCGGTGGTGTAGCGGTAGTGTATGCGACTGCTAATCATGAGGTCTCGGGTTCGATCCCCGGGTCGGGCAATGTTATTGAGCTTTTTTCCTAAAAAGAAAAATTCTCAGTAGCAGCCCGGAGTTTGGTAATGTGCCCGGTAGACGTCAATAGGCTCGCCCGCTATTACGTGGGACTTAAACATAGCTGACGAGTCGTGGGTGTGTAATACACCTCTGCCTACCCCTTCGGGGAATACAGGCGTGATGCTACTTCTATGTAAAAGTATATCATTTAACTTTTCTCGTTGGTATGTTTGTAAAAAAAAATTGTTAAAATTCTTAATTTAAGTATTGTATTGTCATCGGTCCTTGATAAGTGTGCCGTTTCAATCTATCAATCCGACGTTTTGAAGCATAGTAGAAAGCACTCTTTCTACCATGTTTTGAAGTGTGTGAAAACCAAGGTGGAAATCACGTATAAAGATTCCGTTACATGATAGATAGATATTAACATACTCATGTGTAAGAAGTTTAGATGATTTATTAGAATTCTTAAATATTAAAATTAGATGATTTTAGAGAAAATAAATACCTACCTAATGAGGTTTATGTTTGTTTTTAATATTTGCCATTTACTTCCACCCCATGTTTCATTATCTTCAAAGTGTAAGTCCCTTATCTTTATAAAGTGTAAGTAATTTCCTTCTTCAACATAGATAACACCACAAACTTAACAAAATGAACATTCAAGATTTTTTTCTCTAAAAATATAAAAAACACTAAAAGTACATAAAATCAATTTTAGAATCACTTCCACGACAGTAAATTTCGCGCGCTTTTCGTTGAATTTTAGCGTTAACTTCCCCACAACCTTTCTCGCGCCAAATTGTCGCTTTACTAAATAGACCGGCATAAATTCATTCAACTCCAGCTTCTACAGTACCTGTCTCTGTCTGACTACAGAATTGGTGAATATCGCTTGCTCATTCTAACGCTTCCGCCTGATGAACCCTATTGAGCTCGTTAGTCATTAATTAATTCTGCATAAGAAAATTACTTTTAATTTAAACGGTACACAGATGTGACCAATTTTGTTCTGTCCCAGGACTTCAAATATTAAGTTTAGTTTTTTTTTTTTTACATAAAACGTAATTTATGGTGCTGTATATTTTAAATAAGTAATGAGGTATGTTTCTAATAATAAACGAGAAAATATTTATTTGTACGATTACACCATATAGACCAGTGTCGATAATTTTCGAAACCAAAAAAAATAAGTAATAGTAGGATGAAACCCATTGGAAAACTAAGAAAATATAACAAAAATAAAAGGAAAAATAATTTACGGGTGATTAGAGACCGGGAAGGGGGTGGGGGTGAGCTTTTAAGGGTAAAAAACGGCTTATCACGATTTCCGACAAAACTTAGTCCTATCGAAAAAAGTTAAATGGCAAAATTGTAGGCAATAAAAAAATCTACAACTTTTGTATTAACACTTTTTTCACATAACCTCAAAATTTATGTGAAAAATAAAAAAAAACGACTTTTTGGTTTTTTTACTTTTAACTGGCACAAAAAATAATATTTTTTCACGAAATTTGGTGAAAACTTACCTTTTTATATCTTAAACACATTGTAATTTTTTTTGATGCAAAATATTTATTTTTTCCTCTTATTTTGATTAAATTTATTCTAAGTACAATATCTAATAGTATCTCAGCTATGTGTATATTACGCTATGGTCTAACTCTACGATAGAGGGATAGATCTAGGGTAGAGCACAGTACAATACAGCTGGTGTTAAACAGTTAAGTTGCTTAAACTTTCAATTAATTAATTAGGTATGTACTCAATAGATAATATCCTTATCATTATTAGTCGTTATACTCATTATTACCTACGGAATTTTGTTGATGACAACTTCGGCCACATTTGTGCTGGTGCTATCACAAGTTAAATGTTATATGTTTTTTTATACAAACAAACATACGGCCCACCTGATGGTAAGCGGTCACATTAGCCTCTAGACGCTAGCAACACCGGAGACATCACTTGCCATCTCCAAGGAAAGGGATAGGAGGCAGATAAGAAGGATAATAAGGAGAGGATAGGAAGGAAAGAAGGGTTTGAGCCGCCGGCATTCTCACCATATTAAACAACGGTAGGAGCAGGTACCTACCGTTTTTTCACGCTGATCTTTTGTTAGAAAATGGTATAAATATCCACGGTTTCGTCCCCGCCGACGGGGGCGAAAGACGTGTCGCGGTCAAATCATAAACCTGGGAAATCCCACTTTGCCAGCAACAGCCCGAGCCGAGGTCCTTACCCCAGAGGGGGTGCCCCCGGGTAGCGTTGCTTAAATGTCGGGTTGAGAGCCCTCTGCGCTCACCAATTGTCCGGGTAAGGTTGTCATAGCCGTCTGAGGCTAACAACCAAAGTCACACACAAAAAAAAAAACACTCGAGCCAGCCCACTCATGTTGGGATAAGCAAAGCTTGACCAGTATCTCTAGTGTGGAAATATTAAAAGATTATGCTGAACCCAACTATAATAATTACTAAGTAACACTGCATCTTAACCAGATATTCTTTAAGATACACTTTAAACTTTACGTGTGCGAGCTGGTACCAAGTGGGAGTACTCACTTGATATCGGGCCCGAGCGGGTTAGTACCACCATCTCCTGTGTGACCGGCCACGCAACACATCGGTGTGTTTTGGTTGTAGTAGGAGATAGCCGTTTATTATTTCATTTCACCATACGCAATAAAAAGGAATTGTACGTAAAAGATTTACTTCATGCCAGTTTTATCATCGAAAGAGATGATATGTGATCTAAACTAATTATATCTTTAAAAAAGACAATCATTGGACAAGAAGATCGTTATTATAACATTGGTCAAGACCACCGGAAGACCAGAGCAGGTTTTCATAACCTGCATTATGCTGAGGTGAGGTCGAATTGTAACGGACAAGGTTTTTCTTTCTTTCTGTGTATTTGCTTCAATATCTATGTATGTTCGTTTCAATTAATAATCTTTCTTTCTAACTTTAAAATTTTATCGTCAAATAATTATAATACGCCCTTTGAAGTCCCTAGGTACTTACTACGTATTAACGCCAATATTTTTTAAAATGACAACGCTCTGATCACCTAATTTTAACCTTTCAGTCACATCAGCTTTAACATCCACATAATCCTAGGATGAGCCCAATGATGTATATAAAAAAAAAACCGGCCAAGTGTGGGTCGGACTCGCGCACAAAGGGTTCCGTACCGTTAACTATATAGGTAAACAACATTACACTATTGTAACTCTCTTAAAGTTAATATATAACTAAATATTCTGTAAACATTTGAAGCGTCTACCTGTTGCCGTTATCAGAAGCGAGCAAAAAAGGGCAATAAATTCACGTTTGTTGTATGAGATAATAATTTTCTATTTTATTTTTAGTATTTGTTGTTATAGCGGCAAATTTTGAAATACATCATTTGTGGAAATTTCAACTGTCTAGCTATCGCCGTTCTTGAGATACAGCCTGATGACAAACGGACGGACAGACAGACGTTGTATGGGAGCCCCCCTTAAATATTATTATGTTTTTGTTTTTAGTATTTGTTGTTATAGCGGCAACAGAAATACATCATTTGTGAAAATTTCAACTATCTAGCTATCGCCCTTCTTGAAATACAGCCTGGTGACAGACGGACGGACAGACAGACGTTGTATGGGAGCTCCCCTTAAATATTTTTTATTTTTTTATTTTTAGTAAGTATTTGTTGTTATAGCGGCAACAGAAATACATCATTGTGAAAATTTCAACTGTCTAGCTATCGCCGTTCTTGAGATACAGCCTGGTGACAGACGGATGGACAGACAGACAGACAGCGAAGTCTTAGTAATAGGGTCCCGTTTTGACCCTTCGGGTACGGAACCCTAAAAAGAGGGCTGAGTCCAAATGTAAGCAAATTCCTTGTTAGCACGGGACGCTCTACCTGCTGAATGTCAAGTGCTGAGAACATGGGACAAACAAACTCGAGCGCTCCACTTGAACATGTCAGATGGCGCCACAAGATATTCTCCTCTAGTAAATAATTAGACAGATATTTTTATTCACATGGGTCGAGGATTTTTTTATTATTATTATTTAGTAATATTAGCTCAACATTGGTAATAGGGTAGTTCTCCAAATCCGTGCAAATCGCATGTCCGTCTAGTTTACGTCAATTCCTGCATTTATTATTAAATTTCTTTAATGCAATATGGTTCAATATAGTCCAAAGCATTTGTTCACAAAGTAGTTTATATACAACCCAAGTTTTTACATGAAAAAAACATAAATAACATATCAAATTCTCACTACTTTCTATGTCCCACCGCAACATTAACCGGCCTTTTATTTTATAGAATCATTATTGATGGTAAGAACAAAAATCTGAATATGCTAAAGTAATAGTGCATATATATAGTATGCTAGTACAATATATTGTATTTTTAGCTCAAATTAATAATACATTTTTTAAATGATTTATTGTTTGTTTTCTACACAATTGAAATTTTATCAATATTTTTTTATAATTACCTTCGGTGATAACGGTTTTTGTCATAAAACTTTCTAATTCGCATCCCTTGCGGTTATTCTTACCGTGTCCAGCTGTACGCTGCTCGGTCTACTCGGAAACGAGAAAGGAGGAACCAGTGTGCCAAATTTAAAAAAAATATGGTCTCACAAAGTGTTTCGCGCGTAGTTTACCACGAATATTGTCTCATTACTGTCTAAAGTGTTAGTCAGTAAGTAGCCATTAGTAAATTACACAGTATTTTTTTATTGATGTAACTTAGTTATAAGTAACGTTGCATTATATAATGTTCAATCTGTTTTCAATAATTTAATTTTAAAAAATCGTATTGTTCTTTTTTCTTGCGATTTAATTACCTTCTTTACCTTCGGATTTTTGCAACGAAGGTAAAGAAATTAAAACGAAGGTAATGGAAATGAAATTTTTTCTGTTTATTTATTGCAAAATACAGATTACCGAGGAATTTCTATTGCGTTTCACTATTCCTTACTCTAATAATAGTTATAATTTACATTCTTGTAGGTATTGAAACAAAAAAGAAAATGTCTAAGGAAGAAAAGTTAGCACGGGATAGATTACAGAAAAAACTGAAATATGCTCAAAAAGGACCTAGAGAAATATGCAATTCAAAAATAAAAAGAAAGATTTAGATATTTGAAAAGAAAAGAACAAAAATCTATAAAATAAGCAGCAGACATGACACCACGGAAATTAAGAACTCAAAGAAAAAAATGGAGGGAAAGTGCTAAACGTCATTCTGAGATAAAAGACGATTACGCACTGGATACTAACTAATATACAAAGTCCCTTAAAACTACATCACATATTGTGACTGAAAATAAAAATAAAACATGTCGTGAGTGCTTACAAAAAGGAAAAACCAATAATAGATGTCGCCACATAAAAGTAGTGGGATGCTTGAAACGGCAAATTGAAAACTTAAAAAACGAAAAAAAGCTGTAACAATGTTGTTAAAAAGAGTAATGCACGAAAATAAGCATTGAAATTTGAAAAAATGACAACCGGTAAGAAAATAGATCTTATGTTAAAAGATATTATAAAAAAATCGCGATTGTGTAAAAAAGAAGCTGATTTTCGGAGAAGTATTATTAAAAGCGTTAAGGATGATGTTTTAAAGATTTAGGCATACGAGATTAACGTAAGTTTAGTAACGTTATCATGAAAGGAAAATAATATTTCAAAAAACATGAAATACTAACACGGGTAAGTCAATTTACATTGAGAAACAAATAGAAACATCCAGTACTTGATGATATAAATATGAAACAACATGTAAAAGATTTTTTTGAAGATGATAGTGTAGGAATAGCAGCTGATATGAAGGAATATACCTATTATCGCAGAAAAAGTGAAATTATAGAAATGATACCTCACTGATTCACTGCGCAATCTGTACAAAAAGTTTCTGGTTACTCAAAATATCAAGGTAAGCTATTCGATATTTTGCAAATCTAGACAAAAAATGGGTTTTATTTTCCAAAGACTAATAGAAACACGTGTGCATGTAAAGTTCATGTTAATGTGGATCTTTTACTTAAATGTTTGCACACAAATAAAATTATTAAGGAAAACAACGGAGCAGGAGTTTCAGAAACCATGTGCTGTAATGTAAATGATAAAAATTTTATGAGTAGGAGTTGTGATAAATATATAAACAGGACTATTAATTATATAATATTTAGTAACGACAAGAAAATTAACTATGAGCAATGGTGTACAACTACAGAAAAATATATAGTGAAAAACCAAACCCTTAAACAATTAAAAGGAAGTATAACACCACATGAAGCTTTACACACATGGATTTAAGTGAAAATTACTGCGTAAATTATAACGAAGTAATACAAAGTTGTTATTTTGGAGGTAGTAAACAACAATTATCTTTACATACATGTGTAATTTACATGATTGATCCAGAACTTGGGATAAAAAAATACTGTTCTTGCACTGTTATTGAGTACACCCAACATGATGCCTCCACTGTCTGGGTACATATAGTACCAATGATATCTCATGTCATAGAATTGTACGCAAAAATATATATTCAGTTCATTTTATTTCTTACAGCCCAACTAGCCAATATAGAATTACTCATTTAATCTTTTGGCTATCAACATTATTACTTGTTGTATTAATAAATTACATATTAATAAAATAAATACTATTCTTTTATTTGAGATAATTACCTTCTAATATTACCTCATTGCCATAACTGCGATTCTCATCACCATGTTTGTTTCATTACCTTCTCGTATTATAACATAATAATTATTTACGTTAGTGATATGTAAATTAGTTTAGTAATACGTATAGCTACTCCACTTACCTTTTCATAGATAAAAAGTTAATATTTTAAGCAAAATTCAGATTTTCAAAAATTTCTCAAATCTGCGCGGATTTGGAGAACTACCCAATAACTGCCTAAGCACTATTTCAGTTCGTAGATAGGAAATTAACGAATATTACTGTTAACTTACTACCGGCTATCTCCCACTACAATCAAAATATACCGAGGTGTATCATGATGGGTTATATAGAAGACAGAAGACGGTGGTAGCGGCGCGCTTGGGCCCGATATAAAATGAGTACTCCCACTTGATACCCAATTTTACCACCAGTAATGCAATAGGTAATAATTGCTTACTTCCCATAGTCGCCTCATACGACACCCTCGGAAAAGAATGGGGTATTTGTATTCTTAGTCTCCACACCAATTCAAAACAATGTAAGAAATAAACGCCAAAGATGCGAAAAGGCAGGAGATGCTGGAGGGTCTCGAGCGTGTCCCCTGGGGACGCCCGTACCACGCGGCGCTTAACAAGTTCCGCGCCCAGGCCCAAACGGAGACCCTCCAGCCGGGCTTCCTCTCTGAGGTGGTCGAGGGACTTTTCCCTTCACGGGCGGTGCACACGCCCCTGGTCATGGCTCCGCCAGATGATGACCGGGAGGCCGACGACGTGGAGGTACCGCCCGTGACGACGACGGAAATGGGGGCGGCGGCAGCGCGTATGCGGAGACGCGCCGCCCCCGTGCCGGACGGGGTTCCCGCCCGAGTGCTGGCCCTGGGCCTCGACCACCTTGAGCCCCGCCTCGGGGGACTCTTCGGCGCTTACCTGGTGTCCAGACGGTTCCCTGACTGCTAGAAGGAGGGGAAGCTCGTGCTCCTGCCGAAGCCGGGACGGTCTCCGAATACAGTCTCGGCCTTCAGGCCCATCGTGTTGCTGGACGAGGTGGGCAAACTTCTCGAGCGGGTAGTCGCTGCCCGCATCGTCCGGCACCTAGGAGCGGTCGGCCCCGACCTGTCCGACGCCCAGTTTGGATTTCGGGCGGGTTGGCCTACGGTCGACGCCATTCTGCGCCTGAAGGCCGCGGCTGCGGAGGCCGTCACCTCGGGGGAAGTGCTGTTGGCGGTGTCGCTCGACATCGCCAACGCCTTCAATAGTCTGCCATTCGGCTGCATCAAGGAGGCACTCCGGTACCATGGAGTGCCCCTCTACCTAAGGCGGCTAGTGGCAGACTACCTTGTCCGTCCTCTTCGTGGACCGGGAAGGGGACGTTGTAAAGAGGGCTATGTCATGCGGCGTCCCACAGGGTTCGGTTCTTGGGCTGCTCCTGTGGGACATCGGCTACGACTGGGTCCTCCATAGCCAACTCTCTGGGCGGCAGCGGGCTGGGCGTAATTTGCTACACAGACGATACACTCGTCACAGCCCAGGGCTGGACCCTCAAGGAGGCGGCAACGCTGGCCACCTCAGGTACCGCGGAGGTGGTCAGGCGGATCGAGGCGCTGAGGCTTAGGGTGGCCCTTGAAAAGTCGGAGGCCCTACTCTTCCATGGGCACCGACAGGGCCCGCCCACCAGCGCCTCGATAACGGTCAACGGTGTGGACTTCCCAATCCAGGCCCACATCAAATATCTGGGCCTGATATTGGATGGATGGTGGCACTTTGACGAGCACTTCCGCCGTCTTGCGCCAAGGCTCGTCAGCACGGCGTCCGCCCTCGGGCGACTGATGCCGAATTTGGGCGGACCGAGTCTCGCGTGTCGACGACTCTACGCGGGGGTAGTACGGTCGATGGCACTGTACGGCGCGCCCGTGTGGGCGGAGTCCCTGGCCGCTCACAATAGGGCCCTTCTGTGGCGTCCACAGAGGGTCGTAGCGGTCAGGGCAATACGCGGGTACCGCACGATCTCGCCCGATGCAGCCTGCGCGTTGGCCGGAACCCCCCGTGGGATCTGGAGGCGGAGGTGCACGCCAACGTCTATCGGCGGGCGTCGATGGCGCGGGCGAGGGGCAGCCGCCCCTCGCCGAGCGCAATGTCATCGTGGCGGGAAGATGCCCGCTGCGCCATCGTCCTAAAGTGGAAGTCTCGGCTGAAGACACCCCGGGATGGTCTCTGGACCGTGGGGGTGCTCCAGCTGACCTTGGAAGAATGGGCAGGGCGGCAGCACGGGGTCCTCACCTTCCGGTTGGTGCGGGTTTTGTCGGGGCATGGTTGCTTCGGCAAATACCTGCACATGATCGCTAGGAGGGAGACGACCCCAGGCTGTCACCACTGCGGCTGTGACGAGGACTCGGCGCAGCACACGCTCGAGTCGTGCCCGGCCTGGGATGTGCAGTGCCGGGAACTCGTTGCAGTCATAGGCGTGGACCTGTCGCTGCCGGCCGTTGCGCGAGCGATGGTTGGCAGTGACAGGGCCTGGACCGCGGTCGCCGCCTTCAGCGAGGCTGTCATTTCGCGGAAGAAGGTAGCGGAGAGGGCCCGTGAGGAATCCTCCTTCGCGGACCCGATCCGCCGCCGGCGCGCGAGGCGGCGTGCGCGCGCTTACCTGCGCCTGATGCCGCCCTAGCCGAGGCTGCGGACGGTGGGGTCGGGGAGTACCCTGCCGTCCGCGGAAGCCTACCGCGAAGATGCGACGCCCAAGTGCGCGAGGCGTCGCTCAAGAAAGGGTGCCCGAAGGGGCTGCCGCCTGCGGATCGAGGTCGAAACGACGACCGGGCAGCGGGGTGTGTGTTAGGACAATTTTGCCCACCTAAAATAAAAAATAAAGTAAAAAAAGGGTGGTACTCCCCGGTCGAGCCGGCTATTCATACTAGGAGGAGCAAGGCTACTCATACACTAAAAAAATTCCACGGTTCGAGCTTACCAAAAAAACCAGTAATGAGTAATACGCGTCTGGCCTTTTGAAATTATGTGCGTTTTTAATTGTTAACACTTTACCAACAACAGTCAAACATTATCAATGCAACGTTTCAGGTTCTGTGTAGTTGCAGAGATGTTCCCGACTGAAAACTCAACAATAATTGTGTTGTGTGTACTAAAGACAAATCGGCCAAAACATTACAGGCCTTGTATAAACCTGCACTTTTGATCTATATTTTTAGCACCTGACATGCTCAGCTACTTTTAAAGTACAAATTATTATTTGTGAATGAGGAAAAAAGAACTTTAGTACGAGCGGGAATTGAACCTGCACCCCCTCCTAACCGGGGAAGTGCTCTAATCCACTGAGCTATTTTACTAACTTGCGGTCATACCCAATTTCCTCATCACATTTGTCTTAACGGACAAATGTGATGAGGAAATTGGAATCAAAATTTCCCCATCTATCGGAACGCATTTACATGCATTAATCCAATATAGCAAGTTTAATTTTAAACACAAAGTGAAAAATGTGAAATCGAAAATAACAGTCAGGAGCAGGATTTGAACCTGCATCTTCTGGATACCGTCCAGATGCTTTACCAATTTTCACTTTGTGTTTAATGTATAGTGCTAAGCATGTCAAATGCTAAAAATATATATAAAATATCTAAATATTTAAAGGGTTTGCGTCATTATTAGGTAAAATCTTAATTGTAAAATTAAGTTTACCTGGTCGGTATAATGTATGAAAATACTTCCGACAGATGGCGCAGGCGTCACCCAAAGACGTTAAGTATGATGTGTTATCGAAATTAGCAGTCAGGAGCAATTGTCAGGATTGCTGAATTGGTAAAGCATCTGGACGGTATCCAGAAGATGCAGGTTCAAATCCTGCTCCTGACTGTTATTTTCGATTTCACATTTTTCACTTTGTGTTTAATGTATAGTGCTAAGCATGTCAAATGCTAAAAATATATATAAAATATCTAAATATTTAAAGGGTTTGCGTCATTATTAGGTAAAATCTTAATTGTAAAATTAAGTTTACCTGGTCGGTATAATGTATGAAAATACTTCCGACAGATGGCGCAGGCGTCACCCAAAGACGTTAAGTATGATGTGTTATCGAAATTAGCAGTCAGGAGCAATTGTCAGGATGGCTGAATTGGTAAAGCATCTGGACGGTATCCAGAAGATGCAGGTTCAAATCCTGCTCCTGACTGTTATTTTCGATTTCACATTTTTCACTTTGTGTTTAATGTATAGTGCTAAGCATGTCAAATGCTAAAAATATATATAAAATATCTAAATATTTAAAGGGTTTGCGTCATTATTAGGTAAAATCTTAATTGTAAAATTAAGTTTACCTGGTCGGTATAATGTATGAAAATACTTCCGACAGATGGCGCAGGCGTCACCCAAAGACGTTAAGTATGATGTGTTATCGAAATTAGCAGTCAGGAGCAATTGTCAGGATGGCTGAATTGGTAAAGCATCTGGACGGTATCCAGAAGATGCAGGTTCAAATCCTGCTCCTGACTGTTATTTTCGATTTCACATTTTTCACTTTGTGTTTAATGTATAGTGCTAAGCATGTCAAATGCTAAAAATATATATAAAATATCTAAATATTTAAAGGGTTTGCGTCATTATTAGGTAAAATCTTAATTGTAAAATTAAGTTTACCTGGTCGGTATAATGTATGAAAATACTTCCGACAGATGGCGCAGGCGTCACCCAAAGACGTTAAGTATGATGTGTTATCGAAATTAGCAGTCAGGAGCAATTGTCAGGATTGCTGAATTGGTAAAGCATCTGGACGGTATCCAGAAGATGCAGGTTCAAATCCTGCTCCTGACTGTTATTTTCGATTTCACATTTTTCACTTTGTGTTTAATGTATAGTGCTAAGCATGTCAAATGCTAAAAATATATATAAAATATCTAAATATTTAAAGGGTTTGCGTCATTATTAGGTAAAATCTTAATTGTAAAATTAAGTTTACCTGGTCGGTATAATGTATGAAAATACTTCCGACAGATGGCGCAGGCGTCACCCAAAGACGTTAAGTATGATGTGTTATCGAAATTAGCAGTCAGGAGCAATTGTCAGGATTGCTGAATTGGTAAAGCATCTGGACGGTATCCAGAAGATGCAGGTTCAAATCCTGCTCCTGACTGTTATTTTCGATTTCACATTTTTCACTTTGTGTTTAATGTATAGTGCTAAGCATGTCAAATGCTAAAAATATATATAAAATATCTAAAAAGTTTAATTTTGCAATTAAAATTCATACTATTACAATCAATATGGCGCGGCCTAAAAATAATGCCTATTCATATTCAGACGTCTGGTCTGAGCGCAAATTCGATTATCCCTCTGGGCTAGGGAATAATATCCCAGTCACAAAGAAATTAAGGACTTACCTTAGTTAGACTAGAACAAAGGAACAGAGGTCTCCAAAAAAAAAAAATACGGCCCGCCAGTGCCTTCAATCCGGCCCGCGACAGCTTAAGACTAGTGTCATCAATATGGTTCGCGACAGTCAATGTCTTATTGTTGTGACTATTGCTGTGATAAGTTGAAGAAGAAAACACAGAATGATAATTACTCGGTTTTATTTACTTGCAAGGTAAAAATTAAGTATCTAAGCTTAAGCATATTAATTACTAACAAATAATTGAAATATTGAACTAATCACAGTAAAACAAAATACACAATAACCTGAGTTCCCTTTAAAAAGTATAAAATAATGAAAGAAACTCAATCTTAAAGTACCTAAGTATGTACGAATATTAATAATTCTAAAAAAAATTCATCGCGTTGGGGGACCGCTCCTACTTATTTATTACCTACTATATGTTGCTTAGTTAAGTTAGCTTAGTTTAGACTATTTGTAATTGCTTTCAAAGTTTTAGCTTCTGGACTAGAAAGCTGTCGACAATAGAACTGAGAATAAAATTACCAAATTAACAAGATAATAATAATTTACAAGACAGGTTTATGTGCAATACTGTGATGTGTATCTGTATGCAAGGAAACACATTTCAATGAATAAATTTCCATTCGAGTCACGTAGATGTATCTCACGGGTTTCCGATAAAGCTCGCATCAAACACGACTACATACGCCTCAGTACAACTGGCAACCACTGTATTCAGGAATATGAAACTAATATCTTGGAAATAGAGTATTTATATGACACATATTTTTGTATGGAATCACGTATCCATTCCAAATCATATTGAACAAAATAAACGCCAAAACTATTGAGTTTTCTCTGTAAATACGTTTAGTATGTTGAAACTACTCGTAGTTTGGCATTGAGAAGGTAAGACTGTACACAAAACATTTCTTAATTTGTCTATTTGTTTGTTTGGGCATCACGCAAAAACTACTAAACGGATTTTGATGAAACTTTTATTGTTTGATAGCTCTTGATTATACTTAAAAACTGATTTAATTTATCCCGCTTATATACTATGTATACCGGGAACCTGAGATATAATAACTTAAAGTTACTATTGACTATAGCAGTAGACGTTAGGGATTTTGGGCAATGTTTGAACAATAAAGACAATGAAATTGTAAAAGGCGGTAGGGTGGGCTGCATTAGTAAAAAGTTTGGACAGTTACAAAGTGGTAACATTTACACATGTCGCATCGCGAGGGGAGAAGTGTGAGGGTTGTTTATTTGCCTCGTATCTGTCACTCCCATATGTTTCCACAATCTCGTAAACATGAGATCGATGTCTACCTTTTATTGTAATAGATGTTGACAGCAAGGGACTACTATATAGTATAGGGTAAGTCCAGGATATATGTAGGCTCCAGCAGGATAGTGCCTCAGTACAATTGTATGAAATTTAAGACATGTGAATAAAAAATGCCTTATAGTTCGAAAGCGCCACTATCTCGCTTCAGTTTGCCACAAATTTAGCGCGTGCGTTTGTGCATGGGACGGTCAATGATATGGCCAATTTTATTTTTGACATAAATAAAATACATCCATCCATCCATCAGCCTTTTAACGTCCACTGCTGGACATAGCCTCCCCAAGAATGGGGAATAGTGCCGTAATCGCCACGCTTGGCAGGCGGGCTGGCGATCGCAGTGGATGTTGTTAATACTCGAAGGAGTGCTGCTGCCCACTCCCGCGGTATTCCCTCAGTCGGCTCTTACGACCTCCTGGGTGGAGAGGGGGGACAATTCTAAAGCCGGCCCCACACGGCAAATAAAATACATAGGTATTATGATTTATTTATTGACTAGTCTACGAATACATAGTGACTAAATAAAGGTGATATTGCGCATACGAAAATGACGTGCATTTTATTTGCAGCTTAGCAGATTATGATCAAACTAAAAGACATTGGACATACCTATATCCATGATTTACCCTAGATGTCCACTCGCGCATGTGTTGCAGATACGTATCGTTTGTAAAAACATGTTTTTCGGGACTAACAATTTTTTTATGAACTACTTAATGTTATTAATTGAGTAATATCATAACAATAATCATGTGACGCATTTATGGAAAACCAGTTATCACGAAAGTAACAGTAGTAAATGATAACAAATCAAAGGTCTTGACTTAAGGTCTTGACTTCAACCATATCTAAAGTACCCGAATACAAAATTTATACCCTTTCATATATACCTATCCTCCTATTATAAAGCTGCAACGGAGCTATCTCTGAACACAAATATTTTTTATTTAATTAATGTACTTATGTTTTTTGTTCGCGCAATAACTACAGAACGGATTGTTAAACAGCTCTTGGTTAGACTTAAAAATTGTGCTTTAACAAACCAGACTGAAAAAATAATAATAGTTATTTTCTTATCGTCCCCGCATAGTTTTTGACATATATTTTCAAAGTACAGGCATCGGAATCTACAGTTCTATTAACATAACTATAATTCGTGTAAAAAAATAATTAAAATCGAGTTTAAAATAATTGCCTACTCCATTATACTAGATGAACTACAATTACTATCTATACCTACACACGCTAAACATAAATACCGTTCTGATGGCGCCGTAGAATCCCGTCTTAATTACAGAATATAAATCATCCTTATTACGTAGACGCACGCTACAACATAATATAAACGTGCAAAAACAACGTTTATCTCCCTGATAAAGTCCTCAAGTAATCAAATAAGTACAAATGGGTTCAGGGAGCTTCCCAAACGTGCCCTAACACCCTTTTATTGCTGGTACCTTTATATCCCGACACAATTCACGGCTGATATATGTTTTTTCAATCTTGCGAGTTGATTGATTATTCACGTTTGTCGGTGTTATACTGACTGCACAGATGGCGTAGGCGTAGTGGTTTAGATCCCAACCTGCCATGGCAAGTATTGTGGATTCGATTCACACACAATTCTTGCCGTATCCACAAACGTTTGTTAAGTAGTAAGTATTTAGTGTTTGTTAATAAATTGAACATTTGTAAAGTGTAGAACACCCGCGATACAGAAATTACCGCTAATGTAGAATGTCTCGAATAGTTTTGGCAGAATATGTTAGTTAGTTAGTATTTGTTGATGGCAAGTGCCGTTGCCGCCAATTCTGCCAATGACGGTCGCAGTGGAGACACGTGTGTATATGTTTTTTTATACAACGTGGGTAGCCTACAAGCATACGGATCACCTGATTGTAAGCGGTTACCGTAGCCTATAGACGCCAGTAACACCAGAGGCATTACTCGCACGTCGCCATCTCCAAGGAAAGGGATAGGATGTGGAGAGGAAGGATAATAAGAAGAGGATAGAGATGGGGCTTGCGTCTCCGGCGCTTTCACTCACCATACTAAACACCACGGTAAGAGTACCGTTGTTTCACGGCGATCTTCTGTGAGAGGGTGTTACTTTTCTAATCGAGCCGTCCCATTCTTGATGGGTTAATTAAGGCTCTCCACTAGTAAATAATTAAAGGCCTTCAGATGTGAACGATTTTGAGACAAAAACAAAAGGACACTCACTAATCATTTGGTTAGTACTAATGGCAAAACAAGTATACTCGTAATATACATTGGCATGTAAAGCAAACGAATCACTCTACATGTCAATATTCCAATTAGGAATCACTCAGAAACACATTTAAAATTGCAAAAATTTAATATTTGCTAACTCTATCTTGTCTCTGAGGGTCTACACGACAATGTAAGCAGTTAGGAAAATAAGGAGAAGATATGGACCTCCGGCACTTTCAAACACAGTGGTAGTAGTAGTATGTACCCCTCTTTGACAACTATCTGTGAGAGGGTGGTACCCCCGGTCGAGCCCATATATGCTAGGAGAAATACCTAAGTCAGTCACAGTATGAATGTGTTATCGAAATTAGCAGTCAGGAGCAATTGTCACAATGGCTGAATTGGTAAAGCATCTGGACGGTATCCAGGAGATGCAGGTTCAAATCCTGCTCGTGACTGTTATTTTCGATTTCACATTTTTCACTTTGTGTTTAGTGTATAGTGCTAAGCATGTCAAATGCTAAAAATATATATAAAAATATCTAAATATGTGTTACCATTACTTCAGTGGTTGGTTGAGAACCCCTCCTGAGGGCGTTGAGTTATTTTATTTTTCATGTTGATTTTAATACCTTCACAGGCATCTGATTCCTGATGATATTTGATATTGAGAATAGAAAAACCCAAAAGCACTTTTTGACCCAATAAGGGATTTGAACCGTGTAGGGCTTTTTGCCGTGTGGGGCCGGCTTTAGAATTGTCCCACCCCCTCTCCACCCATGGGAGTCGTAAGAGCCGACCTGGCCATACTGGGGGAGTGGGCAGCAGGACTCCCTCGAGTATTAATAACATCCACTGCGATCGCCAACCCACCTGCCAAGCGTGGCGATTACAGCAAAATCCCCCAAAAAAATGAGCACCCAACAAAAAACGGCCCCCAGTCACGGCAGCTCCGCTATTCCGTGGGTAGCGGGCCCAGTAACGGCGGAGCAGGGGGTGCGAAGAATCTACGGTCGCAGCAAGGCTACCAAAAACAACGACCTCTAGCCCTGGTAACGCACAACGTTCGAACACTTCGGACCGACGAGAGAATCACCGAGCTGGAAGAGGAATTGAGCAAGATCCACTGGGACATTATAGGGTTGTCAGAAGTCCGAAGAGATGGTGAGGGCAAGACAATCCTCCAGTCCGGGAACTTGATCTTCCACCGGGAGGGCGACCACCAGTCCCAAGGGGGTGTCGGGTTTATCGTTCGCAGGTCTCTTGTAGGCAACGTGGAGAGGATTGAAAGTGTGTCGAGTAGGGTAGCGTACCTTATACTCAGAATAACCAAACGGTATTCGTTGAAGGTCATACAGGTTTACGCACCGACCTCGACACATTCCGATGACGAGGTGGAGGCCTTATATGAGGACATCTCGAAGGCCATCCACTTGTCTAAAACCTATTTCACGGTGGTTATGGGAGACTTTAACGCGAAACTGGGCAAAAGGACAGACGATGAGCTGAAGGTGGGGCACTATGTATTTGGGCAGAGGAACCACAGGGGCCAGATGCTGGCTGATTTTCTGGAGAAGGAAGGCCTCTTCATGATGAATTCTTTCTTCAGGAAGCAGCCCCAGCGAAAATGGACCTGGATTAGCCCTGATGGTTCAGTGAAAAACGAGATTGACTTCGTCCTGTCGGCCAAACGACACATATTCAATGATGTCTCAGAATAATGATCAGCAGGATTAAAACTGGGAGTGATCACCGACTAGTCAGGGGCGGCATCTTGAATATTAGAACAAAAGTCGAGAGGTCGCGCTTGATGAACTCTACGCTCCAACCAACACCTGCCCAATACCAGAACCCCGAGAGCTTTCAGCTCGAACTACAAAATCGCTTCCAATGTCTAGATGAGTGTGAATCAGCGAGCGATATGAACAGCAAACTGCAAACTGTCCACGCGGTCAGGTTTTGACTTACTTCAAGGCTCGTCGCGTCAGTAGGACTCGTAAACTCACGGACCATACTCTCAAACTCATGGAGAGGAGTAAAGAAATGATAGTACAGTCCTCAGCCGATTGGCCCTGCTTAAGGTGGTTAAACAGACAGATCTCCAAAGCTGTGCGGCATGATATTCGCCAATTTAATACTACCCGTATTAAAGAGGCGATAGATCGGAACCAAGGCTCGAAAGTGTTCACAAGAGATCTGTCTGTTGGCCAAAGTCAGTTGACTAAACTGAGGGCCAACAACGGCACTGTCATAACTTCTCGAGATGAGATCTTGGTAGAGGTCCAGCAGTTCTATGGACAGTTGTACAGATCCCAGAGCCCTGCTGTTGGCTTGGTCCAAGACCCCAGATCCAAGCTAACTCGGCACTTTACCGAAGATATCCCGGACGTCAGCCTGTACAAGATCAGAATGGCTCTCAAACAACTAAAGAGCGGAAAGGCATCGGGAGACGACAGAATCACCACAGAGCTTCTGAGAGCAGGCGGAAAGCCGGTCTTAAAAGCTCTTCAGAGCCTGTTCAATTCCGTCGTTCTCGGGGGCGACCTTCCAGAGTCGTGGACCAGAAGCGTGGTGGTACTGTTCTTCAAGAAAGGTGACAGAACCCTCTTGAAGAACTATAGACCCATCTCGCTCTTGAGTCACGTCTATAAGTTGTTTTCGAGGGTCATTACAAATCGACTCACGCGCAGGCTTGACGACTTCCAGCCTCCCGAACAAGCCGGTTTCCGAAAAAGCTATAGTACCATAGACCACATTCACACGCTACGCCAGATTATACTTCTGTATAACCAGGCGTATTCTGTATAACCGAGGAATACAATCGGCCTCTGTGTCTGGCGTTTGTGGACTATGAGAAAGCCTTCGATTCGATCGAAACTTGGGCGGTGCTGCAGTCCCTTCAGCGGTGCCAAATTGACAATCGGTACATCGAAGTGCTTGTATAGAAACGCCACCATGTCAGTCCGTGTTCAGGACAAGAGTACGAAACTGATCCAACTGCAGAGAGGTGTTAGACAGGGAGACGTTATGTCCCCGAAACTCTTCACCACTGCATTGGAAGATGTCTTCAAGCTATTGGACTGGGCCGGATTCGGCATCAACATCAATGGCGAATACATCACTCACCTTCGATATGCCGACGACATCGTAGTCATGGCAGAATCTCTGGAGGACCTTGGCACCATGCTCAATGATCTCAGCAGAGTTTCCCGACTAGTGGGTCTCAAAATGAACATGGACAAGACGAAAGTCATGTCTAATGTCCATGTCATTTCAGCACCGGTCCTAGTCGGGAGTGCGCTTCTCGAAGTTGTCGACCATTATGTCTACCTGGGACAAACAGTCCAGTTAGGTTTTTTTTATTTTTATTGCATGTAGTGGCAGACGAGCCACGATCCATCTGATGGTAAATGGTAACCGTCGCCCATGGACTCGACTATACCGAGAGTATTGTCAAGCCGCTCCTCACCAATTCATTTCACAGATATGAAATGAAATATAAACGGCTTTCTCCTGCTACAGCCAAAACGCAACGATGTGCTTCATGGCCGGTCACACGGGAGATGGTGGTACCAACCTGCTCGGACCGATACCAAGTGAGTACTCCCACCCGGTACCCAGCCCTACCACCAGTCATGCAATGGATAACAATTGCTTACTTCCCGTAGTAGCCTCATACGACACCCGTGGGAAAGAATGGGGTGGTGACACTTGTATTCTTAGTCCGTCACCACACGGATAAAAGGCACAACTTCGAGAAAGAGGTCAATCGACGAATCCAACTCGGCTGGGCAGCGTTCGGGATGCTAAGGAAGATCTTCTCGTCCAATATTCCACAGTGTCTGAAAACGAAGGTCTACGACCCGTGTGTGTTATACCAGTGATGACATACGGAACAGAGACGTGGTCTCTGAATGTTGGCCTCATATCAAGGCTCAAAGTCGCTCAGCGGGCCATGGAGCGGGCTATGCTTGATATTTCCCTACGTGATCGAATCCGTAATACGGAGATCCGTAGGAGAACGAGAGTGACCGACATAGCCCGCCGGGTTGCCATGCTGAAGTGGCAATGGGCAGGCCACATCGCTCGACGAACCGATAACCGTTGGGTACGAAAGGTTCTCGAGTGGCGACCACGTATCGGACGACGCAGCGTAGGACGGCCCCCCACCAGATGGACCGATGATCTGGTCAAAGCTGCGGGGAGCCGTTGGATGCGGTCGGCACAGGACCGCTCGTTGTGGCGTTCTCTTGGGGAGGCATATGTCCAGCAGTGGACGTTAAAAGGCTGATGGATGGATGAAGAGATTTGAACCTGAAACCTCGTCGTTAAATATTGTATAGGTGCCTACCTATTTAAAATACCACTACACCAACAAGATAGTCACCATAAGTATAGTGTGCATACCATATATGGTGTTCTCTATGCCTAATCTCGGAGATAAGCAATTAATTTCAATGATAGGCATTACCTAGTCATATAAATAATTTTTATGCAAAAATATACTGCATACATTGCGAAGCGACAGTGACGAATGAGCCCGACGCACCGTCTCAAATGGCGCAATACCGACGCTTCGCTCAATTTCCCTAATGTCGCTCCATAGTCCATACCGTGTCTGTTATTTAATCTAATTAACGCTACACCCGTCTCATAAAAAATAGTATCAAAAGCTCAAAGAGCCAAATGTTTACTGAAATATCTTACCACATGAAGGTTCGTGGTTTTCATTTGATGTTGACCCAAAATGAGAGCATGGTGGGCCCGCATATCGTCTTATCTAAACATAATCATTCTAATTCTGTATTTACATCTTACATTTAAAAATTTGAACGATGACACTTCTACAACTTCTACATCTTTATAAGATACCTTTACCTTTATAAATAATTTAATAAATATTATTTAGTAATTATATGATAAACAGTGAATAGTCTACTCTGTCTACTTGTAAAACCAAGGAACCAAGGACTGCAAAGGCAATATTAATTACTTGTCCATAACACACTGGATATAGCGCAAATTTTAAATATTAGATTCTAGGCAAATTATATAGCGATAAGATATAGCGCAAATTTTAAATATTATATTCTTCTCTTTAAAGGCGCCCACGCCGTCCCTGGCGCCGGCGGTGAATCGGGTCCTCGGAGCATTCCTCCCAAGCCCTCTACGACTGCGGTCCAGTCCGGGCCCTATCACTGCTAACCACCTCCACGGTACACTAACTATCTCAATGTAAAACAGTTATCCCACGAGAACCAGTCATTTCTGGAAGGAAACGTAGCCTATATCCTTTTTTAGACTCCATACTCAACTTTCATTTCATGATGATTGGTTTAGTATTTACAGCGTGAAAGTGTTACAAACAAACAAACAAACAAACTGACTTTCGTATAGTAAAGATACCGCCAAGGCGTTACTCACTGTCTCGCTCACACTCATTTCGGGTATTGTAAATGGACGCTACATCCTAAACACACCGAGATGGTGGGATCCCCACTTCGTACTCAATTCTACCACCAATAATGTAATGGCTGATAATGGCATACTAAACACCCGTGGGAAGGAATGGGTTTGTGACGATTTTAAGTCTGTCACGACATGGATAATGCGTGGTAAGACATAAAGAATATGATTCAGGGGTTAGATAAGGGACACTAGTTAAGTAGGTAATAAGGACAGTTAGGTTAGTGAAAATTTATTACTTTTTTTTTTATTATTATAAATAAATAAATATTCACGGACATTTCACACAACGTCCTCTGGTCCCAAACTAAGCTTAACGCTTGTGCACCCATAGTGCCAGCTTACTGATATATAATACATATAAATTACTTTTTTTTTGTAAATACATACATATAATAGATATAAAACACCCAGACGCAGTACAAATATCAGTGTTCATCACACAAATAATTGTCCTGAGTGGGAGTCGAACCCACGACGTCGTGTGTGGAAGGTCGGTTACACTACCGACCACGCCACAAGGCCCGTCAAATAAAAAAAAGGCAAGTGATATAGAAATAGGCACAAAGGAATAAGGATAGGCAAGAAATAGAAGCAGGGAATAGAAATCATGACGTTTTCCTGGCAGATTTCTGTCATGGCGGCCAGTTTCAACAGGCACTAGCCTACTACGCAGGAGATATTATAGTGCATGAGTGTTTGCGCAAAAATAAGAGCACTCTGTTCTCTCACTCTTACAGTTCGATCGAACAGATTTGCGACACAATCGGAGATGGACCCGAGCATTCTTGAAAATAGAAAGTAAATTGTCCTAGTGTGCCACTATCCTATACTAGCCAGATGGGTTGTCATGGAATTCTAATTTTATCGGAAATTATCTTGATAAGATTCTGACGAAGTGGGGAAAAGTTCGCGCCTATACACGGTCAGGAAATACAACGAAACCCATGCAGCAGGTTTTCGAAAAGGATTTAATGTACGAGTCAGGAGTTACCTCTACGAGGAATAGCAGAAAAGTTATTGGCAGAGTCAGAAGGCCTATTCTATTGTGCCTTTCTAGACCTACGGGGTCGTTTGAAGAATTATTTGTGAAAAAAGAAAAAGAGATTTACTGCAAGCAGGATTCGAACTTGCATCCCGAACTGCTAAGTTATCGCAGTCACCTGAAGGCGACACCTAGTCTCCATTTCAATTGTTTAATGTCTTTAAGACTTTACTAACTAGTAAAGTGTATAACATACACTTCCTGTGCGTCGTGTGGGGTCGGCTTTAGAATTGTCCCACCCCTCTCCACCCATAGGAGTCGTAAGAGCCGACTGAGTGAATACCGGGGGAGTGGGCAGCAGCACTCCTTCGAGTATTAACACCCACCGCGATCGCCAACCCGCCTGCCAAGCGTGGCGATTACGGCACTATCCCCCATTCTTGGAGAGGTCTATGTCCTGCAGTGGACTTTAAAAGGCTGATGGATGGAAAGTGTATAATATAGTATAATGTGTGTCTTTAGTAAAGTATAGTATAGGTACTTCTAGGTCCTATACATATATATACACCTGACTAGAATAGTATGGGAAGTCCACGATTGAAGCATTCGTAAATGTTTGGAAACGAAATAAAACAGAAATTCTACAATCATCATACATTATTTTATTTTATACTACAACAATACTATATACAAAAATCTTTCCTTACATTCATTACTGACGGTACTATCTCTTTCCATATCCCTAGAGGTGAGTAATTTGTTATAAACTTGATTTAAATAGAAGAAATTGATGTCTGTTGCGCTTATCTATTAAATAATAAAATAAATAGCTCAAAAATAATAATGTACATACACTTTCGAATGTTTTATATTAAATACTAAGAAATTGAAATGGAAACTTAACATTCGACAGTGCAAAGTGCATTTCCGTAGTATTTTCTTCGTAAAAATGATTGCAGAAAGGCAAAATATTAATTGTATTCTAAAATTAACTTCACGTTTAAACTTGAATTTTTGTTCTAAAACATGTAATTATAGAGAAATTCAAGCTTTAGAAGTTAGGAATATATCTTAACGATTTAAATATTAGCATTACGCAATTTTAGAACATATATTTCTGGATGGTGCAGACGCGGATACAGCCCTTGTAGCATGCAAAAAAAACATAAATCGATCGTTCGTTTCGCTTCATAAAGAAACGTTGTGATTGGTCAAGAAACAGCCGCGTGATCACGTGTCTGTCTCTCGACCAATCACAATGAAGCTAAACGTACGATTGTATCGTTTTTATAAGCACAAACGAAAAAAGGAGTTACGGACATTGTTAAATTTCCAATCAAAATTATAGATCCACGCCTGCTTCGATGTAAAATTGCGTGTATTGTTTGAACTAAAGCTGTTAATTTAATAGGGCGAATCCTTTTGTTTAATTGCAGCTTGGACACACTTCGCCATGGTGGGTGACGCGCGACTGATTGTGTCAGTCATAAAGTAATCTTCTAGTTTCTTCAACTGGACGTCCAATTTTCCTGATACAGGTTTCTGGAGGCTCTGTAGTAAGAATATTTCATAAAGCTTCTTTTTTTCAGACAATGATACGATAAGTGCAAAGAAATAAGAATTTACTAGGGAATATATTAATACGGGTAAACGTATATTTCTTACGTGAATAATTTTCGAGTAATTCTCTATTCAGTGTGTGTTGTTAGATTTATAAAATAACATGTCACCACTCTCTTTCTCTCAAGCAACAAGGCTACTATGGGCTGGTCACGGTACGGTTATGTAATACTCTAGAGCAGCGGTATTCAAACTTTTATGATGTGAAATTGTATTTATTTGACCATTTTAGTTATTTCTTTTTAAATTTTTCGTATTTTTTTTTTGTACATTGAGAATAGAACTACTCCCCTTCAGGCTCTTGTTATGCTCAAATAAAATTAAACCACCCTATGGCGAATTAATCGATTTACAGAATATAGACATAATTTTTCCATTTCTGTACAAACCCACAGTAGGGAAAACAAATTACCTGAGCGAGCGCTCGCGCCTGGGCGAAGTAGTTGTTGTCTTGCACGTCCCCGTAGGCGACCAGCGCGGGGCTCACCTCAGCGAGCCGCGAGCGGAGTTCATCTAAATTATCATACGGAAGTCGCTCGCCTACTACTTCCGACAAGGCTCTGCAAACATTGCCGAAAGCACATTATCATCATGAATTTTATTTAAAACTATACTTCTATGTATATGAACCAATTTTCAATATCCATCCATCCATCAGCCTTTTAACGTCCACTGCTGGACATAGGCCTCCCCAAGAATGGAGGATAGTGCCGTAATCGCCACGCTTGGCAGGCGGGTTGGCGATCGCAGTGGATGTTGTTAATACTCGAATAAGTGCTGCTGCCCACTCCCTCGATATTCCCTTAGTCGGCTCTTACGACTCCCATGAGTGGAGAGGGGTGGGTCAATTCTAAAGCCAGCCCCACACGGCTAATTTTCAATAAAGGCAGCGATAATCCTAATGATACTTATAGTTAAATTTCTTCTTCACAGTCCATACTTAATCATTCAGAGCGCGTCAACCAAGATAGGTCTAAAAAAGTCAAGCAATTACGTTCAAACGGTTAAATTGTGACATGACATTCTTTTTCAGGAAAAAACTGTAGAACATAGCATCACGCTAGTATTCCCCGAAGGGGTGGGCAGAGGTGTATTACACAGCCACGGTTCGCCAGGTATGTTTAAGTCCCACGTAATAGGGGGCGAGCCTATTGCCGTCTACCGGGCACATTTCCAAACTCCGGGCTGCTACTGAGAATTTTTCTTTTTACGAAAAAGCTCAATAGCACCTGTTCTACCCGGGGATCGAACCGAAGATCTCATGATGTGTGTAGATGTAGTGTAGACTCTAGTGGTAGAGCCTTCCTTATCCCAGCATGCATGGGCCGGCACGATCGAGGAAGTACCACCCTTTCACAAAAGATCAGCGTGAAATAACGGTAAATACTCCTACGGTTATGTTTCGTACGGTGAGTGAGAGCACCGGAGCCCCAAAACCCCTCCTTATCCTGGCTCCTATCCCTACGCTCTAAGTTATCCTGTTTTTTCGAACTCCGATTACAACTATTTTTTAAACAAAATTGACAAATAAACGACATACAAAAAAAATATTGTGTTATTGTAACATTACTACCTACTATGACTACAATATTTTTCTTTGACGGGCCTTGTGGCGTAGTCGGTAATGTAACCGACTTCCGTGCACGAGGTTTTGGGTTCGATTCCCACTCAGGACAATTATGTGTGTGATGAACACAGATGTTTGTACTGCGTCTGGGTGTTTTCTCTATTATATGTATGTATTTACAAGAAAAATATAGTACATGTAATATATACCCGTAATCTGGTACCCATAGAACAAGCGTTAAGCTTAGTTTGGGACCAGAAGACGTTGTGTGAAAAATGTCCGTGAATATTATTATTATTAATATTAGGCTGAATATGAACAGTCATAGTGAAATGTCTAATATAAAATATTAGTTTTAGTTACTACAGGCGAACGGTAGAGTAGTGTGGGCAGTACCTGATGATCTTCCAGTCCTCCCTGGCCTTCCCGGGCGGGGTGACGGCGACGAGCGCCTGCTGCGCGCGGCCCTCGACGTTGACGTACGTGGCGCGCTTCTCCGTGTAGGCGGCGCCCGGGAACACCACGTCCGCCATCGACGCGCCCGCGTCGCCGTGGTGACCTACATTGTAACCATCCATTGTCAAAAATACGCACAACCATATACATAAACTAGCATTGCCCCACGGTTTCGCAGTTTTTGAAAAGCAACGTCTATATTTAACATAGGGTAAACTGTAGTATTCCTAGCACCCCCTCAGTCATTGGCACTTTGGATTTTAAATGCAAATATTAAGAACTGGTATAGCAAAAAACATCTGTTCTACTTTATTGATAATCTGCAATAGTAACATTGTTTGCAGAAAAAAGTAGGTTTTATAATATTATAGCTGGTAGCACTAAACAAAATAAATATATACCGGCGCCATGCGGAACTGTTAAAACATCACTTTCTAATAAGGGTCATCAATTAACGACTGTAACATAGATAATTTATTATTATGCTTAGTTTTTAGGTAAATAATGGCAATGAGTGCCTTTTCTGACCAATTTTCTGTTATAATCTTACTTTATTAGGTGCTAATGACTGATTTCTATGTGTTAATTACTTATGGTGCCAATGACTGTAATTTCAAATATTATTTTGTTCTTTTTTGTTTTTCTATTAAAAATCTCTAATTAAATTGATTAATGCATTTTAATTTGAAAATATATATATACCAGAGAACCCTTTATCAATGTTTGCTGACGTTTTAAACACCTATCAATTTAAAATATATATATTATTAATCTTAAATATGCTTAGAGTGCCAATCATTATACAGTTTACCCTATATTATTCCAGCCCAGCTTTAATTTTGTGAAGTCTGATGGCGCTTATTTGTTTAGTTTTTTGTTTCTGCTCAAACCCTAAGGGTCGAAGCGTGATGTTTTATAGCCTTCTACAAAAAATGGGTTAAGCTCAAAAATATTTTGTTCTAATGCGCTTGGCAAATCCAGAGATTAGCACGATTAAATAAACATACTCTGAAGAGTATAGCTTTATTATACTTATTAGTACCTATATACAAAAATCAATTGTTGTTTGTTAGTGTTGCTAAAACACAAAAATAGCTTGACTAAATTGAATAATTGTTTTTTTTTTTGTTTTGTGCCGTCAACATATGTTGGTATTATAATTACAAACCTTGATAAATAACAACGGCGTCCTTAGGCAGCTGGTCGCGTGTTACAACCCCACTGTCAGCCCCAAGTAGGTATACCACTTTAGGTCCCTCTTGTAGCACCTTGCCAACGCCCGGTCGGTAGCCCAGGTCTAGCGCGGCAACCTGGGACGCTGTGCGTTGAAGCACGTTCAGTACCTAAAATTACGAGTGTCAGAACTTTTTATTAAATTGAGATAAAACACAGTAAATGCTCTCATTTTCAATCAGACCTTCAAATGCCCTTCATAATATCATGCTAAGCAACAGGCCTGTTCCTATACAGATTAATAATAATGATGGTATGTATCTGCCACAGTGCCTGCATATTGCTGCCGATGAAAAGATATGGTGATAGTGTACAACGCGATTTTATGATTTATTTTTGTTATAAGTCTTGTTTATTATAATGATTATAACTTTTAAATACAATGGTTGTTTGTTCCGTGAGTGCCTGTGATGTAAATCATATAAACAATCCTGCCCCCTTAGTATGAAAAACGAAACGTTAGACGAATTTTCGTTTCGAGTCGTTATGATTAATCAACAGTCCGACGCGTGACTATTGATTAGTTGAGATTTTGAAGCTTGATTCAGGCGACCAATCACAATGAAGCGAAACGAAAGTTTGTATAACGTTTCGTTTTTCATTCTAAGGGGCTGACAATTGCATGTTTCACTGGTAAGTTCTGAGGATGTAATCACAACTTAAATGCTTTTATTTTTGGTCATAATTCGTGATATTTTCTGTTTCAGTTACGGATTAATTTTAATCCCATTATTAATGTTTAGATTTTACATAAAAACATGCCACATTGTTACATATTTGCAAGATTTTAGTAGAAAAGGCCTATGTCCAACAGTGGCACAACAACCTTTAAAGGCTGATGGATGGATGGATGGATGGTTAAGATTATTGGTCATATTGGTTAGACTCCAAAAAAGTATTCAATAATTTGTAACAAACATTGTACAAAAATCAAAAAGCTGCAATCAGCTATATACTTATAATTCAGTTATAAAATGCATAATATTGTTGACTGACATTACTAGAGAAATAAATAAAAACTAAAAGAAAGAATGGGGTGGCGACACTTGTTTTCTTAGACCGTCACCACGCGAAGAACCGGTCACGCGTTATCGAGCTGCCAGGTGATCTATACGTCAGTATATACTATATCTATGCTTAATATTGTTCAAGCCCATGGGTCCACCACTTACACGTGAGCCGTGACTCGTCTACCAACATTATAAAAAATAAATAACTATTTTACCTTCCAACTTTTATCCGAGAGGTTATCCTGCAACTTGCAGGCAAGTTCCTGTGTGTAGGCCAGGAGCGCGGCCCCGTCTGGTCCCTTGAGCTGGTCGGCGCCCAGTATTACAATGGGACGTTTCGCTGCCTGCAGACGCTTCAGCACCTCGCTGCTTGAAGATCCTGTTGCCAGGTCTTTTATTGCCGATGCTGACTCTCCTACGTGCTAAATAATCGATTAAATAATTTAATAGTTTTGTGATAATTACTGATGAATGATTTATGTATTAGCAAAATCACTAATTAACATGCAAAGACTATTCTTTAATTGCAGCAGTTTGACACAAAGTACTCTGCGATTCAGTCCTAGGTAGGCGGTTCAAAGCGAACACGATTATGAAACGGTGACACGCGAATTCAATGCGATGCGGTGCGGTGCGACGCGGCGGCTATGTCCTACGTGCACGCGAATCGTCTCGCACAGCCGCCACCGATTAATTAAAATTTCTATTTCCGGCATTATAACCAAACAAAAACACGACGACACCGCATCCAGTTCGCGCGAAAATATCAAGCCAACTGATCGCGTTCGCTTCATTTCGCGCCGCTCCGTACTGCGCCCCACGTGCGTTTGGTCACGTAGGCCACTTCAATAGGTTTCGACTGTTTGTTGTTTACACGCCGCACCGCGCCGCTTCTCGTTCGCGTCTAGATCGCTCACGCAAGACGTCGCGTTAACAAAGCCATACTATAATAACTAATTCTATTTTTTAATTATTGAGTATATAGAATTTTTGGAATACTATGTTCCCCCTTACCATGTAATCATAGGTGAGATCGACTTTAGGTCCGATAAGCGCAACGTCAGTGTCTCTTTGCACGTACGCTTTACGTATACGTGCGTTCAGTAGCGGCGCTTCGTAGCGAACGTTCGTGCCGATCAGCAATACAAAGTCAGCCTCTTCCACATCTGTCCAATTATTACAATAAAATAATTAAAACGTAATTAATCTAGCTTACTTCATCCATCCATCCATCAGCCTTTCATCGTCCACTGCTGGACATAGGCCTCCCCAAAATGGGGGTTTTACCATAATCGCCACGCTTGGCAGGCGGGTTGGCGATGGCAGTGGATGTTTTTAGTACACAGGGGAACGCTGCTGCCCGGTCCCCCGGTAATCCCTTAGTCGGCTTTTACGACTCCCGTAGGAGGAGACGGGGTGGAGCTATTCTTGGTGCTGGCCCCACATGGCAAGGCTTACTTATTAATATAATAACTTGCGTTTTAATAAGCTTTTTAGCTCAAAGTGTTTCTATGTTTTATACTAAGAGGGTGGCAAACAAGCATACGATCCACTAAATGGTAAGCAGCTACCGTAGCCTATAGACGCTAGCAGAGGTAACACTCGCGCGACGCAATTCCAAGGAAAGAGATAGGTGGAGAGGAAGAGTAAAAAGGAGAGACAATAAGGAAGGTCAAATTTTCTTTCAGTCCTTTCAAATATGACAGACAATCAGGAAGGTCAAATTTTCTTTCAGTCCATTCAAATATGACAGAAAATTAGGAAGGTCAAATTTTCTTTCAGTCCATTCAAATATGACAGACAATCAGGAAGGTAAAATTCTCTTTCAGTCCATTCAAATATGACAGACAATCAGGAAGGTAACATTTTCTTTCAGTCCATTCAAAAATGACAGACAATCAGGAAGATCAAATTTTCTTTCAGTCCATTCAAATATAACAGAAAATCAGGAAGGTCAAATTTTCTTTCAGTCCATTCAAATATGACAGACAATCAGGAAGGTAAAATTTTCTTTCAGTCCATTCAAATATGACAGACAATCAGGAAGGTCAAATTTTCTTTCAGGCCATTCAAATATGACAGACAATCATGAAGGTCAAATTTTCTTTCAGGCCATTCAAATATGACAGACAATCAGGAAGGTCAAATTATCTTTCAGTCCATTTAAACTTGCCAGACTTGGCGAGCGGCTCGGAAGCTATCCTGCCGGGAGTCTTGCTTTCTGGTCGCTCGCCAAGGCAGCACAGGACAACTTCTGCCAGTCTAGTCTCCCACCGCTGCAGTAACAGGATGGCAATTTAGCCCACAGTGCCAAGGAGAAGGCTGATCTTTTGGGCCAACTCTTTGCCTCAAACTCGACTTTGGACGCCGGAGCGGCCACACCACCCCCCATCCCTCGGTGTGAAATCCACATTACGCAACGTGCGGTCAGGCGGGAGCTGCTGCTGCTAGACGTCCATAAGTCGAGTGGGCCGGATGGCATCCCTGCGGTGGTTCTTCGAACGTGCGCCCCTGAGTTGATCCCCGTCCTTACGCGCCTGTTCCGCCTTTCATACAGTACCGGCAGGATTCCTACTTCGTGGAAGGGGCTACCTTAACCGGTTACCGATGAAGCTTTAGCGTTCAGCCTGGACATCGCGAAGGCATTCGACAGGATCTGGCATAGGGCCCTTCTATCGAAGCTACCATCGTATGGAATCCCCGAGGGGCTCTGCAAATGGATCGCCGGCTTGCTCCATGGTCGCAGCATCAAAGTCGTTGTAGACGGATGCTGCTCTGATACCATGGAGATTAATGCTGGCGTTCCTCAAGGCTCGGTGCTCTCCCCAACGCTGTCCATCCTGCATATCAATGACTTGCTCTCAATAGACAGTATGATGAGTTCGGGTGATGCGCGATATACCGGCCGTCAGAAAATCCCGCGGAACATGCTGGAGGAGTCGCGGATCCAACTTGTGTCTTGTGTTGTGTCGAGCGCTCTCTAGGGCGGGCCTCGGAATGGGGAGAAAATAACTTGGTTCAATTCAACCCTACGAAGACACAGGTTTGCGCGTTCACTGCACAGAAGGACGCATTTGTCGTGACGCCCCAGTTCCAAGGGGTAACTCTCCCGGTCTCCGAGAGTATTGGGATCCTTGGCATCGACATATCTAGTAAAGTCCAGTTCGGGAGTCATTTGGAGGACAAAGCCAAATTGGCGAGCAAGAAACTGTGCGTCCTGAACAGAGCCAAGCGATACTTCACACCGAGGCAGCGACTTGTGCTGTATAAAGCACAAGTTCGTCCCCACGTGGAGTACTGTTCACATCTCTGGGCAGGCGCACCAAAATACCAGCTCGACCCACTTGACTCCCTGTAAAGACGCGCTGTTCGGATTATCGATGACCACAATCTCACGGATGAGCTGGAGTCGTTGGGGCGGCGGAGAGACTTTGGGGCTCTCTGTGTGCTCTATCGACTCTTCAACGGGGAGTGCTCTGAGGAACTGTTTGAGGTGGTACCAACATCGCCGTTTTACCACCAGACCACGAGACGCCGTACTAGGGTTCATCCATACCACCTGGAAACGATCTCGTCCAAGACGGTTCGTTTTCAGCGTTCTTTTCTACCACGTACGTACCATATGAGCGAAACACATGTTGTGGCGTTCTCTTGGGGAGGCTTATGCCCAGCAGTGGATGTCGAAAGGCTGATGGATGAATGGATGGATCATAAAATAATGAAACTTACTAGCAATCTTAGTGTTCAACAGGTAAGAAGATCGTAGGTCAATTCCGGCGCCATCTAGCGGAAAATATTGCTCCGTGCACGTGTTCTCGGAGCCCAGCCTGTTAACCAGGTCTTTTAGAGCCATAAGCGACTCCGCGTCAGCCATATCGCCAGCGACAGCCACGAGCTGCCAAATAATATATAATGGACTATGCATTTACAAGTACAGATATTATATTATTCTAAATAGGAACTACCGCCTGCATGTTGATATTCCCTCAGGTGGCAAATGGTAATGCTCAGACCAAAAATAAAAAAGCCGGATCATTACGAACAATCCACAGGTTTTTAACTTTATCTTTCCAAATATGGAGGAACTGCCTTAGACCGCTAATCTGTCGTACATTTCGTCATGTTCATTTGTTCACATTGTACACAGTCATGTAGATTAGGCAGTTGCAATTAGGGGTCTAAATCCGTGCCTCGGATTGGGAAAGGCACAAGTTCAAATCCTGCTTGTAGAAAATTTCTCAAATTCCATCTTTACAAAAATTTTTGCTAATAAAATAGCTAACATGTCAGATGCAAAAATTTACTAAAATTATTGTATTTTCCCAATGATGGTCGTCAAACGTCGTGAGGAAACCTGCATGTCAGAGTTTTGTTTTTGTGACGATTTATCTACCAACCCTCACTGAGTCGGAGGGATGTAAACTAAATCCGTTTTACTCTGAGAGTAGACCTGTGCAATAATAAGAAAATAATAGATTGCTAAAAAAAAAGAATTTAATTTTATTTAATATTTTGATATTTTTTAAGCATTTGGCATGCTTCCCTATTTTGCCAATTAACACGTACCAAAATGTGGGATTTTTCGATTTAAATTGCTCGGGACTGCGTCTGTCACGATGACTGAGTTTGCAAAGCATCTAGGACGGTATTCCAGGAGATGCAGGTTCAAATCCTAATCGTGATTGTTATTTTCGGTTTCAAAGTTTCGCACTTTGTATTTATATATATTTGTAGCATTTGACATGCTTAGCACTATACATTAAACACAAAGTGAAAAATGTGAAATCGAAACCTGCTCCTGACTGTTATTTTCGATTTCACATTTTTCACTTTGTGTTTAATTTTCGCACTTTGTGTTAATTTATTTAATATTTCATGCCATTTGGATTCAGAGAAGGCCACGGCACAATAGAGCAAATACGCCGCCTCGTAGACACCATAAACAGAGCCCTTGAGAACAAGAAGTATTGTTCAGCTATCTTTATAGACGTAAGCCAAGCGTTCGACAAGGTCTGGCATAATGGTCTTCTGTACAAAATTAAACAAACCTTGCCGCACTGCTTTTTCACCTTGATTAAATCATACTTAGAAAAAAGATGCTTTGAAGTGAAATATAACGAAGATTTCTCAGAAATGTATAACATAAACTCAGGAGTGCCCCAAGGAAGCATACTGGGTCCGATCTTGTACCTAATTTACACTGAAGACCTGCCAACCTCAGACAACACAACAACTACCGCAACCTACGCTGATGATACTGCTATAATATCTGTACATGACGACCCAACAATCGCATCCTTCAACCTCCAAAAGCACTTTACTCAGGTCGAGGAATGGTTTAATAAATGGCGCATCAGAGCTAATACTGACAAATCAATTCAAGTTACTTTTACACTAAGAAGGGACACTTGCCCACCTGTCAGTCTATATAAAAAACAAATTTCACTATCTGAAAGCGCTAAATACTTGGGTATGCACCTGGACCGGCGTTAGACATGGCAAAAACATATTTGGACTAAACGAAAGCAACTTAGCAACAAAATCAGAAGCATGCACTGGCTCATCGGACGAAAGTCGCAACTATCTGACACCAGCAAAATTACAGTATACAAAAGCATAATCAAGCTTATTTGGACATATGGGATTCAGCTGTGGGGTTCTGCTAGCCACAGCAACATTGAAATTCTGGAAAGATTCCAGAGTAAGACAATTAGAAATATGCTTCGAATACCAAATTATGTTAGCAACCACAATATGTATATGGACATCAAGATACCTACGATTAAACAAGAAATACAAAACTATAGCAAGAAATATCAAATAAGATTAATTTAGATTGAATTTAGATTGTTTCCAACACACAGAAATGACTTTGCTGCTAAACTTGCAGGAAAGGGAAGCATCCGATTCCAAAGATTAAAGAGACATAGCATCTCAAACTTAGCTACAAGATCTAACAGGACAGAGAGCTGACTCAGTGGACTCATCTCTTTGCAAACATCATAAGGAAACAGTCACCAAAAAGGATTGTTGGTCACGAGGATCAGAGAGCCAAGTAGCAGTTTACAAAAAAAAAAATGTCATGCCGAAACATAAGCACATTCCCAACATCCTGGATTGTAAATTTCTCTCCCGTGCTTCGGAAAGAGCCGGTAATTTCACAAGTGTGATATAAAGAAAATAAAAAACATTGAACAAAAAGCTTACCTTATTAGGTGGACAGTCCCTGATGGCGGTGGCGGCTGCTATCATGGCGTCCTCCCACTCGACGGGCGTGAGGTTCCCGCGACTGTCCTTCATCATCGGCGTCACTAGACGCTGGCGCTTCAGCCCGTCGCACGCGAACCGCGACTTGTCTGACAACCACTCCTCGTTGATCTCCTAATATTATATATTATATAAGTAGTAATCTAATCAAAATCGATCCACCCATTTCGTCGATTAGCGGGTACACTTTGTAAGTAATCTTACAATCAGAGAGAAATTTTGAGGGCAGGCTTTTCGATATATCTTTAATATCTGATTATCGAGTATACAATGAATTCTTAAAAATTTGTAATTGTTACAAAAGAATGCTTCCAGTTTTTCTATACTTGTATATAAAAATATACGTACATACATAGACTAACACTTTCCTAGAGGGATAGGCAGAGACAACTGATTGCCACTTGTCATAAAATATGCAGATATTACGCTCCTCTAGAATACCTACGTGACGGGTGGCGAACAACTTCACAGATGATTACTAAAATCTTCATTGCGTTGCCACAAGATGCATTAGGAATATTGATGGGAATGTAAAATACAGACATAGTCTCCAATATAGTTTATTTGTCTTGTGTAGGCCCAAAACGCGCTGGTGAACTATCCACCATTCTTACTTGACTTGATACTTGAATCTGACACTCTAAAGTTCAGTGGCGACGAAATAGATAAAATAGTAACAAATATTTTTTTTAAGAATCAATAGTCTGATTCCCACAAAGTACCAATAACGTCTAGCATTAGTGAAAATTAGTTGCCCATTTATTGTGCGGTTAATAAGTCCCTAAGACTTAATTATAATGGGCTTTTTTTAAGGAATCAAATAAGTTATAAGTATTCACATTGAAAAAAATGCATATTATGTGAAAATAATCTTTAAATCTACTTTATATAATTTAAAAAAATAAGTACCTCGTTTGTTCTTGGGAGAATACGTAGCACCTCGTTCGTTCGAGTAGTCACCACTATATTGCTACCCAATGGGTCTAATACATCTACAGAGTCAATCTGTGAACAATAGGATCGATATTATATATTTTTTACCACATTAACAAACAATAATAATAGTAAATATCGAGTTGAGTTCACAAAAGGCAGCCTAATGCGAGTCTTATACATAGCGGGACACCATTTTGTGTTAAATTTAAGCACCTAACTCTCCTAACAATATTTAATAATTTCACTTCTTCTATCTATACTATTATGAAGCTGTAACAGAGCTGTGTCTGTACATTTAAGATATCTGAGAAAAAAATACTGAATTAGGCTATATAGGCTTGTGTAAACACAAAACGATTTGTTTTATATTTTTGTCTGTTTGTCTGTTCGCGCATCACGCAAAAACTACGGAACGGACTTTGATGCAACTTTTTTTGTTTGACAGCTCTTGATTAGACTTAACAACTGGTATACATTTTATCTCGCTACTATATCGGGGACCTGATATATAACCAAAAAACTAGCTTTTGGCTGTGGTGAGCCGCGGGTAAAGGCTAGTGTTTTATTAAAGCCAATTGTTATTAAAGCTAGCTATAGCACGCGACTTGATCAACCTAATCATTGCTCAGCATACGAAGCACAACAGAAGTAATGGTAGATTCTCCATCTACCGTTATTTCACGCTGATCTTCTGTGTGAGGGTGATATTATTGCCCACGTCATGCCGGCCCAATCGTACTGGGACTAGCAGGGCTTTACCACTAAATCATACAATTCATCATAAGATATAATAATTAGTTTACAACCTACCCTCCTCGTTTCCCAAGGTCGTGCAGCAAAGCTGTAAGGTTTGGATGTCAGAGCACCAACTGGGCACAAATCAATTATGTTACCAGATAGTTCAGACAGGAACATCTTCTCTACATAAGTTCCGACCTGTAGAAACATATTACATTAAATAATTTAAATTTTACAATCCAATAATTTAACACATCGATTATATTAATATTAACCTTACATCCTATTATATCTCTTCAATTCATTTTAAATTATTAATCATTTGTGATGATTGATTGAAGAATTCATTGTATCACTATCTCTTTCTTTCCAATTAAGTGTAGTGCAATAGACCCGTTCCTCTCCCATGTACTAAGAAGAAGTACAATACTACCAAAGAAAGAAGGGAAAATTTAAAAAATCCCATGGCAACCCATGAAATCAGTGTGGCATAAATATAGACCTGCTCCTTTCCCATTGTGAGCTAACATAAGTCAAACAGTAGCATGTACCCCAATGAAGGGCCTCGTGGCGTAGTCGGTAGTGTAAACGACTTCCGTGCACGAGGTCGTGGCTTAGATTCCCACTCAGGACAGTTATTTGTGTGATGAACACAGATATTTGTACTGCGTCTGGGTGTTTTCTATCTATTATATTAAGGTATTTACAAAAAAAAAGGAATATATGTACTATATCTACTATATCCGAAATCTGGTACCCATAGCACAAGTGTTAAGCTTAGTTTGGGACCAGAGGACGTTGTGTGAAAATGTCCGTGAATATTAATTTATTTTATTAATATCAGTGAACTTGAGTCACAGAAAATAGATTTACCTGCATTTCTGTACCTCTGCCAGTGGTACCGAAATCATCAATGCCGGCGATCTCAGAGGCGAACCGAATACACCGTGTACAATGGATACACCGCGTCATTGTAGTCTTAATCAGGGGACCCACGTCTTTGTCTTCCACAGCACTGGTTTACATGAAGTCATCGTAAAATCATTAAATCAATGAGTGAGCATAATTTATTCTATTAGATGGAAAATCGCGCATAGAATAAACGGCTAACAGTCTTAAAAGGTCCTCTATGAGGAATTGATATGCTGTATGGGTGTATCATAAGCGACTACTGTAAATTACTTGATGACATCTCGTCATAAAATGAATACTATGAAGAAAACAATTTTTTTAGAATTTATGTTTTTTATTTATTTTTTTATTAAATTGCTAATAGCCGTGGCTTGCCTACCATAGACACGGCTCACCTGATGGTAAGTGGTAACTGTCGCTCATGGACTCAACTATACCGAGAGTATTGTCAAACTGTTGCGCACCATTTCATTTCTCAGATATGAAATGAAAGAATAAACGGCTATCTTCAACTAAAGCCAAAATACACTAACGTGGCCTTATGACCGGTCACACAGGAGATGGTGGTACTGACCTGTTCCGGCCTGATAGCAAGTGTCTAGTACTCTCACTTGGTACCCAGCCCTACCACCAGTATTGCAATGGGTGATAATTGCTTACTTCCCTTAATCGCCGTATACGACACCCGCGGGAAAAGATGAGGTGGTGACACGTGGTTTGTTTGCTTACACATCATGGAAAAATTACTGAACAAATTTTGTTGAAAATAAGTTTATTTGTTTGATAGCTTGATATTGACTAGACTTCATAACTGGCTACCAGGCTGTCCCGCTACCATATCAGGAACCTAAGATATATAATACTTTCTAACATTTACGCCAATTTTACACATTTTTTGTCTATCTGATATATCAGCTTTGGACATCTACCATCTAAGTCCACGCGTGATTATGAATGCTGTAAAGTATTCGAAACGTCGTGATAATAGTAAAATCAAGTAAACGCGATAGATTCCGTAAACGTAGTTTTATTTCAAAACCTAAGATATAATTTAGAAGGCTAGTTCTTTTATAAAAAAGATCAACTGCTGGGGGTAGGACTGTGAAAATTTACATATGGATTTCTTTGATACCGTATGGGAGCACTAAGTAAGGATTTTAAGCAAATCATAGTACATAATATATTAAGTAAGTTAAGGTGTTGTGTAATTAAGGATACTAACCGCTTGCCAGAGAAGTGAATATCAGTAAAGCGGCTCCTGTCAGAACCAAAGGCCATGGATTGATCTTGAAGGTCACATTCACCACCTTGATCACAAATAGGACAGTCCAAAGGATGGTTTACAAGAAGAAATTCCATTACACCTTCACGAGCCTTCTTTGTTAGGTCCGAGTTGGTCTTTACCCTCATTCCTTTCATGACAGGCATAGCACATGCAGCCACCGGTTTAGGAGACTTTTCTACTTCAACCAGACACATTCTGCAGTTGCCGGCAACCGCAAGACGTTCATGATAGCAGAATCTCGGAATTTCTACACCCACTTGTGCAGCTGCCTGTTAAAATATAGTCAATATATATAGTATAAAACTTGTATAAAACTTAAATAGTAACTTTTAAAGATTCGCTAATTGTACACATATTTAAAGTAACATAAACGGGTCTTTTTTCGCGTATTCAATCAATCAGCCTATTGCAATCCACTGCTGGACATAGGCCTCTCCTAACACGCGCAATTGCACACGGTCCTCCGCCTTCCGCATCCAGTCTGTCCCAGCGACCTTTTCAGGTCGTCGGTCCACCTAGCTGGGGGCCGTCTTACCCTACGCTTACCAAGTCGCGTTCTCCACTCTAGGACACGCTTGCTCCATCGGCCGTCGGTCCTTCTGCAGATGTGACCAGCTCATTACCACTTTAGCGTACTGAGTCTGCGAGCTATGTTTTCGCGTATTAATTAGGTGAAATTATTAACTACCATTTACCCGACGTTTCAACTGCGTTGCAGCAGCCGTGGTTACGGGACAACTCCGGAGGAATGCCTCAAGTAGAGCTATATCTGAACCAGGTAATTCTCTTCACCCAAAAATAAAATTCACATGTGAGATGAAGACTGACAGATCAATTTCTTTTCTTGACGTGAAGTTGATGGCGAAACCTGACGGCACCCTTGGCCATACCGTCTGCCGAATACCGACACACACAAATAAATATCTGCACGCCTCATCGCACCACCATCCGCGTCACCTACAGTCGGTCATAACGTCTATGACATTTGTGACCCTGAACATCTACAATAGGAACTGCATAATGTTCAGGAGGTACTAAAACGAAATGGGTACAAAACTGGTCGTAGGCTCCAGCAGCTAACGAAAAGGGAAAGATATCCTGATGTCAATAGGCAACCGGCTTTCCTGCCATAGGTATATACGAGGAGTGACGGACATAATTGGAACAGTACTTAGTAAATACTCCATGAAGACTACGTCATGATACATTCCGCACTGTAAGTTATCGGCCAAACCAAGCGATTGATTGCTGAAAGGGTTAAGGAGCACATAACTGCAGTCAAGAAAGGACAGATAAACAAATCTGCCATCGCTGAACATCTCTTAGAAGCAGGTACTAATCTAATCACTTGATTGAGCTTCCTACAACCTATAATCCTATCTCAGGACCGCCACTACTACAAACGGTAGTGCGCGAAGCTATAAAAATCAAAAAGCACAGAAATTTTAAAAGGGGAGACAGATTTAATCTATCATCAGCGTGGAATCTAGTGATTAATAAGTGCAAACTACTTAGGTAATATATTTTCACATTCATCTCGCGATATAGTGAGTGTTGGACAAACATTGGTGTAGGTCAATCTACCGTACAAACTGTTGAAGAAAAATAAAGTAGCTCACCTCTCCAGTTGTCCCGTGACCACGGCTGCTGCAACGCAGTTAAAACGTCGGGTAAAAGGTAGTTAATAATTTTACCCAATTTATACTCGAAAAAGGACCTGTTTATGTTACTTTAAATATGTAAACCTTAAATAATGTTGATATAAAATATTTCAAGAGCCTTCAAATATGTACCTCTAGTTAGGTACCGGTTATTGTAGTAACCCTTAATATGCAACTAAGTCTGCCAACCAACACTGGGCCAGCATGGTGGACTATGGCCTAATCCGTCTCAGAGAAGACCCATGCTCAATAGTGGGACAGTACTAAACCTATTAAGGTTGAAAACAACAATGTTGGTACCTAATTATTATCTTAATAATAGATAGGTACCATGATGATGATATAAAAATAATGCAATGCTCATTTGAGATTAAATCTTAATAATTAACTTGGGACTTAAACATAGCTGGCGAATCGTGGGTGTGTAATACACCTCTGCCTACCCTTTCGGGGAATAGAGGCGTGATGCTATGCTATGTATTTGAACTTGTTATACAAAAATTTGTTTATTTTATTGCATATGGTGTCAGACAGCCCACCTGATGGAAAATAGTAACCGTCACTCATGACTCAACTATACCAAGAGTATTGTCAAGCCACTGCTTACCATTTCATTTCACAGATATATATGAAATGAATGAATTAACGGCTATCTCCTGCTACAACCAAAACACACCGATGCGCTTTATGGCCGGTCACATAGGAGATGGTTACCACCATCAACCCCAATGAGTACTTCGACTTGGGGCCCAGCCCAACCACTAGTAATGCAATGGGTGATAATTGCTTACTTCCCTTAGTTGTCTCGTAGGACAGACACCCGTGGGAAAGAATGGGGTGACAAAACTTGTATTCTTAGTCCATCACCACACAGACATATATGGAAAATATACTAACACACATTTTTTTATTGCTTATGGTGGCTGTAGGGCCAAGTTCTACCTGGTGATAAGTGGTCAGAAATATTCTAAATACTGCCAAGCTGCTGCTAATGATTTCATTTCTCTGATGAGAAATGATTGATTGTCCAATTGTCTAAAAATCACTTATTGAAACCAAAATAATTAGGATTTAATACAATAATATTTAGCAAAATCAACACAAGATCTACTTACATTTGTCATCATATTTATTTGTGTATTGTAGCCAGATCATAGAACTAGCCACTTAAGTAATAATGTGGCCGAGCATTTCATGAAACATAACCTAACCGTTGAATAAAATGTCTGGCCACAATATAAAGAGACTAATTCTAAGAAGTGGCTACATATAAACTAATTATAGAACTATTAAACCAGTTATAGATTCATCCATCAGGAGATTGGCATTATTAAGTTACCGTAATTAGCCTCATTTTAGAGCTATGAAAGACTATAATCAACAATGAGCAGCAATGTTCTTAAAAAGAAAATCTAGATATACCCAATTTTCTAAAAAATACTTTCATACGCAATTGCCAATCTTCAGGAGGCTGACTACCATGTTTTTATCTACTCATACTAAAACATTACTAATATTGACCGTATCTTATAATAAAGTGTTAAAATTTTAAAGACTACAATAACAATATTAGACTTATTTGATTTACATTAGTACATGAGGAGTTACAGTTGAATATTACAAAATACTGACTTGTAAAACTGTAGTGCCTGGCAAAACATGCACAGGTTTGTCATCAATGAAGACTTCAACCTTTTCGGGCTGTGTGGGCGCTGGCGCGGCATAGCACCGAGAAGCTGTGCGCACTGGTAAACTCAGTGCAAGCGCCCGAGATAGTGGCTGGCGCAGCATTTTCTGCAGCCAACAATTGTACATCGAATTATATACTCGTAGTACAAATATGGCTTCCTAAGCACGTTGTTAAAAAGCCTTGTTTATTTCGACACTTGAAAACATAGAAAACTACTGCGAAATTAAGTAAACCATATAAATAAAGCATATCTACTGTTATTATTACATAAGATTGAACACCTAACCTTACTAAATACTATTAAAGTTGAATATTTTTTAACTATAAATTGAATAATTACAGATCCTTTGTCACGTAAGAATCTCAAATTATTATAATTTGTGTTGCATTTAAAATTAATCGTACCTAAAATAATATTTTCCGAAAATCTTATAGTAGTTAAATGACAGCACAGACAACAGAGATTGACACTTTGATATGATGTAGTACGTCATACGTATAAATGACAAATAACAGTTGACGGAAACACAGTGTGGCCGCACTTGAAACAGCAATATTTTTTTAAAGTACAAATTATTTGCGAATAAGGAAAAAGAGATTTTTGTACTAGCGGGAATCGAACCCGCGTCTTTTCCAGTCCGGGGAAGTGCTCTAAGCCACTGAGCTATAGTACAGGTCTTTCGACCATCCCAATCTCCTTATCACATTTGTCTTTACGACCAACGCCATCTATCGGAAGCATTTACATGCATTAAACCGATATAGTAAGTTTAATTTTGCAATTAAAATTCATACTATTTGATGGCGCAATTTTTTAAACATTTTTGATCTATATTTTTTAGCATTTGTCATGCTCCGCCACTTTTTTAAAGTACAAATTATTTGCGAATAAGGAAAAAGAGATTTTTGTACTAGCGGGAATCGAACCCGCGTCTTTTCCAATCCGGGGAAGTGCTCTAAGCCACTGAGCTATAGTACAGGTCTTTCGACCATCCCAATCTCCTTATCACATTTGTCTTTACGACCAACGCCATCTATCGGAAGCATTTACATGCATTAAACCGATATAGTAAGTTTAATTTTGCAATTAAAATTCATACTATTTGATGGCGCAATTTTTTAAACATTTTTGATCTATATTTTTTAGCATTTGTCATGCTCCGCCACTTTTTTAAAGTACAAATTATTTGCGAATAAGGAAAAAGAGATTTTTGTACTAGCGGGAATCGAACCCGCGTCTTTTCCAATCCGGGGAAGTGCTCTAAGCCACTGAGCTATAGTACAGGTCTTTCGACCATCCCAATCTCCTTATCACATTTGTCTTTACGACCAACGCCATCTATCGGAAGCATTTACATGCATTAAACCGATATAGTAAGTTTAATTTTGCAATTAAAATTCATACTATTTGATGGCGCAATTTTTTAAACATTTTTGATCTATATTTTTTAGCATTTGTCATGCTCCGCCACTTTTTTAAAGTACAAATTATTTGCGAATAAGGAAAAAGAGATTTTTGTACTAGCGGGAATCGAACCCGCGTCTTTTCCAATCCGGGGAAGTGCTCTAAGCCACTGAGCTATAGTACAGGTCTTTCGACCATCCCAATCTCCCAATATTGCCTGGTTGAAAAATATATAACCATATTTGGGCAAAATAAACGATAGAATGAGGTCTGTAACTTGATCGTAAATAAGAAACTCTTCGTAACAAATATTTAATTGAAAATCACAGCGTTTATCAAAATAATTATTTAAAAATAAATTTACCACCCCTTCTATTCATCCAACTGTCAGTAATTAAACGTCCACTGTTGGACATTGGCCTCCCCAAGAGAGCACCAGAACTATTGGGCTTGTGCTGACTGCATCCAACGGCTCCCTGCAGCTTTGACCATATATTTAGTCCATCTGGTGGGAGGCCATATTACACTGCGTTGTGTCGCAATTCGAAAACCTTTTTACCCAACGGTTGTTAGTTCGTTGAGCGATATGGCCTGCCCATTGCCACTTCAGCATGCAAACCTGGCAGGCTATGTCGGATATTCACGTTCTACAGATCTCCGTAATAAGAATTCGATAACGTAGGGAAATACCAAGACTTTAAGCCATGATGCAAGGTAAGTATTGCTGCTCCATAAATTGCCGTTCTGTTCGATATCCCATCTGGTAAATAATAATAAATTATATTTAACCCCTCTACATACAGATAGAATCTCCCAGGTTTGCAATAGGGGTCGGCATCGCGTAGGCGAAAGCCAATCGCGCAATCGCAAAAAAAAATAAAAAAATTGCACTAAATATTTATTTCTTACTCCTTCACTTTCAATGCTATCTACTCTTGAATTTTTGCCCGACACAGTCTGTTCATTCTATAATCTGTGTATGATTTTTGCCTACGCCTATATATACTGTATCAACGAGAAATAATTCCCAAACATAAACGTCATCCAGTTGCGCCAATGGACTCCAACCGTGCGGTAATAAAGTCGAGTTTTCAACGGGAAAATGAAAAAAAAAAAATAAAATTTGTGGAAAATTTTCGTTTTATAACGTCAGTGTTATTATAATAATTAGTGGATAGTGTTTTTAAGTGTTTTGCATAAAATAGTTATTATACTTGACAATAAACATGGATTTTTCAACAATGGGCAAGTATTTTTTTTTATTATTTTTTTTTTTTTTCATAAAAATGTCCACCCTTTACGGCGTGTGGCCTCGCGCGGCCTCGCGTGGTCTTGGCACTGTATCGCTTGGCACGCGTAAGACTCCCGGGAGTCTAACGCGATTCAATCGGTATAATAAAATAATAGTACACAAGAATATAATTAAATTATCTTTTCTTTCTTTTCTGGGTCAAATAAGAAAAGAAATCTTCCTTCCAGCGCTGATTGAATTCATTGAATAAGAACTTTTTTTTTATTGCATTTAGTGGCAGACGAGCCACGGCCCATCTGATGGTAAATGTCAACCGTCGCTCATGGACTCGACTATACTGAGAGTATTGTCAAGCCACTGCTCACCATTTCATTTCACTGATATGAAATGAAAGAATAAACGGCTATCTGCTGCTACGACCAAAACGCAACGATGTGCTTCATGACCAGTCCCACGGGAGAGAGAGTACTACAAGTGGTGAAGTTAGCTATAGGACGAATACCACGACCTTATAAATTTGTGTTGCCACCTACCACTTGGGGTGTGAATATATCTTATTTAATTTTGTTTTACTCCTGGAATTTATTTTGAAAAAATACGGGTATAACATTTCATTCATATGTAGTCGAAAATGAAATAATTTAATGATTGAATGCTATAAAGTGATGTGAAATAGGCTTTTTTACTCGAAATTAATAATTACTACTAAGATACACTCGCAAAACAAGTTTTCTAGCTAAATTTCTATTGCTGAGAATTGTTTCGGTGTCGCCTTATTGCGAATTTAATTTACCCAGTTTTCATTTTACTAATAAATTTATATGTCATTTATGAGATGATGATAAAAAATTACCATTTTAGGTTTTCCTCTAATCCAGATGCGAGATCGAAATGGGTAGATGCTACGGGAAAACGAAGCAACCCACGAAATACCCAAAATATGCTTCACGATATTTTGTTGATGTTTCATTACACATTATAAGAAAATAATAATAGTGGGAGCAAAATCAATGCCAGTGAATATGTTCATGTAAGTATAGCTTTTGAAGTCTTTGTACTTCAACTTTGTAATATACTTCAAATTTGTCAATTCTAGATTATGACTACCGCTGTAGTCATTATCTAGAATTCAGAGAAACTGATTTGCTCTCTATTGTGACACCTGCCTTGGATTTAAGGATTTCAAAATAAATCCCAGGAGTAAAACAAAATTAAATAAGATATATTCACACCCCAAATGGTAGGTGGCAACACAAATTTATAAGGTCGTGGTATTCGTCCTATAGCTAACTTCACCGTGGGACCGGCCATGAAGCACATCGTTGCGTTTTGGTCGTAGCAGGAGATAGCCGTTTATTCTTTCATTATATATCGGTGAAATGAAATGGTGAGCAGCGGTTTGACAATACTCTCAGTATAGTTTAGTCCATGAGAGACGGTTTACATTCACCATCAGATGGGCCGTGACTCGTCTGCCACTAAATGCAATAAAAAAAGTTGTTATTCAATTAATTAAATCAGCGCTGGAAGGATGATAATTCTATACTTATTTGACCCAGAAACGAAAGAAAAGATAATTTAATTGTATTCTTGTGTACTAATATTTTATAAAATATAACTTATTATTATTTACCAGATGAGATATCGAACAGAACAGCAATTTATAGAGAAGCAATACTTATCTTGCATCAAGGCTCAAAGTCTAGGTATTTCTCTACGTGATCGAATTCTTATTACGGAGGTAGAACGTGAATATCCGACATAGCCCGCCGAGTTTGCATGCTGAAGTGGCAATGGCCTACCCATATCACTCGACGAACTGACAACCGTTGGGGAAAAAGGTTCTCGAGTGGCGACCACGTATCGGACAGCGCAGCGTAACATGGCCCTCCCATCAGATTGACCAAATATATGGTCAAAGCGGCAGGGAGCCGTTGGATGCAGTCAGCACAAGCCCGCTAGTTCAGGTATTCTCTTTGGGGAGGCCAATGTCCAGCAGTGGACGTTTAAAGACTGACGGTTGGATGAATAGAAGGGGTGGCAGATTTACTTTTAAATAATCACTTTGATAAACGTTGCGATTTTCAATAAAATATTTGTTACGAAGAGTTTCTTATTTACGACCTATTTACAGACCTCATTCTAACTATCGTTTAATTTGCCCAAATATGGTTAAATATTTGTCAACCTGGCAACATTTAAAAAAATATTGCTGTTTCTACTGCGGCTACGCCGTGGCTCCATCTAGTAGTTCTTAGTCTGAGGCTCTGTCTAGATATATTTAGTCTGAGCTACATTTATTTGGGCCATCATGGAGCCCTCGGAGGAGCTCAATGTGGGCCATAGCCATACATTTATCCATAGCATGGGCCATGCATTTATCTCTTAGATAAAGGTTACTATCATTTATCTCTTAGATAAAGGTTACTATCCTTTATCTTAAATTTATCCCTAAGATAAAGGTATATATATCCTTTATCTTAGATTCATCCAGTTCTAGATTTTTGTGAGCATTTCATAGCTCCCGAGTCTTTTTTGTTTATTGATGTGAAACATCTAATGCGGTGGGCTGTTAGCGTGGCGACGCTTTTATTGTACGAGTACTTGTCCCGTTCAAATCTTGCAAGTTAAATTTGATACACTTCGCGGTTTCCGATTGAGCTAAAATTTTACAAGCATGTTTATATCACGTGACAGTGCAATATTATGATGACATGGAGCTGATCTGATGATGGAGCTGGAAGGTGGACATGGGAACTTTATAATGAAACGGCGCAAACCTATTGAGTTTGGGCTCGTATGATTCGTCTTGCCGAGTACTTTGTATCTAGATGGTATCCAGGGTCTGATGATGAAGCTAGAAGGTGGCCATAGGAACTCTGTTATAAAACAACATAACTCCATCGAGTTAGCGCTTGTATGATTTGTCTTGACGAGTACTTTGTCAAGTTATGATCATTTTATTTCTACAAAGTAATTTCGATGTTTTCACATCTGATAGACGTCTCGCGACGTCTAGTTTTGTCTACTCTGTTCTACTCTTTGGTTTAGAGAGAAGAACCAAAGACTAATAGAGTAAGAGCTCACAACCGACGCGCGACTGCCAGACCTTCGTTATTTTATAAAAGCCTTAGACAAAGAATATTATATACTCGCTACTATTATGACACTAAGGATGAAAAAAAGGATGCACATATAAGGTTTTAGCAAGAGTGAGAGAGACACATGTATAAGTATTTTATCCTTTTCGCGTATGCGTTATTTATATTTTGACCCAATCAACTGGGTCCCAATAATAAAGTGGCCGCCACAGATTAAGATGGTGTCCACCCGTTTGCATCATCGGTATGTAGGTAAGTTTGTTTATGTATTGACGTAAAAAAAAACCTTCATTTATCACGTTGTATACGTTAACGTCACATGTTCTAATACATTTTAAGCAAAATATAAGCATAACTGCAATTTATTTTGTCCTGTCATTCATGTATCCAGCTAAAACAGGTAGTACATTTTTAGTCAACAAAGTTAAAGATAAAGAATATTTATTTGTTCGAACATAAGTAAATACACATAAATTACAAAAATATGCAATGGTGTTTTTTGCCAATAAAAGGATCACAGTCATGTTCTGCCTGATTAGGCGTACAAACTATTTGTCTAAACGAGGATGACAAAACAATAATCATGGAAAATAGTAATAATAAAATAATCATAGAAAATAAATTTAACTGCCTCGGTGGTGTAGCGGTAGTGTATTCGACTGCTAATCATGAGGTCTCTGGTTCGATCCTCGGGTCGGGCAAAGTTATTGAGCTTTTCCTAAAAAGAAAATTTCTCAGTAGCAGTCCGGAGTTTGGAAATGTGCCCGGTAGACGTCAATAGGCTCGCCCCCTATTATGTGGGACTCAAACATAGCTGGCGAGTCGTGGGTGTATAATACACCTCTGCCTACCACTTCGGGGAATACAGGCGTGATGCTATGTATTATGTAAATTGTTCAATGTCAATGGTGTTATTAGATGTCAAATTGAATTCGCAAATGTCGTCATATATTGAATATCATATTAAATTAAATGTCACCGAACAAATTTCCTTCGTTTGACGGTCTACCTTAAATTAATACTCGATATTGGCGAAATTGTGCTCACACTGCCACATCAAGAGCCATTAAACAAGAAGATAAGATAAATTTAATGTCAAGTCCATTAAATGCGCACTGAATTAAATAAATTAAATAAATCAAAATTTATCATCTAAATATTATATTATTATAGTGTATCGAACTGTCAAATTGGTAGCGTTATGAATTTTTTCTATGAAGATATTACGGCGTGGTATTAGACCCAACGTCCATTTTTATTAGGTCAATTAGGTTCTTTATCTAAGGGTCAATGCCTGCTTCGGTTAACATACCTGTGGTAATATTGTAGGTCCGTATTTATGGCCAGACTACGTAGAAACTCTAGACTCTGCAGCTGTCCAATATTGAATAAGATTTGGCTTAGATGTCTTGTTGGCAACACACAATAATCTCAAAAAAAACCTTTCTGACATTATACTTTATTTATGGTTTCTATCTTCTATCCTTCTGGGGAGTTTTGGCGGGAGCACAAAGAAGATCATGTCGTTGCTCTGCATTATTTTCCTAAACTTGTGTTATTTCAAGTGTTAATGTGTAAAAGTGGTGGCCTTTTGCTTATTAACTATTTGTGTATGTGCATAAGTGTTGGCAAGTGATGTAGTGCGACATAACGTGTTTTTTCCTGTTGTCTCCAAAACTCCATAGAAGCTTCGGTAAGGTCGCCATCGTCTTACTGGAGCGAGATTTTGACTTGACTGACTAATTTTATATGACTGACTTCGACTACGACTTGTTTTATAAATTAAACTTACGTGTGACGAGAGAATAATGATGTTTACATGGTACTGTTAGGCTGGTGGTACTGCCAATGCCTTAAACAAATTAATAAAAAAAAATATTCTATCCTTCTCTTTCTCGATTAAAGTCGGTCGTGCCGGGCGTGTGGCTATTGCTAGAAAAAAGTAAAAATCTATTATAAAAATGGCAATAGGAAACGTTAAAACTGCCCAAGGTCTTAATGACTTGAACACCTACCTAGCTGAAAGGAGCTATATGTCAGGGTAATTAATTTAATGACTTAAATATCCATACCACGTAAACGTGACATCGCAAGCAGTCTTCCGTCTATTGTAACCTGTAAAAATTATTTTTCAATTTTGTCAATTTAAATGGTTACTAATCTTTATCATTTACTATTAGAACCGCATTTGACATTAATCTTTTACTGACCTTGGCATTTAATATAACAATATGGATGCTGTTCTGTATTTATACTTAATTGTAGCTATACACCATCGCAAGCTGACGTTCAAGTCTTTGACCAAGTCGGAAAGGCACCTGGCGGTAATTTAGCGCATGCTCTGCGTTGGTACAATCATATCGCCTCCTACACACCCGCTGAGCGCAAATCATGGGAAGCTGGAGTGAGCCCACTAACTGCGGGCGGTAAGCCAACTGCACCTGCGCCCGCCGCGAAGGATGATGACGACGATGATGATGTCGATCTCTTTGGCTCTGGAGATGAAGAAGAAGTAAATGCATACTTTATTTATGATCATATATTGATCAATAAGAATAACAAGATGTATTATCTTGTTATCCATATAGACCAATATTTTCTTTTAAAGCAACTATTCTGGACTATAGCAACCATTCTGAATATGTTTTGTTTTTTTTTTCAATCCATTATGATAATATCGGGCATGGGTCATGGGTGTACGTATGCTGTGACTGGACTGGGGATTGAATCCAATACCATTAGCAATCTTGGTTTTACGACTAGGCTATCTCTGCTTTTCTATAGGGTTCACAAATATAAGAATACCTTTTATAAATTTGTCCCTCATTTACACATAGTGGACCACTTACATAAACATAGGCGGGCACAGAACGAGTTCATACCCTAAACCACCGAGATATGCATCTAGAACACATTTGATTCTGTAGATAATAAATGTATTATTTACCTACAGGATGCAGAAGCAGCTAGGGTACGTGAAGAACGTCTTAAATCCTATGCTGACAAGAAGGCCAAGAAACCTGCCCTTATTGCTAAATCATCTATAGTCCTTGAGGTTAAACCTTGGGATGATGAGACAGACATGAAGGAAATGGAAAAACAAGTTCGCTCCATTGTAATGGATGGTCTGCTCTGGGGAGCCTCTAAACTTGTGCCCGTTGGTTATGGCATCAACAAACTGCAGATTATGTGTGTCATTGAAGATGACAAAGTATCTGTTGATCTTCTCACAGAACAAATCCAGGAATTTGAAGATTTTGTGCAATCTGTAGATATTGCTGCATTCAACAAAATCTAAGATGTGTATACACATATTTAATTTTAAGTTTAATTTTGAATAAAATCACTTATTTGCATCAATGTTTTTTTAATACACATATAAATGGCTATTAACAAAATTTATCTATCAAAGTCAGTCAAATAAAACTGCAACCAATACAACAATGTCCAAAGGAATTCCATAACAGTTGTGTTCCATGTCTGTTAGTTATAATATCTTATTTAATAAATAAAATATTGTACAACCTCCTAAAACTAATATTATACTACAATTTTACTACCCTATGAGATTAAAAATTTCCTCTGAACACAAACTATAATTTTGAGTAGGTATAGCTCATTGAACTGGCCAGTGAGAAGTGTTCTAACAGTTTTTGATACATAGTAAATGTTATTTTTTAACCCTGTGTATTAAAACGTACTATATTATTAGTACGTATGAAATGGAGATTTTTTTTTAATATCCTTATTACCTATCTGGTCTTGTGGCTGTACAACGTTAGTAGCTGTAGGGGCCTACCTCAGGCCTCGGGTGGATGGACCGGGGAAAGTCGGCCACCCGCGAAGTGCGAAGCTCCAGTGAGCAAGCGTCAATCGAGAGGGTAACCGAAAGGGTAAACCCATCGGCGAACCACTGAAGTAATGTCACACAGTTCCAGTGCTTCGCCTATACAGGCCGAGAGACAGCACACAACAGTTTTATTTAGTAGGTGAGGGCCCCAACCTACTCTGCTCGTTGCCCGAAACGACGGGGTCTGCGGTACCTAACCGCATTTTCCCGCCTTAACAAAAACAGGGGTTTAGTAACAACGAAAATTCGCCTCATCGATTTGCTTGTGACCACAGCAGATGTAACTTTGTCTTGGATTAAGATGTTTGGTCAAATTTTTTTTTTAATAATTACCGCGTTGTAAATCCATTAAGTATGTTATTAACATATCTCAAAAAGGATGTATCTATTCAGACTATGATACAACAATAATTCGTTTGTGCTAATACTACAGATCGATAAAAAATATTACAATGGGGGTTTTCACCACTTACGCCTTGTCACATTCAAAGAACAGCTAACAATGCACCTCTTTCATTTCTAGCCTAGGCCTACATTATAGTTAAAATATATTAATATACTAGCCTTTGCCCGCGACTCCGCTGTAGCCAAAAGCTAGTTTTTATGTTTTATCTCAGGTTCCCGATATAGAGGCGGGATAAAATGTATACCAGCTTTAAGCCTATTCAAGAGTTATAAAATAAAAAGTTGCATCAAAATCCGTTCAGCAGTTTAGCTTAATTCGCGAACAAACAACAGACAAAAAGTCTTAAAAAAAAATGTTTTGTGTTTAGACACGCCTATATAGTTCTTCTTTTTTGATGTGAAACATCTAATGCGGAGGGAGAGTAAAATCGGCTGTTAGCGTGGCGACGCTTTTATCTTACTTGTCCCGTTCAAATATTGCAAGTTAAATTTGACACACTTCCCGGTTTCCGATTGAGATGTAATTTTACACGCCTCTATATATCACGTGACAATGCAGTATTATGATGACATGGAGCTGATCTGATGATGGAGCTGGAAGGTGGATATAGGAACTCTATAATGAAACGACGCAACCCCATCGAATTTGGGCTCATATGATTCGTCTTGACAAGTACTTCGTCTTTAGATGGTATCCAGGGTCTGACGATGGAGCTAGAAGGTGGCCATAGGAACTCCGTAATAAAGCGACATAACTCCAACGAGTTTGGGCTCGTATGATTTGTCTTGACGAGTACTGTCTCTAGATGGTATCCAGGGTCTGACGATGGAGCTAGAAGGTGGCCATAGGAACTCCGTAATAAAGCGACATAACTCCAACGAGTTTGGGCTCGTATGATTTGTCTTGACGAGTACTGTCTCTAGATGGTATCCATGGTCTGACGATGGAGAGTGGTCACAGTAACTCTGTTATGAAACAACGCAACCCTATCGAGTTTATACTCGTTTGATTCGGCTTGAGGAGTACTTTGTCAAGTTATGATCATTTTATTTCTACAAAATAATTTAGATGTTTTCACATCTGGTAGACGTCCCACGACGTCTAGTTTTCTTTTTGGCTTAGCGTCCAAATGACCTATTCCGCCAATGTCCGTGATGATGGTGTCGTCATTATCACTGACACTGGCGGAATTGCGTCTTGTCTCTGGGACGCTAAAGCTAAAAAACCAGAGATATCAAGTCAAGTCAAACAATAGAGAGAGTAGTTAATCCAACCCAATGGTTGGATTAATTATTGAGAAACATTGAAAAGATATTACCAGAAAAATACCACATAACCCGCAAAAACTGAGAAGGGCTCTCAGAAACCCTACTTGAAGGGTAGCGGCGAATAGGCCTCAAAGAATACCTACTACTAAGGAGGGAGAAACCAGAAGGGTCTTTATAAAAAAATATGAAATAAACCTGTAATAACCAGTTACGCCGCTTGCGAGCATCGGCAACGTCAGAAAGAAAAAGAAGTCTCATACTTTGAATACAAATAATTATTTTCTCTGACGCGAGTCAGGCAAAAAACTAATCCTAGAACGGTCATGGTATGATGTGGTGTAATGGGCAGACTCCTTAAAGGTATCAAAATGGTGCAGGTGTCATTTTCACTTAAAAACAAATTCCCATATTATTAAACGATAAAAACATTACTTATATACTCATTCTGTATTACAGTAATTACAGCCGATCTTTGTGTCTTTGAAGTTGGCTGCAAGACGCTGCGCAGTACCTGTTTTTTGTATCGCAAGGGATGTGCGTCTTCTACAGTTTACATTAATCGAAAAATGTTCGATACAATTAAACTATTGTAATCGATAATAATACTATTTATCAATTGTATTATAATGTTATGTGGACGCTCTTCTATATCTAGATTAAAGCTTATTCACTCAAAGAGCTCGTATAAGTACCTACTTTTTATTGAATCTAAAAATAATAATTAGAACCTAAATAATTAGATATGAAAATATAATGATCCCATTCGATTACTTCGTTAATCAAGCATTAATATTTGAATTGGTTAGGACTAATCGTATGATTCCACCACAATACCAATTTTTTGCTCTGTGCCTAACTTCAGAGACACAAAGATCCGTTGTGACTACTGTAGTAGTTTTTAACACTTATTTAATGACTAGCAGATATTTTGCCGGTATATTAATTATTACTCATTCAACATGTGCTTTTGGAATAGAGAAACTTTCACCGAGACTAGCTTGCAAAAACATGTTAGGTATATCACTGCCAAAGTAGATCTTATTATTAAGACCAAGAGCTTCATATTTCTTTAGCTCCAGGTATTCTCGTGTTAGTAACATTTTATTAGCTTCAGCCTGTTTCTTCAAATGATAGTAGTCAGCCTCAGCTTTTGTCTGTTGTTTAGCTTTGTGGATGCTGTCCTCGATAAGTTCGATCTTTTGCAAAGATTCCTTTTCCATTATTTTCTGTTCGTATTGAATTTTGGCGACTTGAGCTTCTTTCTCGGCTTCTATGACAGCTTTGCGCCTCGCTGTTTCCGCTTCTTTTTCCACAACCTACAAGCAGCCAGTTTCTAATTAGGACCACACATATCTTATGAAATAAAACTACGTTTACGGAATCTATTACGTTTACTTGATTTTCTACTATCCCGACGTCTCGAATACTTTACAGCATTCATGAACACGGGTGGACTTAGATGTTAGACGTCCATGGCTGATATATTGTTTATACAGATATATTTAGAGCATTAAATAGCAGTTTTTTCAATATAGTATTATAGTTCGTTTAATAGATTCCGTAAAAGTAATTTTATTTCATAATGTGTAACATTCGCGTAAATATCGGAGTATTACACACATATCTACAATATGCATGTGTAGTACTTATACTTAAATAATAATAAAAATAGTACCTTTTGATGTTGTGCAGCAATGAGCAGCTTTGACTTTTCAGCTTCCATTAGCTCGTAATTTTTGCGTATCGTCTCCGGTATTTTTGGTTTAGTTACTCGGACAGCTTGTACTCTCAGACCTGGCGCCATTTCATTTAGATCTTTTTGTAATGCCTGTAATAGAATAGATAACAGCTATAGTAAATACAAACTACTTATTCTAGCCTTTTTAGGCGGAATAGTCCAGGCGGATAGGTGATGTAGTGTGGGGTCCTCGCTAATAAACAATCTGCATTGCAGTCTTGCTGCCCATATGTACTGTTTTAAAATTCCATATCTAGGTTTTTTTCTTAGAAGTACATTGCAATAATTTGTGAAAAAGCTAAACTATTCGATAATTATTTAGTTACGACATTGTCAGACAGTTTTGATACTAAACCGTTATTCTCTCAAGCGAAAACAATTTAATCATATCAATTATTAATTACGGAACATCACATATGATAAGTAGATAGCAGATAAAAAGTAGTTGATATGTCTAACCCAGGACTTTCCTAACAAATTTCACTCAAATCTCTTGAACCAATACAATGTAAAAAAGTAAGAAACGTGTACACCCAAAAACTAAATAGAAAATATAGCATCACGCCTGTATCCCCGAAGTGGTAGGCAGACGTGTATTATACACCCACAGCTATCTATCGGGCTCAGCTACCGGGCACATTTCCAAACTCTGGACTACTACTGAGAATTGTTCTTTTAACGAAAAAGCTCAATAGCATTGCCCGATCCGGGATCGAAACCGAGACCTCATGATATATACTATAACTACCTATAACACAAAAACACTTATCTATACTATTATAAAGTGCTGTAACAGAGCTGTGTCTGTACATTTAAGATATTTGAGAAAAAATGACTGTATTAGGCTATATTATTATAGGCGTGTCTAAACACGCACAAATCATTTTATTTAGATTTTTTGTCTGTTTATCTGCTTGTTCGTTCGCGCATCACGCAAAAACCACTGAACAGATTTTGATGCATTTTTTTTTATTTGATAGCTCTTGATTAGACTTAAAAACTTGAATACATTTTATCCCGCTACTGTATCGGGAACCGGAGAGGTTAGGTTATACCTAAAAACACATATATAATATTTAGTTTAGAAGACCAATTGAATCACTCACAGTTCTTAAGTTCTCATCTATTTGATCAAACAGGTCAATATAGACTTCGTGTAGAGTGTGGGCACTACAGAACTGGTTTAGCTCATGATGCACTTTGTTGAAAATTAAAGTTTTGTCGTAATCAGCTGTAAAGTTGCGCACCATGTCTAGTACTGAAAAATAAACATTCATGTTACATCTCACTACAAGCTAGAATCTATCCCTTGTGAGCGACAAATGCCGACAGGATGAGACTTGATATTAATTTTTTTTAGATTGTTTGTCTGTTTGTTCGTGCGCGCATCACACTACAACTACTAAACAGATTATTAGCCACTTTTTTGATGTGAAACATCTAATGCGGCGGGAGGATAAAATCGCCTGTTAGCGAGGCGACGCTTTTTTTTTTTTTTTCTATTTTGCCTAACGCGGTTTGCGTATTAGCCACGAACAAAAGGTAAGGAAACAATAGGACAGTAAAAGGATTTTGGGATCGAGGATTTCATTTTGGGAAAAGATCAGTAGGAATGAGTTCTATGTACGTATTATATATTACATTATATACATTATATATTAAACAAAAACATATACACATTAATATAACGGAATATTTTTTATACTTACTTATTATTATACTTTGACGTCATTACTAGTAATAAATATACTTAATGCATTATATATTTCGTAATTATTAGATGCTAATAAGATAGGAACAGAGGATGGCAAAGAAACTTTTAAAATTTTTAAAGTCTCATAAGTTATATTGTTATCACGATGAGGACAGGCGAGGAAAATGTGATTTAAATCAGCACTATCAAGGCCACATTCACAACTATCACAGTTCATCCATCCATCCATCAGCCTTTTAAAGTCCACTGCTGGACATAGGCCTCCCCAAGAATGGGGGATAGTGTCGTAATCGCCACGCTTGGCAGGCGGGTTGGCGATCGCAGTGGATGTAGTTAATACTCGAAGGAGTGCTGCTGCCCACTCCCTCGGTATTCCCTCAGTCGGCTCTTACGACTCCCATGGGTGGAGAGGGGTGGAACAATTCTAAAACCGGCCCCACACGGTATTACTATCACAGTTAATTATCTGAAATCTGGCAAGTTGGGCAGGTGTACAAACATGTCCCAGTCGCATACGAATAATACAACTAGTAACTCTCTTGCTAAAGAACATCCTGTAAAACCAAGGCTTAAATGGAATAGTGTTTTGAATAGAATATTAGTATTTACCTTTATTTTTACAGCTCTCAATCCAGAGCTTTTGCCACGACTCTCTACAAAAACTTTAGCTAAAGCTACCACGTCATGGCTAAAATTCTTATATGGAAAAACATCCCCATCTTTAACAGCCTCATTTGCAAGACTGTCAGCTCTAACATTCCCAGCGATGCCACAATGGCTTGGAATCCACGCGAAAGAAATTATATAGCCTAGCTCTCTAAACGTAGAAAGTAGTTGTCTAAGCTTAATGATTATAGGGAAGATTACTTTACAATTGAAAGGATATTGATATAGAAGAGATTTTTTTGATATTAGAGAGCCTGTAAAGAACTTTTAGAATCTGTAAAGATAACTTTTGAAGTTTTGCCAACATAATGTATTCTACAGCTTTATAAAGCCCAAAGCATTCCCTGTAAAGACAGAAGATTCAGGGGGAAGTTTAATTTTGTGTATAATTCTATACTGAGCGTGATAAACGCTGACCCCAACTTTACCCTTAAATGAATGTTTAGAAGAATCGGTGTAAATATGGTGATAATCGGCCCAATGACGATCTTTAATAATATTGAAATTATTACTAGCATCTAAATCATTTTTACAAATGCCTAAGTCTAAACAAATGTCGGGCAAAGTAATTAAAGACAAAAAGCTAGCATCAAAGAGAGGATGCTTGTTACAATTAACAACAGGAGGCTGTATACTCAGTAATCTCTGATAACTTTGAATAAGACAAGGTAAAAATTTGTGCGTGCAGTAGCTTGCGGTGTTTATTGAATTGTAAGGATGTTGTAGCTTAATACGTAAAGGATATTCAGAAAACTGAAAAGCGCGAAATAAATATCTGTCAGATAAATACTGGCGTCTCAAATCTAGGGGAGATTCAACACATTCTACCTGTAAGCAATTAATAGGACTAGATTTCATTGCCCCACAAATCAAACGTAAAGCCTTAGATTGGATTGCATCTAGTTTTTTCAGGCCAGCCTTACTACTTGGCGCAAGCAAAAAAGTACCGTAATCTATTACACTCCGAATCAAGGCCTTATAAACTATTTTAAGAGACGACGGGTGAGCACCCCACCAGACTCCCGAAAGGCATTTTAAGATATTTAGTAGACGCATACACTTATTAGCAACATATTCGCAATGGGGAATACCTGAAAGTTTGGAATCTAGAATTACGCCAAGGAATTTAGTATGATCTTTTTGAGGAATTTGTGAATTATTAAAAAGGATGGAAATTGTAGGAGTTAATGTTTTACGGGAAAAGGGAATGACAGCACTCTTAGAGGGAGAAATTTCGAGTCCATTCCTATCTAACCATGTTTGAAGTAAAGAGAGGGAACGGGATAAAGTAATTGATGTCAATTCAACATTTTGATGTGAATAATATATTAATAAATCGTCAGCGTACTGGAGGACGCTATCGTCAGGGCCCAAAGACAACTCTAAATCATGGCTGTATATGTTGTATAATATAGGACTAAGTATCGAACCTTGCGGCAATCCTCTATTAACAACTCGAGTTTCAGTACAATTGTTTACAGTAAGGCTTAAACATCTACCTGACAGCATATTGACTATAAAATTTGATAGTAAATCGGGTACATTTAGAGATTTAAGTTTTTTATATAGGATACAAATAATTACATTATCGTATGCAGCAGTGACATCAAGAAATGCAGCAACCAAAACATTATTTTCTGTAAGGGCAAGTCTGATGTCAGTGATTAGAATACTTAGATTATCTATGGTACTTCTGCCACGTTTAAAGCCAAATTGGTTATTGGCCAACAGGTTATAGGACTCTAAAAACCACTTAAGCCGATTTTTAATGAGATGTTCAGTAATTTTCATCAATACAGAAGAGAGTGCTATAGGGCGATACGAAGAAACATCAGAAGGGTCTTTGTGGGGTTTAACAAAAGGTAGTACTTGTTGATTCCTCCAAGATTGAGGAATGTGACCAGATACAATGATTTTATTAATAACTTCGAGGAAGTAAGAAAGAGAAGAATCAGTGAGGTTGGAAATAAAGGAATATGGAATGCCATCAGATCCAGGTGCAGAATCCTTGGTCTTAGAAATAACTCCTTTCAGTTCTTGAAGAGAAAATGGGCTATTCAGTCCGGTGGCATCTGTTACAGAAGAAAGCATAATGAACTCAGGGACAGTGGGAGGAGCAAGTTTATCTAACAGTGAATTTACTAGAGTAACAGGAAGTTCAGGGGAACTATTATCTTTGTAAGCAGATTTAAATCTTCTTATATTATTCCAGATAACTGAAGGTTTTGTATTAAGACAAATAGACAAACAAAATGATCTCCATGCCTCAAACTTTTTTGTTTAAAAAGTTTTTTTGTGTTATTTGTTACCTGCAGAACTTCATCAAAATTTTCTTTAGAAGATACTTTGCAGTAATTCAGCTCTGCCCTTTTCCTTCTTTTTATATCAGCAGTGCATTCAGCATCCCACAATGGGGGAGAACGTATGAAATTGGATACTTCAGGTTTTTTGGGGAATACTTCATCTGCTGTCTCAATTATTATCATGGCAAGAGCTTCAGCACACACTACTTCACTGTGTTGTTGTATAACTGGTAATGAAGATATTTTAGAAGCAATTTTTTCTTTATATTGAGCCCAATCTGCGTTGGCTGATCTATACTTTAGTCGCGGTAACCGTTTTTGTTGTAGGTTAGGCCGATAAGGAAAGGAGAGAATGAGAGGAAAGTGGTCGCTACCAAAGGTAGAAGATAGTGATGACCAATTCAGTGAGGAAGCTAAATTTGCAGAACAAAAATATATATCTGGTGCACTTGCACCTTCAGTAGGAGCTGTACGGCGTGTAGGAGATCCATTATTTAAAATACAGAAATTTTGATTATCTAATAATTCAATTACCATGTTCCCAAAGGAATTAGTAATTGAACTACCCCAACATTGATGTTGGGCATTAAGATCCCCTAATATTATGCAAGGTCTAGGTAGATTCAACAAGATGCTATTAATTTCATTAAAAATATTTGCAGATGGATGTGGTATATACAATGAGATAAAGCAAATATTTGAGATAGTTGCTGCAATTATCGAAAAATTATTATTATGGGATGAGATAGGAATATGGGAAAAGGGAAGTCCATGTTTAATGAGCAGAGCAACACCTCCATATCCATCACTTCCATCTTCCCTAAGACAGCTGAAACCAGGAATCCTAAAAATGGATGATGGTTTTAGCCATGTTTCCTGGAGTGCAATAACTTGAGGATGGTATTTGTTAATTAGGTGTGTTAAGTCATATTTTTTAGGTATAATGCTTCTACAATTCCATTGTATGATCTGAGATAGATTGTGCATTATTAATCTGTAAAGATAATTGAGAGAGTAACTTAAGAATAGGTGCAGCGGTGGACGGTGTAAAAGTACTAGACTGGGATAGTAATTTAATTAAAATCAAGATTATTTCAGTAATAGATGTAGTTGAACAGTTATCAAAGTTGAGAGCACTTCCATTATTGTTAGGTGAGGTCATATTGTAATCTTTAGTTAAAGCTTTATGTGCTGTTACATCATATCCTTTAGATGAGGATGGCTTATGGGGATTAGAGTGTTTCAATGTTACTGTTTTTTTATAGGACTGAGTTGGATACTGAACAGGCCTTTCTATTTGTATGGAAGATACATCATGATTATATTCCAAATGAGTGCTTATGATTATATATTAGTTAAAAGAGCTTCAGCATAAGAAATTTTAGAAATAGGATTAGAAATAGGAGCATGTAATTTAGATGCTTCAAAATAAGAAACACAGCTATTAGCCATAGTTTCTTTAATAGCTTTTTGTCTATTGAACTCTAAGCATTTTTTGTTGGTAGCAATATGACTCCCTTTGCAAAGACAACAGATAATGTCATCTTCATCAACACTACATTTCTCTCCTGAGTGTCCTTCACCACATCTATAACATCTGTGGAACGGCATTGGGATTTGACATGACCAAATCGGCAGCAATTGTAACATTGTATTGTTGGAAAAATATAAAGGTCAACAGGATCTGCTATATAAAACACATAAATACTCTTTTAGGCAACAGCTGGCCATCAAAAGTTAATACTACGGACTCTGTACATTTTAAAGTGGTAACTTCATTTTCAAGTATCTTTCTCTTCAGTCGTCTTACTTTTAAAATGGGACCACACCCTATGATCACAGAAATGTTTTGTTTTATTTCTTCTTCAGTCCATTCAACTGGTACCCCTCTCACAATACCTAATCGAGTAACAGTAAATGATGGTATGAATGCTTTGTAATTATCAGATAATAAGGCTGGGTTATCAATAAAATTATTAGCAGCATTATGGTCGGAAAAAGCAATAGATAGTCTATTTCTGCCAAATCGTTTTAATCTACCATTAATAACACTAGGAATGGAGTGGATCTTTAAAAATTTACCCATTGTTAATGGATGTAGTGTTGTACCATCACTGGGAGATGTTAGAGTTCGCTGTATGTGTATAATATATGGAGATGCGTCAGATCGTTGATATGTAAATCATGCAACTGACTGAGTTACCGTCGAAGTAGAGTTAGCAGCAACACTAGCATGCAACTGGGGCACAGGTGGAATTATTGGAATTGAGGAATTACAGACATTCAAATTACTATCAGATGGGCAATGGCAGTCCTCATCCCTTAATTTTTTGTCCTCACCGTAACGTCTTTTTGATCTTTTTTTATTGCAGTGTTTGCATTTTCGTACTGCGGTGCCTTTACGTCTATTGCCTTCCTGAGTAATAGACGCATCGGTGTCCATACTAGAACAGTCGTAAATGCTTACGACATGCCCAACATCAGGAATGGACCCCCCAGGGTCTCTGGATAAATAAATCAAATAAAACTTACCCCAGGCTCGGGTAGTCCTAGTACACTACTAAAGAAAAAATAACTACTTAAATAATCAAATTTACATAAATAAAGAACAATATTAACAAATATTTATAACTTCCTACTGACCAAATCATTAAATTAGTTTAAAATTCACTATTTATAATTTTTAAGCCAAAAATCACGTTCATCCATATAGATGTTTCCCGCGCTTTTCTCGTGGCGGCGCTTTTATTTTTGTTTTAAGCGCCATCTGTTGACATCATCGTGTACTTACACGATTTTGTTTCGAGTTAGGAAGCATAATGGGCACGGAGTACAGAAAAATAGTGGAGGTGTTTCAAGGCAAAATCTCTTTAGAACGAAGCGTCGCGGGTGTTCAGGGGACGAGGTACAACAATAGTTCCACCCGTAGATTAAAATCCATCAAGCGGTGAAATGTATTTTACAGCATAATAGAGAAAATTTTTCATTAATTTAGTTTGTCTATTCACCACTACGGCGTTACAAGCACAACAGTTTGTTCCAGAACATTCCATATGCGTTAGTATGGCTGGACCACATTGTTTATGTTAACTTACTCATCACCACGTCATCTTCCTTGCGGAGTAGGCAGAGAGAATAGAGTGCCAAATATTCTTGTATACACCTCTCGCTTCCTCAACATTCATAATTCTCTTCATACACACTCGACGGTTTCAGAGACTTCTGAATCCATCTTTTTTCAATAGATGACCGATTTGGTAGGTGAGTCTCAGTCTCCCCCTACATCTTTCCATTTTCGCATTGTATATCTTCTTAACAGTCGCTCGTCCGGCATTCTTTCCACATGTCCGAACCATCAGAGCATTCCCTTTCGCATCTTTACACTAATACTCTCTTTCATACCTACTCGCTTTCTTACATCGTCATTACGAATGCGGTCAGTCAGCTTCACTCCACAGATTCTCCGCAGAGATCGTATTTCGACCGCATTAATTTTATTCTCATGCTCCTTTTTGCATACCCAACTCTCGCTTCCATACAATAACGTTGGGACAAGCATTGCGTTGTGTATTGCGACACGTGCCTCCTGGCTGAGGTGATGACTGCCGAGAAATTGTCCTAATGCTCCGTTCACTCTATTATACTAGTACTAACTACTCTATCTCACATTGCTTATTATGTATATAGATAATCAGTATTGGGCATAGACGCAATAATACAATATCGTAGGATTTTTTTCGCTACGCTCAAAAGACCAATGAAGCGTTGGAGTGAAAGATCTTAATCAAGTATAAACCGTTGCGAGAGTAACTGAGATTGCGAAACAAAATGCCGTATATCAGGATGAGGTGGATTCGTATGCACCTGTAATATAGGCGATAACTTTCCTATTAGATCTATAAGCGGCGTTACACTTTCGCTTATCTTCTTTTGCGTTCAGGTCCTGACACCTGCTAGCCTTATTCCAGGCCAAATAGGCGAACTGCTTCTGACGTGCAGCCTCCCTGCAGGTACTGTTAAACCAGGGACGGGTACGACCGCTGACGGGTAACTTGGTGCTTGGGATAAAATAAACCAACCCTATTAGCACAATTTCCGTCACGCAGTCCTAACGTATACATTCGGTTATAATTTCTGTATAAACAGGGAATTTAAAATAATAACAAATAAATCAATAACACGATGAAAAAAAAAACAATTTAATAAATAACATGACGTTAATACTTATATTCGATAATGGGTTCGCTGGTATGACGCAAACTTTTTGTTATCAATTATTTCCGAATACTCACCGACAGATGACATGTAATTCTTTAATATTTTTTTCTCACATATAATGTAACTAAGTAATAAATCTTTGAAATAATTTATATTTTATAAAGGAAATTATTTCCTTAATAAAAGTTAAATTTACTTATTTGTGACGAAAATTCTTATAATTATGCTTTTATAATATCAGAGTAACGATATTGTGGAGTTGTATGATGCACTTTTCGACGACAGATGTCTCTTTGTAATGAAACAAAGAAAATGCGTTTTAAAATATAAATATATATAAATTTAAACGACTTACACATGAAATAATATGCCATCTTGTTTTAATTTTGCTCCTGAGCAATTTTTACTCCCATCAACAACGCACTTCATTGTTAAAAGAATTTAATCCATATAAACGTGAGAAAAGAGCGAACCGATCGCAGTGACGGTTCATTTGATACTACGGTTTTAGGCCCCGCCCACTGTGACGTCGTTGACCTAGTTGAAGGCGACATGACCTAGTTACCTTGCGGCATCTCCGCAATTTTTCTGTACTCCGTGATAATGGGGAATCAATAAACTAATAACAGTTATAATTCGTCTATGGATAGCGAGAGGGCGCTAACCAAAAAAATGTTATATAAGACTCAAAATAATATGTAACAGGATATACCTATTCACACTTATGCTCATTGCTTTTGGGTCCATTTCCGTTATTTTACACTTTGTTTTTAAAATCGATCTTTTGAAACGATTCGAATCATAGCCTCTGAGTTCGATCCGTGTAAAATATTGAAATATGTATCTGTTGAAAATCGATCGATTCACTTAGTCTAGTATGTTAAAGAATCAAACTATCGCGTTTATAAACTTTCTCATATCGAAATATTCGAATAATATCCTACTATTTTAATGAAGGTTTATAAAACGGCAGTAAAAAGTTGATAGTTTATGATTAAATATATTGAGTAAAAATGCTCAATAAAATTTGGTTTTTGTCGCCATATGACGGACCTCGTGGCGTAGTCGGTAGTGTAAGGGACTTTCGTGCACGAGGTCGTGGGTTCGATTCCCACTCATTATTTGTATTGCGTCTGGGGGTTTTCTATTTATAATATAACTTCTGCCCGCGACTTCGTCCGCGTGAAATAGTTACTTTGAGCTAACGCTAATTAAGCGCATAGTGTGAAAATGTGAAATCGAAAATAACATCCTCGTGACTGTTATTTTCGATTTCACATTTTCACACTTTGTGTTTAATAAATTTATATTATTATATTAAATAAACACTCGTCTTTTTCTTTAAAAAAATCGGAATATTTTATAATAAACTAGCCTTTGCCCGCGGTTTCACCGCAGCCAAAAGTTTTTAGCTCATATCTCAGGTTCCGATATATCAGCGGGATAAAATGCATACCAGTTGGTTAAGTCGAATCAAGAGCTATCAAATAAAAAAAGTTGCAACAGAATCCGTTCAGTAGTTTTTGCGTGATGCGCGAACAAACAAATAGACAAAAATTGTTTTGTGTTTAGACACGCCTATATTGCCTATTACAGAATTTTTTTCCTAAATAGCTCTGTTACAACTTTATAATAGTACTAGCTTCGCAAATAAATGAATATTGAAATAGTAACTATTTGGTTCAAAAATACTGTCTCTAAATGAAATTAAACTATTAATATTCATGAAAATTTTAGGTTTAATTACTATAGTAAGTACCTCTTTGTAAGCGACGTTTGCAGTGTTTCCTTTTGCATTTAAAACTTACTCTGGAGCATGCAACATAAATCTCTCTCTGTGTGAAAAGCAGTCCTTACTTAAATCGATGCCAGTCATTTTCAGTGACTGGCCTAGGGACTTGTTTATTGTTATGGAAAAGCACACATTAAGAGGAATCTGTATTATTTTATATTATTTTAATTTGTTCAGGATACTCTGATGGAATTAACGGTATTCATGGAATGAAAACATTTCGTTCACCACGTTCTTGAAAGCACGTCGTTGAAAAAAAAGCTTTGAATTGGTAACTTTGTTCCATTGCACAATTTATGTGATCAAGATTTCTAACATTACTGGTGATCTAAATTTAAGAGTGAATTTCCAGTGAAAAACATAATCACTAACTATATACAAAGCGCTTCTTCTTTTAAATTAAAGGGCGTTACAATTTATGTATTCTTATCTCATTATGCTCTACAAAACGAATTTATAATTTTTGTAAAGTATTTTGATCTATATTTTAGCATTTGACATGCTCAGCTTCAGCTAGGTACTTTAAATAACAAATTATTAGTGAAAGTGGAAAAATAAAACTTTACTGCGGTATCCGAACCTGCGTCCCTTCCAATCTGGGGAAATGCTCTAGAGCAAGAAATGCTATAATACCGCTATACGTTTCGTAAAGTATCCTAGAATCATACTTCATACCAGTAAATGCTGTATCCTTTCACATAAGCAATCGCCTTTTCAATCGTCTTTCTGGATAATTCTCTTCGTAACTACAAACTTTATGAACATCCGGGTGGTTATACAGGTAATTAATTACAGCATTTTACAGCTATTCTATGTACATGTAGATGGTTTTATTGATAATGAATTACTGCAGCTCTGCGAACTCTTTTTTGCACGCCTCATAAGCGAAGCGTTGAGGTGGGTACTACTCCCGTGTTACACCGAACAACTGATTTTTCAAACTTAAAATGTCTCTATTTATCATATAATATTGCACTTGTAAAATAATATATACACACATATATCAAGAAAAAACACTATTTTTAACACTCATAATATTTTTGATGCCATTTTTGTTATTTAAACTAGTTAAAAAACTGTTTACAAAAGTTCTGTCTTGGACGTCCGTGTTGTAGGCAATGTACGTTAGCGCGATAACGACCGAAATACTTTACTAATGGAGTATTTCTTTTTTCTTTTATGATACAGTATAACTACGAATAGAAATAACGAATAGAATACGAATAAAATAAGAATATATTTATCATAATACGAATAGAATACGAATAAAATAAGAATATATTTATCATAATTTATTGTTATTAAATAAACAAAAAATAGGTGAATATTTACGCTCGACGCGACACTAAAACCAGTGCTATCCTTATTTCGTGAGAACTATTTCTATAGACCAATATAGAAGTACTTCTTAAAATTAGCACTAGATGGCGTATAAGACGTGAAAACCACAGTACTTTTTGAAATTAGCGCTATCTATGTGATTTATTGAAAACTACTTAGTAAGACCAATACATTATTAGTTACTTATCAAATAATCAATTTTATTGTGATAAATGAAGATTATGAGACGTGCACTTTTGGATTTTCCAAACTATTTATATATTTCGTATTAGTTTTTTTGAGCTGTATCTTTCCAGTGGCATTTGTAAATCTTGTGCGAAATTTTGTAGGATTCTCCTTAAAAATGTGTAATATATCAGATATGTCTGATTGAAGATAGGATGTAACAGATCCATACTAAGGCAAATATACATCGGATCGGATTGGTTTTGTATTGAACTAAATCGAAGTTACGGGGTTCCCTTCTATGCAAAATTTCTCATAATTGTGATATACTTACAATATCGGATGTATTTGTCCGGCCGCTACTAACTCACATAAACCTCCATATATATGAAATACTGAGATATCAACAAAGTATTCATCGGAACTATTGTAGTTATTACCATCAGCATCATGGGACATGATAGCAAAATCATCCCAGTGAGTGGCTACATGAGCAACTATCTCTCCCCGCACCTCTCTAGCCAAGACTTGAGTGTCATATAACCGCCCTTTACTGGCAAGCTGCGTCACCAATGAAGGAAAATATTTATATTTAGCATTTCAATCGGAGGCCGAAGCCACTTACAACAATTTTTTGTAAAGGCGGGTATCCGCACACTTCGTCGTTCGGGGCAACGAACAAGGTAGTGTAATAGGGCCAGCCAGCAACCAGCTTTTGGCTGCTGCGGAGCCGCGGGCAAAGGCTAGTATGGTTATAAATTCTCAACAAATGAGGGAGATAAACACCAGAATTCGAGAACTGGCCAATTATATAAACAATATTTAAAAAATAATTACACTTGGTAATGGAACACTTTAGCTGTAGAATACAGTTTGTTTCATCTGACTGTCACTTGTTTTTAGAAATTGCGACGACCTAAATCGCCGAGGATATAACTCGTGAAAAATTTTCAAGATCAGCCGAAATCAATCAAATTGGCGCGCGTGCAGTGCCCTCTAAAAGGATGATTGCTTCATTTCTTAATAAAACTAGACACTTGCTTTGGAGAATCGTCATACCATGAATAGTCATTGGTACACAACCAACAAATGGTCTGCTGCATGAATACTGGAAGTTACTGACGAGCTCCGTTAAAATATAAGCCTGAGACACCACAATAATGCCACTTCTCACAAGGCCACACAGACAAATGAATTTTAGGGGTCACCACAGAAGAATAAATGTTTTCAAAATAAATGTATTCCTATAAAAAGTGCACAGAAAATATTTTAAAAACAAATTCATTTTTGACCTTTTTTCTAATTCTTTCTGGAATATTTGGTGTGCCTCATGTAATTGGCCTATGAAATAAAGATTTATTTAATTGTGTTACAGTGTAATTCATATATTATGAACAATTTAACGGGCCTCGTGGCATAGTCGGTAGTGTAACAGACTTCCGTGCACGAGGTTGTGGGTTTGATACCCACTCAGGTCAATTATTTGTGTGATGAACACAGATATTTAAACAGCGTCTGGGTGTTTTCTAAAAAAAAGTAACATATACCTATGTATTATATCCATAATCTGGTACCCATAGCACAAGCGTTAAGCTTAGTTTGGGACCAGAGGACGTTGTGTGAAATGTTCGTGAATATTTATTTATTATTCTACTAAAATATTTGAAAATGTTGCTCACCACTGATAGGCTCTAATTTGTTGACCACTTCAATTCTCTCAAAGTATATCATGACCCCACCGCTTGTACCACATGGAACATTCTTTACCTCATCAGTCTGAAGTGTAGTCTGCAAACATGTTTGTTTATGAGTAGAATCTTATTTATGCATACACAAAATTAAACACAAATATGTATGGTAATTTCCTGTGAGTAGAATAGTCAACTTATTCCTATTGATATTAGTATGACTAGTGTTGTATATTTCAATCTGAAATCTTGGAAGTTAAATAAAAACTTCTTAGAATTTTTTTTAGATCTCAATTTTGTCTTTCAATGCAATTCTAGCTTTACAAACATCTTTATTGAAATCATCATGACATTGACACAGTCATACTAGATATATGTTATTCTGGCAAGTTACACACTAGGAGCTTGCACACTATATGTATGTAGCTGCTACTATTTTGAAATCCTTTCCATTCCTATATTAATATATTTTTTATAATATGTAAATAATTAGACACCATAAAAAAGCAATATTAAAATATTTTTAGTTAGATCATCAAATTATTTATCCAAAAATTACATTGGAAATGGTATTACAGTGGTAGATTTTATACTTGGATGTGTGGCAAGAAATAAATACAGTAGAATCCGTTTATTATGACTCCGCCTATATTGACCAACCGCTTATTATGAAGTAATTACACAGGAAGTAATTACACAGAGAAGTTTGGTTTACATATAAAATTCTTTATAAATAAATAATCTAAATCGGATATAATGACTTCACTTATAGTGACATGCACGTGCATACATTTTTAATAATTTTTTTTTTTGATCAACATGATTCCTAACACCTTCGGCAGTGTTCTGGTGAGTCAAGTGATACCCGAAAACGCTCGGAGAGTGCATGGCTTTTTTTGCTTGGAGCCTTAATGGGTAATTGATAGTTGAAGGTCACACCTTGTTGTTAGTGATTTGTGAAAAAAATGACAACTCGACCTCATCGTAAAGCATTTAGGATTGAGGAGAATGGTGCACAAAATACTTTGTATGACGTCCGCTTAGTATGACGTATTTGTTTCCCTGCGATGTCATTATATACGGATTCGACTGTATTTTCTTTCTTACATTCTGGCAATATTAAGATTTGTAAAATTTAACGAACAGATAATGTGATAAAATATTATGGATATTTTTAGTAGTAAAGCGTTGCTTGTCCCAGCATGAATGGACCTGCTTGATCATTGTAGGTACTCCTACTGTAGTGATTTGTATGGTGAGTGGGAGCGCCAGAGGCCCAAACCGTCATCATCCATCAGGTGGAACTTACGCTTGTTTGCCATCTGATTAGTATAGAATATTTTTCATCAAATGAATATGTTCGGAACAATTTACCTGTATTGATTTGTATGATGTCAACAGTGGTATCATCATGTGGAATCCAGGCTGACTAGTTACAGGCAATAAAGCCCCTCCCTATATAAGGAAAAGATAAGAATAAATATAATATATAAAATTTTGCTTAGCATGTCGAGTATTATTGACATAAATTAGTCAAGATTAAGCACTCACCCGATAGTAAACGCCTACATGTCCCTCTTCTACTTTATGCAATGAAAAATGTACTGTAACACCAACTGCTAGGATCACCAAAGCTAACACCGACGTTTGATCCGCCATAACAGGACTACAAGAACAAAATTGATCATAAGCATATCGTTAATTAGATAATTAATATATTATATATATATAAATAACATCACTAAATAATTATGATCAATTGGAAATACCTCCACAAATCTAATTGTACACTCACGATTACCGGTATGATGACTGATTATTACTATTTTGGAGATATAATAATCGATAGCTTGTAGGCAAAGCTTTCAAGGAAGATTTCTAATATTTCTATCTTTTGTTGGTTTTGACTGCAAAACTAAGCAATTACGAAAAATATAAAAACACCGATTACACCAAACCGACATAACTTTCTACTTGTTTTGGAGTGTCAATGTCACAAAACAGACAATTTTTTTTTTAATTTGTTTAAGTCATTGACAGAATTTTCAGCCTAACAGTAACTTATGAACATCGTTATTCTCTGATCACAGGTAAGTTCATCAAACAAGTCCTAGTTGAAGTCAGTCAAGTCAAAGTCCTGCTCCAGTAAAACGATGGTGACCTTACTGAAGCCTTTATGGTGTTTTGGAAATAACAGGAAAAAATAAAGACTTTTATACTTTCGCCATTTGTACACACGCACACAAACATTTACGTATTGAGTCTTAAACAAGAAGATAATTTCGATATCAAAGTTAGAGGCCGACTGCTATAATATACTTACATAAAATCTGTAGAAAATTCTATCATAGATAAGCCTAAAAAATTTTGGCACTTCATAAAATCTAAATCTTCTGGCATCCCCAGTACCTACGAAACTATAGCAAGTAACGGGGATGATATTATGTAACGTGTTTTCCAATTATTTCTTTTCCACTTTCCTGCAACCCATGGGAACTACAAACCCAAGCATTACACCTAGGTAGCTAATATGAATAAATCAATAGCAGATATAGGCAACGTGCCTACCTAAATACTGATCAAACGGATCTGCAAATCGAAAATGGAAATCTGCAGGATCAGACAAAATTCCTCCCATATTTCTTGTTAATTGCGCAAATTCTATCTCAATACTCTTTATTATTTAGGAAATCCTTGTCAGAGTGCGAAATGCCTACAATATGGAAATCAGTTTTTATTACTCCAATACATAAAAAAGGGCCTAAAAATGTCGTAACTAACTATAGGCCTATTTCCAAACTTTGTCTAATTGCCAAAATATTTGAAAAGATTATACACACCCAGGTGATACGGAAGGTTAGCTCAGGTACCTAATGTTTAAAATGAAAAGCTGCCGTACCCGTTAAAGCAAAATTTGTAATGTGCTCTGTTACAATGATGTGAGTGCAATGAATATTTCTTAGCTTAACAGAGAGAACTTATTACTAGCATGCACACTTATATGCGCAAGCGTCTTGCGCTGAAAAGTTTATCAGGCGCTTCGCGAACATGTCCCCGGGCTTTGGAAGCTTGCCTTTCAAACCAAAACAGAAAAAAACACGGCGAAACTTCAGGTAGTGGGCAGATCTTGCTGAAAGCTCTTCGTAATATCCCATTGCTGGTTTTAATATCAGCAACACGTTGATCCCATCAGAACCAGGGTGCACTGCGATGACTCGTCCTAGATGCTACTTCAATGGTGGAAGATTGTCCTCCTTCACAACTACTAGGGAATTTAATTTCAGCGAATTATTGTACAAACGCCGCTTGGTTCGCTGTTGCAGCTCAGCGACATATTCTTTGCTCCATCGAAGCCAAAAGTGATGACGAAGTTGTGAAATTCTTTGAAATTATAAGAGCTTTTTTCATAGCTCGGCTCTGGCAGCGCGGTGAGTGATCGCCCGATGAGAAAATGGCCGGGAGTGAGATGTGTCAAGTCATCAGAGTCAGTTGAAATTGGCATAAGTGGTCGAGAATTTAAGATAGCCTCGATCTGTATCAAAGTGGAATTTAACTCTTCATACGTAAGATGACAACTTCCCAACACTCTGACTAAATGGTATTTTCTCCCAGAGTCCTCCAAAATGTGGTGAATTTGCCGGGATGAAATGGAATCGTATTCCTTCGTTGGCCAAACTTTCACCTAATGAGTTGTGATTACACTTTAAAAATTTAGATAACTCATTGTATACTATTATCCTACAAAAGAAGTCCCATTATCTGAATATTATCTATTGTCCTACAAAAGAAGTCCCATTATCTGAATAAATATCCTGCGGCTTACCACGACGTGAAATAAAACATCGTAACGCTAAAATATAATTATGGCTCGTCAAGTCACCCACCAATACTAAATGAACAGCTTTAGTGGCGAAACATATAAAAATAGCCGCATAAACCTTAACAACGCGGGAACTACGTCCCTGCCTGCTAATAGCTGCCAGAGGACCAGCATAGTCGACGCCTACGCAGTCAAAGGGATAACCTCCCGAGGAAACACGTTTCTGAGGTAAATTTCCCATCAGAGGTGCGATTACTTGAGCCTTTAAACGACTACAGCGTTCGCATTGGTGGCAACATTTTTTTGATAAATTACGACCAACCTATAGGCCACTTCATAGGCATACTTCTCCTTAATAGACGCTAGCAGTAGCTGAGGACCTGTATGCATTAAAACTTTATTTTCATGTTTGAATAATAAATTAGTAAAACGATGTGTGGACTGTAAAACTATAGTATGTTTCTTATCATAACAATAATCTGAATTTTCTAGACGCCCCCCTAAACGCATAATATTATTTTTAACTAAAAATACGCTAAATTTGAGTAATGGGCTCTTTTTTGGTAAATTATGTTTTTGCAATAATAAATTGTATTCAGGAAAAGATTCTGATTATGAAATTTTAATAATTAAATTTAAAGAAATTTCTAATTCACTGTGCGTTAAGTACGTTTCAGCTACACGACAACGTTTACACCGATTAATAAATCTTAAAATGTAAGTGACAGTACGGTTTAATCTCAACAAATTAGAGAACCTATCGAAATTAATTAAACTTGTAGACGAGGTTTCACAAATATTGACCTTCAAAGTATCTTTAATAAATTTTCATTCCTAATAACGCTGACAGGCTAATGAGCTGAATTTAATTTTAAAAACTTGGGCACTGATCACCAAACATCAAGGGATTGAATAGACTCAAAGTCAACCCCGCGCGTTATCTAATCAGCTGGATACATATCTGTCGTAATATGTCGCCAAGTGTGAGCACTTGTTTTTTCTAAAATATCTGCAACTCTATTACGAACAAATGGTTGTAACTTGCTGGGTAGCATCTTTAACCAACCTAACACAAAGGTTGAGTCTGTCCAAAAGGTTACACTTTTAATCTTAATCCTTCATCCATCCATCCATCAGCCTTTTAACGTCCACTGTTGGACAAAGGCCTCCCCAAGAATGGGGGATAGTGATGTAATCGCCACGCTTGGCAGGCGGGTTGGTGATCGCAGTGGATGTTGTTGATACTCGAAGGAGTGCTGCTGCCCACTCCCTCGGTATTCCCTCATTCGGCTCTTACGACTCCCATGGGTGGAGAGGGGTGGGACAATTCTAAAGCCGGCCCCACACGGCAGACCTAATCCTTACCGAACTAATAACCTTCTCCTTCTAACTTCTCTCCTACTAACGCCCCGCATAATTCCAACTTCGGCACGGTAGTAGGTTTTACTGGAGCTACACGGCTTTTTGCCAATAAAAGTTTAACTTCATAATCCCCTGACACACTAACACTACATAGGTAAAGACAAGCACCGTACGCTCGCTCTGATGCATCGGAGAAAATATGCATTTCAATATATTTAAAGTCTTGGCAAATTACATGCCGTGGCACACGAATTTTATTTAATAATGGTAAACTACTAACAATGTCAGCCCCAAGGTGCACTGATTTCCGGCGGTAACTTATCATCCCACGATATTTTTTCAAGCCATAATTTTTGTAAAACTAACTTCATCCTTATTACACACGACGCTAACATACCTAACGGGTCAGTCGGTAGTACCGATATTAAGATCAACTGAGGACTCATCCATAGTAGTTAATAACCGCGCATCATTCGACTTCCACTTCCTTAATCTCATACACGCAGAGGCTAGAATACTAGTGACCCTATCGCGAATATCTAAGACCTCTTGTATTTCAGAACCATCCATCCATTCATCAGCCTTTCACCGTCCACTGCTGGACTTAGGCCTCCCCAAGAGGACGCCACAACGAGCGGTCCCGTCATGGGGGATAATGCCGTAATCGCCACGCTTGGCAGGCGGGTTGGCGATCGCAGTGGATGTTGTTAATACTCGAGGGAGTGCTGCTGCCCACTCCCTCGGTATCCCTCAGTCGGCTCTTACGACTCCCGTGGGTAGAGAGGGGTGGGACAATTCTAAAGCCGGCCCCACACGGCACAGAACCGCCTGAGATTAAATCATCAACGAAAAAATCTCTAATAATAATTTCGGCAATTTTAGGATCCTTGCATTCAAGACCCAATTGTTTAAGGCATCTAGTCGCCAAAAATGGAGCACTCACCGTACCATATGTAACGGTATTCAATGTATAAGTTTGTAATGTCTCCACTGAATTGAAACGCCACAGTATATTTTGTAAATGACGATCATCAGGATGTACCACCACCTGTCGGTACATATTTTCTACATCTGCCGCTAAACCATACCTATGCTGTCTAAAACGTAAAAGTATAGATAAAAGGTCATCTTGAACCTGTGGTCCTACAATCTGAATATTGTTCAGGGAAACTCCTGAGGTGGTCGGACTACTGGCGTTAAACACAGCCCTTAACTTAGTAGTAGTACTAGTTTTCCGCAAGACGCCATGATGTGGTATGTAATGTAAGTCAGGTCTAATATTTGTAGCCTTACTCGCCCCATCTATTCTAATTGAATTATTACTAAGAAGAATAAAATCAACAATCTAAAATCTTTTAACCTTACGCAAAATAAACTTTATCAAATAGTCTCTTTGGAGTATTGGAGTAGTATTATAAACATCACAAATTAAAAACAATATAAATCGTACTCGTATCAAAAATAAAATAAACTTCTAAACAGGTTGAGCAACAAACTAGCAACAAACTTTAAAATAACAACCTACATTCTGAGTTTTCAGTTTATCAAGATTGTTTTCATCATCTACATAAGAAAAGGCTTAAATGGCTATGGTTACTGGTGATAGTCGTGGTCTTTCATAGGATGAAGATTGTTCTCACCTATTGACGAAAGGTGTGAAATAGCGTAAAACAGTTCCTTTTTTGATTTAAACAGAGAAATTTCGCAACCCATACAAAAAACTGTTGATTTTTTACTACAGCCTTTGTTTCTGCAGCGACTTGGCTTACAATATTCAGGCAAATGATCAGTTCCATGACGACGTTTTGGTTCGGAAGGCAAGGGTATACTAGGTTTGGCCTGTCTCTGCTTCGACGTGTTTGTTGTGCGTCCGTTGCTCCAATTGGAGCTAAATCTGGACCTACGTTTTCTTTGCATATATTTTCTTCTATAAACTTTTCTGCGAAACGAAAGCTTTAATGCCAGTTGGATGAGTTTTACCCGGGCAATACTGTTTTATTTGAAAGGCACCAGTGAAGGGGATAATCATTTCATCGATACTTATTTTCAGGCTTCGTATTTGTTTGCGACATCCCTCTATAATTCGGTCTAATAAAGGGCGAGCCTTCCACAGTTTATCATTGGTTCTCATGTCATCGGTAATGTCGTTATCATAGACTAATTTTAGAGAGTTCCTCAGAAGGATGAATCTATCCCGTGACATGGCTTCAGTTATTAGCGGAACAGCCCAGCGTTGATTCCAGTACATTTTAAAATTTGGATAATTTATGCAAGACATCAGCATGGTTATCTCAATAAATACTTTGCATTCTTCCGTGGTTAGCCCTAAACTCCTTCCATTTTCCTCCTTTCATTTCGTCTGTGTACTCTTTAAAGTATACTCGTACACGTCACTTGCACCTATGTGTGACGGGCGGCAAGATGGTTCTATATGAATCGATGCAGGTTTGATAATTGCCGTTCTACTCCAAATAGACAGTGGGCTTGAAGACCTGGATCACAGAACATTTTTACTTAAGAGGACCTGGATCGTCTTTCACAGCAGGAGTTCGTGTGCGACAGCGACCGATGCGACGAATACCTCCACGAATACTATTGCGATTTACACCTCTAGTGCGCGAACGATCTCTGCCATTAGAAACTGGTTCATAACTGTTTATTTCAATATGTTCCGAATCAGAAGAGCTACTTGGTAAATACTCTGGCTTCCTGTAACTGGGTTCTCCGTAATCCGAATCGGAATCGTCTTCATAATCCGAATTATTTCGTATTGCATTTAGCTCATTATTGTTTAAAACTAAAACAAAGATAAAGTGCTTATAAGTGCATACCTAAGTACTACTTATTTAACAATGGACAGATTATAATCAACCTTGTTCAGTTAACTTTAACTGGGTTTGAAGTTACTTATTATGGTACATAATCGATACCTATAATAATAAGTGGAGACGAAAAACCATTTTATGGAACAAAACATGAATGCTGGTTAACAAACTTGAGAACGAAAGTACCTTTTTTCGAACAATATATTTCCGTTATATTTTATCATGAAAGAATCACATATCACGGTAAAATTAATATGGTAAAATAAACTCAACATTCAAAATAGACTAAAACCAATAAAAAATTACTTGGTTAATCATCTTTAGTTTATAATTAAAATTTAAGATTTTACTTACCCCTGTGCCTGTGTTCCGCCATCTTGATGCACGTTCGACAAAACATTGCGCAGAGCATTTAGAAAAACTAGTACCTATCATTACACGCACACAGATATACGTGTTCCTACATAGCCGCTCCGGGTTGTCACGCACACACATTTTCTGTTTTATCTCTAATCTGAGTTTAATACCATAAACTTGAGCACCTAAATAAAACCAAGGGCAGGCGTACATCCCTCGCTCAAGGCCCCGACTTAAACGCCTACCGCTTCGCGTACCGACCACGGTACAACCGACACAGGACCTCGTAGAGTAAAAATGTTCTGTGCACAAGACTGTCGCATGCGCGCCTAAGCGCTCGCGCTTGTAGTATTGATTAAAATAAAATTATGTACGCGATTAAGGGTATTTCCACAATAAAATTTAATAACCGAAAATTCAGAGCTAAAACTCTAAACGTATATGATCAACGAAAAAAAAAAAACAATTTATATAAAAATAATCCGACTTCAAAATAACATTTAAAATGATATAAAAAGTAATCAAATAGAATCTCCTAGAAAAATAAATTTTTAAGTTTTATAAACGACAGCTTTGTTGCTGTCGGTGGAGTCAGGAGTCTCCGAAACCGGCGAGCGGAAACCGGAGAGTGTATGCAGGCAGAGAATTATGAACGTTGAGGAAGCGAGAGATGTATGCAACAATAGAGCCTTTTGTCACTCTGTTCTCTCTGCCTACCCCGGAAGGGAGATAGCGTGATGATAAGTAAGTAAGTAAAATCATCATAGGTGCAACCCTAACGCATTCTTTGAATTACGCGGTTGCCCGAGGATCATGCGGTGGGCAAAACAATCTCAACTGTATTTTTGTGCACATAAGGTACATTTCTTCTCGCTACGAACAATTGGTATTATTATTAAGATTTTGTAGGCTATTATAGAGAGATTTTGGACAAGTTTTAATGGAAGTGATGTTTCTGTCCGTAGGAAAGAAAGAAAGAAAGAAAATACTTTTTATGAAAGAAAATACTTTTTATTTGACACACAGACAGGAATATGCATAGGATTGATTCGTAAGTACACAAAAAAGTAATAGAAAAAAAAAATATTTAAAATTAGATTAAAGTTATATTAAGTACTAGGTGACTACTGAGTCTGGGTGTGAGAATGTGTGCCAAAAAGGCAAAATAGCTCAGCATGTGCTGCATGAAAATACAGCGCTGACTTTCAGCTACAGCCTGAGATGGCTTAGGGATTAAACAAAGTAGTTTGAAGGGTGTATATCTAATATGATTATACTTAGAAAAAAATATTATTATCATTAACAATAGATAAAAAAAACGAGGATAATACATTATCAAAGAGGAAAAAAAAAAATAACTTTACCATAATATGTATTATATATAATATCTTAATTATAAATTGGATTTAATACGCATACATAGGCTTACATAGACTTATTAATTTTCAAATCAACTTCTGCTGGCACTATACATAGGTATTGTTATACTTTAGTAATTACACACTTATACATTAAATACTTATATCTAATCAAATATTAAATGCTGGTAATCTGTGCAGTGAGGTATGACTGTTGTAACTTCTAACGGAAACTATTGGGATTTTGTATGTGATATAGTGGTGGTGGTAAGTCATTCCAACACTTAGTTGCCGCGTATCTAAAGCTTCCACGAAATGCAGAAGTCTTATGACCTGGAAAGCTTAAAGCGTATGCCGAGGCCCTGGTAGGGTAGCTGCTGTTCTCCGATAGCCATACCAACTTATTTTAGAGATATTTAGGCTTTTTTCTCTTAATGACCCCAACCAGCAATGTAGCAAGATAATTAGACGAATTAATCAATTAGACGCTTTATATTAATTGATGATTCTTTCGTGATTGGTTCGATATTTAACATAGCCGAAACATGATTTTGTATTAACAACCGTTTGTTATCGAATCTATCGCAAAGAAGTTTCCATGCAACCTCATAATTTTTTGCAGAGAATTCGATTGATTTTATAACTAATGCCACCTTACCCTTTTTTTTTTACCGCACACCCCGCTACCCGGGGAGACAACGGGGTAGTGTGGGGCTCTCACCCACTAAAAACCCACCGTGCGCCCTCACCCGCCCTTGCTACGGCGGATCACGGGTACCGCGTCGTTTCACCGCGATCCGCAGGCGGCAGCCCCTTGGGGCATCCTCTCTTGTGCGACGCTTCGCGCACTTGGGCGTCACACCTTCGCGGTAGACTTCCGCGGACGGCAGGATACTCCCCGACCCCACCGTCCGCAGCCTCGGCGGCATCAGGCGCAGGTAAGCGCGCGCACGCCGCCCCGCGCGCCGGCGGCGAATCGGGTCCGCGAAGGAGGATTCCTCCCGGGCCCTCTCCGCCGCCTCCTTACACGAGATGAAAGCCTCGCAGAAGGCGGCGACCGCGGTCCAGGCCCTGTCACTGCCAACCATCGCTCGCGCAACGACCGGCAGCGACAGGTCCACGCCTATGACTGCAGCGAGTTCCCGGCGCTGCACATCCCAGGCCGGGCACGACTCGAGCGTGTGCTGCGCCGAGTCCTCGCCGCAGTCGCAGTGGTGACAGCCTGGGGTCGTCTCCCTCCTAGCGATCGTGTGCAGGTATTTGCCGAAGCAACCATGCCCCGACAAAACCTGCACCAACCGGAAGATGAGGACCCCGTGCTGCCGCCCTGCCCATTCTTCCAAAATCGGCTGGAGACGCCCCGGGCTGCTCTCTGGACCGTGGGGGCCTCCACTTTAGGACGGTGGCGCGGCGGGCATCTTCCCGCCACGCTGAGATTGCGCTTGGCGAGGGGCGGCTGCCCCCCGCCCGCGCCATCAACGCCCGCCGATAAACGTCGGCGAGCACCTCCGCCTCCAGATCCCACGGGGGGGTTCCGGCCAACGCGCAGGCTGCATCGCACGAGACCGTGCGGTACCCGCGTATTGCCCTGACTGCTACGACCCTCTGTGGACGCCACAGAAGGCCCCTATTGCGAGCGGCCAGGGACTCCGCCCACCCGGGCGCGTCGTACAGTGCCAGACTTGGTCCGCCCAAGCTCGGCATCAGTCGCCCGAGGGTGGACGCCGTGCCGACGAGCTTCGGCGCAAGACGGCGGAAGTGCTCGTCAAAGTGCCACCGTCCATCCAATACCAGGCCCAGATATTTGATGTGGGCCTGGATTGGAAAGCCCACACCGTTGACCGTTATCGAGGCGCTGACGGGTGGTCCACGTCGGGGCCCATGGAAGAGTAGGGCCTCCGACTTTTCAAGGGCCACCCTAAGCCCCAGCGCCTCGATCCGCCTGACCACCTCCACGGTACCTGAGGTGGCCAGCGTTGCCGCCTCATCGAAGGTCCCGCCCCGGGCTGTGACGAGCGTATCGTCTGCGTAGCAAATTACGTCCATCCCGGGGGGGAGCCGGCCACGGAGGACCCAGTCGTAGCCGATGTCCCACAGGAGCGGCCGTAGAAACGAACCCTGCGGGACGCCGCACGACATAGCCCTCCTTACAACGTCCCCTTCCCGGTCCACGAAGAGGACGCTGTGGCCGTCGAGGTAGTCCGCCACCAGCCGCCTTAGGCAGAGGGGCACTACCCATCGCGGAAAAGCGGGAGTTCTGTCAGTCGCGTGACCCCTGCTGGCGCCCTGAAGGGTCCGGGAGACCTCTATCTGAATGTATCTGTGGTCGTAACAGAGAGAACTTATTACTAGCATGCACACTTATATGCGCAAGCGTCTTGCGATGAAAAGTTTATCAGGCGCTTCGCGAACACCAGGTTTATTCCATACTAAAACATGCTATTAATCAGTCACAACACGGATTTGTCAAAGGACGATCTATTGCTACTAACCTCATCCTTTTAGATGACTATATTACTGATAACATGAGCAAAGGTAAGCAGGTTGATGTCATCTATACTGACTACAGTAGGTACCTAAGTGTTTCGATAGAATACATCATAGTACCTACGCTAATTCACAAAATTGAACTATCGGGCATTAAAGGTGACCTCCTAAGATGGTTCTCTTCCTATATTACGAAGCGAAGAAGAAGACTTCCTATATTGACGAAGGACATACATAGCCTAGATAGTCCATTGAGTTATATTATTTTACTCTTTGTTATAAATCGATGGCTACCTCACAGACTAATTACTAATTAGTGTGTCGGCCTCAGACTAAGAACTACCTGAGGTGTCGGCTAATAACTAATAAAAAAAAACAACAGTTTCTTCTAGGCATCGCAACGTGCATCCGAAATTAAATGTTGATGCAATGAGTGTGTACATGGTGTGCAAAACGTTGGCGAAATCTCTCTGGCATACCTACAGGTTTCCTCACGATGAATAAAAACATTTGAAAAAAATTGGCCGCTTTTCATGGCATGATTCACCGTCTTTTTAATGTTCCGTTGGATAAGGTAGCATACAATAAGGAATTAAATATAATTTATAATATAGCCCAATCAAACGGATATAATAGGCTCTTGATCGACAAATTGGTTAAAAGAAAACAGTCCAGCATAGTAAAACAACTTTTGTATCCTGTTGCAGTAGAAAAAACTAATTTTACATGTACTTTGTCTTACTTTGGTGGCATATCAGACAGGTTAGCAAAGACACTGAGGGTTCACGGTATCTATCCCGCGTTTAGGCCTAACTTTTCGCTTAAAAATCTTTGTAACGGTAAAGATAGTATTGATAAATGTAAAAAGTCTGGTGTATATAAATTGCAATGTCAAATATGTAATAATGTTTATATAGGGCAAACGGGCCGTAATTTTGAGACTCGTTATAAAGAACATATAGCTGCGTATAGGCATAATTACCCTGAAAAGTCACATTTTGCGAAACATTTATTAGATTGTAACCATTCATTAGATAATAGTCATACATTCGAGCCCTTGCATATTTGTGATAAAAATATTAGACTGTCCGTTTTAGAACAATTAGAAATAATTAAAGTCAGTAGTAACATGTTGTTGAATGAACAAACTAGCTGTAGTTCCCCACTACTAAACTTGTTTTCATATCGTTCGAGCGATACGTCATAACTGTTGTATAGTGGAAGGGGTATAAAAGCAAGTTGCACGAGTAAGCTTTGCTCATTTGTTGCCGAGCGTTCTTGAGAATGCCTCGTTTAGAGGTGAAACACGTGTCGAATTTATGTTCGGATTTTTGCGGAATATTGCAATATTGTGGTTCTGAGAGTTCTACCGTATCGCATGGTTGTGTCGCGTTGGTGAGTTTTTTTTGTCATTATCGTGCATGCTACTTTGCTATTATCACATTCTCCTCTATCTGTGAGAGTGCGGATTGGGAATCTTAGGTTATTCTGTCCAAAGATAACCGGGATTGACAATCCGTGGGTGAGTGGTGGGCTCTCCTCCTAAAATCCATTCTATAATAGTAAAAACATTTTAACGAGCAGTGATAATTTGTCCAAGAATACACACACAGGTAGGTACTTATGTCGAAAAATCAGAAGGGTCTGGTCTTGGGAGGTCTCTTGTTTAGTGGTAGAGCCTTGCTTGTCCCAGCATAAATGGAGCGGTTCGATCGGGGAAATACCACCCTCTCACTTCTGTGATCAGCGTGATATAATGGTACGTACTCCTATTGTTGTTTAGTATGGTGGATATATATTTCCAGGGCCCCGTAGAATGTAACTCACTAAATCGTATCGACATCCTATCGTCTGACTAGTGATTGGTTAGAAACAGACACGTGATGTAGCAATAATCCTTCGGCCAATCACGGTGATCTCTCGACCAATCACAATGACACAATGCGACGTCGATACGATTTAGTGAGATACATTCTACTCCCCTCCCCCCTGATAGACATTAGTCTTAGTCCTTTTCTCTTTTACTCCAGACTATATGTATGCCAAATTTCGTGATGATCGGTTATGTAGTTGGCGTCTAGACGTAATAAATAACTCTTACACACAAACATACACGCACTCACCACGCATGCACACGCACGCGCGCACACAAACACAGGCATGTGCACGCACCCTTTTAATCGTAAGCGTATTGTAACACTGTAATATATTGATATTGTAGGTATGTAGGTAATAATAATAATTATAGGTTGATATGAAAATAATATTTGTGAACTTTTTTTAAAAATTTATTCTGAACAAATTATGGACCCATTAGTTTCTGTCAAGAACTGATAAGTTTTGCCCTCAGCGTGAATGCCATCTAACACAGCATTCATATTTCCCTTCAAAACTTTATATTCTTCCAGTGCTTTTGCACAGAGTTGCCCCTCTGGAGAATTTCCTGGCTCTAGGAATAACATTTCTAGAGCTCCTTTCAAGTATTTCTCTGCTGCTACTAATTCATCCTGCAATATTTATAAATAATTATAGAGTTAAAAAGTTTTCAAAATTAACAGATCGCAAAGATTTAAATTAAAGAGTTTTAATATTAATTCAGTTTCATTATAAAAGTAAATATACAGTGCAGTCAGTAGATTACGTACATAACCTACAATTAGATATTTTGTGGTACTACAGGTATGGTGTAGTAGTGATCTAAATATTCTGTACGTTAGTACTTTACTCCATGTTTAGCGTAAATTACGAGAAACTTCTCTAATATTAGTTTCTCAAAGTGTTGTCAGATAAGTTTGCACCTTTTATCGGCCCCCTATACAACTACAACACAACCGTAAACTATTTAATATAGGTATTTGCGAGTACATTTCAAATAAACTTTACTAACACCCATCCTGCCAATACGGTATAATAGACGGATCTCCCTCGAGTTCTCTCTATGAATGAAGCTCGTGCCCGACAGTAGGAAGTATGTGAGTTTTTTGATCATTTCAGGCCCTGAATGTGTAGCTAGAAGTGTAAAACACCACGCTCATTTAGGTTATATAATTTTTGTATAATGTTTGGCACATTTGTTGCCAAGCGTTCCTGAGGATGCCTCGTTTAGAGGCGAAACACGTGTCGAATTTATGTTCGGAATTTTGCGGAATTTTGCCACGTTGTGGCTCTGAGAGTCCTGCCGTATCGCATGGTTGTGCCGCGTTGGTGTGTTTTTTTTTTCATTATCGTGCATGCTACTTTGCTATTATCACATTCTCCACTATCTGTGAGAGTGCGGATTGGCAATCTTAGGTTATTTTGTGTGTGTCCAAAGATAACGGGATTGACAATCCGTGGGTTCAAATTCAAATTCAAATTCAAAAATATCTTTATTTCATAGGCCTATTAAGTAGCACTTAAAATCGTCAATAATACACTAATAATTAAAATAATTAACACGAGCGCCTGAGGCGAGTTCAACCGCAATAACAAAGTGGCGATTGCAATCGCCACAAGCGGCCGGATTCCGTAGTAAAGCCTTTCATGAGAAGAACCCGGCAAGAAACTCATGGGCCACTTTTTTTAATTGCCAGTTTATTATAATTTAATATAATCTTTATAACTAAAATTACATTATATCTTATAAAACAATTTTGAAAATTAATGAATGAGGAGCAGCTCAAGCTCATTTAGTTTTATCCTCAAGATAATCCGAAACAGTGTAATAACCTTGATTACAAAGTCTAATTTTTATGGCTTTCTTAAACTTATTTAGTGGCATGTTTCGGACATTTTCAGGAATGTTATTGTAGAAGCATATACATTGCCCCATGAAAGATCTACTGATTCTGTGGAGACGAGTACTGTGAGCAACAAGATTGCCTTTGTTCCTTGTATTAATGGTAAAGTGAGTGGTGGGCTCTCCTCCTAAAATATCCATTCTATAATAATAACAATGTACTTCCGCCAAGTGTCGCCTCATTCAATCAATTACATAATTTACCTAGTCATAATATAATAAGGGGCGAGCTTATAGCCAATAGAAAATTTTGCGATGTAAAAATCTGTAGGTACTAAACTGCACTTGGGATTCGTAGCCAGGGTTTTTGAGGCTAGAAGTTAAACACTTAAAGATGTTGTCACTTGCCAAACGAAACAGAAAATAATGAGAAAATAATATTCCTACCAGATATGCAGATCCTGAAATTTCACGTCCATCGAAAAGCTTTTTTGCAAGTTGCACCATCGCAGAGTGTAATTCGTACAAGGTGATTGCTGCAACATTTAAATAGTTTAATAGAAAAGAAAAAGATTTAAACAGTTCTGTCGTTGCACACTCGCAATAGATATGATAGATCTTTACCTTTTGTTCTAGATACTCCCGGACATAACGTATCTAATACGGGCAGTATGTCCCTACAAAGTTCCATTTTCCGCTTTATTAACTTTTTGGTAGGACGCGGTTCTCTATTGATAGCATCTCTTAGTACTCCTGCAAGCCGCTGTTTTGCTTCAAACAGCAAATAGTGATTTGGGGCAAGAATCAGCGATACATTCCTTATATATTCCTCCAATTCTTTTTCATCTTTTTTATCTGGAATTACAGAATAATAAAAAGTTTAAAAGGTCTAATCAGATTTAAAAGAGTATTTGGAAATTAAATCGTTGACAGACTATTAGATTTTTTAGGATGCGGCTACAACTAACCTCCATTTTATGTTCTATCACCCCCCATATCTAATAGATTTCTATTTACTACCTAGTATATGGCAAACTATCTATCTGTTCACTGTATAGAACATATTATAGTGCACACAAGTAACCGTAAATCGATATTTTATTTACCTACTCCCTATTTTCTTCTATCATAATCCGAATGGGCAGCAATCCGACACAACCAAAAATTAGGGCGAGTTCGCCAGCGTCACGTCACGAGATCTCTGTTGGTGGCTATTATAACTTTGCTGCCACTAATAGTACTTCTTGGACGCACCCGGGATTCGAACCTTAGTGTGCGTTAGGCTATTTATATAACAAATGCCTATATCACTATGTAAAGTTTTATAAATACTAGCTTGGTGTCCCAACTTGGCGATTGCTTCTAATATCTCAATTTATATAGTACAAAAAGCATTCACTTACTTATGACATCAAATTTATCTGTACAACATCTGACTGTGTGCCCAATCTTAGAGTCCGAAAATGTATTTTTGCAATCATTGCAAGTCCATTGCTCCACAGATGTTTGGGATACAAGACCAGTTTTACATTCGGGACATTTCACGGAGCTCATGTAAGTATCCAGTTCTGTGACATCAGAACATCTATTACACGTGCATTTAAAATATTTTCCGACTAGTAAATGTTCCTGGCGTATAGAGGTGCCCTGAATAAATCATAATATATAATTGAATAGGTATAATCAGAAACTAAAAAAAAAATATGTGAAGAAAATAACGCTACAAAATTAAGTTATTTTGTTGGGAACAACTTTTCCATTTGAAGGACTTACATTAGGTACATATGAGAGATTTATTTTAATGAAGCACATTGCTGATTACAAAAGTGGAAAATGTTTATAGAAAACAAATATAAATAATGTTGTATTTTGTATAAGTACCACGATGAAGTCGGAGTTATGGTCGCTACGACATATCGTAGCTGGCTGCTATAAATATAGTGTTTGATAAGGTACGTGTGTATTACACACACGTACCCGGAACCTGGTGATAACGAAGACTACCAATTGAGTATCAAGTTGCAATAGGGTTTTTTCAGGCCGTTAAAATAGGTATACCTTACGTATACATCACTGTCCAAGGAGACAATGGGATAGTGTGTGGCTCTCAACAACTAAACAACCAGCCATGCGCCGTCACCCAGTCGTACTCGGAGGATAGTTATAGTGGTTCGCGAGCAGTCGATCGAGTACGGGCAGAAACTTGAATAAGCACTTATACCTCAAGATTATGGGTTATCTCAATAGTTGCAGGTCTGCCGATCCACATTGACAAAATAATACAGAAGTATATAAAATTAATATACAGTGAAAAATGTGAAATTAAAAATAACAGTCACGAGCAGGATTTGAACCTGCATCTCCTGGACACCGTCCAGATGCTTTGCCAATTCAGCCATCGTGACCACTGCTCTCAACTGCTAATTTCGATAACACATTCATTCTTAACGTCTAGTGTATGCTAAGCATGTCAAATGCTAAAAAAGTATACAAAAATTTTCTAAATTAATATAAATAAATATTTACACAAACCTTTAACGGGTCTGTATAATTGTAATAAAGAGTATCTCCTTTCTTGATGTCAGTACTGGCACGACAAATGAGTTGATGGTTGTCATTTATAGATATGTGTGTATTCGCAACACAATCGTGGGCTAACAGCGCAGCCTTTAGGTACACACCGCGTAGTACTTCAGCACACCCTATAGCTGGTATAGGCGGTCCACGAACTTCAAAACTGTTTACGTCTAAGGCTGCGCATATTCTTTGGATCAAGTCTTCCTCAGGAACATTACCGGTGACAGTCAATGATTGAATAAACTGAAAAAAGTATTTTAAACAAAGTTTACTTAGGTATATTAAAGCACACCACCGAAGGAATGTAACGTAGTTCCAGTGACCCGCCAATAAAGGCGGAGAGACAGCACACGGCGGGTTTCTTTAGTCGATGAAAGCCCCACACTACCGTTCGTTACCCTGAACGACGGGGTGTGCGGTTAGGAACATTTATTCCGCCTTTACCAAAAAAAAAGGTATATTAAAGCACAATAGGTAATTACTACACACTGTCTGTATTTTTAACGTAGTCTAGTTGTGCACTTGCAATTCGAAAGATGGGCAAGGTCGCGACTGGCAATTCGATGGGTGACCAAAACCTGTTTATGGACACCTGACCTCATCCGTGTTTCAGAAGGCATATTAAGCACTGGGCCCCAATCTCCCCAATCTGACTACGGTCTTGTTCTAAGGGCGCCAGTTATCCTTTTATTTAGGTCGCGTAGGTCAGATAGGCAGTCGATGACGATTGTACTCGTATATATTTTCGTCTGACTGATTATGGTACTAGATTTTTAATTTCTGATTATGGCAGACGAGCCACTGCCCGCATGATGGTAAGTGGTAACCGTCACTCATGGACTCAACTATACCGAGAGTATTCTCAAGCCCGCTTTGCACCATTTCATTTCACAGATATGAAATGAAAGAATAAACGGCTATCTTCTGCTACAGCTAAAACACACTGACGTACTTCATGACCGGTCACACAGGAGACGGTGGTACCGACCCGTTCGGGCCCGATAGCAAGTGAGTACTCTCACTTGGTGGTGACACTTGTATTCTTAGTTCGACACCACACGGACAAAACCTTAGAGAGCGGTCAAATAAATTAATTATGTTTCACCAGCTTTCGTTAGTCCCATGTGGACGGTTTGACAACAAAAAACTTCCCTATATAAATATAGCATAATCCATTCCACGTCACTTAAACAGTACTGTAACATACGGCATGAAGCCTAGGGGACGACCACAGATCGCCACTACCCGCAACGAGGGAAAACATGTATAACTGCACATCCCGTCTTTCAGGCAACGAAGAGGGTAGTATGTGACCCTAACCCACTAAATAAACTTGTCATGTGCCATGACTCCGCCTAAATTGGCCACCCGCTGGAACTTTGACATAACTTCAGTATCTAGTACCTATAATATAAGTATGACCCAAACTTATGACAGGAGGTTAATATTCACATTTAGGTTATTTCACAAGGGGTTGCCTACATCATATTTTACGATCAGTATTCACCTTAACACTATTATTGCAGTATTCCCAAACACTGGTACCCTTCCTTTTGTCTAAATGAGATTCTAGTTGCATAAATTCCTCCCACGCCGTAGGCTCTGCGTTTTTTTTCATAAACGCACGCAGAGCTAGCAAAGATCCTGCATTTTGAACCATTGTCATTGGATGTAAACCGTTGATAAGTTTGAGACTATTGAAGAAATCGCATTCTCTTTTGGTATGCCATTCTGAAAATAACTATAATAAATAAGAAGTTTCTAGAAAACAACAACAACAACAACATAATCTAAAGTATCCAATTTCCAAAAAAGTTACTTTACAAATTGATAATAAATATAATTTCCCAGGAAATGTGTATAGCAAGACCCAGAACAACTGTTTGTTGATCGAGCAATTATTTGTAGAGCAGCATGGAAAAATAACAATACTCAACATAGATGGACTTTCCATGAAACAACTTCGTTGCGTAAATAATAGTTTATTGCTTAGTAATAGTTTAATAGTAAATGGTAACCGTCGCTCATGGATTCAACTATACCGAGAGTATTGTCAAGCCGCAGCTCGCCATTTTATTTCACAGATATGAAATAAAAGAATTAACGGCTGTCTCCTGCTACAACCAAAACACACTGATGTGCTTCATGGCCGGTCACACGGGAGACCAGGTGGTAGCAACCCGCTCGGGCTCGATAGCAAGTGAGTACTCCCACTTGGTACCCAGTCCTACCACCAGTAATGCAATGGGTGATAATTGCTTACTTCAATTAGTCACCTCATACGACACCCTTAGGAAAGAATTGGGTGGCATAAATACATAATACGAGTAGGTACTCACTTTTGTGAAGCAGATGTTCGGGACATCCTTCTCCTGGACAAATAGGCGCTACCGCACAATTCTTACACACGACGAACTTACTCATCAATGGCAGGTAGCAGTTAAAACATAATAGCGATGTGTCTCTGTTCGGGCCTAGTATGAAGGGCTCATCTGTGAGGATTGTCTCCCCGGCCTTCAAGTCCTTCGCAGCAACTAGGTATCTATGAAGTTGGTATTAACACTAGTTAGGTTTTACTTATACCTAGTTAATTATAGTATTTTCTATTATCCAAGCCATCTTCTTCAGATTCCCAGGCTTTTTTAGTCGGGCATCACGTAAAAAGTACTGAACAGATTTTGATGACCCTTTTTTGTTTTATAGCTCTTGATTTGATTTAAGAACATTTTATCGCCCACTCTATCGGGAATATCTCAATATAACCTAAAAACTAACTTTTGGCTGCGCCGCAATCGCTGGCCAAGGCTAGTTTAATATAATTTAAAAAAAAGACGATGTGTGTGTGTGGCGTGGGTCTTAAAGACGTTAACCAGATTGGCTGGGACGTAGGTTGGAATCCTGCTCGCAGTAAAGCTCGGTTTTCCACTTTCACAAATAAATTTGTTCTTTCAAGTAGCTGAGCTTGTCAAGTAGGTAGGTACTAAAATACAGATCACAATAGCAGCTCATGATAATTTAGCCCGTCGCTTTATTTTACAGGAAAAATCTAATAACTCTATGGAATCCAAATTTGTATAATGAATAGATAAATATTTGTTCGCCTAGTTAAATCTTTTGTATTAGACTTGTTAACCCACCTGCCTAGTTTTTCAGAGGTCTTAACTTCGTAACGAACCGTCATGGCTAGAAAATATATTGTACAATTACAATGTAAATATGAAGCGGATAGAGTATGCGGCAATGGCACACGTGCGCTTACGCGAGAACCTGAATACTGACGTATTTATAACTTTGAAATCTATTTAGAGATTGGTATGAGTAAAACCATGCGTGGCGAAAGCTCGAGACAACAATCGATGCTTTAGGTGTTTAGTAGGTTTTTACAGGCTCGATTGTTTTTTTTTTCTTGCCAATAAAGATAGTAGTGACCGCGGCGCCGATAGACCTTTGCCAAGTCGTCGTCTACGGTAAAAAAAGTGCTTTTGTCAATTAGCATTTACAGTAAAAGTACATGTCAGTGCTCGGGAAACGACAGATATTTTTGTTAAGTTAAGGCGGAAAAAAAAACTAACCGCACACCCCGTCGTTCGGGGTAACGAACAGGGTAGCGTAGGAAAGCAAATAATTTTGTAGGCCAAATCCTGTTATTTGTAGTAAAATATATCCAAAGATATACCAATGTAAAAATCCAAACATCTCAAACGGAAAGTATTTACCTAATATTTTTGAAAATTTTCTATCATTTAGTAGTAGGTAATTGTGTATAGTGCCTACTAAAAATCTGAGTCCAGTACTATTGATATTCAAGAATATACAATACTTTTAATGTGACTCCTCAATCTATACATAGGAAAGTGAATTTTTATAGAAGTAATGGTCAATTTATATTCCACACCAAAAAAACATTTAGTAGTGAGTGTGTTCGAATTTGTAGCATATGGAGAAAGTAGTAAAACAGTGAATTTAGTAAATAAATGCATTTTATTTGGCTCCTCAATCCTGACGTTCAGCTTAATAAATAGTTGACTGTAACTACCTCAGATCACAGCGTAATCAAAAACCAGAGACACTAACATTTAGTATAAATGTCTACTAAATAAATATGTATGGATCAACATTGTATATATTCGGTATCTAAAAAACAAATAACTTTTCGGTACTCCTTAAGAATTCGCTTTTAAGGGTGACCATGTTATATGAATGAAACCAAGAGACTAGTTTTTGAAATTAAATTTTTAACAAATCGACATTATCGAAATTCTAAGCAACTATTGTAATATGTATTCAGCGCAAATCAGGCAAAGGTGAGGAAATTACTAAGCGACGATTTCTTTTTAAAATATAATATGTATTCATAACACTCATTAAAAAGTAAATAACGTACTGTAAAACTACCACTGTACTAGCATAAGTCTGAAGTTTATAAGTAAAACCCTAAATTAGTATAATAAGTGCGAAATATGATTTTTATGTGACTGTGTTGCTGTTGGTTTTCCAAATAAAATAAATAAATATTTATACCTATTTCTTTTATCTATCTATACCTACTAATAAAGCTGTAATAAAGCAGTGTCTGTACATTTAAAAATTACTGTACTTAATAGGCTATATAGGTGTGTCTAAACACAAAATATTTTTTTTTAATTGTTATTTGTTCATCTGTTTGTTTGTTCGCGCATCACGCAAAAACCATTGCAGGGATTTTGATGCATTTTTTTTATTTGATCGCTCTTGATTAGACTGAAAAACTGGTATACATTTTATCCCGCTACTATATCCGGAACCGGAGATATAACAAAAAAAAACAGTTTTTGGCTGCGGCGAAGCCGCGGGTAAAGGCTAGTAAATAGTAACTAATCATTATTTGATGCATTAGTGACTAAAGCAACAAAATCCTTATTATTTATTCGTTATTTTATGATTTTTCGTTATTTTTTTTATTATTAAAGTCCCGTCTCTTCCTATGGGAGTCGTAAAAGACGACTAAGGGATTACCGGGGGACCTGGCAGCAGCGTTCCCCTGTGTACTAAAAACATCCACTGCGATCGCCAACCCGCCTGCCAAGCGTGGTGATTATGGTAAAACCCCCATTTTGGGGAGGCCTATGTCTAGCAGTGGACGATGAAAGAGTGATGGACGGATGGATGGATGATTATGATTTTCTTCAGAATCAGCCTACATCATAAAGACATCAATACTATTTTATAAGCCCTATTCGCCTATTCTATACAACAGAGCTAATACAAAGCTTCAAATTTATTCTCTTACTGCTCGTAAATATAGATCAGTCACACACACACACACACACACACACACACACACACACACACACACACACACACACACACACACACGCACACGCTCACGCGCGCGCACAACATATTTCTAACACAAACAACAATTTTTATATTTTATTATATATTTTATTCATGGACACCCTTTAAAACAATTTGTTAAGAAATTATAAGATAGCTATCCAAATTTCGTCACAAGTATAAGTAGATAGAGGCAAATCTATTTACGGAAGCATCTCAATTGAGGAGCCAGATAAAATGTGCCATATCTCCCAATTCATTAATTTTTAATTACTGACTCTTGTCCTACAAATCTAATATACTTACTACTAAATGTTTAAAAAATTGCGCATTAATTGAATAACTGCTTTTTTGAAAAATGACGAGTCATATATGTATGGTCTGAGGAGCCACATATAATGTATGGTAACTTTTTTAGTTTTGATACTACTGATCAACTGGGTCAAGTTCCCGAACGACGGGGTGTACGGTTAGGTACATTTTTGCCTGCCTAAACAAAAAAAAGGGGAGGGGTCAAGTTGGTCAAACTGGCACTTAGGCTCGCTTACCACCCAAATTTTAAGTGGCGATCTAGAAGTTTCATACACTAGTTTATACGAGGAGTGATCAAAAAGTAGTGAGACATACTCCTTGGTAAGAAAAAAAATAAATACTGGCAGGCATAGCTCAGATACATATTTGTAATAATAATAAAGAAAAAAATCTTCGATTCTCTTTTGTTTTTTTCTGAATGTAGTCATTTGTTTGCTTCGTGTCGGAACGTGTTCTCGAAAATGGAGAAAAACTAAGTGGGAGCCGTTATTAAATACCTGTTTAAAAAAGTTAACGACGCAAGAAATTCATTGCGATTTGGAGGCAACATTAGGAGAGTCTGCTCCGCCGTATTACACTGTTGCAAGCTTCTCAATTAAGAGTAGGGAGAACGAGCACGGAAGACGAACATCGTTGCGGCCGTCCATCGACGTCAGTCACCCAAGAAAATGTTGCGAAAGTCAAGAAAATTGTATTGAGCGATCGAAGAGTTACCATCCGATACTTAATTCAAGAAACGGGCATTTCATATGGAAGTATTCAATCCATATTGAAACAATCTTTGAATATGAGAAAAGTCTCCGCAAGATGGGTGCCGAGAATGTTAACCGACAGTCAGAAACAAAATCGACTTGACATTTCGAAAATATTGTTGGACAAGTTTCAAGAAGATTCTGAAAACTTTTTGTCTCGTTTCGTAACAATGGACGAAACGTGGCTCCATCACTTTGATCCCGAGACAAAACAGCAATCTTCGCATGGAAACGACCATCATCACCAACCCCGAAGAAGTTTCGTGCCGTGGCATCGGCTGGCAAGGTTATGACCTCAATATTTTGGGACTCAGAAGGGATATTGTTGATTGATTACCTAGAGCGTGGAACCACTATTACAGGCCAATATTATGCAGCTTTAGTTCCCAAGTTGAGGAATGCCATCAAAGAGAAAACGAGAGGGAAACTTCGAAGGGGCGTGCTGTTTCATCACGACAACGCACCCGCGCACAGGTCGGCAGTTGCGATGGCTGCCATTCAGCAAGCTGGCTTCGAATTGGTTGTTCACCAGATCTGGCGCCTAGCAATTTTTATCTGTTCCCCAAATTGAAAGAATACTTAAGGGGAAACAGGTACGAAGACGATAACGAGGTGATGGATGCCGTGGAGAGGTTTTGGCAGGACCAAGACAACTTTTTTTTTGAAAGGGATTGAAGCCTTGGAAAATCGCTGGTCTCGGTGTGTAGAGACTCGGAGACTATGTAGAAAAATAAATTATTAAGTTATCAATAGTCATTATATTCTATCACATTCTCACTACTTTTTGATCCCTCCTCGTATTATTGTCTGGAAGTCCTATTGGTTTGGTCCTCCAATTTAGACAAATTTAAGAGGCTTTGCCATGACCAGAAATGCAGCACGGCGACCAACGAGATATAAAACCCCTAAAAAGAAACTAGCGGATGGGCGGTTTAGCATGGCAATGCTTTTATAATAGGAAATCTTAAAATTTCGGCTTGTGATTAAACTAACACGTGTGTAGCAAATAATTAAAAGAAATGAAAAGAATTATTACTTTTATTATGTACAATATAATAAATTCTACCTAGCGCCACAGGTATTCTTATGACTAGTAAAATATTTTATTTACAGCAACATTATGTACAAATCTGTATCTAAAACAATACACTATAAAAACATATTTGACAGTCATTACAATTATTTGTAGAGATCGTTTTAACTGAAGTTCACAGTGCACTTCATTAGAAAAAATCATGAGGAAGGGTTCACACTTCACACAGCATTATACGGCAAGTTCTATTCGATTTAAACGCACATTCCAGGTTAGTATTCACAAGAGAGTAGCGAGTATTTCATTAGACAACAATGAACAGCCGCAGTTTTTAAATTTCAATGACTTGGGAGTATATGTGAGAGATATCCACGCTCTACCCACGGGAGTCGTAAGAGCTGACCGAGGGATTTACCGGGGGAGTAGGCAGCAGCACTCCCTCGAGTATTAACAAAATACTGCGATCGCCAACCCGCCTGCCAAGCGTGGCGATTACGGCATTATCCCCCATGACGGGACCGCCCGTTGTGGCGTTCTCTTGGGGAGGCCTATGTCCAGCAGTGGACGTTGAAAAGCTGATGGATGGATGGATGGATGGATGGATGGATGGATGGATGGATGGATGGATGGATGGATGGATGGATGGATGGATGGATGGATGGATGGATGGATAGATGGATCCACGCTAGGGCTAGCTAATCTTAGTATTGTAGAAATCCCTAAGGAAAACTTGAATGGCTGAGAGAATTTCTCTTATGTCTATTAGCCCATAATGTAAGGTGGACTATAGATTAAATCATTCCAATTCTGAGATAAATAATAGTATAGTAATGGGTAATGAAAAAAACTTAAGCAATATCCCTCCAAAACATTCCAAGGCGCTAACGTTTATTCGGTCACAATTCGATAAAAAAAAGGTAATGATATGGTGGCATTTGAAAGATAATGTAATACTATGCGCCATTGTAAATCGAATACTTTAAAGCTCATTCTGTTTCCTCGACACTTTTGGGGAGAATTCGATAAATCGTATTTAACCAAGTACGTTTTTAACAGTACAAAAGATATGTAAACAGTTATATATACAATGTATTCGCCACTGATCGGTCAAATGTGCGGTACAATGCCGTGTGGACCCAAGTAAATTTTATTTCATTAAAATTGGATATGAATCACAGTAAAACATACGTGTATTATAAGAAATTCGTATTTTACTAACTAGCGTATATAGCCAGCGTGAAGCGTCTTTAGATTATTTCTAATCTTAAAACGCTCTGATACTCGGTCGCTATAGACCGAAAAGATACTCTACGAACATTGCCCTTCCTTCCTTTCTTAGTTTAAAAACTACACGATGTAGTATTTGGTACAATTGCATAAACTGTACGAATAAAAATAACATAAAATCACAAAGAGTAGTCTAAAACAACGCTAATTTTATGGAATAAAACTATTTTTTACAGTATTGCGTTGAATCTAGTTCGCCCATGACCAAGAATGCTGTATGTATAAAAAAAGTAGAGAAAATAAATGATAAATCATGTCAAAGTATTTTATTTCATAATTGTAGTCCCGTAATCAGAAAGTATTACTTTCATTTAATTTAATTTATTTAATACCCAAATAATGTTGTTGATGTAGTAAAATTGTGGAATACATTGTTATATTATCTCATTTTGATATAATTCTGAGCTATAAAAATATTAAAATTTAGCTAGCATATAATAAAACACTAGTATAATTAAGTATACTCGTATTATGTAACTAGCTGACCCGGCGAACTTTGTACCGCCACAGAATCAATAAATTTAATTTTAATTTATTAGCCGAATTCAATTCAGTTTCTTCATCACATTTTGATGTTCCGTACTAAATAAATAATGTACTAAATGTGTAAATATTAATTTCTTTCATATTTTTTTCGTGTTTTATTTCTATTGTTTCAATAATTATCTGCTATTCCGGGCGGAGACAAATCTAACAGATCAAAGACCATAAAACTAATTCCAGCAGGTCGTGAGTTAAAACCAACCCGACTTTGTTTTATATAATTATATAGATTAATGTATGGATACAATGATATTCACAATCAGTCAAATAGAACAAGGCATCAGTATAGTATTATTATTATTATTTTAAAAACTAGCTGCTTAATCTAAGTCGCGGGGACTTCATAGCGTAGAATTTTATTACGATGTACAATCAAGGTTGTGCGAAGAACAATCAAGCCGTTCCGGAGATTAGCCTTACAGAGAGATTAGAACAGACAGACAAAAAAACGCCATTTTGTTATAGGTAACGTATATACTTTCATATTATAAAAAAAACATACCATCACGCCTGTATCCCCGAATGAGTAGGCAGAGGTGTATTACACACCCACAATTCGCCTATGTTGAAATTCCACGTAATAGGGGGCGAGCCTATTGCCGTCTACCGGGCACATTTCGAAACTATTAATATTATATTATAGGAATCGGTTATTTAGACATTACAAACAGATACTTTAATTTTATTTATTGTATAGATTTTGTAAGTATAATATACAGAATGTAACAAAAAGCCTGTTCGGGAATTTAGGGATAGATTAATCATATAGGTGTTTCATATTATGCAACTATAATTTAAATTAAATAAAATAAGTGGTCATTTACAGTTGACAATCAAAATACTTATAAAACCGACACGAAAAAAATTGTTATCTATACTATTATAAAATTGTAACAGAGCTGTGTCTGTACATTTAAGATATTTGAGACAAATTACTGTAATAGGCTATATAGGCGTGTCTAACCACAAAACAATTTTTTTTAGAATTTTTGTCTGTCTGTTTATCTGTTTTTTTGTTCGCGCATCACACAAAAACTACTGAACGGATTTTAATGCAACTTTTTTTATTTGAAAGGCCCTGATTAGACTTAAAACTGGTATACATTTTATCCCGCTACTATATCGGGAACCTGAGATATAATCGAAAAACTAGAAAATTATTTAAACTAGAATTTTTTTTAGAATTTATTTCAAAGAACTACTAGATGGATTTTGATGCAACTTTTTTTATTTGAAAGGCCTTGATTTGACTTAAAAACTGGTAGACATTTTATCCCGCTACTATATCGGGAACCTGAGATATAAACGAAAAACTAGCTTTTGGCTGCGGCGAAGCCGCTGGCAAAGGCTAGTTAACACATACATGTACAAGTACTTGCAGGTCCAGCCGGCGTGGCGCGGCACGCCTTTGAAAAAAATATATCGGGAAATTATCAAACGATGGCCATGAGTTGATGACCCTTGGTGTAGGCATAGTTAGTTCGCTGAAATACTAGCGGCGTGCCGCCCCGAACACAAAGGAAGCCCGCGCGTGTTGGTACCTATCTACAACACTGCACGCAGAATGTCAGAAGTAATAAATTGCTTTCACTGTACACAATAATGAATTAACATTTAATATGATGTAAGTACAAATTATTTGTGAATGAGGAAAAAGAGAACTTTAGTGCGAGCGGGAATCGAAGCTGCGTCCCTTCCAATCCGGAGAAATGCTTACTTTAAAGTAGCTGAGCATGTCAAGTGCTAAAATACAGATCAAAATATTTAAATTGATTTTTTTTAATTAAATATTTTCCTAAATTACTTGTGTTGTTACAATTGGATATCGATAGCCATAACGCAGTCGTGATCTCAAACATATGTTTTGTGCAGATCACAATTTAAGATAAAACGATCCATACAAATTCTATTGTAATTATTTATAGGTGTGCATAATTTCATATAATTAATAGATGCCTAATGTCATGCAGTCAAAGGAATAATAAACAATAAAGTTTACCGTTATGTTTGTCGCTGAACTGCAGTTTACAATGTGTGCTACTAAACTGAATATGGTTATTGCAAAATGATGTACTAGGTGTACCTACTATGTAACCATTATTACATATTTACAAATTAAACATTGCACGCGTATAAATGTAATGTGAACTTTTTCATTGCTCATGGTGATATAAGAGCTTGGGGTCCACCCAATAAAATTTATATAGTCGATCCCAATCAAAATTAAGTTCCAATTGAATAAAGTTAAATTTACTAATTTTGATTGGGACAGGTTTTAAACAGTATTCTGTTGAACAATCTCACCGAGTATACTAGGGACAAGTCTTAATAATGAACCTTACTAAAAAATCACATCTAAATGTATTTATAGGTAATATCTTGATACAAAAACTTAGTGACGAAACAATTCTGGATATTTCAGTTCTCTGTCATTATTTGTGCTGATTATTTTATAAATTTTTCTTGGAATAACGACATGCCAGCACATCACATCTGACCCAAAAACGTAATCATGTATAAAATATGTGAATTGCACCCAAATCATAGATAATCTTCGAATACGTTTGTAATATCATGATTGTCCCTGAAAATAAAACAAATATTGTTAATATAATAGCTGCGTGAAAAACAAAATTCGGTAGATACGCCAACCTCTTAATTCCATCCATCCATACATCCATCAGCCTTTTAACGTCCTCTGATGGACATAGGCCTCCCCAAAGGGGGGATAATGCCGTAATCGCCACGCTTGGCAGGCGGGTTGGCGATCGCAGTGGATGTTATAATACTCGAGGGAGTGCCGCTGCCCACTCTCCCGGTATTCCCTCAGTCGGCTCTTACGACTCCCGTGGGTAGAGAGGGATGGGACAATTCTAAAGCCGGCACCACACGGCAGCCTCTTAATTATGTACATATTATTGTACCTCTGGCTATCTCTCAACCATGTAAGTTTACACAAACTTTTTATTTCTAATTAGGTAATGACAATTCATGTATAATGCACATAATTTTAAAGAAAGAGAATTATGTAAATTTACTCTCATCATTTTTCCCTAACGCGCCAAAAGAAGTATAACTTCAAAAACTAATAAATTAACAGTAATATTAGTATATAAACAATAAATAGTTTGTTTAGAAACCTGGAATATTTAGACATTAGAAAACTTAGATATAATATAAATATATTAACTACTTATTATGTAACGTTAGGTCAAGAAATAAAAGCATGTTATTATTATTATTACTAGAGGCGCCCAACATTGCCTCACCTTCGACCGAGGATCAAACGCCATATACACGTCTTGGTAACCCTTTACCATTAGTTTATTATATGTAACGCATGATAAGAAGCGATACTTATAATTCTCAGACTAACTAAAAAATATAGACGGAGCATTACGAACAATCCAGTGAAGCCATTTTAAAACCATGCCAAACTTGTAATTACACGCGCTCACGCACTAAAATACAAACAAAACCATGCCAAAACAAAGTGTCGTAAACCACGAGTACCAGAGTAAGATTTAAAATTACCCCAAATGACTAACGACTTCGTACGTACATGAATACGTCGTCAGCGCCATTAAATATATTCCCTATATGATTTGCTGTAAACTTACTTTATACATTTACTTCCTTTATGTTTTAAATATAAAAACTTAAAAATTTACCCAAATTATAGAGATTATTTCTTTCCGGTGACAACACTTTCACACACACATATTTTTCAAAAAGTGACTTCATTTTTTAGTGTCTTTATTTTTTAGTTAATCTGAGTTATAATTAAGCTTTTTCAGAATTAGGCCTTACGTAACCAGGGCTAATCAGAAATAGAACATTTAGGCAGTCTTTCCGTCCCCGTCTGTACTTTAACTGATGTCATAAAGTTCAAGTAGTAAATACCTCGTCCAAAACAGAGAGCGATGTAGACTGGTGGGAGGCACTAATGATATCCTGCAAACAGCGAGCGAACTCTTCAATGACGTCACGCATGGGGTCCGTGTCCTCTTTACACAGACTCCCCTCCTCTCCGTCCGCATCTTTACCTTCTGCGTCCGTACTCTCTACGGCGGCCGCGATCAAACATTGACAGACTGCCTCTATTACTTCTGATGTCATAAAACTGCATGGTTGTCTGTAATATTAATGTTTGTTTAAAGTACATCCCTAAAACTTTTTTCGCAAGGGTGTAATATACTGATGACGAAAATGTCAAGGATTGCTGATTTAGAACTGTTAGAAAAGGATGGCAGGCTTCACAAGCTGTCGAGAAAATATCTCAGGCATGCAGGTTTCCTCACAATGTTTTCTTTCACTGAGCAGTTATAATTTATGAACACACATATAATCTCGAAAGCACAGGTGTGCCGTGACCTTAGACTGGGGACCGAAGTCGATACCATTGACTTTGCAGCCCTTGGTTTTACCACTAGTAGATCACTGCTTAAGCGTAAGCTATGAAAACTTATTTCTCTGCAAACTTACAAAACATTGAGTTGTTCTACTTATAAAAATAAATGTTAGGGTCTAATAGATATTCAAACCTTTTTTTTAAATATACAACAATTTAACTAATGTCTATACATATTTTAAAACGAACAGATAGCTTGAATAGTTCTTTTATATTACAATAAATGTAGCAGCAGTAAATAGTTGTTTAAGTGTATTTAAATAGAGTAGAATATGATCTAACTTGACTTGCCCCGTGGGCGGCGGCCGGAACATAGGGTCGCTGAGCTTGTCCCGCAGGCGCAAGGACTCTCGCCGTCGCTCCAGCGTCTCCTCCACGTTGCGGCACCCCACGCACTTGCACATCGTCGTGCACGCTATCTTCGCCTACACATACAATATTATATATTAGTAGCAATATTATGATGGCTAAACTAATGATGACGAAACTATGTTAATGTTAACACACATTTCCAAAAATAGAATAGTGTGAAAGTAGCCCAGAATACTTATAAAAGTGGTTCAATTTAAGATTAACTACTTGATCTTTTCCATCCATCCATCAGCCTTTTAACGTCCACTGCTGGACATAGGCCTCCCCAAAAATGGGGGATAGTGCCGTAATCGCCACGCTTGGCAGGCGGGTAGGCGATCGCAGTGGATGTTGTTAATACTCGAAGGAGTGCTGCTGCCCACTCCCTCGGTATCCTCAGTCGGCTCTTACGACTCCCATGGGTGGAGAGGGGTGGGACAATTCTAAAGCCAGCCCCACACGGCAAACTTGATCTTTTAAGAAACTAATTTATAAATATTACGAATTATGAACCTATTCCCTGGTAATACGAAATAGACGGTAAAAACAACATCTGTAAATTGGTATAGAGTTTGATCTCCCAATCGAAACAGAGAGCAAAGCAGTAAGCACACGCCTCAAGTTTTTCAAAATGATTTGTGCACTAGTAGACAAGTTATTACAGCTTGTGATGGAACACTTCGAGAGGAAACCTACTACAGCCTAAATCCCTCTCTCTGAGAGGAGACCAGAGCCAACTGTTGTTAATGTATTGCGGAAAAAAAAATATACAATCGCACAAATAATTGTCCTGAGTGGGAACCGACGACCTCGTGCTCGGAAGTCGGTTACACTACCGACTACGCCACGAAGCCCGCCTAGATGTATTACATGTTATGCATGTAGGCTTGCTATAATTATACTTGTCCAGATCCTAATATTACCTTATCAATGGAAAAGAACTTAGAAACGCTTCCAACCATTCCGAAGACGGACAAATTTAAAAAAATAATTGTAAAAATAAAAATAGCCAAACCTCATAACATTCACAGTAGTTTTTGAGACACCCGCTTCTTTTACAATTGCACCCTTTATTATGCCTTCTTATTATTTCTGGACCTCCAATCTTCGCTTTGCCAATTTTCGGCCTATAAAAACAAAAACAAAAACAAATATTATTATTGAATACTCCCTTGGTACCATCAATAATGAAAAATACCGTCCAGATGCTTTACCAATTCAGCCATCTGGACGGTATCCAGAAGATGCAGGTTCAAATCCTGCTCCTGACTGTTATTTTCGATTTCACATTTTTCGCTTTGTGTTTGATGTATAGTGCTAAGCATGTCAAATGCTAAAAATATATATAAAAAAAATATCTAAATATTGATTAATTAATTTTATTAAAATTAATTGATGCAACAATAAACTTGACACTGAAACAATAGCTTAGGCTGATTGCTATAATCAAACAAGAAGAAGATATATCAATAACATAGTTACCTAAAAGCATTCGGGTTTCTGTCCAAGCAGGCCCTAATGGCCTTCTGTCGTAATTCCTCATTTTCCAGATTATTGTGACAATTGTTGCAGTTGCACCGGTTGCAGAACTCCCCATTAGCGAAGCAGTCGCAGTACAGTTTGAGACATTTTGATTTCGTGCAGTTACATGCTTTCCGCGGCCTGAGGCTCAGGTCCCCTGACACCATGTCTGAAAAAATAATTCATTGTATTAATATTCGTTTTATATGGCATGTAGGCCAGATTAGCCTCGCACTAATATTGCTTATTTCATTATTTTTATCACTTAAAAAAAAAAATTAAAGCAAGGGCCCGTAGAATGTAACTCACTAAATCGTATCGTCTCACTTGTGATTGGTAGAGAAACCGGCGTGTGATGTCGCAATAATCCCTCGGCCAATCACAATAATCTCTCAACCAATCACAATGACACGATGTGATATCGATACGATTGAGCGAGATACATTCTAACCCCTCAGGCTCCTTCATTCTGATTCTCTTCTGCACTTACTCAATAACTCAACTTTCAGAGTGCCTATGTAATCTTTCTTGGTCAATAGCTAAAACGGGTAAAAACAACTTTTCAATCTAATTGGTATTCCGGCTTAAATATATCGATATAAATTATATGTATTTACCTGTCTCGGAAAGAGTCTGGCCTTGCTTTGGCGACAGATACGGCATTGTTAATGTCTCACCTTCTACGTTAACTTGTATATTGGGAAAGTCCTCCGTTTCATTCTGAAATTATGTTTAATTTTATAGAACCACTTCAGAAACTGTGCTCTGTGTTAATTTTAAAAAGGCAGGGACTATTTGTATAATATCTCATTTTATTACTTTATGTAGATTATTGAATGCAGGCTGAGGTCCTTAAAAAGTAGCAATTATTGTAATTTCTACTTGCACAAAAATATTTGTGCCATCCATAGAATTTTATATAATCTTTATATAAAACTTACCTATGCCCGCGGCTCTCGCCTCAGTAAATAGATAGTTTTTAGGTTATAAGTCAAGCCTCCGCTTCCCGATATAGTAGTGGGACAAAAAGTATACCAGCTTTTAAGTCTAATCAAGAACTATCCATAAAAAAGTTTCATCAAAATCCGTTCAGTACTTTTTGCGTGAAGCCCGAACAATAACAATAAACAGACAAAAATTCTAAAAATATGTTTTTAAAGACGGCTAAGGGCGGATTCGACCAAACAATAATAAATTTTATTCCTAAAATAAATGGCTACTTACTCGAGAATAAATCAATTTTACGTTTTACCAGCAACAATTCGAAGAATAGCGAGCCTATTCGGGTATAGTCACTATACCAATGATAAACATCGGATAAGGAATTATTCCAAGAACAAAAAAATGGCGTCATCTTTTATGTGCTGTCATTTTAATTCGAAAATGTTGAACTATACAGTGACAAATACCGTATTTCTAAACCATCTGAACTCCATCAATCCTAAAATTCAATTCACTATGGAACTGGAGTCAAATAACTCTTTAGCTTTCTTAGATGTTATGGTAATCCGTAACCCTAACAACACCTTGAGTCATACAGTGTATCGAAAGAAAACCCATACTGATAAGTACCTGAATGGAGCGTCTCATCACCATCCTTCACAGTTGGCTACCGTGTCTAAATCTTTGTTTCAGAGAGCACAAGGAATCTGTGATGAAGAACACCTGGCTGGGGAGTTGCAGCATGTAAAGAAAGTTTTACATGCAAATAAGCTGCAGGTTCCACGCCGCCGTTACAGAAACCGAGTGAAGCCACCCACAGTTGAGCGCCTCCCTGCAGTCCTGTCCTATGTTAAAGGAGACACTGACAAGATTGGCTACATTCTCAAAAAAGCGATGAAATGAAATGTGGTCTCTCCTACATTGGGCAAACAAAGAGATCCATAACAACTCGGATCAAAGAACATATAGCTGATGTGAAGCACCGTCGCTATACAAAGTCTGCAATTTGTGAGCACACACAGGACCACACCCGCCCTTACATTAGGTTTGACAAACCTCAAATCCTCGCAAAAGAACCCTAGAAATGATACGTGAGGCTATTGAAATTAAGAAACATCCCAATTTCAATAGAGAAGACGGCTGGGTCCTACCATCAAGCTGGAATCCTGTGATAGGCCTCACCAAACAGAATACAAGAAGGCACACCACAAGATTGCAAGACACAGTTAGCGCTTATTGTGTAGACAAAACCCACAGTAGTGATTAGTTTTAGATTTTGCTTTTTAAAAAAGTTTAAACTTAATTAGCTTTCAGTAATTCCGTACAAATTTAATAATCCATAACGTTGCCTAACTGAGTTTTCTGGCCGGATCTTTCTCAGTCAGGCCGCGTTCCGATCCGGTGGTAGCTTTTTTAGTCTTAGCTTAGCTTATATTTAATAATATAAACTAATAACCAAGATTGTCTTCTTACTGGTAGTAATTGGTAGTTTATGGTAGAATTTTTGAGCACTAAATAAAAACAAAAAATTTTAGTTTAAAGATTAGTATTATACACATTTTAATATACTAACTTAAAGTCATCATTGTAAGCATAAAAATTTGAAGTAGATATTTTAATTGTGTTTCTAAACGAATATTAGGTGGGTTAAAATAAATAAACCAAAAATTTTGTGAAATCATATACCTACTGTGGGTAGATGAGACCGTTGAAATAACATATCAGCTTTGGACGTCTATCATCTAAGTCCACCCGTGATCATGAATGCTGTAAAGTATTCGAAACGTCGGGATAGTAGTAAAATCAAGTAAACGCAATAGATTCCGTAAACGTAATTTTATTTCAAAATATACAGTGACAGTTACTTTCCCACGCTATAATACGACAAATAAAGAGTTGAAATGAGCTAAGCTATACACCGTCCCGTTTGTAGAACATTTCTTTTTGCTGGGTATTACATTCACTTCGCTATTCGCGAATAGCTATTCCAAGTATAAGCGATACGTCAGATGGCGTGGAAAAACGACTGTTGATTATATAAGAGAATAAAATCGTGGAATAGATTATTCTCGGTATAGTTATTCTTGTATATATTCGAGTTTGGTCGAAGCCGCCCTAAATAGCCTAATACATTATTATTTCTCAAATATCTTGTCTGCAGACATAGCTCTGTTACAGCTTTATAATTAACATTTCCATCCATCCATCCATCCATCCATCCATCCATCCATCCATCATCCTTTCAACGTCCACTGCTGGACATAGGCCTCCTCAAGAGAACGCCACAACGAGCGGTCCCGTCATGGGGGATAATGCCGTAATCGCCACGCTTGGCAGGCGGGTTAGCGATCGCAGTGGATGTTGTTAACACGCGAGGGAGTGCTGCTGCCCACTCCCCCGATATTCCCTCAATCGGCTCTTACGACTCCCGTGGATAGAGAGGGGTGGTTCAATTCTAAAGCCGGCCCCACACGGCATAATTAACATTTAAATATATTAAAAACTTTCCTTACACGCAAGTTAGATGGTATCACAATGAGAGGGTGTTCTTCTGATCTGTTACTCTCGAGTCCTTCTATCATGCTATTGGAATCTTCTTCAACTGATGACTGAGGACAAGCATTAATTTATTATAACTACGAATGACGATCAATAAGTTACGACTAATGAGTATTTTTAATAATAATAAAATGCTAAAAAAATCCTTTACAACTTCTCGGACAAAAATTGTACAAATAGGACGGGGAAACTGGGTGAAGAAATGCCCCATGAGCTTATTTTTTTATTTAGATATTTTTATATATATTTTTAGCATTTGACATGCTTAGCACTATACATTAAACACAAAGTGAAAAATGTGAAATCGAAAATAACAGTCACGAGCAGGATTTGAACCTGCATCTTCTGGATACCGTCCAGATGCTTTACCAATTCAGCCATCCTGACAATTGCTCCTGACAGCTAATTTCGATAACACATCATACTTAACGTCTTTGGGTGACGCCTGCACCATCTGTCGGAAGTATTTTCATACATTACACCGACCAGGTAAACATAATTTTACAATTAAGATTTTACCTAATAATGACGCAAACCCTTTAAATATTTAGATATATATATATATTTTTAGCATTTGACATGCTTAGCACTATACATTAAACACAAAGTGAAAAATGTGAAATCGAAAAATTGGTAAAGCATCAGGACGGTATCCAGAAGATGCAGGTTCAAATCCTGCTCCTGACTGTTATTTTCGATTTCACATTTTTCACTTTGTGTTTAAAGCTTATTTTTTGTTGAGCATTTATCCTAATAATGCTTCTTACAGAGGCGCAACATGAGTCGTATTTGTGTGTTGATTGGTTTGAGGAATATTGCAAATTACACCTTTTGGGGATCCCATCGCATCGCATTTTTTTCCACACTTTTTGATTAATTATTGTAAACATATACACACATAATTACTAAAAATCTCGAAAAGTCAGAGGTTATGCCGTACGATGTCTGACCTTGGAGTCGTGACCAAACTGGATACCTGTCTTTGCAGTCCTTGGTTTTACCACAAGGCTATCACCACTTACCACTGAAGTAATGTCACACAGTCCCAGTGGTTTGCCAATACGGGCAGAGAGACGGCACACGGTGGGTTTATTTAGTGGGTGAGGTCCCCACACTGCCCTTTTCATTACCTGACGGGGTGTGCGGTTAGGTACATTTTTCCCATCTTAACAAAGAAAAAGGCTTTCAGTGTTTTTTCGCATCGCATTCTCCATCAAATTTTGGTGTGCTGTCCTCCTCAGTCGTTCACTCTTGACAGATTGATTGTGGTTTTGTGATGATAACTGTTTGTTTACTGCAGCCTTCGCAATGCGCCTCCACTTGTCACGATCTTCAGCGTCACGGGAACATTGGACTATGTTGGTTTGCGTTGCGGCATTTATCAGGTCTGTCCAACGAATAGGCGATCGACCTCGTGAGCGCTTGCCTTCCACCTGCCCCTGGACGAGTTTTTCCATGGAGTTTTGGTTTCGATATTTGAGTATTCGTATTTGCAAAGTTGACGACAATCCCTTCCTCAATTTTAAGTTCTTCCAAAATCGTGACATTGGAGCGAAACGCTGTTCAAGGAATCCGCAGCAGTCGCCGCCAGCACCACATTTCGAGTGCGTCAATTTTGCGTCGGTCTTTCAAGCTAACCGTCCATGTTTCTGCGCCATATAGGAATATTGGAAAAACTAAGCTTCTCATCCGGCGGACTTTCGTGGCTGTGGTAATATTGCGATTGCACCAGACCCTATTAAGCCTATCAATGTGGCCCTACCACTTTGCATTTTCACCTTCTGTCCTTGAGAAGTGAGTATTAGTAATTCCTCGTTATTGGTTGCTTAGATACCTGGGATTGACAATTAGTGTGTGATGGGTTCTCCTCCCACTTCCACCACATGTCACCTAATTCAATTAATTAAGTAAAAAGTACTACAAAAAGCAAAAGTAGTTACAATAATATTCTAAGCTCACCTGTTGCCTTTCGTACTCAATTTCCACCTCGTTCACAGCGTTGAAGGTCTCTTGTGCTCTCTCGTCACTGTCACCGTCAGCTTCCCCCAACAACGCTCGTAGCGCGGCTTTAGACTCGACGTCAGATTGCGACTCGTATTCGTCACACGCCACACCCTCTTCTAACTCCACGCGTTCTTCCATCAGTTCGCTTGTCTGCTCTACTTGTTCCGCGGGAATCTCGGGAGATAGTGGCGCCAGTAAGCTTTGGGATGACCGCGATGACTGTAAACGATACTGAATATTATTATTCAGACACCACTATTCAACTTACGCGCGGGCAGAGAGTAGTATGTATGAGTGTAGTAATATGTATTATTATTAATAATAATATGTTGACTCGACAGTTATTATTCCGATAGTCTTATCAGTAAAAGGGCTGATCGCCAAGAGTCTGGACCAACACCTAAAGAGACTCTCGTTAGATACCTGGATCAAGGGCTTAATGCAAAAGCAGTACTCTTCGATACGACACGTATTGTGAGGAGGTTCCTTACTCTGGAGCCCTAACCACCGGCAGCTTGGTTCCTGCACCCGATGTCGGTGGTCTACTATTTTATACATTTTGAAATTTGTTGTTATATTTAGTTGTGTTATTGTTTGTATTTTATAATATATTTAAAAATGTTTAAAATATGAAGTGAAATAAATAAAGTGAATAATAATAATAAATTTATTTAATCGTTTCTTACGCTATAATTTGTACATGTAGGTATATTGTTTAACGCTAGTTAAGAAAAACACTTGTGCCTAAATTAGGACTGTTTTTTTTTTATTGCATATAGTGGCAGACTTGCCACGGCCCATCTGATGGCAAATGGTAACCATCGCTCACCATTTCATTTCACCGATATGAAATGAAAGAATAAACGCCTATCTCCTGCTACAGCCAAAACGCAACGATGTGCTTCATAGCCGATCACACGGGAGATGGTGGTACCAACCCGCTCGGGCCCGCTACCAAGTGAATACTCCCACTTAGTACCCAGACCTACCACTACCACGCAATGGATGATAATTGCTTACTCCCTTAGGGTGGTGACACTTGTATTCTTAGACCGTCACCACACGGAACAACGGCGTTTTTTGCAATTATTGCATTAATCATATAGATTACTACTTTCAGCCCGCGTGTTCGTCTGCGTGCACTTCACTTACTTTTCTACTCAATATATTCATAGTATAGGTATATGCTTTCGTTCAAAGAGGCCAAATAACACTAATCTCACAAAGCACTACTATTATCGCTAAATAAAAACTATACATAGCATCACGCCTGTATTCCCCGAAGGGGTAGGCAGAGGTGTATTATACACCCACGACTCGCCAGCTATGTTTGAGTCCCACGTAATAGGGGGCGAGCCTATTGACGTCTACCGGGCACATTTCCAAACTCCGGGCTGCTACTGAGAAATTTTCTTTTTAGGAAACAGTTCAATAACTTTGCCCTACCCGGGGATCGAACCCGAGACCTCATGATTAGCAGTCGCATACACTACCGCTACCGCGCGGCAATTGGTAAAAACTATACTACTTCTAATTTGGAAACTTTTTGCGTAAATCAGAAGACTTAATAAGCCATCTCTCGCTTGGTCACTGTCATAGCGCGCCAAAAATCAATTTCCAATTTTCCAAGTGACTTAATAATGCGTATAAATATTTTCACTGGTTCCCTTATCTATAGTTTAAACAAGCTATTCCTTCCTTCTATAGGTCATCTCTATTGAAAGAAAATTAAAAAAAATGTAAATGGGCAATAACAAATATATGATCCAAGACTTAGAACTTCATATCATTAGTATTTTCGCGCGAAGAAGGTCGTCAAATATTCAAAGAATATTTACCATCACTTGCGTCCCAGGTTTGGCGGCAACTATTCTCACCAACTTTTTCTGAGGCTTCGTCGTCACTACAAAACCAATAGGTACAATTCTCAGTCTGATTATCAAACGACACACTTATATCGTAACGTTATTTCACTTATGACAACTGACTTTCAACCATTCCAAAATTTATTGTTCCATGTTTAATATTTTCAAATTATACACTTTCAAATAGAGAAACCAATTTTTGTAATTAGAGTTCTTGTCATTAATATTTGAATGGAGTTTTATATTTTTAAAACATAATTTTTAAATTTCATTGCCAGCCAAAAAGGTATGTTAAAGGGATAAAATATTATAAAGTACTTGCAAGTTATTTTCACTATAATGTATTGGTTAGTAAATAAAATTGGCAGATCAGCCATTATTTCATTGGGTTAGTAAAATTTAGTATGCCTTGAAGCTATATCTCACTTTTAGGACCGGCTGCAACACTCCCGGTTACGAATAGTGGAGGTGGTTCATCATCGAGTACCTTCTGTGTTGCCATATTAATTATATTACCTGAAAAGCCCATATTTTTCTTTTTCTAAAAAAGTTACCACAACAAATTTGGGTGGCATTTCCTAGTAAAATAAAAAAATTGTTTCATATTCTTGTATACTATTGTATCTATTCTGTATTACATCCCCGTGAAGGTGTAATAAATAATATTATATGTTTCACAATGCATTGATTTGGCTAAGGAAGCAAAATTAACAACCTAATAAGGTTTTTTAACGTTTCCTTCTCCTCACCGTGGTGAGATGCTGACAAAGGGCTCATACCCAATGGTAAGATATACAAAAAAAAAATAAGGAAAATATAAATATAATATCTTTATGCATTTTGCGAGTCACAGTAGTATTTTGTCCACATAGATCAAAGATTAAATGACAAGCAAAACTTAATAAAAAGTGATCAAATCTCATTATGCATTAGCTAAACACTAAAATATGTTTTACTCAAATACCTTTGCTATCTGCCAAGACGAAGCTAAGAGGAGTTTGTGCTTTAGACGCGGTCTTCTGTGGAGCTGGAGTCGAGTTAGTTATCAGACGGATGTACTGGATCTGCAAGTTTATATGTTATTATATTAACAAACATTGTAAAATTCACTAAAATAGTAGTTGTACAAATTATATATGATTTGAAAAATTTTCTACAAGACAGGTGTTTATTATTGGACGCAAAAATTTAATTTTCAAATAAAATGAACAACAGTTTAAACTGTCGGCTCTTAATAACAGCTGTATGGCAAAATCATATTTATCAGTCATGTACACTGTGTCTGTGACCTGCCTCGTAGCAAGTAGACCTCGTGGCGTAGTCGGTAGTGTAACAGACTTCCGTGCACGAGGTCGTGGGTTCGATTCCCACTCAGGACAATTATTGCGACCTGCGGCTACGTCTGAGCTCATCTTTCTACCTGGTGAGATGCCGTCATATACGTGGTCGTGTCCATCGTGCTTCAGAACCAAATAGAAATTTACTTACGCCTTTTCCAGGAACATTGATTTGATGTAGTTGAGATCTCTGTCCCTGCATAACTACGGCACCCTCTTTAGATACCTGGAACAAGGTTCAGTTTTCAATCAATTAATTGGTACACTTCATGAAATAGGTAAATGCTTTAAATCCTACAAATTTTTGTGCTCGAATGTAGTTTTTGCCCGCGACTTCGTATGGGTAGACTTGTTTAAGCATATTAATAGGAATTCCTTACCGGGGTAAAACGTGCAGATATAATAAGAAATTCTTTTTTGCCCCAAAATATACAGTTCAGTGAAATGACAACAGATTTAGATAAAAAAAGAAATAGTTTAAAGATTTAAAGCATTTATTTTTGTTACACAACATTAGTAAGAAATAAAAAAATTTAAACAGATAAAATATTAAAAGTGTAACAAAGGTAGCCAGATCAGTTTTGGTTGTGCTAAGTGCACAACACTGATTTTCAGCTGGCCCTCCAACATTAGATTTAACATAAAAATGTACGTATTTACGGGTACTCATGTAACACACAAAAAAAAAATTATATAAATTAACTGAAAAAAATAAAACTTTTACATCCGTGTAATAATACTTAAAAATGTATGAAAACATAATACATAAAAATACGTAAGACACACTGTTCTGCTATTGATTTTTTTTGTTTATGGTCTTTACGCAAATATCTTTTTAAAGTCAATAGGGACATCCTTTTTTCTTTTTACTTTTTAAATACGTTTTTTTTTAGTGACAATAATACTATAAATATTTATATTTTACCAAATGATAGATAAGTAAGTAACTGTACCTCAGTTTAGCATTTGGGCCCTGAATTTTAAACTAGGTAAACCTGTATCTTAAGAGACAGTGTTCTTAAAAAAGTACAGCACAACTTTATCAGTTAATATAACCTGTGTTAGGAATTATCATGATTTCATGTGTATGTGTATGTGCGCGCGCGTTTGCGGGTGGTGGTGGTATGTATGTGTGCGTTTTTGGGTGATGGTGTGTTTTAGGGTGATGGTGCGTGTGTGTGTGTGCGTTTGTGGGTGATGGTGCGTGTGTTTGCGTGTGTCTATGTGTGTGTGTGTTGTGTTGTGTGTGTGGCGCGTCTGTATGTTTGTATCGACATTAGTCAATAAATGTGAATAAGCATTCCGTACCTAAATAGTCTTGCTAGAGCAGCCTCTCGGCAACCAATCGTTTGACTATGTTTTCATTATAATCTTGTATGTTTTGAATGATTTTTTATAAATGTATGTGCTTAATGTATAGAATTGGTGTCTAGCAAATGTGTTTCTATGCTGAGTAACCGAGAGAAGATTTCGGCGTTTGCTAGGGTCTAAAGGTGGAATAGTGTTATGTGTTCTCATAACCCATCGTAGTACCTATAGTTGACAAACAGTTAGTACTTTGCAGTCTGAGTACAATCGCACCTATAAGATAGATTAAGCACGACCTTTAGTATAGTTCTTTGTGAACGTTCAACCCTAAGAAAACCTGTTTTTATCGCTCCACCCCAGACAGCAATGCATACCCAGGACCGACTGACACAGCGTAAAGTAAACGATTCTTAGAACATCTTAGACTGGTCACCTCCCTAAGCGATTGAAATATATGAATTAGTCTAAGGGTCCTGTGGTGATAGTATCAAGTTGTTTGTCCCATCTAAGCCCTTCATCAATTTCGACCCCTAAATATTTGACATTGTTGGTTCTAGTAAGTGTTGGACAATGACAAAGTGCAGCTGAATTGGAACATAAGTGAGTTCTAATAGAGAATTTGGGTAGAGGTGTTGAGTTACGCTGAATTGTGAAGGAGAGGTAGACTGTTTTCTAGGTATTTAGTGTTAAAAGATTTGAGTTGAGTCAGGTCATGATGAGAAATTAGCCATCCCACATAAAAGTTATGCTGATTTGAACCACTTCTGCTTTATTTTTTCAGGGTTATTCATAGTCTTGTGTTGGTATAACGTATCGTAAAAAAAATTGTTGTTGGCAGAATAAAACGAGTCTTCATGACATAAAAATAGAGATTATTTGTGATGGCTTGGCATTAAAACATTAATTTTGTGAGTTGGATCATTTCTGCACAACATGGTCCAATTTATGGAAAATTTCTCCAATCTATACAAAATTTTTACACAAAATTTCTCACAAATCTTTTTAGATGTCAATCCTTTGAGAAAAATAGCTATCTCACACCCACAGATAAAATACCAAAATATGATCAGAAGGAAGCAATAATGTTAGAAATTGTCTGCCTAGTCCTTTGGGTTAGTTTTCAAACAGATAAATTTCTAGTAGTATTAAGTCTTCGAGCAAGTAATAGACTCAGAGCTCAACCAGTCGCATCCGCACACCATTCGAACCTAGCATTCGAATCAGATTCTTTAAAACGCGTCATTAAATCAAGAATTTAATTGAGAAACATGTTTCAAATTCATTGTCATAATACTTTCTGATATTAATTTATGTTAAACATATTATTATTAAAAGTAACATTGTGTAATAAATTGTTTCTCTTTGTAATATAACCGTGGGATTTTTATTTGGCTTACCTACTTTACGTGAATAATACATCTACCCTACCTACTACTACTACCTACCTCTAAGGTATTATACACACATAGTAGGTGTGCCAAATGAGCGTTCACCTTTTTTTTTAAGGCGGGAAAAAATTTACTTAACCGCACGACAGGAACACTTAACGAGGCAACGAACAGGGTAGTGTGGGGTCGTCACCCACTAAATAAAACTGCCATGTGCCGTCTCTCCGCCTGTATTGGCTGGCCACTGGAACTGTGTTACATTATTTCAGTGGTATGCGTTCAATAGGTACCTGAACAATAATTGCGGTATTTCCATCAGGAAATTCTCAGCAGTGGTAGAAATATGTTAATGTGTTTATCCTTTTGGATATAGGTAAGGTTATATAAAAAAAGGAGACCTAACAGTTTTTAGATGTGTATAAAACTAGCATGCAAATTATAGCATAGACTTGATAGAAATTGGTTTAGACCCCATTCGAGCTGATAGCCTGAATTAAAAAGTACTTACCGTTCTCAATCACATACCTGTACAGTTTTAGGAGGTGCTGTCGTTTTCAAAATAACATTTTGGTTGGGATTTGCAGTTATAAGTACTTTCTTGGTTGTAGTGGCACCTGCAATATTTCATTCAATAATAAATATCAATGAAGAAAATATATGGACACTCTATGAAGCTTATGTTTAAGAATGAATGATTAAACACAGACCAATATAATAGCTGTGCTTCTCGTATTTGTCCATAAGAAATCGTCATAAGAATTTGAGCTTAACTAAATCATTGTTTTATAATAAAATACCTTGAGATGTTATCGGTAAAATGTTTGATGTAGACGACTGTATAGATGTAACTGGACTTTTAAATTTTATACCTCGTTTTAACTCTACTCCTTGTTTGGTTGGTGATGCCATTATAACCTGAAACAATTGATTTTTATTCATCCACACTCAGCAGACACTAATATTGTTTACTTTGCGACATGAGCTTCTAAAAAAAATTGCATGACAAAATATTACGACTTAGACGGAGTGGTTAAATATCGGCCTCCTGTCCGAGTGTTGTGGATATTCGTGTTGAGGAAAATGTATGATCCACAAATGGTTGGTCAGACTCCGCGTTTTTTAAAAAAGAAATAACAGTGCATCATGTTAAATAAACACACATAGCAACACTCCTGTATTCCCCGAAGGGGTTGGCAAAGGTGTATTACACACCCACAGTTCGCCAACTAAGTTTAAGTCCCACGTAATAGGGTGTGAGCCTATTGCCGTCTACCGGGCACATTTCTAAACTCCAGGCTGCTACTGAGTATTTCTTTTTACGAAAAAGATGACTGACCCGGGATCGAACCCGAGACCTCATGACGAGCAGTCGCTCACACTACCGCTGCACTACCGAGGCAACTAGAAAATACCTATTCTTTTTAATTATTGTTATTGTCATAAATATGTATGTCAGGTTTAGCCCTGACCTACAATATGGCCAGCCACAGTTCCAATAATGATATTAAAGTAAAATTTATATGTCATTTACCTTAGTGCCTCCAATGCTGATTGGAACAGCTTTCGGTTGCATCATGTATCTCGGCTGTGGGGTTGTAGTTACTCCAGACACTAATTTAGTAATCACTGCTGACTGGTTTGTCTGGTCTACATTTGACTGACCTGCCAATAATAATAATGAACAAGTTTTGTTAAGCCTCATCTGAGCACATAGCGAGAACAAATTATTTGCGAAAATGTGAAAAAAGATAATTTTACTGCAAGCGGGATTCGAAACTGCGTCCCTTCCAATCTGGGGAGGTGCTCTAGATCGCTAAGTCATCACATGACCGACGGCTGGCACGATTTTTTAAACATAGTGAGAATTGAGGTCATTCGAGTGTCAAAGTTGTTGACATAATTAATTTTATAAAGTTCATAAAAATATTTATTTATTCATTGTATTCTGTGATATTTACCTGGTTTTATCCGTAATAACTATAACATAAAATGCCGTCTATATGTAAAGCTTGCGGTAAAAGCATTAAATCTAGTAACTGTATGAATTGTTCAAAATGTAAAGGTTCCTATGACTTGGAATGCGTAAAATATTTACGCATTCCAAGAATGTTGAAATACTGGAATGTTTTCAAAAACTTACTACAAATAATAAACAATCTTGGATATGTCGTACGTGTGTCTGCTCAATCCCAAAAAAAGGTAATATCAATACTCATATCCGCAACCCGGCCGTAAACTCTGGTGATTCTCTTTGTGATGTGAATGTGAACTTAGTTCGAGGCACACGAGTCAAATCTGTTACAGATTTTGATACTCTAATCTCTGAACTGATGCATGAAATTCGTGAGTTAAGGCAGGAAGTGAAAGAATTGAAACAGGGTAACAATGATATCAATTTACTAAGAAAACACATGAAGGATCTAAAAGAACAACTTGTTAGCCATTTTACAGTTTTACAGAAAACAATTGATGACAAAGACAAGGAAATAAATAACTTGAAATTGTCTATAACTCAATTACAATCAACGGTCAACATTCTAGAACAAAATGCGCTGAAAAATGAGATTGAGATCTGCGGAATGCCTGAGGTAAGCCACGAAAATCTTATGCATGTAATATTGAGTTTGTCTCTGTCTGTTATACGCAAACGCTTAAGATTCTATAAATATATACATAAACAAACATGTAACACACATACTAAAACACACACATTTATAAAGAGTGTAATTCATACCATAGGATGGCATTCATCGTAACTTCTAACTTACTAGAAATTTCAATTTATAATTATAATCTTTTATGGCTACATTTAATATCATACAATGTATAGATAACGCGTTTACAGTAAAATGCCATCCTACAAATTTCCCAGAGGATTGCTATAATATTATTCATAAATATAATATAAAGTTCTTAAAATAATTAATATTGATTTTGACGTGATTATACTGACAGAATGTTGGCTACGTGATAACTCTATATTGTATCATATAGACAGATATAGTGCTTTTCATACGTCAAAACATATAAACAAAGCAGGTGGTGTTGTTGCGTATGTGAACAATGGTCTCCACGGGTATTCGAACCCGCCGTAGAGGATGCTGAATGCATCGCCATTGCTATACCCAATATAATAACTATATTAGGCGTTTATAGATCACCTTCTTTTAAGAACTCTGACAGATTTATTATTTCAGTCCATGACATGATGCAGTCTATAAACTTAAAACCCTGCACAGTCTTTACAGGCGATATTAATATAAATATAATTAACACTATCACTACAGAATCAAGTGCTTATCTCTGTGCTATGGCGGAAATGGGATTAAGACCAGCTGTTAATGTACCCACCAGAAAGAGTGCATGCCTTGACCATGTTTTTAACAGTGGCACACAGGAGGTGGAAACTATTGTCTGCCCATCACCAATAAATGATCACGATATAGTAATCACTGGTATAAATAACAACATCATGAAATCAATAATTTCACCTAGATATAAGCTGCGCTTATATCTAGGTGATTTGCCGTGTGGGGCCGGCACCAAGAATAGCTCCACCCCGTCTCTTCCTATGGGAGTCGTAAAAGCCGACTAAAGGATTACCGGAGGACCGGGCAGCAGCGTTCCCCTGTGTACTAAAAACATCCACTGCGATCGCCAACCCGCCTGCCAAGCGTGGCGATTATGGCAATACCCCCCCATATGAGTGCACACACACACACACATCGGCCCCCAGTCACGGCAGCTCCGCTATTCCGTGGCCTAACGGTAGCGGGCCCGGTAACGGCGGAGCAGGGGGTGCTAAGAATCTCCGGTCGCGATCCGGCTACCAGAAACGACTTCTGGCCCTGGTAACACACAACGTCAGGACACTGAGGACTGACGAGAGGATCACCGCGCTGGAAGAGGAGCTGAGCAAGATCCGATGGGACGTTGTAGGATTATCAGAAGTGCGAAGACAGGGTGAGGGCACGATAATCCTCCAGTCGGGTAACTTGCTCTTCCACCGGGAGGGCGACCAACAGTCCCAGGGTGGTGTCGGGTTTATCGTTCGCAAGTCTCTCATAGGTAACGTGGAGAAGATTGAGAGTGTGTCGAGTAGGGTAGCGTACCTTATACTCAGAATAACCAAAAGGTATTCGCTGAAGGTCATACAGGTTTACGCACCGACCTCGACACATTCCGACGACGAAGTGGAGGCCCTTTACGAGGACATCTCGAAAGCCATTCACGCGTCTAAAAGTCACTTCACGGTGGTTATGGGAGATTTCAACGCAAAACTAGGCATAAGGAGAGACGATGAGCTGAAGGTGGGGCAATATGGATTTGGGCAGAGGAACCACAGGGGCCAGATGCTGTCTGATTTTCTGGAGAAGGAAGGCCTCTTTATGATGAATTCCTTCTTCAGGAAACAGCCCCAGCGGAAATGGACCTGGATTAGCCCTGATGGTTCAGTGAAAAATGAGATCGACTTCATCTTAACGGACAAACGACAGATATTCAATGATGTCTCAGTGATCAGCAGGATTAAAACTGGGAGTGATCACCGCTTAGTTAGAGGCATATTGAATCTAAATATGAAAGTCGAGAGGTCACGCTTGATGAGGTCTACGCTCCGACCAACACGTGCTCAATACCAGAACCCCGAAAACTTTCAGCTCGAACTACATAATCGCTTTCAATGCCTAGACGAGTGCGATTCAGTGAACGATATGAACAACAGGTTCGTGGAAACTGTCCAAGCGGTCGGGTCGACCCTTTTTAAGACCAGTCGCGTCAATAGGACTCAAAAGCTTTCGGACCAAACTCTTAAGCTCATAGCGACACGGACAGAAATGACGGTGCAGTCTTCGGCTGATTGGTCCAATCAGAGGCGACTAAACAGACAGATCTCCAAGTCTATGCGACGAGACATTCGCCGATTTAATACCTTGCGTATTAAAGAGGCGATAGAGCGGAACCAAGGTTCCAAAGTGTTCGCAAGAGATCTGTCTGTTGGGAAAAGCCAGTTGACCAAGCTGAAGACCAATGATGGTACTGTTGTTTCTTCCAAAGATGAGTTATTAAGAGAGGTCCACGAGTTCTATGGACAGTTATACAGATCCCAGAACCCTGTTGTCAGCTTGGTCCATGAGCCCAGATCCAAGCTAACTCGGCACTATACCGAAGATATCCCGGACGTCAGCCTGTACGAGATCAGAATGGCTCTCAAACAACTAAAGGACGGAAAGGCACCGGGAGACGACGGAATTACTATAGAGCTTCTGAGGGCAGGCGGAAAGCCGGTCCTCAAAGCCCTTCAGAGGCTATTCAATTCCGTCGTTCTCGGGGGCGACGTTCCAGAATCGTGGACCAGGAGCTTGGTGGTGCTGTTCTTCAAGAAAGGTGACAGAACCCTCTTGAAGAATTACAGACCCATCTCGCTCTTGAGCCATGTCTATAAGTTGTTCTCCAGGGTCATTACAAATCGACTCACGCGCAGGCTTGACGACTTCCAGCCTCCCGAACAAGCCGGTTTCCGAAAAGGCTATAGTACCGTAGACCACATACATACGCTGCGCCAGATTATACAGAAGACCGAGGAGTATAATCGGCCTCTGTGTCTAGCGTTTGTGGACTACGAGAAAGCCTTCGATTCGATCGAAACTTGGGCGGTGCTGCAATCCCTTCAGCGGTGCCAAATTGACTATCGATACATCGAAGTGTTGAAGTGTTTGTATAGAAACGCCACTATGTCTGTCCGAGTTCAGGACAAGAGCACGAAACCGATCCAACTGCAGAAAGGTGTTAGACAGGGAGACGTCATGTCCCCGAAACTCTTCACCACTGCATTGGAAGATGTTTTCAAGCTCTTGGACTGGACCGGATTAGGCATCAACATAAATGGCGAATACATCACTCACCTTCGATTTGCAGATGATATCGTGGTCATGGCAGAATCGCTGGAGGACCTTGGTACCATGCTCAACGACCTCAGCCGTGTCTCCCGACTAGTGGGTCTAAAAATGAACATGGACAAGACGAAAGTCATGTCTAATATCCATGTCATTTCAGCACCGGTTCTGGTCGGGAGCTCGCTTCTCGAAGTTGTCGACCACTATGTATACCTGGGACAAACTGTCCAGTTAGGTAGGCACAACTTCGAGAAAGAGGTCGATCGACGAATCCAGCTCGGCTGGGCAGCGTTCGGGAAGCTGAGGGAGATCTTCTTGTCCAATATTCCACAGTGTCTGAAGACGAAGGTCTACGACCAGTGTGTGTTACCAGTGATGACTTACGGCACAGAGGCGTGGTCTCTGAATGTTGGCCTTATGTCAAGACTTAAAGTCGCTCAGCGTGCTATGGAGCGGGCTATGCTTGGGATCTCTCTACGTGATAAGATCCGTAATACGGAAATCCGTAGGAGAACGGGAGTGACCGACATAGCCCGCCGGGTCAGCATGCTGAAGTGACAATGGACAGGCCACATCGCTCGACGAACCGACAACCGTTGGGGAAGAAAGGTTCTCGAGTGGCGACCGCGTAACGGACGGCGCAGTGTAGGACGGCCTCCCACCAGGTGGACCGATGACCTGGTCAAAGTCGCAGGCAGCCGTTGGATGCAGGCGGCACAGGACCGTTCACTGTGGCGTTCTCTTGGGGAGGCCTATGTCCAGCAGTGGACGATAAAAGGCTGATGGATGGATGGATGATAAGCTGCGCCTCGACTATGATTCTATAGTAGAACAATTATATAGAGTGGACTGGACTAAGTTAAGTTAAATTCAGAACGTATCTGATCAATTGGATATTTTTCTCACCATAATAAAGAACGTAATCAATTCAAACTCAAAAACTTTGTTGATTAATCGTTCCAAAAGAATTATTAAACCGTGGATAACTCGGGGACTGTTGAGGTGTTCACGTGCACGTGATAAACTTCACATGGAGGCAAGAAATAGTCCAGGGAATGATGTGAAATCAATAGTTTACACTAGATAACGTAACTTTTACATCAGCCTATTGCGTAAAACAAAAAATGCCTATGAAACAGATTTGCTGCAAAAACACAAAAACAATGCATGAAAGCTATGGCAAACAAGTAATAAAATCACTCACAAAAAAAGTGATACTAATCCAAGGCATCTGAATTGGTTACCAAAGATTCTTGCCCACAAACTACAGTTGATAGTTGCAACGAGTTTTTTGCTTCAGTGGGAGAACAATATGCTGGCAAAATTTTACAATATCTTGGATCAACCTATACTGCTTTGGCGAATAAAATTGACAATTTTAGATCACCTGTTTACTCTTTCTTTTTCGAACCAACAGAAAATACAGAAATAGCAAACATTATCATGACCTTTAATCTCTACAGTGCACCAGGGCTAGATGATATTAATAGTTTATTAATTAGAAAAGTCAAGAATCAAATAGTAGAACCTCTCAAGTTAATAATAAACCAAAGCCTATCAACAGGGATCGTTCCACAAGACTGGAAGACTGCAATCATAGTTCCAATTCATAAACAGGGCGAAACCAATTTGCCCAACAATTTCCGACCCATATCTCTGCTTCCAATATTCGCAAAGATATTAGAAAAAGTAGTAAATGTACGCCTTGTTAAATATCTAGTAGAAAATAATATTCTGTCCCACACTCAATTTGGTTTCCGTAAAGGAAAGTCGACTGAAAATGCAGTAAAACTACTCACTGAAGAAATTGTTACTCACCTAGATAATGGGCGCGCTTGCGTTGGAGTCTTTCTCGACATAGCATAAGCTTTCGATACTGTGGCTATTCCAATCTTATTGAGAAAACTAGAAAGCATCGGAATACGAGGTATTGCACTAGACTGGTTTCAGAGCTATTTAACAGGGAGAAATCAGCGAGTCAGGGTAGAATCCTGGCTCAGTAATCCTAAAGAAACATTTTTCGGAATACCACAAGGAAGTGTCCTCGGGCCGACGTTATTCCTTTTGTATCTAAATGATTTAGCTTCCTTACCATTAAATAGTGCAAAAATCATCTGTCATGCAGATGATACTGCATTAATTTTTCATGACCAAACACGGAGCGAATGTTTGCTGAGAGCAGAGGAAGGTATGATGTTGGTGACCGAATGGCTTAATAATAACCTTTTAACTTTAAATACCAACAAAACAAAGTTTCTCTGTTTCCATAAAACTAGGACATCATCGCCAGCATGTAATTTAAACCTTAGAATTCATACATGTAATACCAAATTAATATAAACATCAGCTGTGGCTGTAACGAAGTTCAGAGAATGAAATCCATAAAATACCTCGGAGTAATCATTGATGAAAATCTAACATTCAATGAACATATAGCTGCCCTCGCGACTAGATGCAGAAAGCTCATCTATGTAATGAAAGAACTCAGAGAGGTTGCTTGTATTGAACTTCTGAAAACCGTGTACATCGCACTTTGCCAATCAACCCTTCCATACTGTTTAAGTGTTTGGGGAGGGACAGGAACATCACACTTAATACAACTGGAGAGAACCCAGAGATCAATACTTAAAGTAATGTTTAAAAAACCTATAAGATATCCAACCGTTTAACTCTATAAAGCTGCTGGCCTTTTAAGTATAAGGCAACTGTATGTATTAAATGCGATCACCCATATGCATAAATTGGTCCTTAAATCTCCTGATTACAACATTATACTTAATACAAGTCTTTAATATCAATATAACAAAATGCAAAACTACTTTTGCAATGCGATTTCAAAAATATATGTTCCCTTACTTATACAATAAAATAGCTAAAAATGTGATCTCAAGCACAGGACTACGCGTGAAGCTCAACATATAGTTACAAACTTCATCACCAAGTTAAATTACCAAGAAATAGAACAACTCTTTCAAATTATTATTTGATAGAACTCTCTAGATATCTATCTCTTCTTCTAAAAATTCCGCCACCTATACACATGCGTACACACACGCACACACGTTCGCACACTCACACACATACACACTCACACGCACGCATGCGCAATCATATACAACACTTACTCACCTTCAACACATTTCAATTTATAGATACATGTCTTATAATTAAGATCTTTGATAGTCACGATACAGGCTGTGCCTATGGTGGCTATCACAGTAAATATAGGATAATTATGTTAAATTTATATTGTCTAAATAAACATTATCTTATCTTAATTATGAAATAGTATTAGAAGTGGATTTTTGTATTAGAATTGCATCCTGATATCATAAAAGCATGTGTTACCCTAACAATATTTATAGGTTTGCAATACTAGGTCATGCAAGTTTAACATGAACTGAACAATTAACAAGCCAAATACTACTGCACAGATGGCGGAGTGGTTTAGATACCAGCCTCTTGCACGAGTGTTACGAGTTCGATTCCCACACAGAACAACTCTTTGTGTGATCCACAAATGGTTGTTCTGAGTGTGGGTGTACTTTGTGTCCGTGAAATTATATGTTTGTAAAGTCCCCCGCGATACAAGGATTATTCCTTAGTATTAAACTAAATATGTATATATAAAAAATTTTACCTTGTACAATGATTTTTCCTAATAATGGCTTTTGAACATTTGTAGCAGTTTGTTTATTAGACACCAGCTGAGCCTGAAATAGAGAACATATAATATCAATAGAATAATTTCAAACTGTATTGTTTTTTATTTTTATCCCTATAAAACATCTCTATGTTAAACACAAAGTGAAAAATGTGAAATCGAAAATCACAGTCACAAACAGGATTTGAACCTGCATCTCCTGGATACCGTCCAGATGCTTTGCCAATTCAGCAATCGTGACAATTGCTCCTGACTGCTAATTTCGATATCACATTCATACTTAACGTCTTTGGGTGACGCCTTTATAGAGATGGTCAATTTTTTATTGCCTTGGAAGGTTAGGTTAGGTTCACACAAAATTTTAAGGTTAATTTATAACTTAACTAACTAACTTATCATGACGCCATTTCCCTTGCAGGGTAGGCAGAGAGAACAGAGTGCCAAGAGGCTCTATTCTTGCATACATCTCTCGCTTTCTCAACATTCATAACTCTCTTCATACACGCTCGCCGGTTTCGTAGACTCCTGACTCCACCTTCCTTCAAAACAAGACCGATTTGGTATAGGTAGGTGAGTCTCGGTCTCTTAAGGTTAATTTATAGATATTTTATTTTATCTTGGCTCTGTAATTGAACACAAAGTATGAAAATGTGTAATCTAAAATAACAGTCAGGAACAGGATTTCATCCTGCACCTCCTAGGAAACTGTCTCAGACACTTTGCCAACTCGGCTATCAACCAAGTCTTTAATGCCTTGGGTGACGCCTGCGCCATCTCACATCACATCGGATGTATTTGCATACATTATTCCGACCAGGTAAGCTTAATTACTACATTAAACACGAAAGTGCTAAGCATGTCAAATGCTAAAAATATATATAAAAATATCTAAATATTAATTACTACAATTAAGAATCATACCAAATAATGACGCAGCCCTAGAAGATATTTTTATATATTTTTAAGCAAAATATCAAAATAATGTTATAAGTAGTTATGAGCGTCAGTTATGCTCAGAACTACCTAAATAATGTTACATTGAATTCATTTGACTGCACTGATGGAGTGGTTAGTGGTTAACTTTAGATCCCGACCTCCCGCCCGAATGTTGTGGGTTCGATTCTCACGCAGGCAATTACATACTGAGTCTAGGTGTACTTTGTGGCCGTGACCTGTGTTTGTAGTCTCCCGCGATACAACAATTACTTGGTGCAGAATCAGGCACAGTGGACATAAAACCCTATGCTGTTGTAGTTTAGTTTCGCGCCGTCCATTTCTTGTTTTCTTTGTTTCTTCTTCTTTATATAAGCCAAATTAAGGAATAAAATACGAGAGCATCTATATTAGTTCTAAGAAAGGACGTCTACCACTATTTGTACATCCATTATACATTTAAACCACTTCATTGAACTGATATGAAAGTATAATACTTTCTAACATATACGCGAATTTTACACATTTGGAAATAACACTACGTTTACGGAATCTATCGCGTTTACTTGATTTTTATACTATCCCGACGTTTCGTCAGCTTTGGACGCCTACCATCTAAGTCCACCCGTGATTATGAATGCTGTAAAGCATTCGAAACGTCGCGTTAGTATAAAAATCAAGTAAACGCGATAGATTCCGTAAACGTAGTTTTATTTCAAAATGATATGAAAGTAGTTTTTTAATAAAAATTCATGTGCCTAATGATATTTTTAACACGCTTTTATTAGCTTAACCTGTATGTAATAGAATCTTGTAAACGTGTTTTTCCTCTATGTGAAAACAGAAGGGCTTGTATGATCTGTTTGTAACATTAGATGGCGTAAGTGTGGGATGCTACACTTTTTACAATCATAATCATAATATAATTGTTTACTTGTCAACTAGATATTAAAATGTGGTTCATTTTTAATTTTTAATATTTTGACCTGAATTCTTTTTAATTTTATTGATCAAAATTTGCACTTACATATTGCGTTGGCCCTGCACCAGAAACTAACTTTAATTTTTGACCCCCACTTGGCACCATAACTAACTGCTTTCCGATTTGCGCTGGAATAAAAAGTCGAATCATATTAAATATAATTAAACATATTATTTTACGGCCGTGTGGGGCCGGCTTTAGAATTGTCCCACCCCTCTCTACCCACGGGAGTCGTAAGAGCCGACTGAGGGAATACCGTGGGAGTGGGCAGCAGCACTCCCTTGAGTATTAACAACATCCACTACGATCGCCAACCCGCCTGCCAAGCGTGGCGATTACGGCATTGTCCCCCATGAAGGGACCACTCGTTGTGGCGTTCTCTTAGGGAGGCCTATGTCCAGCAGTGGACTTTGAAAGGCTGATGGATGGATGGATATTATTTTAATTGTTAAAAGTAGAAACTTCTACTGTTTCAAGGAATACCAATGCCATATTTAAAAATTTAATCTGTCTGTCCCCTCTAATTTACTGCACAGATTTTGAGTAAATTCTATTATTGAGCTGGCTGATGTCAATTTAAAAACTAGTGGTTTTTTCGCCTATTGAGATTAGAATTATAATTAGAATATTGAGATACTGGCATAGGCATGTGTTTATATCACATATAATTTTTTATCCAAATGCCCTTTTATACCCGTTAACTGCTGTGCTCTGTCAGCACTATATATTCTTTCAGAGATTAGTCTATTTAACACTAAAATACAAACTTTTAATGTTTTACTATACCAATTGGACCATATTATGCAGAAATAAACCAACTCCTAAACTGGACAAAATTAATGTTTTAATGCCAAGCCATCACAAATAATCTCTATTTTTATGCCATGAAGTCTCGTTTTATTCTGCCAACTACCATTTTTTTTACCATACGTTATACCAACCCAAGACTATGAATAACACTGAAAAAATAAAGCAGAAGCGGTTCAAATCAGCATAAATTTTATGTGGGTTAGCCCATTTCTGCACAACACGGTCCAATTGTAGCACGCCTTTCCAATAGGGCTTATTTCACCAAGACAATCATCAAGAGTAATTGTGCAATTAACCTTACTACAACTCAAGTAATGAGATGAGGGGCTAACTCACTTAAAACTGCATTGCCAGGTTTACTGCCACCTTGCAGTACCCCAGCAAACGTCATTTTCTTCATCACACCCTTATTAGAGACCAAAGTGACTGGTTTTGGTGCAATTGCATATTGTTTGCCTGGAACAAATTGACGATTGAATACTGCAGTGGCCAATGCAGGAGGTTTCGGCGCGATAGCCACTTGTCGAGGCAAATTGCTTGCTGTTGTGGAATCCTTTTTACTGATGCGAGAAGGTGCCACTGTTGCCTGAAACACATTGATTTTACAGTTACTAAAATAAAACTCAGATAAATAACTATTAAATAATAAATCCATAAATATTTACACTAACATTTTTGAACCTTCCCACAAAACAGAGACTTTTGAAGAAATAATGTTTTTCAAAAACTGTGTCTCTGTGTTGTGGGGTGCGGAGTAGTGACGAATGTTCGCATTCGCATTCGCGAATATTCGCCTGTTTTCAACAATTCGCATTCGCATTCGTATTCGCATGAAACGATGCGAATGTTCTGCGAATATATATTTAGTCCATTGAAAAGTTACATTTAGGGTTGCGTTTTTTATAGTACGCAATTTTATTTTTTTGATGTGTAGGGGGGGTTATTATAAGCGTTAGTTCAAGTTTGTAGGGTCGCCACCCTTGTCCCCCGGCCGCCATCTTGGAAAAAGGGGTGCAAGGGTTTTCGCGCTGTATCTCGTAAACTAGCAAACCTACAGAAAATTCTGTAAAACATTATTTGTAGCAAATTAAATTGTCTACTTCTTTACTCTATTACTTTTTATCCTAAAAGCGAAAACAAAATCTTATAGAGGGTTTTTGAACAAATATTTTCCACTATAAATTTGTTTCATCCATCCATCCATCAGCCTTTCGACGTCCACTGCTGGACATAGGCCTCCCCAAGAGAACGCCACAACGAGCGATCCCGTCATGGGGGATAACGCCGTAATCGCCATGCTTGGCAGGCGGGTTGGCGATCGCAGTGGATGTTGTTAATACTCGAGGGAGTGCTGCTGCCCACTCCTCCGGAATTCCCTTAGTCGGCTCTTACGACTCCCATGGATGGAGAAGGGGTGGGGCAATTCTAAAGCCGGCCCCGCACGGCCATAAATTTGTTTAGTTTCATTAATTTATCTGGGTTTTACAGCGCTCCGAAGTTGACCGAGTTCTTGAATACTCGTAAGAATACGATAAAAACGAACCATTAGGCTTAGTTTTGTATTAGCTCCGCACTCGGGTCACACAAAGACCCTTCAGCCCAGCCTCCTCATCAAGGTGGTCGAGGGCCTATTCCCACGACGAAGGCGGAGCACACGCCTTCGGTCATGGCACCGCCAGGTAGCGACCGGGAGGCCGACCTCAGTGTACCGCCCGTCACCGTGTCGAAATGGGGGTGGCTGTTTCGCGGTTTTGGTTCCAAGAACACCGCCCCCGGCTCAGATGGGATAGCCACCCGGGTGCTGGCCCTGGCTCTGGACCACCTGGAGCCCCGCCTCAGGGTTCGACGCGTGCCTAGCGTCCGGACGGTTCCCTGACAGCTGTAAGGAGGGGAGGCTGGTAGTCCTGCCGAAGCCAGGGTGAATTCCGAATTTGGTCGGGGCCTTCAGGCCCATCGTGCTGCTGGACGAGGCGGGTAAGCTGCTGGAGAGGATCTTCGCTGCCCGCATCGTCCAGCACCTGCGCGACGTCGGACCGGACTTGTCAGACGCCCAGTTCGGTTTTCGAGCTGGTTCGGGCGATCATGCGCCTGAGGGCCGCGGCCGCGGCGGTCGTCGCTGGCGGTGGAGTGCTATTGGCGGTGTCGCTTGACATCGCATTCAAAAGTCTGCCATTCAGCTGCATCAGGGAGGTGCTCCGGTATCACGGGGTGCCTGCATATTCAAGGTGGCTAGTCGCAGACTATCTCATGGGCCACAGCGTTCTCTATGAGAGCCGCATAGGAGACGTTGTGAGGAGACCCACGTCGTGCGGTCCCACAGGGTTCGGTTCTAGGGCTACTCCTGTGGGACATCGGTTACGACTAGGTGCTACGCTGTCGGCTCCCACCCGAGCTGGCGGTCATCTTCTATGCGGATGACACGCTGGTCGTGGCCCGGGGCGGAAACTTCGAGAAAAGCGGCATTCCCGGCCAACTTAGGGACCTCGTAGGTGGTCAGGAGGAGGCGCTTTCGCGAGCACTTCCGTGAACTGTCCCCGAGGCTTGCACAGCTCATGCCGAATATAGGCGGACTAAACAATGCGTGCCGACGGCTTTACGCAGGGGTGGTCCGGTCGATGGCGTTGTACACGCACCTGTGTGGGTGGCGAACAACGAATATTTTTGAATGAACTCAATCCGACTAAATTCATTCAATCTACTTGTCAAAATGAACCTCGGCTATATTCGGTTTAAACATGGGTGACTGGCAGTGACACTATGATGTGAAACCCGTATGATATTTTGCGCGCGCTTATTTAAAAATCAACATTCGCATTCGCGAATGTTGGAGGGAAACATTCGCATCCGCATTCACGTTCGCGAATGCTTATGAACTAACATTCGTTACGTCGCTAGTGCGGAGTAATCTATTATATATATTTCTTGTGTCCGTGTGTTCGTCATTGAACTCCTCCTAAACGCCTGGACCGATCTTGGCGAAATTTTTTGTGTATGTTTTTGTAAGTACCGGGATGGTTTAGATTCACATTTGGACCCGGTAGGTGGCGCCACGATAGGTTTCATGACTTACCTAACAACAAAATTTCCCACACCAACAACCCTATTTTTTTATGAAAATAATACTTAGTGGCTAAAATAAATGATCCATCCAAACGAAATGTCAATGTTCAGACAGGAGAATGTCTGTTGGGTCCACTAGTTTTTATATATTGGATCGAAAGTCAGTACCTAAAAACAGTTTGTACATTGTCACTTAAGCTATCCAAAACGGAACAAATCTATACATTAGAAGAGTATACAAATAGAAGTTTACCTTAATTTGTATTAATTTTGGCTGTGTTGGTACTTCCTGAGCCACATTTTGGGGTATAGTCTCTGTATCAAATTGCAGATCTATCATAGAATTTGAATGTGAAGCTAACATAAGCTGCTGAAAAAATTGTAAGTAAATATAAATCATATTTGAAGTAAATATAATCTACCATCGCTTCGCACTAATGCCACTGACTTAAGTAAATATCTTTAGGATTTTTTAAGTACTACAAATTGTCTGTAACAGTATTTAAAAGTATATCTTCAGGTATAACCAGCGTAAGTGTGTGCAAAGTAATGCTATGTAACAAAGTCCCAGAAATAAGTACTTACATTTGCGTCAACCGTTTCTGTAACTTCAGATGTAACATCATCTTGAGTGGTATACTCTTGCAATGTGAACTGGTCACCCATGAAATCTGAAACTTAATCATATAACAACACCTGTCATATATCAATAATTTTAATGCAACTGCATTAATTGAAACTTCTTAATATTGTTCTCAATACAAATAGATTCTTAAAATTACTGGGAATTTTTCATGGTAGGCAGGGGAGTGGCTGTACCCCTGGTGTTGCCAAAGTCCATGAGCGACGGTTACCACTTACCATCAGGTGGGCCGTTTGCTCATCTGCCACCATTGGCAATAAAAAAAACTTATAATCAAATGGAATTTTTTAATATTTTCTTATTGGTTATGGTAGCAAAATGGACACGGCCCACCTGATAGTAAATAATAACTCATACTCATGGACTCAACAATACTAAAAATTCTGAGAGATTGTTCAAGATTTCATGTCAAAGGTGGGAAATCGCCTGCAATATAACCAAAAAAATCCAACAGCTCCCCGTCCAATTTGGTACCACACCGGCAACCAAACTATCAGTAAAAATTAAGATACTCAAATGTTAGGCCTAAATCCCTTTCAGCATGAGAGGAGAGGGAGACCCATGCCTAATAGTGGGATAGTAAAACAGTTGGAAATAGAAAAATCTAGGTATATTTGGATACTGACTCACTACTACCTGTAAATGTTGTAATGGGCCTAAAATAATTAACAATCACATACATACCAATTTCTTCATTGCCAGTGTCCATGAGCATTGGTTGCTCTTCTATGTGTTCAAATTCCATTGGTATATCACCATCGTGGCCAGTTGTCTCTAGAGTAATGTCCTCTTGGTTACCCACCACTCCAGAATGGTCAAAATCCATCTAAAACATTTAAATATGAATTTATGTAAATAAACTGTTGTCCCTATTGTAGTTAACCAAACTGTACTGCAAAAAAATGTATACATATGTCTGTGAAGTATTTTATACTGTATTATATATTTTTATAGTATGTTTATATCTGTCAATGTGGAAAAAGAGAACTTTAGTGTGAGCAGGATCCAAACCCGCATCCCTTCTAATCCGAGGAAGTGCTCTAGCTACTAACTAACGCTACTAAAGTTCTCTTTTTCCACATTTGCTAATGATTTATTCTTTAAAAGTAGCTGATCATGTCAAGTATTACAATACAGATAAAAATGCATTGATTCAGCAGTATTTAAATAGAGCGACAGAGTGTCAGACCTCCACAACCCAGCAAAGAGGCCAGCTAGTGACTTATTCTAACAAGAGTGGAATCAGTCAGTTTTATTCAAGCCTCCAGACAACCATTAACATGCCAGAATGTTATTTGACAGCTAGGATCTACTTCTTAATATATAGCATTTGTCGTAAACCAAGTTATTTTATCTACATTATAACAAAGCTGTAACAGAGCTATAATATGTCTATACATTCAAGATATTTGAGATAAAAATGATGTGTTAGGCATATTTAAGCATCTCTGAACAAAAAACTTTTATTTTATAATTTTTGTTTGTTTGTTTGTTCAGGTATCATGCAAAACTACCGAATGGATTTTGATGCATCTTTTTTGTGTGTTATTTCAGAAACAGATAGTTTTACACCTAGAAATTAGATCAGTATTTAATGCAGAAGCCAAACTAGTTTAGTTACTATTCTACTAAGCTTCTAATGAAAAAAATCATGCAATAATTTGCAAATTGACTGCTAGTTACATAAAGATCTACTAATCATACATATTTAGCTAAAAAACTTAAAAAGAAATTACAGTAGCATAGTTTCTTATTTTACTATTATGATGTACCTTTTGTGGGCATTTTGAATATTTTCACAGCATGCAGATAATTATATATTTTCTATTCCATATACAGTTAACCATTAGACATAAGCCTTTATTATTCATTTTAGAATACCATTCACAAAAACCACTGATTCTAAAATAAACTTACAGTCCGCTTAGAACTATCCAAGTTTGACAGAAATAAATATCGATACATAAACGTATTACTTACGCTTCCCATATCGCTCTCCAGGTTTAATGTATCTTCCAAATTATGATCCATTTTCAAGACAATTATTTAAAGGTCAAGCACGAGATTTTGTGATTCAAAATGAAAACAAAATTACACTAAACTGCGATAAATTCAGGAACATTTTTGAGTTCAAAAGAGGCCGCCATTTTATAAGTTGTCAAATTTCTCCGACAGGTCATTGAAGTCTCTTCTGTCGCCACAGTTGAAAACAAATCGACACCAATTTCAAACAATAATATATAATAAGATTTTGCCAAGGATACTGTAATTTTCACATACAATCCTTAATATGTTTTAACTTCTGTTGTTTAAAGTGTTTTAATATAAAATACATTAAGTTTCTTTCAAATATAAAGCATTTTAAATTAATGAACTTGAAATAGCGCCTCTTTCAATTTTTTTATGTCACCACAGACCAAGGAATATACTATTTTTTTTTTTTTAATTTATTTAAGGCATTGGAAGAACCATCAGCCTAACAGTAACTTATAAACATCGTTATTCTCTCATCACACGTAAGTTTAATTCATAAAACAAGTCATAGTCGAAGTCAGTCATATAAAATTAGTCAGTCAAGTCAAATTCCCACTCCAGTAAGACGATGGCAACCTTACTGAAGCTTCTATGAAGTTTTGGAGACAACAGGAAAAAACACGTTATGTCGCACTACATCACTTGCCAACACTTATGCACATACACAAATAGTTAATAAGCAAAAGGCCACCACTTTTACACATTAATACTTGAAATAACACAAGTTTAGGAAAATAATGCAGAGCGACGACATGATCTTCTTCGTGTTCCCGCCAAAACCTCCAAGGAATATACTACTCAAGAGCCACAGACAGTAGTCAGTAGTCACAGTCAGCCATAGACACAGAACATTTTTACTCTACGAGGCCATAGACAACAGAACAAGAGAAAGACATAGACACTTGACAGGTAGCCAACATTACCATTTCAATAAAAAAAAAAACAAAAAAAACACCTAAATTTGTGAGAGTTTATTATCTCTAAACTCTCACCTAATGTTGCATCAAAGAGTAAAGTAATCTCTAAACTCTCACCTAATGTTGCATCAAAGAGTAAAGTAATACTATATGTTGAATTCACAATTAATCAGGATCCAAGTATAGTTATAAAGTTAGTTAGTTTGTTAGTTATACCAAGTATAATTAGTTATCTATGATCAGGATAATAAGTGATCGATATTATCTAATGTATTAATTAGTGATTTATTTAGATAGTAGTCGTTTTTGCCACATTTAGGTCGAATTGTACATGTTATAGACACGCTGAAGTATTATGTTGCTTGGTTGCTGTCTCATGAGTCATTAAGCTATAAACAGAAGGAAAAGAATTAACCACAAATTGACTAAGACTTTGAACTGAAACTGGCGGAAATTGCTAGGGAAGCGCGTAAAAAATGTCGATATCGAAACTTCAGTCCTTCAAAGCGATCTATAAATTTTTGGGTGGACAAAGGTTCTTTTTAATTGCATAAATCTTTACCTACATGTATATTTAAATATCTATGTGTGTCAAATTGCAACCCAATCCATTAAGTAATATGAGCTAGTGGTTGATAGATCAATTAGGCATGCCTTCTTTTTAAACAAACAGAAAAAATAAGGGCATATCACTCTATTGAACAGATTTGGGTTGTAAAAAGCATAAAGAAGTAAATTTAATCCTGCGTATAGACGTTCATTCTAAGTCCAAACATACCTATATAAGTTTTTGATGTAATGACATCAAAGAAAAAGATTTGAAAGTGAGGTATAACGATAAATAAAAACAAGTATACAATAATAATTTATTTTACCATCAGTCATTCCACGTCCACTGCTGTACATAATAGTTATCCCTAAAAGAACGCCATAACAAGCTGTCCTTTTTTTTTGTTAACGCGGTCTAAAATGCAATTTACGCACGTAACTAGGGTACCAACACGATCCAGGGGGAGTGTCGGGCTTGATGTCATACGGGCTCGACTCTTGTGTCGAGTTCATGAGCCACAATACCGACGAAAACATGATCGCGACGCCTTCTTCCGTCATAATGGAGAGTCATAAGATGGTCTACAGACATTCCACACCGAGGCTCTAGTGACTACATCCAAGGTCTTGCGGTTTTGACCAGGTCGTCAGTCCTTCTAGCGGGAGGCCGTCCTATGCTGGCCTTCCTGTGGAACATGTGAATCATCTAATGCGGAGGGAGGGTAAAACCGTGTACCGTTAGCGTGGCGACGCTTTTATTTTACTTGTCCCGTTCAAATCTTGCAAGTTAAATTTTTAAAACTTTCCGGTTTCCAATTGAGTTGAAATTTTACACGCATATGTATATCATGTGACAATGACAAATTATGACAATATTATGATAATTTTATTTTACAATAATTAATTTTTCTTTTTTTTTTTCGTTTAGATCATTTTACTTAATAATGAAAAATGACTATGGGTCTGTTTTACAATCTAAAAGTAAAGTCATCAGTAGTTACTCTTCAAATAGTGTACTCAACAATCAAATTCTTCCAGTAAGTCGTGTTTCGTTTCCCAATTTTCTATGTCATATTTTCACTTGAACCTACTATGGACCTATCATACAGCAGGACTGTGCGCTTTGTATTTCTGTGTATACAAATATACACTTTATTTTCAATAGAGAAGGTTTATAATTCAAATGAAAAGATCAGCGAGCCAGGTGAGACCGCTAGTACGGAGTGACAGTGTCCCTTTCCTTTGATACACGAATTCTTAGGCTTAGCATACACTGCGAATTTTACTGACGCGATTTCTCCACAAAATTCTGTGACAATTGTGGAAATTGTATGAAGCTGATTAAGAAGCAATTAAGATTTTTACCTAATAATGACGCAGCCCTTTAAATATTTAGATATTTTTGTATAACTATGTATATTTTTAGCATTTTGACATGGTTAGCGATATACATTAAACACAAAGTGTGAAAATGTGAAATCGAAAATAACAGTCACGAGCAGGATTTGAACCTGCATCTGTATGGATCTGGATACCGTCCAGTACCTTGCCAATTCAGTCATTGTGACAATTGCTCCTGACTGCTAATTTCAATAACACATTCATACTTAACGTCTTTCATTCACCCACTTGACACTCAAGTCATTTTTACACTCAAGCCACCCACTTGAGTGTAAAAATGTGGAATCGAAAATAATTTTCGATTTCATATTTTCATCCTTTATGTTTAATGAATATTAGTAAGCATGTCTAATGCTAAAAATATTTATAAAAATATCTAAATATCAAATCAAGATTTGTTTTGTTGTTGTTCAGATGTCCATTTAGGTGCGTGCGTCTCGGTTGAGGACTGGGTAGAAACAGAAGAATCGCTAGGAATTTTATACGCAGTGCGTTCTAATTATGATTCTGAACGCGGATTATAAACCGCCAGAAAAAAAATCGCGCGGCGAGATTTTGCAGTGCGTGCTAAGCCTTACCATAGAACAATTAGGGTGACAAAAAATTTCCTTTTCCGGGTCATTCAAATAAGCTTTAAGGATTTTAAAGTCAGAAGGGCTAGTCAGTTCACGAACACTAAATTAAGAAAAAAAACGTTCAGTCACAATAAAGTAAACTTAGGCTATAGATTTTAGACTATAGATTTTTTTAAATCGGTCCAGTAGTTTCGGACCCTATTCAATGCAAACAAGCAATCAAATCTTTCCTCTTTATAATATTAGTATAGATGTGGTCCAGCCATACTAACGCATATAGAATGTTCTGAAACAAACTGTTTTTCTTGCAGCGCCATAGTGGTAAAAAGACAAACTAAATTTTTAAGCTGTCAAATACATTTTACCACTAGATGGATTCTGATCTACACCCCTAGATCTATTGTTGTACCTCATCCTCCAAACACCCGCATTTAGCGACGCTTCGTTCTAAAGAGATTTTGCCTTGAAACACCTCGCTCTTTTTCCATACTCCGTGTTCTTTACTGAGTGGAAACCGCGCTTTGAAGTCCATATAGTCTAAAACTTCAATATAATTTGCTCGATTTTGGATCACAAAGTGATCAAAAAATTCGTCAAATTCTTCTATTCTATCAAAAACATCCATTATCTTTAAATTAAAATAACAAGTAACTTTAAAAAACAACAGTCAAACCAGTGCCGCCCTGACGGTCGAGACGCATAGACATCTTACGCTAGTGATTGTCACTTTATCTTTGTACTACCTTCATGAATTATCAACCATGATTATGGTTAGTTTCAGTAGATCAACAAGTGTGAACGCCATAACAAGCTGTCCTTTTTTTTTGTTAACGCGGTCTAAAATGCAATTTACGCACGTCACTAGGGTATCAACACGATCCAGGGGGAGTGTCGGGCTTGATGTCATACGGGCTCGACTCTTGTGTCGAGTTCATGAGCCACAATACCGACGAAAACATGATCGCGACGCCTTCTTCCGTCATAATGGAGAGTCATAAGATGGTCTACAGACATTCCACACCGACTTTATCTTTGTACTACCTTCATGAATTATCAACCATGATTATGGTTAGTTTCAGTAGATCAACAAGTGTAGCATCAAGTGATTTAGATATAGATGCGAATGAAGAGATTTTGGAAGATTAAAGTGAAAAACAGCTTAACGAGATGGATGTATGTAGTGCTGTTATTGAAAACCAGAGGAGTGAAAAAAGACCAAGACAGGGTATTGATGACAAGGAAATAGAAGACGATGGATTTGTAACCGTTAATAGTCGAAAAAAGCTGTTGCGAAGTCTTTCAGGTAACGCTAACAAGCAAAATAACTTAATTGAACAAGAAAGTTTTGAAGTATGTATTAGATTTAAAAATATATTGCCTAAATCGCTTGGAATGGCCAAATTATTAAAATCTGAAAACATTGTCGAAATTATTTATTTATATATTTTATATATTTTATATAAAATATGAAAGTCCATATAAAGTGTGTTATGCTGGGGATTCAAAATTTTTAATTGTCCGGCGTCAGTGAGCACTGGTTATATTCGTATATTACTTTACATCGCGTTCTGTGGCCAACTGACCTCCTTACATACTAGTCTCTATATATATATATATATATATATATATATATATATGTGATTGCAACATTATAATATGCAATTCGCATAATCACCACAATGTTTTTTGTATGTATAGTATTCTTCTTTAAGAGCATCTTGTATATGGAACGATGGGATTGTCATCGTCACCTTATGTGTACAAAAATCCCTAAAATACAAAAAGAAAAAAAAAACTAAACAAAAGTGCCAATAGCTGCTATTATTTGAGCGAGGTTGACTTGATTAGCCCGACACTCCCCCTGGATCCTGTTGGTACCCCAGTGACGTGCGTAAACTTACATTTTGGACCGTGTTAACAAAAAAAAGGACTGCATGTTGTGGCATTCTCTTAGGGAGACCTATTATGTACAGCAGTGGACGTCGAATGACTGATGGATAGAATAAAATATTATTATATACTTGTCTTTATTTATAGTAATACCTCACTTTCAAATCTTTATCTCCTGATGTCATCACATCACAAACTTATATAGGTATGTTTGGACTTAGAGTGAACGTCTATACACAGGATTAATAGGCTTTTTACAACCCAAATCTGTTCAATAGTGCTATGCCCTTATTTTTTTGTTTGTTTAAAAAAAGAGGGCTTGCCTAACTAGTTTATCTATCAACCACTAGCTCATATTACTGAATGGATTGGGTTGCAATTTGACACAAATAGACATAATTATTCATCCATCCATCCATCAGCCTTTCGAAGTTCACGGCTGGACATAGGCCTCCCCAAGAGAACGCCACAACATGTGTTTCGCTCATATGGGGGATAGTGCCGTAATCGCCACGCTTGGCAGGCGGGTTGGCGATTGCAGTGGATGTTGTTAATACTCGAGGGAGTGCTGCTGCCCATTCCTCCGAAATTCCCTCAGTCGGCTCTTACGACTCCCGTGGGTAGAGAGGGGTGGGACAATTCTAAAGCCGGCCACACACAGCTAGATATAATTATACAGGTAGATAAAGATTTACGCAATTAAAACACCTTTGTCCACCCAAACATTTATTGATCGCTTTGAAATACTGAACATTTTGTTACGCGCTTTTCTAGCAATTTCCGCCATATTCAGTTCAAAGACTTAGAAATGGCACGGTAAATTTGTAGTTATTTCTTTTGCTTCTGTTTACAGCTCAATCACATGAAAATGTTTGGAATATTGTTGTTTATTATTGGTTTACTACTTTTGGTAATGATCTTGAGTAGCTAGCCGTGACGCCTGTCACCACCCACGCGACAACATCATCATCGAGATGTAATAGAATACGCAAGAATTTTGTTGATAGTGATTACTTCGGTGTAATCAGTAGTTTGTATTAAATATTGTTTATACGAATGTAATGATAGGGTGACCATAAGTTTTGTGTAAGTGAATAAATTAGTTGTTTTTTGGGACTTATTGGTTTTCTTTATTCGCGTAGGGCCAGGTGCAGTAGCTCACAGTGCAATTAGGATCCCCACGCTCACTACAGTCAGGAGAACACGCACATTACATTCCACGTTACATACGTAGGTTATTAGAAACTAGGTTGTGACGTAAGGCACCTTACAGTCAGTTAGAAATCAGAATCAGAAAACATATATTTGTGAAACATAGGTATAACATGCTGCAGGCTTGCTGCATTATGCTGCAACATTCATGCTTAAGAATCACATAGACTGCGGGGTATAGGCAGAGATAGTACCCACCCCGCACTAGTACGCGTACAGACTCATGAGACAGCAACATAATAAATACTTCAACGTCGTTGATCGCTTAAAGGACTGAAGTATCGATATCGATGTTTATTACACGCTTCCCTAGTAAATTCTGCCATTTTCAGTTCTAACTAAGAAATGACATGTAAATTTTTAGTTATTTCTTCTCCTTCTGTTTTCTACCTCAATGGTGGCTACGCGATGGCTACATCTATAGGTACATTTGAATGTTTTTTTCATTGCACTACTGAATCATCGAGTTCTAATAAGGGGGAGAGGAAATGACTACAAATTTACCGAGCCAATTCTTTGAAATCCAAAAATGGCGGAATTTCCGTTAGAGAAGCGCCTAAAAAATATCGATATCGATACTTCAGTCCTTCCAGTGATCTATAAATTTTTGGGTGGACAAAGGTTTTTTTAATTGCGTGTACCTATAATTATATCTATGTGTGTCAAATTGCAACCCAATCCATTCAGTCATATGAGCTAGTGGTTGATAGATCAATCAGGCATGCCTTCTCTTTAAACAAACAGAAAATTAAGGGCGTAACACTTTATTGAATAGGTTTGGGTTGTAAAAAGCTTAAAGAAATAAATAATAATTTAATGCTGGGTATAGACGTTCATTCTAAGTCCAAATATACCTATATAAGTTTGTGATGTGATGACATCAGGAGAAAAAGATTTGAAAGTGAGGTATTACGATAACTAAAAACAAGTAAATAATAATATTTTATTCCATCCATCAGTCATTTGACGTCCACTGCTGTACATAATAGGTCTCCTTAAGAGAACACCACAATAAGCGGTCCTTTTTATTTGTTAACACGGTCCAAAGTGCAAGATTACGCACGCCACTGGGGTACCAACAGGATCCAGGGGGAGTGTCGGGCTTGATGTCATACAGGCTCGATTCTTGTGTCGAGTTCATGAGCCACAATGAAACGGCGCAGCCCTACCGAGTTTAGACTCGTTTGATTCGTCTTGACGAGTAATTTGTCTTTAGATGGTTTCCAGGGTCTAATGAAGCTAAACGGTGGCTATAAGAACTCCGTTATAAAATGACATAGCCCCATCGATTTTGGGCTCGTATGGTTACTCTTGACGAGTACTTTGTCTCTAGATGAAACAACGCATCCCCATCGAGTCTATACTCATCTGATTCATCTTGACGAGTACTTTGTCTCTAGACAGTATCCATGGTCTGATAATGGAGCTTGAAGGTGACCATGGGTACTTGTTAATTAAACGTCGCAACAGATCCATTTAGGGCTAGTTTGAGTTATCTTGAATAGTATCAAGATAGCCCTAGATGATATTCATGATCTGGTAATGGAGCCATAATCCCATCAACTTTGAAATCGTTTGATTCGTTTTGACAAGTATTTCGGTCCTAGATGATATCTAGGGCCTGATGATGATGATTTATGTCCATTTCCGTTATTGTACACATGTCATAATTATACTTGCAAGCACGCATTAAATAAGTTAAAATCATTTTAACTGCCTCGGTGGTGTAGCGGTAGTGTATGCGGCTGCTAATCATGAGGTCTCAGGTTCAATCCCCGGGTCGAGCAATGTTATTAAGCTTTTTCCTAAAAAGAAAAATTCTCAGTAGCAGCCCGGAGTTTGGAAATGTGCCCGGTAGACGTCAATAGGCTCGCCCTCTATTACGTGGGACTCAAACATAGCTGGCGAGTCGTGGGTGCGTAATACACCTCTGCCTACCCCTTCGGGGAATACAGGCGTGATGCTATGTTTTTTATGTACAGTCATTTTATTTTTACACATTTTTTTTTTAAGTAATTGCTTTGAATGCTAATAATAATACAATTCAAATAATTAATCAATTCGATAAATTAATAAAAAATAATTTATTTAATGGTATGCTGCTAAGCCACTGCTCACCACTTCATTCCGAGCACATAATATTAATAAATGGACGGCTTCTTCTCACTATATAAAAATTACGACGACGAATCACAAATTATTAGTGGTGAATGCTAGGTTGGAACCTAAATAGCGCAAATTATTATTTTTTTAAATAAAGGATATTTAATATATCAATATTTTTTAAAACATCGATATATCGATAGTTGTTGGTTCTTCCTGCATCCCTAGTTGACAGCTGACATACAACAGATAAAGGCTTTGTTCCGATATACACTGCGAGCCCTGTGATATCACGTGATCAACAGCTTCCATAAATATAACAACTTGCACTATGGAATATTATTATTATTATTGAATATTATAAATAAAAGATACCCAAACATGGCAAATGAAAAAGAAATAGTGTTTATTGCAGTTTAAAACCAATACTTTGTACGAAATGAAAGTAAGGACAGATCAGTATACTGGATTGCATTCTGTTATAAACAGTAACCAGTATAGCTAACTATAAAGGAACGACTTCACAGTATACTAAATTGACATCACACCTTACAGTGCTCGCAGTGTATGTCGGAACACACCCAAATTACGTTGTCATCTTACCTATTAAGATGGTGGATGACAGGCGAAGTAAGTCACTTTTATTAGGTATATGAATAATAATATAAGATTAGGGCGCCTCCTCCTTATTTAGAGCTCAATGTACTGAATCCGCGTGCATATCAAAGAGTAGAATAATCTAAAAAAAGAATTCATATCATCATCCGCACCGGCTTCAAACACATCAGTAGGTGTCTAGCATTTAAATCGTATCTAAGTACCAATTATTTATTGCCTTTTAGTTCCTGAGTGCAATTGAAGGCGGCTTTCCTTTTTTTAAAAAAATGTTTTATTTTGTGCTTTTTAGTGATTTTCTATAAAATAGCTTAGAGTAGGTCGTACATGATGGGGAGGCCTCCCTTAACGAAAAAAAAAACAGGCAATGAAAAAATATCTTTTTGATATTTGTTGATTTTTTAAAAACTTCTGCACCGATTTCGATGAAATTTAAATGGGACCATTTCGATATAAACCCCTTTCAAACAAAAAAAATAATTTTGCAAATCTGTCAATATTTGACGCAGCTGAAAACATTTAAAAAAAATATAAACAAAAACATTATACCCGAAAACATTTAAAAAAAATATAAACATCCGAATTGATAACCTCCTGCTTTTTTTTGAAGTCGGTTAATAATAATAACAATAGTTTATTTCAATATCTGCTTAGGTCTAATTACAGTTTTAATGGAGCACTCCTTTTAAGTTTAGCAAAAACTTGTGTCAAGAGGCTCCACATTTACTTAAGTATTATCTACAGACCATTCTTTATTTTAAATTTAATGGCAACCATTACAATAAATAGGTGTAAATGCATGCGTGTGTATGCGTGTGTGTAAAAATGTGCGTTGGGTGTGTGTGTGTGTAGTGAGAGCGCGCGTGTGTATATACTATACATAAGAGAGAGTCAGAGAGTGCATTTGAATAAATTTATTATATATTTAGTATCATCATGGCTTCCACTTCTTCATAAGTTAAAGGCATTAACCACTCCTTTACACATTTTTTAACTTGATAAGTTGTTTTAAGATATATATTCAGGTTTTTATTTATTTTGTTGTATAAGAGACTAGATAGTTTGTAATACTGGTGACTAGAAAATGTTGTTTTGGAGGTTATACAGCCATGCCAGGCTTATTCTTTTTTTAAGTTTATTTGGATAATAACGACGATATTTAAATAAATACGGTAACATTAATTTTGTTGATTTCAATGATGGTTTGGTATTCGAGATAATCTCTTTCCAAGATATTCAGATACATGCTAGTTAATAAATAGAGAACACTATCAAACTTCCTCCAAGGTTTTTTGATGCTCAAGTGGTTGGTTGTTAATGTTTGTCTAACAGTTATTATAAGAATCTGTGAGCAATTTTGTTTTGACTTTGTTCATGCCTTTTTGTACTTTTTTTTGTTAAGTGATTTTTACGTTTTCATAAGGTTTCGATGTTTTTCAAATATCTGTAAAGCTTAGGTGATTCGGTATTACACCTTGCTCATTGTGGCCAAAGTTAAAGTTTCACAATGAAAAAAGCAGGGTGTCTTTACCACTAAAGGAATGTAACATAGTACCAGTGGCCCGCCAAGAAAGGCGGAGAGACGGCACACGGCGGGTTTCTTTAATGGGTGCAGGCCCCACACTACCCTGTTCGGTGCCCCGAACGACGGGGTGTGCGGTTAGTAACATTTTTACCACCTTAACAAAAAAAAAAGGGAGGTATTGTCCAAATTAATAGCCCCAATAATTTAAATAAAAATTGCACGAGTTTTATTTTTTTTCCTTTATTTCTAAAAGTGTGGAATATGTATAATTTTCTTACTGAATTCGGGGTATTTATCTTTGATTTTTAGGGAATTAGGGAAATAGGCATTGGCAACGCTGTTCTGGTCAACGCAACTGAGCGAAACCCAAGAGCATTTATTAGTCTGTGCCAAAGAGTATATACTGAAGTTCAAAGAGTATTGACTGAGTTTTGGCGGGAACACGAAGATCATGTCGTCGCTCTGCATTATTTTCCTAAACTTGTGTTATTTCAAGTATTAATGTGTAAAAGTGGTGGCCTTTTGCTTATTAACTATTTGTGTATGTGCATAAGTGTTGGCAAGTGATGTAGTGCGACATAACGTGTTTTTTCCTGTTTCCAAAACTCCATATAAGCTTCAGTAAGGTTGCCATCGTCTAACTGGAGTGGGAATTTGACTTGACTGACTAATTTTATATGACTGACTTCGACTATGACTTGTTTTATGAACTAAACTTACGTGTGATGAGAGAATAACGATGTTTATGTTACTGTTAGGCAGATGGTTCTTCCAACGCCTCAAACAAATTAAATAAAATATATATATATATAAATACTGAACTGCAAAGAGTATGTAATACCTGCTGAACTGAAGAAGCGAAACCGAAACTGAAAATTTACAGTAGCGAAAATCGTCTTTTGATCGTCGTATATAAAAAACATTGGCCGTAATTTTAAAGATGCCTTTAAATTTACAAGGTGTTCGCCAATATTTAAGTGAGCTTAGAAATTCTGGTGGCTTACATAAAGATCAAGCAGAAAAGTAAGTATAAATGCCTTTGTTTATTTTTATAAATTTGTTTCTTTCATATATTATGCAGCAGATAATAATTTTCACTTATTTTAGGTATCGTAATGTTCTTTTGGAAATACTAAAAAGCCCAGAGACAGAATTGGCAGAATCACTAAAAGCATTTGTTGAAGCAAGTAAGTAAATTTAACAATTTCACTAAATAATTATTTTTTATCAGCAATATGTAATTATTATGTATGGTACATAATAAGTTATGAGATGAACACAGATTCTACCATCATGACATAACATGTATCTATTATATTTTAATTTCAGTTGTAAATGAAAATGTCAGTTTGGTGATATCTCGTCAGTTACTTACAGATGTGAGCACTCACTTGGCTCTTTTGACTGATCATGTCTCACAGGAGGTGTCACACTTTGCTCTAGATGTTATACAACCTAGGGTCATTTCATTTGAAGAACAGGTATAGAGCAGTCTTTACTATTCATATCCAATATTTTTCAGATATAAATTAAAGAAGGCAGATATTAGAATTAAAAAAGGGAGATATTAGGATATTTTAAAGCAATTGTTAAAATATAAAACTGAGGTATCTGCCAGAAAATAGACAATATTTTGATTAAAATTGATTTTTAAGAATGTCGTAGTAGAGGTGATAAAATTAAATAAGCCAAAGATATTACTATACTATTCCTATGGTATATATGGTGGAGGTTTGCTGACCCGAGAGAATAACTTATGGAACAACAATCAAGCTACTCCATTTTTTTTATTGGCTATAGGTTGATTATTTTTCAACCCTCTTTTTATCGTACTAGTGGGATCTACACTGGTGTCCCCTCATGGTGAGAGGGATTCGGCCATAGTCCACTATGCTGGTGCAGTGCAGGTCAGCAGACTTCATAAACTGTTGAGAAAATCTCTCAGGCATGCAGTATTTTCATGATGTGTTCCTTCACAGAGCAGTGATAAATTGTAAACTAATACACACATAATTTTGTTCAGAGGTGACTGTGTCATATGAGGTCTGGACCGGGGTCTCTGCAGTGCTTGGTTTCACTACAAGGCTGTTGTCATTCATTGATTACACAATGTAATTTAGTAAACCTATACTTTTTGTGATGAAGACTGCCCTGCTGTTAAGGATGTTTTTAATAAAAAATGAGTATGCTATTTCTGTTATAGGTTGCCAGTATAAGACAACACTTGGCTGATATCTATGAGAGAAATCAAAATTGGAAGGAAGCTGCAAATGTTTTGGTAGGAATACCATTGGAAACAGGACAAAAGTATGCAATTTTATTATTATTCTATCAATAAGAAAGTTTTTTGAAATATTGCTTTGATTCAGTTTGAGAAATAAATATAGGCAAACTTCATAAAAATTGTTATTATAGGACCTTTTTATTTATAATATTTTATGATTACTATGAAAATGTGCAGTACAATTTTGGCCTTAAAACAAAAGTTAACCATAGCTATATACAATTGAATTAATCATTGCCTGTGGGTTCAAATCCGGTATTTGTCTTTCTTATATCGCACAATTTGCCTTAATCCCTCATCAGGGCAGGCTTATCCATTAGATAGAGTAGGTAACGTCTAGACACTGCTTCAGCTAGGGATCCCATCCCACATACTGTAAATAATATTTTACACTGGAAAGCATTACTGTCAAGATGTTTTATTCCAAAAAAAAGTTAAGGTTTAAAGTCCCTATATTGTACTTTTAAACATGCATATGCTTTTTTATATATTTTTATAGAGTAGTTCGAAAAATAAATAGCGAAAATAAAAATTGGTCCAGTAGCTTTAGAGTTTATTCATTACAAAATACATTAATACAAATCTTTCCTCTTTATAAACATAAGAAACTACATTAAATTATTTAATTAACTACATTGGATTATCTTAGAAATGGTAAATACTTACAGGCAATATTCAGTGGATTACAAATTAGAGACTTATTTAAAGATAGCAAGACTGTTTCTCGAGGTGGATGACCCAGTACAGGCCGAGGCTTTTGTGAACAGAGCCTCCTTACTGCAAGCTGAGACAACCAATGAACAACTACAAATATATTATAAAGTTTGTTATGCCAGAGTTCTGGATTACAGAAGGTATGTTTTCAGTCATAGGTTAGTGGCTATAAGTTATAAACATATAATGTTTGGAGTGACCAAGGACTGCTGAGTCAGGGGTGAGCTCAGTCTAAAGTCGAAAATTTGCCACACACCTCTGACTTTTCGAAGTTATGTGTGTATTTGTTGTTAAATTATTACTGCTCAGTGAAAGAAATCATTCTGAGGAAATCTGTGTGGTTGGGAAACTTTCTCAATGGCTTGTGAAGTCTGCTTACACACACTACAACAGTGTGGTGAAGTATATCCTGAATTTAGGCTCATGTGAGAGTAAACCTGTGCCCAACAATGGGGCTGAAATGAAAAAAAAAAACATGTTCCTGTTCTTATGGATTGCACACTATTGTACTTATATTCTACTAGCCTTAACCCGCGGCTCAGCCGCTTTTTAGGTTATAGCTCATGTTCCATATAGTAGCGGGATAAAATGTATAGGTATCAGTTTTTAAATCTAATCAAGAGCTATTCAATAAAAAAGTTGCATTAAAATAATTTTGTTGTGATGCGCGTACGAACAAACAGACAAAAATTGTTTTGTGTTTAGGCACACCTATATAGCCTACTACAGTCACTTTTTCTCAAATATCTTAAATGTACAGACACAGCTCTGGTACAGTTTTATAATTATACTAGCCTTTGCCCTCCTCAGCCAAAAGATAGTTTTTAGGTAATATCTCAGGTTCCCGATATAGAAGCGGGAAAAAAATTATACTTACCAGTTTTTAAGTCTATTAAAGCTTTCGACTAAAAAAATATGTACTAAAATCAGTTTAGTGGTTTTTGCGTGATGCGCGAATGAACAAACAGATAAACAGATAAAAAATCTAAAATACTTTGGATTTTCCAAAACTGCACACCTCATAATCTCTATTTTTCACAATAAAATTGATTATTTGATAAGTACTTAACTAATAATGTATTGATCTTACTAAGTAGTTTTCAATAAATCACAGATAGCGCTAATTTCAAAAGTACTAATGCGGGTTTCATGTCTTATACGCCATCTAGCGCTAATTTTAAGAAGTACTTCTATATTGGTCTATAGAAATAATAGGTAGTAGTTTTAGTGTAGCGTCGAACGTAAATATTCAGTATTTTTTTTTTATTTAATAACAATTAAACCACATCGAATCAGACCGTGAAAAGTGATAGGGCTCTATTCCTAATCATAATAATTCGTAAACGAAAAAAAAGACTTGATTAGTAAAGTATTTTGGTCGTTATCGTGTTTGCACACATTACCTTACAACACACGGACATCCAAGCCAGAATTTTTTCAAACAGTTTTTTAACTAGTTTAAATAACAAAAATGGCATCAAAAATATCATGAGTGTTAAAAATAGTGTTTGTTCTTTATATGTGTGTGTAGATATTATTTTAAAGTGCAATATATGATAAATAGAGACATTTTAAGTTTGAAAAATCAGTTGTTCCGTGTAAAACGGGAGTAGTACCCACCTCAACGCTTAGCTTATTATGGCGTGCAAAAAAATGTGTGTTTAGGCACGCCTATATAGCCTAATACAGTGATTTTTTTCTCAGATATCTTCAATGCACAGACAGCTCTGTTACAGCTTTATAATAGTTAGGCTTCTATTGACAAAGCACTAATGTATATATGTTTGATTAATATAAATGTACATCTCCCATTTCAGGAAATTCATAGAAGCAGCTCAAAGGTATAATGAGTTGTCATACCGTAACATCATTCATGAAGATGAGAGAATGACTTGCCTCAGAAATGCTCTCATTTGCACTGTACTTGCCTCAGCCGGTAATATATTGTTTGCATATAAAAATTTCGTGTCACGTTCTTTGTCCGCGTTGAACTGCGAAACTACTTATCTGACCTATACGTTTTTTTTTTTAATTTGTGATTAGTTCCTTTTAAAAGATGATAGTTTTAATTCCGATTATTTTCTTTTCTATTGCAAAATTAACGAGTGAATTATGTATGCCACAGCAACGCGTGGCCGGCTCTGCTATGTTGTATAAATTTATTAGCCACACAATTTTGAATACCCTTATTTTATAGTGTTTAACTAGTTATGTGCTCTTCAGCTGAGAAACAGACTAAACTAAAAAGCTAAGTATAATTAAGAATAATTTAACTGATGTAGGCACCCTGAGGGGTCCCATAGTCTACCACGCTGGCCCAGTGCAGGCTGGCAGACTTCACAAGCCATCGAGAAAATCTCTCAGGCATGCATTTCTAGTGACCACTGAAGAAATGTAACATAGTACCAGTGGCCCGCCAACAAGGCGGAAAGACGGCACACGGCGGGTTTCTTTAGTGGGTGAGGGCCCACACTACCCTGTTAGTTTCCCCGAACGACGGGGTGTGCGGTTAAGTACATTTTCTCCTTTTTCTCATTTCTAGTGATAGAGCCTTGCTTATCCCAGCACGTATGGGTCGGCTCAATCGGGGAAGTACCTACCACCCTCTCACAAAAGATCAGCATGTCAATTGCTAAAAAAAAATTGATCTAAAATGTTTAAAAAATCGCGCTATCAAATAGTATGAATTTTATTTGCAAAATTTAACTTACTATATTGGATGCATGTAATGCTTGCCGGTAGATGGCGTTGGTCGTAAGACAAATGTGATTAGGAGATTGGGATGATCGAAAGATCAGTAGGATAGCTTAGTGGCTTAGAGCACTTCCCCGGATTGGAAAAGACGCGGGTTCGATTACCGCTCCTACTAAAAATCTCTTTTTCCTTATTCACAAATAATTTATACTTATGTAAATATATTTTGTAGGCCAGCAGCGGTCCAGGATGTTAGCAACTCTATTCAAAGACGAAAGATGCCAACAACTACCAGCATACTCAATTTTGGAGAAGATGTACTTGGACCGTATCATCAGGCGCTCGGAACTACAAGAATTTGAAGCACTTATGCAAACTCATCAAAAGGTTATTGTTAATATTATTCTCTCCCAGGTGCTCAATTGAATTCTTAAGTCTGTATGCAAGATCGCCCGCAGAGTGTAGCAAGTTTGCTTCACGATAGAGTCTGTACAATGTATGATATTATTAGCTGAAGCTGCTGACCGTGGTTGTGGTAAAATTAATCTTCAAAACAAAAAATCTCCAACCGTTAACATATTGCCAAAACAGGTTTATACTACGCGAGTGTCTAGCAAGCATACGGCCCATCTGATGGTAACAGATTACCGTAGCCTATAGACGCTAGCAACGCTAGAGGCGTCACTCGTGCGTCGCCAACTCCATGAAGGAAGCGGAGTGTATGGAGAGAATGAGGATAAGAAAGGGGTTTGGCCCTCCGGCGCTCTCAATCGCCATACGAAATACAACGTTAGGAGTACCTGCCGTTATTTCACGCTGATCTTCTGTGATCAGGGAATTATCACCCTGATACTTCCCTGATCGAGCCGGCCCATTCATGCTGGAACAAGCAAGGCTATACCACAAAATTTTATAGTTTCATTTGTCACTCAAAACATTAAGAAATCCTGCTCATGACCGATTTTCTATTTCACATTTTCGCCATTTGTGTTCATCTATAGAACAGGTTTATCGTATAAATTCTAGTATACAAAATATATTTATTTTTCCAAGGCCTGTACATCTGATGGTACGACAATTTTGGATCGTGCAGTCTTTGAACACAATTTGCTCTCGGCCAGTAAACTATATAACAACATAACGTTTGAAGAGTTGGGCGCTTTGCTCGAGACGCCGCCCACTAAAGCTGAGAGGATAGCTAGCCACATGATCAGTGAAGGTCGAATGAACGGGTACATTGACCAGATCAGCTCTGTTGTTCATTTTGAAAGTAAGTGGATTGTGTCAATCTTACTACTATCATAAAGGTAAAAGAGTTTGTTTCTAGCCGTAACTACTTGACTACTGATCACGAAATTTGACATACATATAGTCCGAAGTACAGAGGATGTATCATGCTACTGCTTATCCTGGAAAAATGCGAGGGTTCCCGTGTCATGACTTTTTGTAGAGATTATTTGTGCGAGGGTAGTGTGTTTAAATTAGGTGAGTAATGTTATTTATAAATGGGAGTGTGCGTTTGTTTGTTTAATGTGCTATCACACCGTAATTACTCGACAGATTATTATGAAATTTAGCATACATATATAGTCCAGATCCCAGACTACTTTTGACCATGTTAAGGTAGATAAGAGATCGATCCCGAGTTGCACCAGTTGACAATGTTTTTTCGGCAAAATTGAATATTGAAAGCATAAAATAAATATAATAATATATAACAAATAATAAGAAATAGAGAAAAAAAATGTATGCTCGCACCTCTCTCACTTACCCCTACCATAATAATAATATACGAAACGTAACTCTCTCTCTTTCTATCTTCACTTACTTATATCTCCCTCTCAACTTCCGTTCGCCTCGCCCGATCAGCACTTTTCGTAACGCTCACGTCACGCATTCACCAGCTTACTCCCTAAGTCAAGCGGAAGTAAAGAAGTATTTACTTCAAAAAAAGGTGTAAGTTCAGTGCTGCCCCTCAATATCTAATATTTCCATTACAGCTCGTGAAATACTTCCTCAATGGGACAAACAGATCCAAAGCCTATGTTACCAAGTGAACAGCTTGATAGAGAAGATAGCAGCCGCTGAACCAGAGTGGATGGCCAAGCTCATGGAGGAAGAAATGATTCAGTAATTGTCACATATGCTTTGTTTGAAATATTTAAATAAATAACTATTTCGTAAGTGCTGTTTTTTTTTAATTTGGAATCTTAAATGTTGTGCATTTGGTAGTGTATAAGCAGTTGATAAGGACCACACTACTAACACAAAGAATATCCTTGCTTCCTATACATGGAACTTCTCCTAATGATATAAGCTTATGAAGCAATTTAATTTCCCAAAAAATTTGCTCTCAAGTTTATCAGAAGGTTCCTGGAAATTCAGGTCAGATGTAAGGACCTACCAACTACAAAAGTCATAGTCCCTGATAATTTTTTAGGCCATATCAATATCATTACTCGGCCCACGCTTCCCCTAAACATCTATTTTGTACTTAGTGGTGAATCAACTTCTATGCTTTACATCTTTGGACGCACTCACATTCTTAGAGTATCAAGCCAGTCTCACTCGTTGCAGAATCCGAACGGGTGGCTTTCCGTTCCTAAACAGATATGGAATATAGTCAAGTGTTTCACCTTTTTTGCTTGTAGGCTTGTGGTGACTTTTTTTTTATACAAACAAGCATAATTCTCGCCTGGCGGTACTCGCGTGTTGCCAACTTCAAGGAAAGAATGAATGATATAAACGGGGGTGGAGATGTCCGGGGCTTCTTTACAGTAAAGCGCGCCTTACTATACTACTAACAGGTGAGAGATTAACCTTTATACCAATAAGGACAAGGTGATAAAATTTTGATGACTTACAATAATTCGGGATGTTTAGTGCTTACTTACTTCCTTATCATCACGCCATTTCTCTTGCGGGGTAGGCAGAGAGAACAGAGTGCCAAGAGGCTCTATTCTTGCATACATCTCTCGCTTCCTCAACATTCATAACTCCCTTCATACACGCTCGCAGGTTTCGGAGACTCCTGACTCCACCTTCCTTCAACACATGACCAATTTGGTCTAGGTAGGTAAGTCTCGGTCTCCCCCTGTACCTACATCCTTCCACTTTCGCATTGTATATCTTCTTAGCCAGTCGCTCGTCCGGCATTCTTTCCACATGTCCGAACCATCGGAGCATTCCCTTTCGCATCTTTACACCAATACTCTCTTTCATACCTACTCGCTCTCTTACGTCATTGTTACGAATGCGGTCAGTCAGCCTCACTCCACAGATTCTCCGCAGAGATCGCATTTCGACGGCATTGATTTTGCTCTCATGCTCCTTTTTACATACCCAACTCTCGCTACCATATAATAACATAGGGACAAGCACTGCGTTGTGTATTTCGACACGTGCCTTCTGGCTGAGGTGATGGCTGCCGAGAAGTTGTCCCAATGGAGCATTGGTTCACTCTATTTTCCGCATTCACTCTTCTTTCTACATCAGTGGTGTACCTTCCATCCAGACTGAATCTACATCTAAGATATTCAAATTCATCCACTTGTTCTAGCACACCATTTCCTATTGCTACTCTAACATCTGTTCTGGCTTCTTTTTCAAAAACCATTACATTGGTTTTGCTCACATTCACACGTAGGCCCCTTGGGATTTTTAATAAAACAAACAAGTACTGATTCCAACAAACTATCCATTTTTATTCATTTAATCAATAGGAAGATACACCATAGGTGCTTATTTACAAGACATCTAGTGTAGATTGCGAATTAAAGTGATTTGGATTCATTATTGAGCAAAATATTGAATGGCTTATAACGCCGCGTGATGAAACATGATGCAAGGGAATTCTAACAGTAATAAAGGTTATAATGAAATAAATTAGTCAGCCATTTTGATAGGATGTGATATATTAACTGAGTGCACTAACTCACATTTGCGACAGACTACAAGTATTAGATACACGACAATACACTTTTGCGTTTTGAACGCTCAAAAACACTATACAGAGGACACTTGAAAATACTTTTTAGTAAATTGATTTTTGCTATTTTATGTTTCTTTTTCTGTTATTATTACATAACAGTTGTGGCATTATCTACATTTTAAAAGCTGCTTCGCCTCTGAAATCTTAAGGCTCAAGTTCAAGGGCAACACCAACTTTGTGTCCTCCGGCATTGAAGTTCTGGCCATCAATGGCAGCTGATAATGTGAGAACAACACCTGGAAAGTTAATACATTATAATCAAATCTGTTCATCTGGAACTAAATAATAGGCTTTGAGATAACAATAAGAGATATCATAAGTAAGCAGATCATATGACATGTCTGATATTACATTATTACAATTAGAAAGTACTAAATGTTTACTATCTTTATTACTAAAAGTAAAGCATTACATTAGATTGTAAGATTTTCTAATATTGTTTTTAGTTATATCATATAAGAGTATTTTACTCACCTGGGCGCAGTTTCTGTTGGTATCCAAGACCAATGAGAGATTTGTTGTTGACCTTGGCGTGGAGCGATGCATCAGCGTCGAGCGCAAATTTAGCACCAACTCCAAAGAGGGTGTCGGCAGATCCCGAAGTCCATTTCATGCTGATACCACAGTCGATCTTTTCATTAACTTTCTGGTAGATTGAGCCACCAAAATCTTTTCCATTGTCACTGCAAATTAAACAAGACCTTTAAACATTCTAAATAAATACAATGTTAAGTTTATGTACAAAGTCATTGTTTCTAAAACAAGGTATTGTTTCTGTGTTCAATGAAACAATGATTCAGTCATAAACATCTTGGAAATCTAAATCAGGAATGTAGAAGACTATAAGGTAGTAGATTTTACCAGTTTACAAATGGTAACAATGAGGTGACATCCTGTCTAGGCCTGGAAACAATTTTAGTGTTATGCAACCATATTAATTCATTCAGTTTGTAGTCATGGCACATTTTCTATTCATAACAAAGTTGTATTTTTACTATATTCTATTGAAAACTTGTAAATGGCCTTTACATTTAAATTACATACTTGTACATTTACTAACTGTTAGTTTTCATGAAAATAAAGTAATTAATGTACACTAGTCTCATTGCATATTATATAATATAAACATAATGAACACAACATATTGTTTAAATATATTTTTTCGTGTTTAGCTATATTGTTGACACTTATGACAAATTCAGGATATAATTTAAATAAAAAGAAAAAAAACGTACTTGAAACACAAATTACTTTATCATCCTCACTAGAAGCAGTAGTCTAGTATGAACCATCTTTTTTAAGGGTAAGCAGTGATAACACATTCCACTGCGATTCTAAAGTAAAGATATTTAACTTACACATTGGTGTGCAGGTTGAAGTCCTTGCTGCTGTAGCCAAAAGCAAAGTTGTTCTTTGAGAATTTAGCCTTCTGAGAATCAAATTGTGTGTGTACACCACACAGCCAGCCCTGGTAGTTCAATACACCAGCTACATCAACAATGGGTCCAGCCCGATCTAAGTCCAAATTGGTATTTAAGGCAACAGTTTCATTGACAAATGAAGTCTTCAGTTTACCGGTCTTGCTCCTGTAATAGATCATCAATTGTTATTCAAAAAATTCATCAAAAACAGCATTTACATTATAATATGCAAGAATATGTACCCTGTCTGTGGTGCAAAAGTACCCTCAAGTGTAATTTTTAGGCCAGCTGCAATTTTGTCTTGAATTGTGATATCAGTAGCCAAGGTATTATCTGTATTCCATTTCTCAGTGAATGATAACCCATAGTCTTTTACTGCATATTTGGATGACAGGCTACCGAAAACCTATGAAACAGGAGTTATTATATAAAATATGTTTGAATATTATTTCTTCAGTATTATGTTTCAAAATACAAATGAAAATGACCACTAAATAAGAAAAGTATTTACTTTTGCATGTTTTATGAATCGCAGGTTACTTTTTCTGCATTGTAAAGTAAATATAGTAAGTTCTGGTTACAAATACTAAATTAATGATCTACTCTGTAAATACTTTACTCTCCAGCACTCATTTTACCTTAGTTACCTTGCCACTTTCATGATTAGAGACAATCCCACTGCTGAATTCAACACCAGATTCACTTTTGGTCTTCAGGTCAAGCTTGAATACTCCAAAATGGTAGCCTTTGGAGAAGACATCATTGGCCTTCTTGCCGAGGTCAGCATAGTATGGTGGGGGAGCCATTATCTAAACAATAGATAGGTAATCAATCTTATTCATCACAATTGAATGCCTAAATCTAATTTTTATCTACTTTAAAAACTGTAAGTATGCATTTTTTAATTAAATTACATTAACCAACAATCAGTGGTTAACTAGGTGATACTGAGCAAGTTGGTTTAGACATTAGATGAGGTTTAATAACCTTAACATTTAAAATTCAACACTGAATACACTATTTGAAGCACATAACACTCCAAAATGCTTAAATACTGTCATTAAATTATTACAAGTGCCAGGTATGTCAGGGTCGAAATCTGGTAGCAGACTTATTAAAAGCGAATCCTAGTGAAGGCATTACATAACATCGTTGCAATAGAGTAAAACTTGGTGCATTGCGTCTATGCAACATATCAGAAATTAAATCTAATAAGATTATTGGTAGAAGATAAGGCCGTAAACTTGACCTTCGTAAAGAGAGTCCAAGTATGTTCTCCAATGTTGAAATCACATGCGTCAATTGATAGACTTCAGGTGATGATTTACTTTATGCGCATTTGATAATTTATTTTAGTCAAAGGAAATAGTAATACTAGCCATTTATTTATGGTGAATCTCACAGTAAAAAGGACGAAGCAACGTGAGAAAAGTGACGTCGATACTTTCCCGTCACAGCCGGCTGAGGCTATAAAATATAACCTAATTGACAGAGATACAATTATTTCGCATTGTAAACGTAATTTAATATTAAAGAATCTACTAATACTTACTGCTGTTTTATTTATTCACAACTAATCTTTTCCTTGCGAAATCAGGCAATTTGCCGTGAATGACCTGACACTACCACAACCACACCAAAAACCAAAGACAATTTAAATTTAGGTGAAGACGGAGAGTCAACAGGGGGCGCTTATACCGGAACTTACGCTATTGATGTATTTTATGTTGTTCTATTTACTCGTACATTAAATTATTAGAATTAATTTTATATATTTGATAGTAAGACCAAATAGTATTATTTATTGAAATATGAATTTTTATTCTTAGTTATTACGAAGTAGAATCATAATAACAGTACAAGTAGAAAAAGGCTTATTAAACATTGTTGACGTAAGATTAATAATAATAATAAATCAACATAAAGGTGCCAACAAACTATCAAATGTTATGCTACAAATGTTGTGTAGGCTCTGCTGGTGCTAGAGAGTATTTTTCTATCTAGACAGTTTAAATTCCACTGTTTACCGGTCTAAACAAAAAAAAAGTTACACAAAACCTATCGAAGTTTCGACACCCTTGCACGCATAGATATAGCATTTATTAAACTATATCTATAGTTGCACGTGTGTGGGACTTGGTTAACCATGAAGTATTCCATTCAAAGGTATTATTATGTGCAGATTTCTGGGATGGAATTGTGAACATTATGATTTATTGATAAAGTCAATGAGGTAATCATGTACTAATGTTTGAAATACATATAGTTCTATGATTAAGTATAGTGGACCATCTCCGATTTAATTCAGGTGCACTTTCTTCTCTTTTCCTTCACTTTCACAATTTATTGGAATAACAAACTAACACAACCAGCAAGTGACAACGCATAAAACAATGGTTTTAGGTGCTTTCCAAGGCAAAGAGGTTTATTATAAGTACTAACTTTTTCAACACCGGGGCCCTGTGGCCACCATTGAGAAATGTGACAGTTAACACTGCCTCATTGGTCTGTTCCTCCTGGATACTAGTTGTAGTATCAATTATACTGAAATGTGTAATGCTCACTAAACTATTGATAATAATTTGTGTATATGGACTTGGTTGTTAGCCTAGTGGACATTCTCCTAACTGCGTTAACATTTGAACAAATTTGAAAACGCTAAAATTACAGCAACTACCCCCGTCTTGTCGCCTTCGCTTGTTGAAAATGTGTTTCCACCTTTAGGTAGAAAATACCTACCTACACATAGCAATACACATTATATAGGTAGAGTCAGATGGGGTAAGGGGAACATACTTTAGTTTTCTAATTTTAATTTTAACATCTAGCTATATATGCTATGATCTAACGTAGTTTGATGAACGGGAGCTATAGCTCTGTGTGTAAGCTTTTCAGGTTTGATTGATTTTTTTTGGTAGCTTTGATATTTTATAACTAAAAAGCACAAATCTTAAGGTTAGTCCAAGTGTTCCTCTTACCCCTGTTGTTGGGGTAAGAGGAACAGTCGATATATTTATCTATATATATTAGTCTATGTATGTTAGTTTGATACCAATTCATTAGATAAAATTACTTCAGTCAAATATGAACTCAATTCCGTTCAAATACAGTTTATAATAGAAATAATAAACAAAAATGAAATTTGGGGCATGGGAAACATATGAGTTCGAGCCAGAGGTAAACAACCAAAAACTCGGTGCTAAGTTTTTAAAGTACAAATTATTTGTGAATAAGGAAAAAGAGATTTTTAGAACGAGCAGGAATCGAACCTGCGTCTTTTCCAATCGGAGAAGTGCTCTAATCCACTGAACTATCGTACAAATCAATATCGTAAAAATATAGATCAAAAATGTCTGTGGTAACTTTTTTATATTTCTTTATCACAACTAATCAGTAATAACATTTTTAGTAATAAATAGACCACATCAGATCACATTACTAGAATTAACAATATTAATTAAAATAAATTGGAAAGTTCTTTACAGTTACGTTGTAATCATGTAATTTTCAATAAAACAAAAAAAAAGAACTATATTTTTAAAAAAGGAAACCGCCTTCAATTTACTCACAGGAACTAAAAAGACAAAAAATAATTGATATTTACATACGATTTCCGTGCTATAAGACACCTACTGGTGGTGAGGCTTTATAAAAATATCAGTCACTCAGTGGGCGATGTCGAACTATGCTTAGCGTATTGGAGATACGCTAAGCATAGCGTTATGATGAATCTACTTTGACGAATTTTTTGAAGCTTAAAATATATGGCATTATGGCTTGGCATTTTTGTGAGATTGATACATATTAGAAATATATCACCGGAAATAACTCACGTTGTGGATCGATTTTATCGACCCTCGAAACCCGGGTCGCATATTCGATGCTCATTATCAGTGCGAGCGCGCAGCGGTATCAACGAATTCCCGGCGGGCACTCATCTACACTACAGTTGGCATTTTACAGTTCTTTAATCAATTTAATAAATTCTGTGTTTTTTTTCATAATAATAGCAACTCATAAAATGTTTATATCCTCTGACATCGGTAAAGAGGAACATATGTTCCCGTTACCCCGGTCAAGACAGTTCCTCTTACCCTACTTAAGAATTTGTAGGTAATGTTTTAAATCACATAAAATTTCGATATTAATATCATAGTTTATATAATTTCTTAAACAAATAAACAAAGTTTAGTTTAAAACACAGAGCATATAAAAGGTTTAAAACAATACTCACAGACATTGACAGCCTTGTCACAACACTACACTAGTTTGTCCTCAAAATTAGACTTGTGTAGTTCACGAACTAAGAACTATTAGGAACTAGTTCCTGACACTGTCTAGAACGAACTATTCCGTAAGCTAGTTCGTATTCGGTCTTAGTTCATTGATAGCGGTAAGGAATATAGTTCGTATCTCGACTCAAGAAACATTTGTAAAAGGAACGAACTAATAGCATATAACATAAAATCTTGCTCTCTTTCTTTTCTAACTGACCTACTTATCTCTTTTATAAATATAATAATGTTTTTAAAAAAGAGATTTTTGTATTTGTTGTGTAAATATGTGAAAATATAAATAAAACGAATATTTGTTTCAAATAAAGTAGGTATGTAATTACAGTTCCTATTATACAATAAATTAATGCGACCTAGGTATTATAACAAAATAGTTACAAAGTTCATTTACGTCATCAAAGAGTTATAATAAAGATCAGTGTAAGTAACTAAAGACCTAATAGAACTAGAGAACTTAATGAAGGAACAGTAATAGAGAACTAATTGAACTAGATGACCTAATAGAACTAGAGAACTTAATGAAGGAACAGTAACTAGAGAACTAATTGAACTATATGTCCGAACTAGTTCATTTGGAAAAAAGAACTAGTTCGGAGCGCTCCTTTTAGTGACCGAGCAAGAACAAGTCTACTCAAAATCAACACTCACAAAATGTACTCCCAACTCGTGTTTTCGCGATTTGCCAACAGAATTTTTGTTTATGTAAAAATCACACTTTGATAACACCTAGCGCCTTCTGTGTTTAGTCTTTGGAATTAAATGCTTATACTGCTTTACCTTAGACGAAGAATAATATAGACTCGCTACTATTTTGACATTAAGGATGAAGAAAAGGATGCACATACTAGTTTTTACCAAGAGTGAGAGAGACACAGGTATAAGTATATTTATCCTTTTTGCGTATGCGTCAGTTGTATTTGGACCCAATGAACTGGGTCCAAACAATAAGGTGGCAGGTGGCCAACCGTCCCCATCATCAGTATGTAAAATTGTTTTTGTATTGACGTAAAAAAATACCTTTATTAATCACGTTATATACGCTAATATTACATGTTCTAATACATTTTAAGCAAAATATAAGCATAACTGCAATTTCTTTTGTCCTGTCACTCTTTTATCCGGCTAAAACAGGTAGTACATTTTTAGTCAACAAAGTTATAATCATAGTTATCTTTTAAAATTATTCCGGTTATCTATTGCTATCTCGACACTGCATGACTGCATACGCTGATAGCTTGTCTAAAATATCCTTCGTGTGTTTTACTGACCGAGTAATCATAAAGTTACAGTTGATGTTGTGATAGTTGATAAATAAACTATTGTTTCCTCAGACGAAATACGTCTAGAGTCTAGACAGAGCGAAGAAAATTCTTTGACATGTATGAGCGAGAACGTAAGATACAATTTACTGGTGCAAAAAACAGACAGTCATAGATTTTGTCTTTGTCGCCGTGGCCAGTTTTTGATATTGTCACGATATCAAAATGCTTTGTCTGTCATGATTCAACTGACATAATCGAACATTTGTATAAAAAATCGTGTTTTACATATTATTCAGTGTCATTACGTGTTATTCAATGTTTTGAGACAAAGACTACGTGATAATAGTGCTTGTAAAACAGTGTACTAGGCTACAAAAGCTACAGCGAGCGAAAAAATACCGGTATAACATTTCATTCGTAAGTAGTCGAAAATGAAATAATTTAATGATTGAATGCTATAAAGTGATATAAAATGGGCTTTTTTACTCGAAATTAATAATTGTTACTAAGATGCACTCGCAAAACACATTTTATAGCTAAATTTCTGTTACTGAGAATTGTTTCGTTGGTGCCTTATTGCGAATTTAATTTGCCCAGTTTTCACTTTACTAAAATTTATATGTAATTTATGAGATGATGATAAATATTTACTATTTTAGGTTTCCCTCTAATGATGCGATGATGCAAATGCGAGATCAAAATGGGTGTATGCTACGGGAAAACGAGGCAACCCACGAAATACCCAAAATATGTTTCATTATACATGAAAATAGTAACGTTGGGAGCAAAATCATTGCCAGTGAATATGTTCATGTAAGTATAGCTTTTAAAGTCTTTGTAACTTCAAAAAACATAGCATCACGCCTGTATTCCCTGAAGGGGTAGGCAGAGGTGTATTACACACCCACGACTCGTCAGCTATGTATAAGTCCCACGTAATAGATAGCGAGCCTATTACATCTACCGGGCACAATTACAAACTCCGGGCTGCTAATGAGATTTTTTTTTGTTTTGAAAAATCTCAATAACACTGCCCGACCCGGGGATCGAACCCGAGACCTCATGATCAGCAGTCGCTTACACTACCACTGCACCACAGAGGCAGTTGTAACTTCATCTTTGTATGTAAATCTCAATTCTAGATTATGACATTATGACTACCGCTGTTGTCATAATCTAGAATTCAGAGAAACTGATTTGCTCTAAGTGTTTATTAAATTAGTTAAATCAGCGCTGGAAGGAAGATAATTCTTTTCTTATTTGATCCAGAAAAGAAAGAAAAGATAATTGAATTATATTCTTATGTACTATTATTTTATTAAATATAACTTATTATTATTTACCAGATGAGATATCGAACAGAACGGCAATTTATGGAGCAGCAATACTTAACTTGCATCAAGGCTCAAAGTCTTGCTATTTCCCTACGTGATCGAATTCTTATTACGGAACGTGAATATCCGACATGCCAGGTTTGCATGCTGAAGGGCCATATCGCTCGACGAACTAACAACCGTTGGGGAAAAAGATTTTCGAGTTGCGTCCACGTATCGGACAGCGCAGCGTAATATGACCTCCCACCAGATGGACCAAATATATGGTCAAAGCTGCAGGGAGCCGTTGGATGCAGTCAGCACAAGCCCGCTAGTTCTGGTGCTCTCTTGGGGAGGCCAATGTCCAGCAGTGGATGTTTAATGACTGATGGTTGTATGTATAGTAGGGGTGGTAGATTTACTTTTAAATAATTATTTTGATAAACGTTGTGATTTTCAATTAAATATTTGTTACGAAGAGTTTCTTATTTACGATCAAGTTACAGACCTCATTCTATCGTTTATTTTGCCCAAATATGGTTAAATATTTGTCAACCTGGCAACATTTAAAAATAATATTGCTGTTTCTGGTGCGACCACGCCATGTGTGGCTCCGTCTAGTTCTTAGTCTGAGATTGTTTCCCAGTTTCCCTTCCCCCGTAGTCCCCCTTACCCCACCTGACCTTATGTATTGTATAATTTATTTAATTTTCATGTCAACATATTTTTTTTTATTAACTTGATGAATATAATTATTACTAATACAGACATGGACGTATAAGGAATTTTCGTAAGTCCATGAATACAGACTATCTATATATTTAAAAGTGCGTTTGTTTCTTTCGTTAATTGCTTTGCTTTCACCTATCAACTCAATTGATCATAGTGAAAATTGCAAGCAATAGTTGAGAACCCAGAAAAGGAACATAGGTAGCTTTTTATCCTAGAAAAATGGATAGTTCCTTTGTTGATAGCAAATATTCTATAGAAATCATTAGTGTGCTCTCGAGTGACATATTTATTTATATTCTAATTGGAGTCCACGCCGACGCAGTCGTGTGGTCGTGAGCAGAAACTAGGTACGCAATCTACGCGGACGAAGTTGTGGCAACCGGCGGAACACCTGATAAAAAAATATAGTTTTGGAGTTAATACTGACATCTCATGCTGGATGTGATGAATGAGCCGTTGCTCCCTGCTAGCATAAGCGGCAATCCGTTGTCTCTGCCTACCCTTCTCGGAAACTGGCGTTGTATTTAATATCTATACTAGTAATAAAATGATAAGTCTGCCGGGCGCGCATCACTGTTATACTATTGGATACATGTCAATTAAATTTTCTAATTTTATTTCCTAGAGGAGTCATTTATATAATGGCGTGGTGACACGGGCTCATAAATAAATAATAATAATTGCGATCCCTATATTTAGGTAATATAAAGTTAATAAAGATTAAGAAACCAAGATTTTGATAAGCACTACGTGTTCAAAAATGATATGTCTGGAATGGCTGTTATCCCTATCATATGTTCTGTAGTATTACTTTACTCTTTATATATAATTATGATTCTACTGAAGTCTAGCTTAAAACACAAATACTTTCATACATATTACTCAAACACACCTACATACACACGCGCGACTTTATATTGTTAACAAACAGGATGATATTTAAATTTTCTTAAATTTCTTTTAATCATTACTATGGTATGTATCTATGTATTAATAAGTATTTTTGGAATTGATTGAATAATAATATGATTGATTTGGAGGAGGGCATTGGTGTTTGCGACTGCAGCTACCACAGTTTCCTCTTTTTAAGTTATTTTGTGTTTTTGAGGGTATCAGCTAGTATACCTAATACATGGACGTAAATTTAATACGTCCATGACCTACTATACTTATGTATAAAAAAAACTAAAACCTTCTTTTGCCCTTTTGATGTGAAACATCTAATGCGGAGGGAGGGTAAAATCGGCTGTTAGCGTGGCGACGCCTTTTTACTTGTTCCGTTCAAATCTTGCAAGTTAAATTAGACACACTTCCCGATTTCCTATTGAGCTGAAATTTTACAAGCATGTGTATATTACGTAATAATGCAATATTATGATGACATGGAGCTTATCTGATGATGGAGCTGGAAGGTGGATATAGGAACTTCATGATGAAACGGCGCAACACTATCAAGTTTGGACTCGTTTGATTCGTCTTGACGAGTACTTTGTCTTTAGATATCCAGGGTCTGATGATGAAGCTGAAAGGTGGCCACAGTAATTCCATAATAAAACGACGCAACTCCATTCAGTTTGGACTCGTTTGATTCGTCTTGATGAGTAGTTTGTCTTTTGATGGTATCCAGGGTCTGATGATGGAGCTAGAAGGAGGCCATAGGAACGTTGTCAAAAAATGACATAACTCCGTCGAGTTTGGGCTCGTATGATTCGTCTTGATGAATACTTTGTCTCTAGATAGTATCCAGGGTCTGACGATGGAGCTGGAAGGTGGCCACAGTAACTTTATAATGAAACGACTCAACCTTATCGAGTTTGAAATTGTTTGTTTCGACTTGACGAGTACCTACTTTGGTCCTAGATGATTTCCAGGGCCTGATGATGATGATTTATGTGCATATCCGCTATTTTACAATGTCATAATTTTATGCAAGCACACATTGAAAAAGTTATGATCATTTTATTTCTACTCATTATTCCTACAAAATAATTTAGATGTTTCACATCGGTAGACGTCCAACGACGTCTATTATTTACCACTTGGGCAGTAGATGTACAAAAATAGTATCTAATAGCTGGCCACGGCAGGAGAATTAGGAATTGTGTTAGTGCTACGACGGCTTCAGGTAAACGGCTTAGAGTCGTCACTTATTTAAATTGAAGAACTGCTGATGTGTTCGACATCTGTTAATCCATTTTTTTTTATATTAAGAAATATAGATATATAAAATATACATAATATTTATTATGTAAAATTAGTTGTTAAGAAACCTTTGTGGAAGAGAATAAATACATATATTATTATTATTATTATAGATACTGTATACAGATTAAAAAACTCGTGAGTAGGAGATATTCTTCTTGTAGTCTGTATTTTGAATCTGCACACACTTGCGTGAATAGTTATTTATCTATGCTTGCGTGTTTTGTGCACTGAGCTTAGCTCAGTGGTTTTGAGGGTTTTGTGTTGTGTTGTCCCGTTCTTTAGACGTGGGTTTTGGATACATCTGCTTCTTTAGTCTTTACACTGCACTATAATGTATACTTCTATTTAGTTATATGAAATTAGACTCTGCCCGTGACTTCGTCCAACTTCAGAATAGTATACATCACCTCGCGGCACAAAAATTGCTATCGCACAGAACTAAAAAAATTTTTTTTATGCTGCATTGGTGGCATTTGCCTGGCACACCTGATGGTAATCGGTCACTGTAGCCTATAAGTAGATGCTAACAACACCCGAGGCATCACTCGCGCGTCACATCTTCAAGGAAAGGGATAGGAGGTGGATAGGAAGGATAATAAGGAGTGGTTTTTGGGCCTCCGGCGCTCTCACTCACCATATGAAACACAACAGTAGGTGTAACTACCGTTGTTACACGTTGATCTTATGTGATAGGTGCTTCCCCGATCGAGCCGGCCCATTCGTGCAAGGATCTACCACTAGATTTTATCGGTATAAAAAGCAGTATATTATGTCTTTTTTCGGGTTCTAGACTATATCTTTGCTAAATTTAATGACTATCGGTTGAGTAATAATTGGCGTGAAAATGTAACAAAGAAACGCACTTTTATCTTTATAATATTAAGGGCTCATTAGACTGCACCAACCTCATGTTTGTGTTCGTCACCTTTGTTATGGTCACAATCACTATCATTGAGTATAATGTTATACTGTTTACATTCATAGTCTTCGCTTGGTGAGGGCGAAGGCAGTTTAGTAGTGCCATATAATTCCTCATCACATATTTTGCTATCGCTTCCAATGTTATTGACGTTCTGATTTAAATTATTAATCACTGGAGCATCGTTTCTTTCATTGCTTTTCTGCAAACAAATATAATTTAAAACACTTTATCTACACGGGCGGAGGACGGACGGGCGGACGGGCCTCGTGGCGTAGTCGGTATTGCACGCCTCATGAGCGAAGCGTTAAAAATCTGGCTAGGACGTCCGTGAGTTGTAGGTAATGTATGTTAACACGATAACGACCAAAATACTTAATTAATCGAGTCTTATTTTTCGTTTACGAATTATTATGACTAGAAATAGAGCCCTATTATTTCACGCTCTCATTCGATGTGGTTTAATTGTTATTAAATAAACAAAAAAATACTGAATATTTACGGCATTTACGCTCGACACGACACTAAAACCAGCGCCTTTCATGAGAACTACCTACCTTTTTACGTACGCATTAGCCACCCGTGGTTTTACTATAGTCAACAGAACAGAACGCCGTCCGCCCGGCCGGTCCATTGTTTTTTGTTAAAAGAAAGTTTTTACCTTTGCTTGACGAACTGATGATATTTGTCAAGTATAATAACTATTTTATCCATAACAATAAGAAATACAAAAAAAACATATTTTACATTCCACAATTTTTTTGCGTGGCCTTGGCGTCACGGTTTTTTCACTTACTTAGTACAAAGTATAAAATTATAAGGCAACCAAGTTAGGAAGATAAATGGTTTAGAGATTTCTTGTTGAACTCATTGATTTTTAAATAAGTCGTATAAAATTGTCCAAAGTTGCAATTTTCTATTGATAGATGTCGCTGTTTTAAAGTAAAAGAGATATTGACAAATGCAGCCCTAGATGTCGCAAGTGGCAATTTTAGATGTATTCAGTTGCTGTTGTATATATAGAACCACAATATTGCTTTTTTGTAAGGAAACTAGTAAAACCAATACATTATTAGTTACTTATCAAATAATCAATTTTAATGTGAAAAATGAAGATTATGAGGCGTGCAGTTTTGGATTTTCCAAAGTATTTTATTATTATATAGATATTAATATTAAGCACCTATACCTACATTTTTCGCTTGGATTTTTTTTAAATTATTTCTATAGAGATTAAATATTTATGCCTTTAAATATTGCACGCCTCATAAGCGAAGCGTTGAGGTGGGTACTATTCCCGTTTTACACAGAACAACTGATTTTCAAACTTAAAATGTCTCTATTTATCATATATTGCACTTGTAAAACAATATATACACACACATATCAAGAAAAAACACTATTTTTGACACTCATGATATTTTTTATGCCACTTTTGTTATTTAAACTACATAGTTAAAAAACTGTTTAAAAAAAACACAACAAACGGACGTCCACGTCCGTTTGTTGTGTTGTGTCCGGTAACAAAACCTGCAGCGTGTATCTGAGCCCTGTCCATTTTTTCTAAAAAAACAAGTTATTTCTAATCAACACAACAACACTGTTTAATTAGTTTTATATATTATTTAGATGACCAAGCATTAAACAAATTGTACTACCTAGCAAATTAGGTACCTAAATAAATAGCATTAGAACGGAAGGGATCATTTTTTTTTTTATTTAGTGTGTGTAATATATAATTAGTGGATACGGCATTGTACTCTTTTCTTTTACTATGGACACGTTCTCTGGGCTGGTGATGCTTGTATTCTTAGAAGAGAAAAAGAGAATGATCTTTCCCGCGGGTAGGATTGTTAAAGAACTAACCACATTACGTGTCCACTTGAAATTTGATAGCTAGGAAGGTATAGATGTTTCTTATGGAAAACGTAGCAGAAGATCAACAGTTATGAATTGTACTGTCAGTTATTTTTGTTCAAACCGCTGTTCCTACCTGTACCTACTTATACAAAATATTATGATCTTGAAGCTATTGTAGTAAGTAACTATAATACCTATATTTGATTCATTAAACTTTACATATTAGTTAAACTGTTGGGTATATTTAAATTTTTGTGTTTATCATACGATATAGTAACTACTTATATAAATTTAATGATCATTCACACTTGGATAACAATGGTACCTACCTAGTACCTACATACAACAATCTAGTTCAACATAGCAATCTATGAACTAACTTACTTCTTCTATGCAAGATTTGTATTCTTCCCAAAATGCCGCGTATACCGTGGGAATTAATTTTACACAACACGCAATGTAACCATCATTTGTAAAACTGAATAAACTTTGTAAATATAACATACCTAATTAATAAAAATAATTAAATAACTAAAAATCTGATTATGAAATTTGGTGACAAGCGAAAACATCTAGATTACCCGAAATTTGAAGTTTGATGCATAATCTCATAGGCGAAGGGACTGTGATATGAATGATTGTACTGCATAGGACCTCCTATGATAGGAGTCGAACTCTTAATTCTTAGTAAGAGGGCCATTGGGACTCTTCAAGTGAGCATAACAAAGGGCTTTTGCGCCTGCCTCCAACATCTCCCTGCGGTTCGACCAGGTCGTCTGTGCAATCTTGTGGGAATAATGGCGGGGTAAACTTTCTTCCCGAACGGTTCTCAGTTTGTTAGGCGATGTTGCCTTTCTAGATTGTCCCTTCAGAGAGACACCTCTTTAGGCTATGTCTATCAGGAAGCAGCAGTGGTTCGCCTTAACAAAAAAAGTACCTATATACTTTGATTCTGTAATGGAACTCCGTATTTGGAGTTTATTTCATAAGTACAGATAAACAATTAGTAGTCGATAGTGTTGCGCCGTTTCATTATGAAATTCCTATATCCACCTTCCAGCTCCATCATCAGATCAGCTCCATGTCATCATAATATTGCATTATTACGCAATATATTGCGTGTATACACATGCTTGTAAAATTTCAGCTCAATAGGAAATCGGGAAGTGTGTCTAATTTAACTTGCAAGATTTGAACGGAACAAGTAAAACAGCGTCGCCACACTAACAGCCGATTTTACCCTCCCTCCGCATTAGATGTTTCACATCAAAAATATACCTAATGCTTAATTTAGGTATGTATGGTATATATGCCTTACGGTTACGGTTCAGGCCCTGTAACCTTCACTAATTACTATGATGGTAATGGTCCATTAATAGCACATTATCTGGTGTAAGCGGATTTAAAGGTAAGGAAGCAGAATTATAACTATCTGCTTACTTATGATTCAGTTCTACTTATAATTAGTTTTAACTAATCGGGAAAACTAAGAAAGACACTGACTCTAACTTGACCATTTTGTTACCTATATAATTTTTGGCTTCTGTCAAAATTGTTTTCTTGTTTCGTAAGTACTTTTTAGTCTAGATCACTTTTTACACGCTTTTTATTAGCTTCACCTGTATGTTTGTTTACCGTGTGGGGCCGGCTTTAGAATTGTCCCACCCCTCTCCACCCATGGGAGTCGTAAAAGCCGACTGAGGGAATACCGAGGGAGTGGGCAGCAGCACTCCCTCGAGTATTAACAACATCCACTGCGATCGCCAACCCGCCTGGCAAGCGTGGCGATTACGGCACTATTCCTCCATATGATCGCACAGGACCGCTCGTTGTGGCGTTCTCTTGGGGAGGCCTATGTCCAGCCGTGGACGTCGAAAGGCTGATGGATGGATTTATGTTTGTTTGTATGTAAGTAACCGACTCCTTTAGACGCGATTTTGACCCACTTTAAACGGTCAGATTTCGTTCAAACTTTGTAGAATTATCGAGAACCGATGACAATACACTAATTTGATAAAATTAGGTATTTCATTTTTCAATGCATAATAAGATTGGTTAATTTATAAATATAACTTTAAAAAACACGCTACGGAATTTTCGAACGTGATTTTCAACCACTTCAAAACGTCGAATTGATTTGAAACTTCGCACACTTATCAAGGACCGATGACAATGCAATTTTGGGTTCGTAGCCAATAAAGAATTCTTATAGTTTAGCCATGTCCGTCCGTGCGATGAAGTTTAAAGGCAAATGACCACTGCATAAGTAGGTTTTATTTATTTTAAATAACAGTATATTTGATACTATTTAAGACGAAAAAAAGAAAATAAATTATAGTTTATAAAACTAAAATAACACGCTTTAAATAGCTAGTTGAACTAAATAGTAGTAAATAATATTACAATAAATAATGATTGTAAAAAAGCGTGAGGTGCATAATCAATTGTTATTGTTACAAATAGGTACTTCACATATATAGTAAAAAGCACCCCTATTATGTACTACTTTTTAGTTCAACTAGCTATTTAAAGCGTGTTATTTTAGTTTTTTAAACTATAATGTTTTATTTCCGTAGTAGCGTTAGTTTTTCAACTTTATCGTTTATTTGTAAAAACCTCTCGTACCACGTAGGTAGGTATTGTGCGAAACGTTGCACTAAATCTGGAAGTACCTAGGTACCTACTTTGATCAATACCATGTATTCCAAACACATTTTTTGCGTGTTGACGGACTAAGAATACAAGAGTCACCACCCCATTCTTTCCCACGGGTGTCGTATGAGGCGACTAAGGGAAGTAAACAATTATCATCCATTGCATTACTGGTGGTAAGGCTGGGTACCAAGTGGGAGTACTCACTTGGTATCGGGCCCGAGCGGGTTGGTACCACCATCTCCAGTGTGACCGGCCATGAAGCACATCGTTGCGTTTTGGCTGTAGTAGGAGATAGCCGTTTATTCTTTCATTTCATATTGGTGAAATGAAATGGTGAGCAGTGGCTTGACAATACTCTCAGTATAGTTGAGTCCATGAGCGACGGTTACCATTTACCATCAGATGGGCCGTGGCTCGTCTGCCACTACAAGCACTAAAAAAAAATAAAAAAAGTCATATAAATAGGTAGAGTACCTACCTACCTACAAACAATATTATTGTCTCATCATTTCCTCAAGAAGACTTACGTCACAGTCGAAGAACCATACGTTCTAAATTTAAGTACCTATTTCATTTGACTAGGTACTACATCGGCACCACCGAAGGAATGTAACATAGTTCCAGTGGCCCGCCAATAAAGGCTTAGAGACGGCACACGGCGGGTTTCTTTAGTGGGTGCAGGCCCCACACTACCCTGGTCGTTGCCCCGAACGATAGGGTGTGCGGTTAAGAACATTTTTTCCCGCCTTAACAAAAAAAAAGGTACGACATCGGCAGTACAATGACCTGATTGACCTTTAAATTTCGCATAATGTTTAGAATAAATATATCCTTGGCAATACTCCCATCTGCATCCACAACATAATAGTATTTATATTAACGATACATACGTTTTCTCTATTGTATTACTAAGATTTACTACAAAATAAAATTCTCATACGAATAACTGTTGTATCTGCATGGTGTGTGATGCTCAAAAATGCACATAGATTGATGCACCGCTCCTCTAAGTAGAAAACCACACAAGCACAAGATTGGCTGTTTTCTTTATATGTATAACAAATTGCACAGAGATGCTTCTCGGCTCTTCAACGTGATAGCTTCTGTTCAGTTCCGGCAAGAACTGCTGAACATTATTTCCTTTCTCTAGAGTATTTCTCCTTGGAAATTGGTGTTAGTATTAGCTGCTTCCGTTTAATGGGCATACATAGGATACACGAGGAAAATATACACTATTTTTATTCTGTTTCTGCAGACACTACGCAGATAAGCTGCAAAACCATCCACACAATAATCCCTCTTTCCATCAGTAGATGATCCACTCGATTGATTACACAGACAGATAATATACTCTCCCAAAGAAAGCGCCCTCAGCCGCCTGTATTTAACGGTTCTCAACAGCTTTGACCAGATCGTCGGTCCACTTGGTGGGATGTCGTGTCCTACACTGCGTCTAACCTGAATACCACATACCTACATTAAAGTTATAAAAGTTCGGTAGTGATAGAGTTAGATGTAGGGTACTTATTTATAACTGTTAAATTTGCTCATATCCAGCTAGCATTAAATTCATCCACATACATCAGAAAGATTTGAACGAAAATTATTTTTAGTGGTGGTCACATATGGTATTTATAGACAAGACAATAGGTATTGACTGAAGTAAACTTATCGTATGATATGGAAACGTTTCGAAAGTTCGAGCGGCCCAATTCTCGAATGGACTGAAGCTTATTATAGACGCTAATCTCGTTCAGTCGGCAAACACTTACAGACGCATTCAATCTCTGCTCTTCATATTCGTGATACTTGTATATTCTATTATTGAAAACTGTACTGTAATACCAGCGCAATGGTAGATCATTGTCTTTATGATATTAAGCAAAATGACAAATTTGGGAGATTTTTGATCGCGAGTAAGGATCTAGCCAGTGGTGAATTAATATTTAAAGATTCACCTTTTGTAGTTGGACCAAAACCAGGTAAGTAAGAAGTAAACAGTGGATACTATTTATGTCCCATTCTTAGTTGCAATTGATTTAAAAAACTCCACTCTTATAGGCACGCAAAATAATAATTTTTAGACCTGGTAAAAAAAAACCGGTCTCGGCCGCCTCACACACGATGTATTACCTAATGAAAACCTCTGTTTTTATTTAAGAATTGCAACTATCTAGTACTTTTTCCTTTTAATTAAAGGCGGGAAAAAAAATGTCTCTAACCACACAACACGTCGTAAAAGCCAACAAGCAGGGTAGTGTGGGCCAGCACCCACTAAATAAACCTGCCGTCCGCTGCACCGTCTCTTCGTCTATATTAGCGGACCACTGGAACCACTGTGAACTTTCTAGTAGCTAGTACCTATTTTTATTTTGTTAAGGCGGGAAAAAATGTTCCTAATCACCTCATTATTCTCTTTCCTCTCCACCCCCTATCCCTTTTCCTTTGAGTTGGCGCTGTGCGACTGGTGCCTCTGGTGTTGCTAGCGTATAAGCTACGATAACCGCTCACCATCAGTTAGGCCGTATGCTTATTTGCAGTACAAACAAAACAAATAAAACATCTGCCTTATTTATGTTCAGATACTCCACCGGTCTGCCTGGGATGTTATAGTCTGGTAGAGAACAAGTTATGTTCTAAGTGCGGTTGGCCCGTATGTAGTGAAGAATGTGAGAAATCCTCGCATCATACCGCCGAGTGTACCATTTTCTCCTCTGCCAAAGTACGCTTCCAACCTGTGGATGACTGGACGGCATGTTCGCCGCAAATTGACTGCATTACACCGCTAAGGTAATGAGATAAAATAAAGGGGCTTTAGGTGCTTTGCGTTTTTTTATTTTTTTCTTTATAGCTCTTAAGTAAGTCACATTGGGGGCACGAACATTCCCTTCACTCAGAGGAATAATCGTATAATCTTAACCATAATTTAAACTGTGATTTGCAATTGATGTCATTTTTCATTGAATGTGTTCTTCATAAACTGTGATTTTTAGCATTTGTTTGCAGCTATTATACTAGAACAAAATTTAATGAAAGTAGACGAAAGAAGAAAAAGAGAGATTATTCTACGAGTAGGATTCGAACTTGCATCTATCCCTATCCTGGAGACTGCTTTAGATCGCTAAGCTACTAAAACCTACTGACAATCCCAAACTCTACAATATCTAAATGTCTTATAAGACCCCCTCCATCTACCGAATGCATTTTTTTTTATTGCGTACCTATAGTGGCAGACGAGCTACGGCCCTTCTGATGGTAAATGGTAACCGTCACTCATGGACTCAACGATACCGAGAGTATTGTCAAGCCGCTGCTCACCATTTCATTTCACCGTATGAAGAATAAACGGCTGTCTCCCGCTACAGCCAAAACGCAACGATGTGCTTCATGGTCGGTCACAAGGGAAATGGTGGTACCAACCCGCTCGGGCCCGATATCAAGTGACTACTCCCAATTGGTACCCAGCCTTACCACCAGTCTTGCAATGGATGATAATTGCTTACTTCCCTTAGTAGCCTCATAAGACACCCGTGAGAAATAATGGGGTGGTGACCCCTGGTGATACTTGTATTGTTAGTCTGTCACCAGACAGACAAAACAGTATTTGCATATACACATATTTCTATTAAACACAAAGTGAAAAATGTGAAATCGAAAATAACAGTCACGAACAGGATTTGAATCTGCATCTCCTGGATACCGTCCAGATGCTTTGCCAATTCAGCCATCATGACAATTGCCTGTAATTCGTCCACAATTCCCCCATCGTGACAAATTCCTGGCTGCTAATTTCGATAACACATTCATACTTAACGTCTTTGGGTGACGCCTGCGCCATCTGTCGGAAGTATTTTCATACATTATACCAACCAGGTAAACTTAATTTAACAATTAAGATTTTTACCTAATAATGACGCAAACCCTATAATTATTTAGATATTTTTATATATATTTTTAACATTTGACATGCTCAGCTCTATACATTAAACACAAAGTGAGTAGGTAATACTTAACGTCTTTATGCTTTTTTGATCTATATTTTTTAGCATTTGACATGCTCCGCCACTTTTTAAAGTACAAATTATTTGCGAATAAGGAAAAAGAGATTTTTGTACTAGCGGGAATCGAACCCGCGTCTTTTCCAATCCGGGGAAGTGCTCTAAGCCACTGAGCTATAGTACAGGTCTTTCGACCATCCCAATCTCCTTATCACATTTGTCTTTACGACCAACGCCATCTATCGGAAGCAAAATTGCAAAATTAAACTTACTATATCCGTTTAATGCATGTAAATGCTTCCGATAGATGGCGTTGGTCGTAAAGACAAATTTGATAAGGAGATTGGGATGGTCGAAAGACTTGTACTATAGCTCAGTGGCTTAGAGCACTTCCCCGGATTGGAAAAGACGCGGGTTCGATTCCCGCTAGTACAAAAATCTCTTTTTCCTTATTCGCAAATAATTTGTCTTTATGCTTGCTAAAAATATATATAAAAATATCTAAATAACACATATTTCTATTCCGATAAAGTAAGGTTAATAAGAATCATACTAAATGATGGCCCGATTCACAAAATAATTTATACTGTGACTAAAGCCGGCTGTACACACTCGTTGAGACACAACGAGACAGGCCGAGGACGAGTGTGTACGTGGCACACGGCATTTGTTTGGCGGTAAAAAAATGTTCCTAACTGCACACCGCGTCGTTCGGGGCAACGAACAGGCTAGTGTGGGGCCCGCACCCTCTAAATAAACCCACCGTGTGCCGTCTCTTCGCCTTTGTTGGCGGACCACTGGAACCATACTGCATTCCTTCGGTGGTCCGGCGGCGGCTTACCCTTCGGGTACCCTCTACTGAGCGACGCATCCGCACACGGAGCGTCGCACCTTCACGGGAGGCCTTGCGGGTGTGGCGGACGTTCCCCGTTCCATCCACCCACTGCCTCAGCTAGGGCGGCATTAGGCGCAAATACTCACGCCTGCACCGCCCCAAACTAGGTACACCTGGTTCTAAAACACGTTTAATGAATAGTAATGAAGTAGACATACGTTAATTGTAACTAATGTGCATAGATACCATATTATGGTAATATTTATTTTTATGCTATAGCATACAATCATAATGGTACCAATATGCATATACACCAATATGGTTTATCAATGTTGACGCAAACCTATTAGTTTCACGCCTACATCATTTTATGTGATACTAGATAGACTTTCATGTTCAATTCTTAATTAATTATTAGGTAGGTATATTTTTTGATGTGAAACATCTAATGTGGACGGACGGTAAAATCGGCTGTTAGCGTGGCGACGCTTTTATTGTACTTGTGCCATTCAAATCTCACACTTCCCGGTTTCCGATTGAGCTGAAATTTTACACGCATGTGTATATCATGTGACAATGCAATATTATGATGACATGGAGCTGATCTGATGATGGAGCTAGAAGGTGGACATAGGAACTCTATAATGAAACGGCGCAACCCCATCGAGTATGGGCTCGTATAATTCGTCTTGCCGAGTACTTTGTGTCTAGATGGTATCTAGGGGCTGATGATGGAGCTGGATGGTGTCCACAGTAACTCTATAATGAAATGACGCAAACCCATCGAGTTTGGACACGTTTGATTCGTCTTGATGAGTACTTTGTCTTTAGATGGTATCCAGGGTCTGATGATGAAGCTGGATGGTGGCCATGCGAAACTCTGTAACTAAATGGCGCAACTCCATCGAGTTAGGGCTCGTTTGAAATGTCCTGACTAGAACTTCAGTCATAGATGATATCCAGGGTCCGATGATGGAGCTGGAAGGTGACCACAGTAACTCTGTAATTAAACAACGCAACCCCATCGAGTTTGGAATCATTTGATTCGTCTTGACGAGTACTTTGTCTTTAGATGGTATCCAGGGTCTGATGATGGAGCTAGAAGGTCGCCACAGGAACTCCGTTATAAAATGACATAACTCCATCGAGTTTGAGCTCGTATGACTTGTCTTGACGATTACTTTGTCTCTACATGGTATCCAGGGTCTGACACTGGAGCTGGAAGGTGGCCACAGTAACACTGTAATGAAACTACGCAACCCTATCCGAGTTTATACTCGTTTGATTCGTCTTGAGGAGTACTTTGTCAAGTTATGATAATTTTATTTCTACAAAATAATTTCAATGTTTTCACATCTGTTAGACGTCCGGCGATGTCTAGTTTTTTATATATTTTTGAAGCATTATTGACATGCTAGCCATAAAAATTAACACAATAGGTACTTAAATCTTTTTTAGTTAGTCGTAGTGTTATCAAAACGGGTGTTAATCAAAGGTATTGCAAACTGAAATTGACAGTGGTAGCGGCTTGTGAAGTCTGCCAACCCGCACTGGGCCAGCATGGTGGACTATGTCTAGTCCCTTTCATTGCGAGACCCGTGCCCAATGTCAGGACAGTAAAAATGCTTTTTTTTTATATCTGCTTACAGAGTGCTTTTAGCAAAAGAGAAAGAACCGGAGAGATGGGAACGCGAGGTAGCTATGATGGAGGATCACAAGGCGGAGCGCCAGCAGAGGCCGACTTGGGGTGCGGACCAGGTTAACATTGCGGACTTCCTCGTCGATCACTGCAAATTGGGGAACAGGTTCGATAAAGAGCTGGTGCAGAAAATTTGTGGGATACTTGAGGTAATTTTAGAGTTGAAAGGGTGTATTTTTTGCATACCTAAATAAATATACCTAATCATTTTCTTTATTGTCTATAGGGAATCTAAGGAAGCATCAAATTAATATTTGAAAAAAAATCTCGATTTTAATGTCCAGGAGGGGTTAGAATGTATTTCACTAAATCGTATCAACTTCGCATCGTGTCATTGTTATTGGTTGAGAAATCACCGTGATTGGCTGAGGGATTATTGCGACATCACCCTTTCTCTACCAATCACAAGCGAGACGATACGATGTTGATACGATTTAGTGAGATACATTCTACGGGCCCATACATTATAGCGTTGATTGTAGACTTTCAATATTAATCGTTACTAATATTATGATTCGCGCCCTGACAACAAACACCTACACATGGTTATTGTTAAAAATAAAAGCCTTATTTAAATACAGGTTAACTGTGTGGAGGTTCCATCACGAGGCGGTTACAGCGTTCGAGCCCTTTACCCCCGGTTGGCGATCGCGGCGCACAGTTGTATACCAAATATCGTGCACAATATACTGCAAATTGATTATCAGTAAGAAATATTTTTTTTAAGTTTTACTACGCAGCAATGCGCTTTTTCCTAACCTAAGTAAACGGCCAAGATGCATCAAGGCTTTTAACAGAATAAAAGAAAAAACAAAAAGTACTTATCTGTGGAAAATATTCTAGATAATTCTAATGGTATTGCCTTGCTTATCCCAGCATGCATGGGCCGGGTCGATCGGGAATGGACCACCCTCTCATAGAAGATCGGTGGGAAACAACGATAGGCACTCCACCTCTCTACACCGTTGTAAAATTTGTGATTCGTATGATGAGTGCGAGCGCCGGCACCCCAACCCTCTCCCTATTTTCTCCTTATTAACCGTTCTATTCTCAGGAAAGACAACAAGGCTGTTATCCTTTCCATAGATATAGTAACGTATAGATCACCTGACGATAACGCGTAACCAATGATGATTTGTCAATGTGTGCGTTAGATAGTGATGTAGGTAAGTTTTAAGAGTCAGACTGACTATCGATAAAATGATAAATCAGTTTCTTTAACAAACTCGCTCATTCAAATAATCATCTTCAACTAATGAAACAAAACAGACATAATAAATTAAAACAAACATAATTAATTACCTAGTTTTTATTTTTTTCACCAGCAACGTCAGTCAACGATATTATGCATTTTATAAAGGAATTATACACTCAGCTTTGAGCAACATAAACCTACTTATAATTTTTAAATTATCTATCTAACTAAATCGACTTGACTGACAATATCTGCTGTAGAACATTTAATGCATTTTTTCCATTAATGTGTTAGGAGAAAATGTTTGAACATTTAGGATAAATATCGACAATATAGGTACCTTGTCGATAAAGTCAAGCCCTAGGGTATATGTACCTAAAAACTTTTCTACTAAAACCTTGCAAATATGCAACAATGCCACATATTTCTATGTAAAATATAAACCGTAACAATGTGATTGAAATTAATCCGTAACTGAAACAGAAAATATCAGTAATTATGACCTAAAATAAAAGCATTTAATTTGTGATAAAATCATCCTGAGAATTTACCTCTGAAACGTGCAATTATCAGGATTGTTTGCATGATTTACATCACATGCACTCACGGAACAAACAACCATTGTATTTAATAGTTATAATCATATAATAAACAAGATTTATAATACAAATAAATTAAAAAACCGCGAAGCTAGTTTCAAGCTAGATGCCTGTAGACTACCTGTCATTCAAACGGTTGACATTAGATTTGCTTTGATCTTGCTATGTTGCCGTATACGATTTTCTTCTCGCTCACACGCTTTGGTGATTTATACGTCATACTATATCTATGATCCTTTCTATTCTCTTCTTATAATCCTTCCTATCCTCTCCTTAGTGCCTATCGTATAAAAAATGGATAATACTTAATAGCCAAATTGTAAATATTTTGCTATTAAGTAATTCGAAACTGATTTTTATTCGTTTTCACATAACTGTCTCAAGACACGGGCGTAGCCAAAGCAGCAGTAACCGAACATATAAAACCGGCCAAGTGCGAGTCGGACTCGCGCACGAAGAGTTCCGTACCATTGACTAGGTAAACAACATTACACTATTGTAACTCTCTGTAACCATGGTGTTTGGCTGTTACCAAATTTTGGAAGTAAAATTTGACTCATTTCGTGGTTTTCAACTTAGACTTAGATGCGCATAACGAAACAGTTTTAAATGTAGGTAAGGAATTATATTACCATTAGAGTCATTCGAGGTAACTGTGCGCAGTGGGTAAGCGTACGCAATCCCATATATTTAGGACTAAAATGAATGGGTTTGCGCACTTTTACCCACTGCGCACATTTGCCACGAATGACTCAAGTAGGTGCCATCGTGGATGAATTTTTATAGTGTTCATTCCATCAGCTTTTTAAGCTTTTATTATTATCTGTAAGGGCGTGAGAATTAGGTAAGTAATATAAAGAAAGTGGTGTTAACAATTACTTGATAGGTAGGTATGTGGGTAGTAGGACCGCCCACTTTTGTTTATGATTTTCAATTAAGTACCAATCTACTTACTTTTCAGACAGTTTAAATAAAAATTATAGTTACTCAATTTGGACCCCTAAAATATTTGTTTTTATTTAGTATTTGTTGTTATAGCGGCAACATAAATACATCATTTGTGAAAATTTCAACTGTCTAGCTATTGTCGTTCTTGAGATACAGTCTGGTGACAGACGGACGGACAGACAGAGCAAAAACGAGTAAAGAAACACGTTTGTGTATGGGAGCCCCCTTAAATATTTGTTTTATTTTAAGTTAACTATTTATTTATAAAGTGAATCAATATTCTGTGAATATTTCAAGCGTTTAACTGTTGCCGTTATCAATATCGAGCAAAAACGAGTAAAAAAAAATCACGTTTGTTGTATGGGAGCCCCCCCTTACATATTAATTTTATTTTCATTTATTTAATTTTAAAGTGAATCCATCCATCCATCCATCCATCAGCCTTTTAAAGTCCACTGCTGGACATAGGCCTCCCCATGAATGGGGGATAGTGCCGTAATCGCCATCACGCTTGGCAGGCGGGTTGGCGATCGCAGTGGATGTTGTTAATACTCGAAGGAGTGCTGCTGCCCACTCCCTCGGTATTCCCTCAGTCGGCTCTTACGACTCCCATGGGTAGAGGGGTGGGACAATTCTAAAGCCGGCCCCACACGGAAGTTAAAATGAATATATAACTAAATATTCTGTGAATATTTCAAGCGTCTAACTGTTGCCGCTATCAATAGCGAGCAAAAAAGGGCAATAAAATCACGTTTGTTGTATGGGAGCCCCCCTTAAACATTGTTTTTTTTTTTGTTTTTAGTATTTGTTGTTGAAGCGGCAACAGAAATACATAATTTGTGAAAATTTCAACTGTCTAGCTATCGCCGTTCTTGAGACACTGCCTGGTGACAGACGGACGGACAGACAGCGAAGTCTTACTAATAGGGCCCATACCGTTGTGTTTCGTATGGTGAGTGAGAGCGCCGTAGGCCCAATCTCCCTCCCTATCCTCTCCTTATTATCCTTCCTATCTTCTTCCTTAGTATCCTACCTATCCACCACCTATTCCTTGCCTTGGAGATGGCGACGCATGAGTGATGGCTCTCGTATTGCTAGCGTCTATAGGCTACTGTAACCTTTTACCATCAGGTGGGTTGTATGCTTTGCCACCCACGTAGCATAAAAACAAACCTACCATCAAATAAGAAACAATTCTTTACATTATTTTTTTGAGGGGCCTCGCGGTGTTGTCGGTAATGTAACCGACTTCCGTGCACGAGGTCGTGGGTTCGATGCCCACTCAGGACAATTATTTGTGTGATGAATACAGATATTTGTACTGCGTCTGGGTGTTTTCTATCTATTATATGTATGTATTTAAAAAAAGTAATATATGTATTATATCCGTAATCTGGTACCCATAGCACAAGCATTATGCTTAGTTTGGGAACAGAGGACGTTGTGTGAAATGTCCGTGAACATTTATATTTATTTATTTAAAATTTTCAGGGTACACGTCAGAGCAGCTGTTCCAGTAAAAGCTGGTGATCCTCTCTACTTATGTTACACGTATGCGCTTACGCCCACATTATTACGGAGGGACTTCTTGGTCGAGTCGAAATTCTTCCATTGCGATTGTCCACGATGTGCAGACCCCACAGAGCTCGGAACCCACCTCAGCACACTTAAGTGCAGCAAGTGTGACAACGGTGTTATATTGTCTACCAATCCACTAGGTATTCAAACTGCTACTAATCTTAGTGAAGTTGCCGGACGGTATTCGCCTTGTTGCTGAATATCTGAACTGAATGAATTTGTAATTATCAAATAATAATAAGTACCTATACCTGCAATATCAACTATCAAGTACTTACCTCTATCGTAAACCAGCTTCAAACTATTAAGATAAACTGGAAAAAGATTCAGTACACTATAGGTACCATAGGTATTTTGAACCTGCGTCCCTTCCAATCCGGGGAAGTGCTCTAGACCGCTAAGCCATCGCACTGACCGATGGTCATTCCCAACCTCCACATCACATTTGTCTTTACGACAATTTTTTTTTGTTTAAAGCATGGATCTACTATTTTGATCTGTATTTTAGTATCTTGACATGCTCAGCTACTTTAAAGAACATATTATTTGTGAAATGTGGAAAAAGAGAAGTTTAGTGCTGGCGGGAATCGAGCCTGCGTCCCTTTCAATCCGGGGTCATGCTCTAACCGCTCTAACTACTTCTAAATGGGGTTATAGATACTCGAACCACCACGCCATTTCTACCACTACAAACATTTTAAAAATAGCTTGAAAACGTTAGGTATCTTATATCTGTTATTATTTCTAAATATTTTTTAAACATTTGACATGCTTAGCCCAACAAATGAAAACTAAGCGCGAAAATGTGAAATCGAAAACGATAGCCACGAGCAGGATTTGAATCTGCGTCTCCTGGATAACTATAACAGACGCTTAGCCAACTAAGCAATCTTGGCATTTGTTGGGGACTATGAAAACGGATCTATCACTTAATGTCTTGAGTGACACCTGCGATATCTGTCTTGCATAGGTGCATTGTTCTGACCGTCACGATGGCTTAGTAAGCAGCGTCTGCAACAATTATTCGCATTTTCGCAATTTATGTTCTGCATTAATATCTTACTATTTTCTTAAAATCACCTACCTACCTATGTATACAATGCTGATAGTTATTATAATAAACTATTTGTTTACGAAGGGCATTTACAATAAAACTACTAGAGTAGAATAATAATGATCAGTGATGCGATAAATAGAAAACAACGTTTGCTTCAAGATAATGAAGCTGCGTGGTCATGCAATGAGAAGAACTGTGAATTCAAGACATCCTCGGCTGCTATGCGTAAAATGTTAGCTGTGGTGCAAGCGGAGATTGATCAGCTAGACTCACTGGAGCCCGGCCCCGCAGCCGTAGAACAGAGAGAAGCAATGCTAAACAAGGTGGCCTTAACATTTTAACTCCATTAAACATACATTTATACATACATACTATTACATACATACATAGCATCACGCCAGTATTCCCCGAAGGGGTAGGCAGAGGTGTATTACACACCCACGACTCGCCAGCTAAGTTTAAGTCCCACGTAATAGGGGGCGAGCCTATTGACATCTACCGGGCACATTTCCAAACTCATACATTTATCGTCCCATAACATAATCCTACAGCTGGGACGGATCTAGTAGCAAAATAAGATTAGTGACAGAGATTTTATACCGCACCGGTTCGTAGTCCATGTTGGCATGAGCCAATGGTCATATCATGGGTGTGATAGCTTATTTATACGTCATAGAAATCATATGTTAGAATATTCATACACCTCCAATAGGGGAATTAACTATACAGATTAATATATAATTATGGGGTGGCGGTAAATTCATCCAAAAACATTTGTATATTTGATAAATCGTCAAGAGTTCAGGCAAGTTCAAGGCGTAGCTTTCTTTACGATGTTTTTTTTTTATTGCGTTTGGTGGCCACAGCCCAGCCTGATGGTAAGTCGCAACCGTCGCTCATGGACTCAAATATATCAAGAGCATAGTCAAGACGCCGCTCACTATATCATTTCACAGATATGAAATGATAGAATTAACGGCTATCTCCTGCTACAACCAAAACACAGTGATGTGGCCCATGGCCAATCACACGGGAGATGGTGGTACCAACCTGCTTGGGCTCGATAGCAGGTGAGTACTCCCATTTGGTACCCAGCCTTACCACCAGTAGGTAATGGAATAGATTATAATTGCTTACTTCCCTTAGTCGCCTCATACGACACCCGCGGGAAAGAATGGGGTGGTGATACTTGTATTTTTAGGCTGTCACCACAAGTTGAAAATACGCAAAAAGTATTTTAATATACCTATATGTATATATTCACAAGTGCTTACGTCAGGATTGAAATAGTGGTCACTGCTTATGATCACCTACATATTATTTAATTCAACATAGGTACTCTAAACGATGAGTGAACCTAAATAATTACGGTAACCCTCATAGTTAGCCAATTTCTTAAAGTTCTAAAATGTGTAATCATGAGGATTCGATCCCCGGGTCAGGCAGTGTTATTTGAGCTTTTTCGTAAAAAGAAAAATTCTCAGTAGCAGTCTGGAGTTTAGAAATGTGCCTGGTAGACGGCAATAGGCTCGCCCCCTATTACATGGGACTTAAACATAGCTGGCGAACCGTGGGTTTGTAATACCTACACCTCTGCCTACTCCTTCGGGGAATACAGACGTGATGATATGTGTGTGTGTATATTCTAAAATGTGTGATATATTGATAATACTAACACATCTCCATACATATATACCTATATAACATTTATTTTAATTTCTCAGTACAAGTCGGTATTCCATCCACGCCACTCCTTACTTCTGTCACTTAAGCACTCACTGGCGCAATTATATGGACGCGTGGAAGGATACAATATCGACGAGTTACCAGATTTGATGTTGGAGAGGAAAGCTGAGTTCTGTCGTTTAGTATTAAAGACGCTAGATGTTATTACGCCTGGAGATACTAGGATGAGAGGTGACTAAGTTTCATTAAACAAATTACCTATAACTTGTCAATTTTTAACAGTACCTAAAGAGAGATAAATTACTCTCATAAAATAGTTTACTTATTGACGGGTCTCGTGGCGTAGTCGGTAGTGTAACCGACTTCCGTGAATGAGGTCGTGGGTTCGATTACCACTCAGGACAATTATTTGTGATGAACATAGATATTTGTACAGCGTCTGTTTTTTTTTAATTGCATATGGTATTGGCAGACGAGCCGCGGCCCATCTGATGGTAAATGGTAACCGTCGCTTATGGACTCAACTATACCGAGAGCAGTCAAGCCGCGGCTCACCATTTTATTTCACAGATATGAAATGAAATAATAAACGGCTATCTCCTGCTACAACCAAAACGCAACGATGTGCTTCATGGCCGGTCACACGGGAGATGGTGGTACCAACCAACCCGCTCAGGCCCGATAGCAAATGAGACTCCCACTTGGTACCTAGCCCTACCGCCAGTAGGTAATGCAATGGCTGATCATTGCTTACTTCCCTTAGTCGCCTCATACGAAGTATGGGGTGGTGACACTTGTATTCTTAGTCCGTCACCAGTTCACCACACGGACAAAAGTGTTTTTTATATTATATGTATGTATTTAGCACAAGCATTAAGCTTAGTTTGGGACCAGAGGACGTTGTGAAAATAGATATCTACATCTACTTTGTGTTCATTACATATTATGTAAGTTTTTTATTCGTCTTTGCCACCATAGTAATTTTTGGGTTAATTTTGTTAGGTATGATGTTGTACGAGCTACACGCACCGCTAATGTTCCTGGCAAAAAACGAATTTGGACTTGGCCTCATTTCGAACGAGAAATTAAAAGAGAAACTGCAGGAGCCTATTCAATGTTTAGCTGACGCTGCAAGAATATTGATGCGAGAAGACTCCCAAAGCCCTGAAGGTATCACGGGTCAGATAGCGCAACAGAGTATGGAACAACTAAAAGCTAGCCTTGAATGTTTATGAAGTTTAAAAACCATCTTGGATGTTCCAGTAGTGTTTGAAATGTTGTATGCAGATAAACTATAAAATATCATATTTATATGACAACTAATATCTATAGATTTACTTTTAGTTTGTACTCACCTAATGCTGCGGATAAGAATCCACCATACAAAAAAAAAAACAATTTAAGAAACAACACTGATCTGAGGACTAAAACCAAATTGTCTATATATTTATTTTGTCACGTTCATGCGGATGGTAGGCGGTGTGGGTTCTCTATCCAAAGTCGGGTCGGAGGGAGACTTGGGAAAAAAGGCAGGTTTTCTCTTTGGCGCTATGAACTATATATTCCCATCCCGTCTTCGCAATGATGGCGAGTCCAATTGACTGGCAGAAATGTGTAATATATTAAAATAAATATCTATGCATTGTGGGTTCATATGCAAATATTTAAATATTTGTCCTATTTTACACAATACCATGTGTATAATGGTTATAAATGATGTCAATATGTAAACATTGATAGTGCAAAAAGCTACAAAAAGACAAAACTCGGATAAAATATATATAATTGCAGATTACTTAGGATTGTTTTATTTAATCTATTACACACTAGAATTTTATTTTTTTAGGTTTTTTAGCTGTTTCTGGTATCAATTTACTTGTTTGCAGACCTACATCCTCAATATTTTCACTGCTATCTATGGTCTGCAGTTTGACAGTTGTTTCTTCTTTTTTATCCATTACCTGAAAATTTAAAAGTATATAAATATAATACACTTGCAAAATTTGGTTAGGTGCAAAGGCACTAGTGGGTTACCCAGCTTGAATCTGAATGGCCTAGCTCAATGGGGGAAGTTCCACTCGTTCACAGGTCAGCAACTATAACTGTTGTGCTTCGTAAGGTGAGTGAGAGCGCCGGAGTCCCAAACTCCTCCTTATCCTTCCCTTATTATCCTTTCTCTCCAACTCCTATCCCTAACGTTAGAGATGACGACGCGCTAGTGATGCTAACCACTTACTATCAGATGGTATGCTTGTTTGTCACCCCAAGTAGAATAAAAAAAAGCAGGTAATACTTTAACTATATTCTAAAATATGTAATAACGTGCACATATTTGCGTTTTACCCATCACTGCGCATTTAATGGCTAAATATTTATGAGTGTGCAGTGGCTACAATATTTGTACCGAGGATAAAATTCATTGAGGCCAACAAGGAGGAAAATGTTGAGTATAAATTTAAATAGTTCTACTTACGGTTGGACAGTCCTTTCTTAAATGTGTGACATCACCACAAAGTTTGCAACTGCCTCCATTTGGGTATAGTCCTTTAGGATTGTCAGGACATTGTCTTGCAATGTGACCCTGAAAGAAAAATTCAAATGATAAAGGCTAAGCATAGAGGGTTTTTACATACTTTTTATTAGCTTCACCTGTGTGTTTGTAACTGACTCCTTTGACCGCGATTTTGACCCACTTTGAATGGACAGATTTAATTTAAACTGTACACTTATCAAGAACCGGTAACAATACAATAATTTGATAAATTTGTCTCATTATTGTGATCAGGATCACCAGGATTATTTTTTATAACAATCAATTAAAAAGGTAAAAATAAATACAGTTTAAAAAAACTAAAAAACACGCTTTTATAGCACATCAAACTAAAAAAAGTGAAAAATAGTTCTTAATATAGGTAGAAAAGTAATAATGAACAAAACATATTAGTATTATTGTGAAAAAAGCGTGGGGCGCTTTGTGCCATCTTTTTCGTATATATATCGAGCACCCCACACTTTGTGCCATCTTTTTCGTATATATCAAGCACCCCACGGTTTTTTCACAATACTAATATTTTTTTGTTCTTTATTACTTTTGTACGAATAAGAATTATTTTTCACTTTTTAGTTTAATGTGCTATAGAAGCGTGTTTTTTAGTTTTTTTTTAACTATATTTATTTATTAAATGCAGTTAAAAGTATAGAAAGTTACTCTGAATATTATTGTTACTACTATCCGATTGTTTTCTCTGGCTAATCTCTGGAATGGCTAGGCCAATTTGGATGGGACTTTCACTAGCAGATGGCTGAAGTTATGAGGAATAACTTAGGTTACTTTTACTTTGGAAAAATTAATTATGGTTCTCTACAAAAAATTAAAATAATTAAATGCCATGCAGAAAAAGTGGCAGTTTAGAGCTAGTAATAAAAAAATACTTACAGGCTCTTTACAAATGAAACATGTAGCAAATCTAAACTCCTTATCCCTTTGTACTTTGCATTCAAATTGTCTATGTTCAGTAGAGCCACATTTAAAGCAGATTCCATCTGCTACATTACCCGCTGGTATTTTCTCCTTTAACTCAGGACAATCTGACAGTATGTGGCCTCCTTTCCTGCAGTTATAACAAACATCTCTCTTTACCCTTGCTAAAGCTTTCTCAGCTCTTCTTCTTTCCAATTTAATTGTCCGTTGCACTTCACTTTTTGGTATACCTTTTTTTATCATACTAGTCTTCAACTCCTGTATTCTCTCAGCATCTTTTTTCATAACAGGAAAACCATCACACCTTACCAACTCTATCTCTTTTCCATTAATGATAAGTTGGAAACTGTGGTCATTTATAGCCTTCCTACGTACAGGCTTTCCATCAACCAGCTTATTCTTTTTATTTATGGCTTGTTTATTATTTTGCATATTATTATTTTGTTCACTACTTCTAGTTGTGCTTTTTTCTTTCTGCTTAAACTCTTTTATGCTTTGAATTGGATTCACTATGCCATCTTCAGTTGACAGTGATTGTGTTCCGTTTTGGGCTTTTTTATTTTTCTTCTTAGATTTTTTTATGGCATTATCTGTATGATTTGGATCTGTAATGTCACAACTATTTTCATAATTCAATGTCTTAGTCTGAGATTGTACTTGTGTTATGGATAGAGACTGTGCTTCATTTTTAGATTTATTTTTTACTTTTTTTGTTTTCTTTGCTTTATCTGTGTCCTTTTCACCTTTGCTAATGTTATTAGTTTTAATGTTTATGAGCTCAGCCTGATCCCGCAACTGGGTATCAGATAATGATATACTTTCATTTAGAATTTTCTTTTTTTTCTTCTTCATTTTCTTGATGCTTGCTGATGCATCTGTAACATTATTATCTTTAATGTTTATGTCCCCAGGTTGATCTGTTTGATTTTCAAGCTTCAATTTTTTCTTATTTTTCTTTTTAACAACTGATAAACACTCATTATGTGTTAATTCTACCCGATTATTTTCTGGAAAATCACACCAAGTAGCCTTTCTCTTTTGAACTTTCTGGTCTTTGAGAAAATTCTCATAATTTTCTATGCGTTTTTGTTCAGCCTATAAAATAATAAGATATAAATACATTGGAATATTAATAGGAATTATGTTTTATTTACACAAGTGTTTTAAACACTAGAATCTCTTTTATTCTTTAATATTCATATTTAAATTTACACAGTCATGTGACATATTTATATCACTGGACCCCACACTAGGATGCCCTGTGTTGTGAGGCCCAGTAAAATAACTAAAATAAATATTTGTTATTATTATTATTAAAAAGTTTCGTAAAAGGATAAGAACCTCTTTGACCTCATGCCTTACATAAAATATACAACTTCAAAACACAAGGTACTGGGTTTTTTTATGTCCACAGATTATGTTAGCCATAAGTTGTTGTTACTTGTTACGCCATTGTTTTCGCCCATATTTTGGACTACATAATAATGATATGCTACTACTAACTGCCTCTGTGGTGAAGCGGTAGTGTAACCAACTGATGATCATGAGGTCTCGGGGTCGATTCCCGGGTCGGGCGGTTATTGAGATTTATCGTAAAAAAAATCTTAGTAGCAGTTTGGAAATGTACCCGGTAGACGGCAATAGGCTCGCCCCTTAATACGTGGGACTTAAACATAGCTGGCGAACCGTGGGTGTATAATACACCCCTGCCTACCTCTTCGGGGAATACAGGTGTGATGATATGTATGTATGTAATCATGATATATTAGGATTTAAAAAAAGACTACGCCGTATTAGGGAATAATCACTGTCACCATTTGATTTTGTGTTGTGGATCATACAAATAACGTTGTCCTGGGAGAATCGACCCCAGAACGGTACCTAAATCACTATTCAATCTGTGCAATCAGTTTCTTATGAGATTTAAACGAAATAACTAATAAAACAGTACCTCCTTTCTGTTTTTAGAATCATCATTGTCCTTTTTCGCCTGCAAAAACTGCTCCTTCATAACCTCCCATGGTGTGCTATCTTCTGGAACTCTTTCGTTTGAGGCTTTAGAACCTCTTGCTCTTGCAAACCTTGTCATGAAGATAGTTCAGTGAAATTCTATTTCAATTTAAAAAGCTAAACTCGAAAACACGTGTGAAAGCCAACCACAAGATAACGTCCTGTCAAACCAACTGTCAAAACCTTAGTTGTGCCAATCCAATTATTTTTTTTTTTTTTTTTTTGTTTGTTTAAGGCATTGGAAGAACCATCAGCCTAACAGTACCTTATAAACATCGTTATTCTCTCATCACACGTAAGTTTAGTTCATAAAACAAGTCATAGTCGAAGTCAGTCATATAAAATTAGTCAGTCAAGTCAAAGTCCCACTCCAGTAAGACGATGGCAATCTTGCTGAAGCTTCTATGGAGTTTTAGAGACAACAGGAAAAAACACGTTATGTCGCATTAAATCACTTGCCAACACTTATGCACATACACAAATAGTTAATAAGCAAAAGGCCACCACTTTTACACATTAATACTTGAAATAACACAAGTTTAGGAAAATAATGCAGAGCGACGACATGATCTTCTTCGTGTTCCCGCCAAAACTCCCCAATCCAATTATAGCTAAATGCAAAGAGAATGTAATGGCAAATGTGCTAAAGGACTTATAGGTACTTAACTATGGTATAGCGCTTTTATAGTGACGTTCCATGCGTGACGTAATTTCTGCAAAAATATCGATTGTTTGCCGGGAATATACTTAAGTTAGGAATTAATGAAATGTATGTTCAATATTCTAATAAATAGCCTAGCGGTAAAACCAAGGACTGCAAAGACAGTTTTATCGAGTTCAATCACCAGCCCGAGGTTTTGTACGACATACACCTCTGACTTACCAAAGTTATGTGTGTATTTGTTTACAAGTTATCACTGCTCGGTGAGGAATACCATCATGAAACACATGCATGCCTGAGAGATTTACTCAACGGCTACGTGCTTGTGAAGTCTGCTTACCCACACTAGGCCAGCATGGTGAACTACGGCCTAAATACTTTTCAATCTGGGTAAATAGGGTTGAAAGAATAAAATTTTCGGTTTGCTATGATAGGTATAATTGATACTTACAAATAATTTAAAGAAGGTAGGTATATCATTTATTAAATTTTAAAAATATTAACCTACTTTTTCCGAATTTATCAAATTCAGATCATAGTTATTATTGTCCCTTAAACAGCGTTAATTATTATATTATATTTATTTATGTATTTTGGTGTTACGTCTACATATTTTTGCACTACTGCACGTATCAAATGAATAATATAATAGCATACATGTACCTATATTTATATTATTTAATCAACAGATTATTTATTAGACAGAAATAATATTTGTATTAAAAAAATATCGTATAAAAATAATTGCGATACAACACTGTGCTATCGTGAAGAAAAAATGACCGTTGATAGCGTGAAGGGACGACCCGCCCCGCGAGTCCCGCGTAACCCTCTAACACCCAACTGAATTTTGCTAAAACAATTAATTTGGTAACTAAATTCTACTTATTGATAAAATAAATGTTACTATTCCTTTTATTTAGCTGCCGGGAATCGTTTTTACTACCTGACACTGTACATTACACCATTTTTATCAAAAAATGAATAAAATATTGTTCTCCGACTTACTATGGACCGTATTGTTTTGCTACTGATTGAGCGTTCCAACGACGCGCGATACTGTTCATACTTGTGCTTACGGTTCATACTCAGTAAGGCGCGCTCTATAGTTATTTATACTCTAAGGTCAAAACAAAACTCAAAGTCTGCATTTCGCATTGTGCTATAGCCAGTATTGCCAACCCCAGCATAGAACAAAACTGTAGATATGCTTCAAAAAAACTGTATAAAACTGTAAATATCAAATTAAAAAACAGTAAATCTACATCTTTATATTATATTTTATATAATTGAATGATAGTAATAAATAGAATACATTATAGGGAGGGCATTAAAAACAAGAAAAATCATGTAATTATAAAAGTTTTAATCAAATTAAATGTCATAATCAAAAGTCTCAAAGTTGCAATTTTCCCAGTGCCTACATGTTAGATAGTATCACTAGCTACTATTTCATTTTCAATTTGTAAGTCTTCTTGATTTTCCGTTTCATCTTTACTATTGTTCAAATCGTACATATTTTTGAACTTCTTCGTACATATTTTTGAACTTCTTTAGGCGCGTTATGAAAAAATGATGAGAGTGAAATTTTAAGATGCGCGCGCATCTGTGACACAAAATTAACAGTATGAAGTTGTCTACAGTATGAAGTTGTCTACAGTATGAAGTTGTCTGCTTAACCGCTCATTAAGTCTCGAAAAAAAAGCTATTAGTATATGTACTGCCTAAGCAAGTACATTTGAAGTACAATTATATTTGTATATATACTTTATTTACAAAAAAAAAATTATTGTGCGATTCAGGTTATAGTACATTTTGTATAGAATTGCACTGATATTTATTACAGCGCCATCTGTTATTCAATTTTATCATCTAAATATTTTCTTCTAACAACATTCGAGTCCCACTAATAATTATTAGTGTCTCTTCCGCCCACTAGAGAGCACGATTTTAAATAAAAACAAGCTCTTAGGGTGTGACATGGCCCTGGTAGGCACTTACAGAACTTTTTAAAATCACCCAAATAACTACAGTGATCTTTGATGTTACAAATATTATATTCTCACTACAACAACAATCACTAATAAATAATAACTATTGCTACTATAACAGATAACAGCTGACTAATTATTATCTACTTTATGTATAGGTTATAAGAATTAATAATCTTATCAACATGAAAACGATATCTACAGGAAATAATTAGTACTACGAATAATCGTGTAGCCACTATTGTGTGGTAGTTCTAAGCAATACGGTAAGATGGCGCTGTTATACATTTTTTATTAATTCTAAGTTATAATAATCTATATTCTACAAGATATTTGAGAAAAAATGACTGTAATAGGCTATATAGCCGTGTCTAACCACAAAACAATATTTTTTATTTTTGTCTGTTTGTCTGTTTGTTTGTTCACGCATCAAACAAAAACCACTGAACTAATTTTGATGCAACTTTTTGATAAAAATGAAAAGTGAATATTAAATTAAGAAATCAATAAAAATATTTAAAAAATGACCAACCTTAAATTAAATTTTTGAATTTATTATTAAATTTATTTTTAAAATATTAAATAATTAATAATAAACATTTAAAATTAAGCATCTTATAATATTTAGTACAAATTATGTCTTATATATTTATTATTCTCTAAATTTATTATATATATATATATATATATATATATATTATATATAATGTGCTAAATTTAGTATATATATATAAATTTATATTAAATATATATATTTGAAATATATATATTAAATATATTATTATATAAATATATTAATTTTCAATTTTTAATATTAATTATTTAATGATGCCAAAGAAGTATAACTTCTCACGCGCGTACATAAGTACACGCACCCATTTTTTTTTTGAAATGGTCATTTGTCATATTGAACTCGAAACCATTTTTAATTTCTGATTTTGTGTGCCAGGTACCTTTTATTGTGGTCGTAGAAAGTTTATTTCTTACTGCGGCTGTACACATTAGTCGAGACACAACGAGACAGACCAAGGGCGTGTGTGTACATGGTAGCCTCGTCTCGTGTCGGGGCTCTCGCTATGTCTCGGAAGAATGTCGGTTTTTTGTGCATGAATCAAAGAGTCTCGGTGAGTCTCGCGATGAAAACGAGACCGCGCATGCACACACTCGTTTGCTTAGTTCAGTTGCCCGCCAACTGCGTTCGCGTAAAGACGTCCTTTCTGCGTGTGACAACGATGTGTTCTAACGCTTTTTAGAAGCCTACCAAAGGCAATCACTATTATGGAATCCTAAGAATGTCAGGCACAAAGATAAGCAATTATTACACGACGCTTGGTTGCGAACAAGCAACAATATTGATATCCCCGTGGAAGATTTAAAAAATATATATATTCCTGTTGAATAGTTAAAAAAGTTCTTTTTCGCCATGGTTTAATATATTTTTTTTAATGGTAAATGATTAAATGATTAAAAAATTACAATAACTAATAAAAAAATAATTGCCGCAATTGTTTTTTCCACGTCCATCGCGACGGGCATCCGAAGTTCAATTGATACAACGAGTGTGTACATGGTGTGCTCTCGTCTCGAACTGCCACGAGAAGAGAGTGGACGAGAGGTTCGCAAGACAAATACACGAGTGTGTACAGCCACCGTTAGTTTCGTTTTCATAACATTAATGCTCTAAAACAAGCGTTCTACCGTAGCGGTACTGTGTGTACGGTACGGACTAATAAAATAGATGACGCTAGCATCTTACATAAAACTGTAGATTTCGAGGCCTAAACTGAAAACTGAGAGAATTTTCGAAAAACTGTAGATCTACAGTTAAAACCGTAGGGTTGGCAACACTGGCTATAGCTCAATGCTGTTGTCTGAGGAACGGCTGACACTTGTGAATAAACGTATGTTATATGCTCTTTGCTCGTGAACATGAACAGTGACCACTGAACTGAACATGGGTCATGGGTGTGTTATGGTGTGTTGCTATATCCATAGACTAGATAGAATCGCATATCGGTCAGAACATTGTACGTATCATACATTGTATCATATCGGTGAGAACATCGTACGTATCATTGAGTTAAGAATGGTGGTGGAAATTGATATGCAGCATATCTCTATATCCTCCGTATCAAGGAACATTAGAGCTCCGTATTAAATATTAGTCATATTCATATATTAGTGTACATATTATGATATTACTTGAAGAATATATTCATTGCAGCTGATATTGGGAAATATCGGTATTAACCCATCTTTAAAGAAAAAGTATTCTTCAAGTAATATCATAATATGTAAACTAATATATGAATATCACTAATATTTAATACGGAGGATAAAGATATGCTGCATATCATAATATCATGAATGCATATCAGTTAGTTTGTGCTATTCGTTTCATAATAATATCTAACTATCATTATATTCACATATATGTTTAATATTGTTACTTGTTTTAGTAATGGTATTCTACAGCATTATTAAAACAAAACAACTTTAAAAAAATCCATTATTAAAACAAATAACAATATTAATAACTTGCTATTTATAGGTGGACACTTTTTTTCCACTTATCCCATATACAAGACGGTCCTCCTTACTTCTACACTCCTTAATAGATACAACCATTTTTATTTCAATGATACGTACGATGTTCTCACCGATATGCGATTCTATCTAGTCTAATAATATAGCAATAAACCCATGTTCAGTGGTCATTGTTCATGTTCACGATATAGTGAATATGGCATATTAGCGATACGCCCGTATTAGCATATCAGATTGAGTCGGATTACTAATACATGAATACATCCAATATCACTGATATCTTAATGGATATGAATATATCGGTTCCATCTTTAGTGACTTTTTCGTTGTGACCATAGACTAAGTATACTACTGGACGGAGCCATAGCGCTGTTGCCGTTCTGTATTCATTTGTCAAACACAGTATTGTTATTTCTGTCTATCGTTCGAAGTCTCAATAGGAGTAAAAAAGATAGCTTATATAACTTTGGCAGTGACGTAATGTTTGTGAAATTCGTGTCACACGCTGACCAAAGAGAATGTAATACCTACGGTACGCTGACCGACTAGTAGGTCAAAACATTGCAATTTAGTGCATCATAAAAGTAAAATACTAGAAAGTCCTATTGAAGTTGCTAAATATCTTGTGCACTAGTGAAAATATATCGTGTGTGGCTGTCTTTTATTCATCCAGAATGACGCAAGGAGGTGTAAAGAATCCAAATTTGTAATTTCACACGTAAGTCTATATCAGCTATTTTCACCTTAAATAACTACGAAACCCAATAACAATTCGATAGATATAAGAAGATTTAGATGTTATCAATATGATTACATTATTATACATTGATATAAAAGCATGTTTATTAGTTAAAATTATTAAAATAATATCCATTGTTTTAGGCGCCCTTTGTAGTGATGTAGACAATAGTCATTTACACTTTATCGATAGTTCAACCGACTGAACTGAACATTTGCTTTTTATGGTTTTATAAAGTTCGTTCTCTTTTATAGGTTTCCAAAATATCTTGAAGTTAGAAAAGCGTGGATCAAGTGCATAAGAAGAGAAAACTGGGAGCCAAATAAATATTCCTGCCTATGTTCTGAGCATTTGGAACAATCTTGTTTTATTTCTGGTTTAAAAATAATGAAAGTAAAATCTGATGCAGTACCAAGTATATTTAAAGGATATCCTAAATATTATATCTAACAGAGTGCATGTTACACCATCCATCCATCAGCCTTTTAAATGTCCACTGCTGGACATAGACCTCCCCAAGAATGAGGGATAGCACCGTAATCGCCACGCTTGGCAGCCGGGTTGGCGATCGCAGTGGATGTTGTTAATACTGGAAGGAGTGCTGGTGCCCACCCCTCGTATTCCCTCAGTCGGCTCTTACGACTCCTATGGGTGGAGAGGGGTGGGAAAATTCTAAAGCAGGCCCCATACGGCACATTACACTGCGATCCTATACTATATGTACTTTTATAAAGCTGTAGGCTATATAGGCGTCTGAGGGGGCCTGCGCGTTGGCCGGAATCCCCCCGTGGGACTTGGAGGCGGAGGTGCTCGCCGAAGTGTATCGGCGGGTGTCGCAAGAGCGGGAGGGGGGCCGACGCCCCCTACCCAGGGAGGTGGCCAGGTGGCAGGGCGACGCACGCCGAACTGCCATGGCCAGATGGAGGGCGCGGTTGGATGCGCCTCGGGCCGGTCTTTGGACCGTAGGGGCGCTCCAGCCGGTGCTGGAGGAGTGGGCGGTTCAACCGCACGGAGTCCTTACCTTCCGACTGGTGCAGGTGCTGTCGGGGCACGGTTGCTTCGGAAGATATCTGCACATAGTTGCAAGGAGGGAAGCGACTCCGAGCTGTCACTACTGCGGCTGTGACGAGGACACGGCGCGGCACACGCTCGAGTCGTGCCCGGCTTGGGCCGAGCAGCGCCGTGAACTCTTCGTGGAAATAGGGGGGGGACCTCTCGCTGCCGAGCGTCGTCAGAGCGATGCTTGGCAGCGACAGGAATTGGGCCGCAGTCGCTGCCTTCTGCGAGGAGGTTATCTCACGGAAGGAAGCGGCGGAGAGGGCTAGGAAGGAGGATTCTTCCGCTGACCCAAATTGTCGCCAGCGACCGGGGCGGCGCAGGCGCAGGTACTTGCGCCTCATGCCGCCCTAGCCGAGGCCGCGGGTGGATGGACTGGGGAACGTCCGCCACCCGCAAGGCCTCCCGCGAAGGTGCGACGCTCCGCGTGCGGATGCGTCGCTCAGTAGAGGGTACCCGAAAGGGTAAGCCGCCGGCGGACCACCGAAGGAATGTGACATAGTTCCAGTGGCCCACCAAGAAAGGCGGAGAGACGGCACACGGCGGGTTTCTTTAGTGGGTGAAGGCCCCACACTACCCTGTTCGTTGCCCCGAAGGACGGGGTGTGCGGCTAGGAACATTTTTTCCCGCCTTAACAAAAAAAAAAAGCTATATAGGCGTCTGAACACAAAACAATCTTTTTTAGTTTTTTGCCCGTGTTTTTGTTCGCGCAACACGCAAAAATTACTGAACGGATTATGATGCAATTTTTTATGATAGCTCTTGATTAGACTTAGAACGTTAAAACTGGTATACATTTTATCCCGCTATTATATCGCGAACCTGAGATATAACTATATAGCTTTACCACTCTGGAAATAAAATAAAAATTATTGATTTAATCTAACTCTAACCAGGCAGTAAACGTACAATAAAAGATAGAACTGGGTGGTCTGGTTAACGATAATCGACATCGTGGCGTCATTCTCCACAACACTAGTGTTGTCTAGATTATGCACACAATGACAAAACGTCAAACGCACACATCTGACGCGCACGTAGACTGTTTCTACGCTACGATGCGTAAGAGGTGTGCATCCCTGATGTGCAGGGTGCGGGGCAGCGCTAATAGCATCCTGAATATGATAGCGAATAGGCTAGACTGTGCATAATAAAAATTACAAATTTGGATTCTTTACACCTCCTTGCGTCATTCTGGATGAATAAAAGACAGCCACACACGATATACTTTCACTAGTGCACAAGATATTTAGCAACTTCAATAGGACTTTCTAGTATTTCACTTTTATGATGCACTAAATCGCAATGTTTTGACCTACTAGTCGGTCAGCGTGTGACACGAATTTCACATACATTACGTCACTGCCAAAGTTATATAAGCTATCTTTTTTACTCCTATTGAAACTTCGAACAATAGACAGAAATAACAATACTGTGTTTGACAAATGAATACAGAACGGCAACAGCGCTATGGCTCCGTCCAGTAGTATACTTAGTCTATGGTTTCAGATATCCTTTATAAATTGTTCTGTGGTTGAGATCAAAGAGTGAAGCTATAAACTGCTATAAACTAGAAAAGAGTGGAAACTCTATGGTAAAATTTGCATGTATGGAAGGTGCTGCCACCTAGAGTTTGGTTGGTGAACTAAAGTTATAGTTCTATAAATATAGGTAGGTAGGTATATTATAAATAATATTATCTAGGTTATTTGTAAAATAAAACACCATTTAAATCTACTTTATTTTATTTACTAGTACTTACGAGAAATATCACGGCCAAAAATGCAGTATCTACGCCTGACTTCACTCATATATAATGATTACAATATCAAAAACGATAATAAAACAAAAACTTAACAACATATGAAACAATAACAATGACGCAGTAACGAAAAACAACAGAAATATAACAACGAGAATCAAGCTAATTTACAGAAAGCACCCGAAAATACACAAATGATAATAAATACAATATTTTTTCAACTAAAAATGTTAGAAGTTAGATTCTCTCTTTTTTTTATTTTATTTTATTTGTTTGAGGCGTTGGAAGAACCATCTGCCTAACAGTAACTTATAAACATCGTTATTCTCTCATCACACGTAAGTTTAGTTCATAAAACAAGTCATAGTCGAAGTCAGTCATATAAAATTAGTCAGTCAAGTCAAATTCCCACTCCAGTTAGACGATGGCAACCTTACTGAAGCTTCTATGGAGTTTTGGAGACAACAGGAAAAAACAAGTTATGTCGCACTACATCACTTGCCAACACTTATGCACATACACAAATAGTTATTAAGCAAAAGGCCACCACTTTTACACATTAATACTTGAAATAACACTAGTTTAGGAAAATAATGCAGAGCGACGACATGATCTTCTTCGTGTTCCCGCCAAAACTCTTAGATTCTCTTTCGTCAGACACAGACTAATTAAATAGTGGTCAGACATTTGACAAGCAGTACAAAATGGCAGCCAAGTTTGTACAACCAAACTGCAGACGGCGCTGCGATCTGTAAAAATTAATGATATTTTAACTGTGCCCCATCCTTCGTCTGAGACTGGTTGAAAATAGTTTACTCTTTGTGTAATACCTATAACCAGAAAGTATTACTCTTTGGAGAATAGTTGAGATCAACCAGATGTTGTGTCGATAATCTTCAGTATATAGTATACTATATACTCTTTGGTCGATAAGTTATAATAATTTATGTGTGCTGATAAAGTAAAAAAAGACGAGTTAATCATTTTCCAATCGCCATTTCATAAATGAACTGTTTATTTCAAATTAGGTCTGAATAGCTAACTATGGTTACTTATTGTTATTGCCGTCACTGAATATTGGCAGATAAACAAGGCAAGGTAAGTGAAAATCAAAATAATTTGCTGTCCAAAACGTGCTTTTCTCCATCCTATATCAGGCCTTCTCTCCCTATATACTTCAGTAAATTTAGTAAGTATTAGAAAACCATCAAGTTACTATGTACGAGTACATACTAACTCGAAATAGAACAGATCAACTCCTGAACACCGTTTCTACAAAATACCGACTTAATATAAAAATTACCTATTATCTAGGTATATACCATATCACCGTATACCATTATTATAAAAATTTGTTTGCCCGCGATGAACTCGGAAGCTACTTATTGGATCTTCGTATTTTTATAATGTTTGATTTGTTCAAAATAAAAGATGGGATAGTTTTTATACTGGTTATTTTCTATTTTTATTTCAAAATTAACGAATGAATTATGTGTACCGCAGTAATGCGTGGCCGGTAATATATAATATATATTTAATGCCGACTCAAACAAAGTTGGGGATAGGCAAGGTACATGATGATGATTTTAAGTTTGACATTATGGTTAGAGAGTTGTGTGCCAACATTTCTACATGATCTGTTTGTGAGACAGACATGATTAATATTTTGATATAATATACCTGCATTTTCAATCAACAGTGCTACAAAATTGTAAAAAAATGTTTGCTAAATTATTTGTTCATGTCTACCTTTTGGACTGATGGTTAGGATTATCTTCAAAACGATAAAAATCGAAGAGGCAGACGTCCAGACCTCTGATTTTCCAAGGGCAGACCATTTCTTTAAATTTTTTTTTTAAAGTTGTCTTTCTTAGAGAGAATAATAATAATAATGAGAAGAGAGTGACAACGGTATAATTTCCCCAGGTAGTTGGAGTTTACCTATGAGGCATTCCACTTCAAATCATGCGGTCATTGCCTTGACCCCCTCGGATTTTGATGTCCAATGAATAGTGGGTTTCATTTGGCTCCAAATGTTATTTCAAATTTTTAGAAATATTTATTTTTTATTAGGGGCTGCCTGAGGTAAAAAAAAAAAACATTAAATTAAGGAAAAACATAAACAGGAGCTTTTTTAAATTAATGAAATTTTTTTCACAGAAAGTAGAACCCAACCGGAATAGATAATGGACCAAAAAAAGTTATCATTTCTTTTTTAATTCTGTTTGAATCATCTGTATTATTTCAGGTCATCGAGAAAATGTTTTTGTTTCACTCTAGCCACGGCCCATCTGATGGTAAATGGCAACTGTCGCTCATGGACTCCAACTATACCGAGAGTATTGTCAAGCAATTCATTTAACAGATATGAAATGAAAGAATAAACATCTATCTCCTGCTACAGCCAAAACGCAATGATGTGCTTCATGGCTGGTCACACGGGAAATGGTGGTACCAACCCGCTCGGGCCCGATACCAAGTGAATACATGGTACCCAACCCTACCACCAGTCATGCAATGGATGATAATTGCTTACTTCCCTTAGTCGCCTCATACGACACCCGTGGGAAAGAATGGGGTGGTGAAGCTTATATACTTAGTCCGCCACCACACGGAAAAAATAAGAAATGATGGAAAAATAAATAAAAATAAAATTGAAATTATTTTACCGCCTGATTTGACGTGGAATGCCCCCTCTAGACGGCTGTTTTACTCGGTCAACCTTGAGAGAACCGTCTATTTTTTCCCTTCGTTCGATCCGAATAGTACTGGTCTGCTCTCTCGTACACGTATTTATGTGGTGATCCTCTTATATACGTGTATAATGTACTATGGTCTACAATATAATATACTATAGTCGGAATTTTAATTCGATTCCAGGGGGGTTAGGCAGAATCTCATATCTCACATGTCGATCGTATCGTCTCGCTTGTACGATCACCGTGATTGGCCAACGGATTATTGTGACATCACGCGTCGGTTTCTCAACCAATCACAGTGATCTTGATACGGTCGACACGTGAAATATGACATTCTGCCTCAGGGGGCTGATTTGACAATTTCAGTGTTGCAACGTTATGACAAGTACTAAATAGTGACGTTGCGAAATTATTCGATACGGAAATGGAATATTTCCGGATCGATTCCTCTCCTTTATAGTAGTAAATCTAAACAACTACAACTTTAATAGAAACTAAGTATATCAGGAAATTAAATATTTCTGAACGGATAATTTAGTTATGACGATTAATTTTATTAAGGATCTGAGAGTTTTCTTTAATAATTGTGTGTGAAATAAATAAAAAAATGTGATCATGAAGGAACATGAGAAATAAAACAAATAGATGTATTATGGTAATATTTTATTTTATAAATCGTCGCTGTCATCGCTATCGCTGTCACTTTCTCTAACATTTATTATAAATGTGTCTGTGATATTGTCAATTAACATATCTAGCCTACTCATTTTTTCCGTCTTCTTTGACAACATGGGATACGCATTTAGGCCGTAATTTTTTGAATGCCTTGCTCAAATAAATTTCTCACGTCTGTCAATTTGAAGGTTTCATTATTTTGAGCTACATGCCCCTTTACCTGCGCCCATATTAATTCGATAGGGTTCAGCTCGCAATGGTAAGGGGGCAGTCTTAAAACCGTGATCCCATGTTGTGCTGCCATTTCGCCTACAGCGTACTTATTAAAAGACTCGTTATGTGAAATCAGTTCTAAAAGCGTAGCTTTAACCATATCTGGTTCGTAATGAATATTTTTATTTAAAAGCCAGTCTTGAATTGCAGCTTTTTACCAGCTCATTTTTGGTGCCATTTCCAATTTTCGGGAGTGGTAAGGTGCATTATCCATCACCACAATTGAGTTTGGTCTTAATTTTGATAAGACTCCAGCGAACCACTCCTTAAAACAAACTGCATTCATCTCATCATGGTAATCTTCACAATTTTTCTTTGCTTCAAAAATCATGAGCCCCTCTTCCAGGAAGCCTTCTTCACTACCTATATGGCTAACTACGAGACGTTTGCCTTTTCCAGATGGATTTTTTAATCCAGTGGTCAGTCCCTCCAAAAACGCTTGCCGAGATGATGTGACTTTCTTGTCCACCCAAGTTTTTTTTACAGTATGACCTAAAAATAAATATAGTACATGAACATTCAATATTACTATTAAATTTAATGTAAAATGTATATAAATTCAAAATGTTAGCCTTACCTGCGTTAACCGAAGTTTCATCTTGATAATATATATGTCTCCCTTCTCGTCGAAACTGACATATAGATCGCAAGTAATACTGGCGCCATGTTATAATATCATTTCGATCAAAAAGTGTACTCTTGCGTGACCGTGCAACAAATTTAAAATTAAGATGCTTCAAAATTTTTCTGAGGGTGTCTTTGGAAACCTTGGGCATTTCTGGATCATCGTTCATCACTTGTAAAATCTAAAATAGTAAATTTTATAATAGTTTGGAATCATTAGTTATATATAAAAGATGTAGGTATAAAATAATACTGTCTGACTGATTGACTAACCTTTGCAATGGTTGGAGGTTCATTTCGGTAAAAGAACTGATGAACAATTCTTCGTATTGCGGAGAATGTAAATTCATCAATTTTATCTTTGAAACTTCGCTTTGGTCCAGTTTTTTTAGGAGGAGTTGGCAGCGCACCTTTATTTACTTTCTTCAAAACGTTACAAACAGGGCGTGAGGTTATTCCCAATATGTTAGCAACTATGCTCATACATTAATTTTCTTCCACAACTTCAAAGGCCTCCAATTGCGCAGAAGTTTCATTTTTCACGTACTTGTAGGCGTTGCGGATCATTACTTTTTCAGTAACAGTGAAAGCTTTTCGTGGACGTTTTTTTCTTGGGGACAAGAAAACATCCACGTCTTTTTGTGATGTACTTGGCTGAGGATCCATTTTGAAGGAAAACCAAAACTAATAGATTCACTCAAAGTTCACAAAAAACTATAAACGTAACCACAAACACAACGTAACAAAAATTTAACAAAAACCCAACAAAATAACAAAATATCGATTCGCAATGAAACAAGATATTCGTGCAGTTAGACTGGGAGAATGAAGCCGAATGACAAGATAAACAAAATGGCGATAGCTGCACGAGCGCGCACGGGTTGCCAATACAGAAAACTATCTAGGCCCTTTTATAATAAGTTTTGTTTTTAATATAAAAAACAAAAATATTAACTTTTTATAAAATAAAGCAGCGGTTACTAATTAATAAATAATTATTATGAATAATTATGTATTTATTTAAATAAAAATCAATAATTTAGTCTTCAATTGGCACACCAATATTAAGATTACATGTTTAATATGTGGTATCATTATTTTACAAAATGACAGTAGCTAATGTCAAATGTGGAATCGAATTATAATTCCGACTATATATGTATATATTATATATATCTAATATATAAAATTCCCGTGTCGCGGTGTTTGTGGTTGAACTCCTCCGAAACGGCCTAACCGATTCTCATGAAATTTTGTGTGCATATTGGGTAGGTCTGAGAATCGGACAACATCTATTTATCATCCCTTTAAATGTTAAGGGTAGTCCACCCCTAATTTAAAAAAGAGATACTCTTTTTCTTTATTCACAAATAATTTATTCTTTAAAAAGTAGCGGAGCATGTCAATTGCTAAAAGAAATAGACCTAAAATTTAATTTATTTGATGACAATTTTCATTAGTATTATTATTACTATTTTCATTTATTAACATAACATCACTAGATACATTTTTAAATAGTATATTATAAAAAATAACACAACATTTAAAAATATAAAAAGTGTGTAGACCCACTGGCAACGGGTACAGGGACCAAACTGCCAATGGCTAGGGCCCCAGAGATAGGAACTTCCGAACAATGCGTGCCGTATCCGGAAGTACCGCCTTCTGCATCAGACCCTTGACCCAGCCATCCAACGCGAGCCTCTTAAGATGTTGGTCGAGGCTCTTGGCTATCAGTCCATTAACTGAAACCACTATCGGTACAATGATCGCCGAGTCCACATCCCACATGTCAACGATCTCGTGGGCCAAGTTCAGATATTATATTATATTTTCATCTGTTTCTCCTTCTCAGCCTTCACGAGATTCTCGTCATGTGGTATGGTGACATCAACAATCATTGCCCGGCGCTCAGTTCGATCAACCACCACAATATCAGGCTTGTTGGCTACAACAGTTCTGTCCGTGATGATTGATCGATCCCAGTACAGTGTGATAGGGCCATTCTCGAGAACTGGCTCAGGTACATACCTATAGTACGGGACCTCGACTTCCACAAGCCCGTATTTCAGAGCAAGCTGCTGATGAATGATCCTGGCTACTTGATTATGTCTGTGCAAATACTCGCCGTTAGCAAGACGAGAACAACCCGAGACTATATGCCTAAGGGACTCACCTGGGCGGTGACAGGCACGACAGATGTCTACTGTTCCGTCCCTTAGGATATGTCTCCGGTAGTTGTTCGTCATGATAACTTCGTCAGTAATTGCACAGACAAAACCTTCGGTTTCTCCAAAGAGGTTGCCGAAACGTAGCCAGGCCACGGAAGCTAAAAAGTCTACGTCGGGCCCATGTAAAGCCCGATAGAACCTTCCGTGGAGCTCCTTGCTCTGCCATACACTCTTGCGGTCATCAGTACTGAGTACTACAGGTCTGCGCCAGTTCTTCTTAGCCAAGGAGAGCGGGGTGAGTCCGGAATCTACAGCGACCACATCGCGATGCATAACCCTGTCAGCACAGAGAAAATATTCCCTAAGGTTGTACACCTCACGATTGTGCAAGGTCTTGGCATTTAGGAATCCTCGACCTCCATACTTTCGCGGAATGTACAACCTCATTACTGACGAACGAGGGTGATGCATACGATGTGCGGTCAAAAGACTACGGACCCTTCTATCCAAGGCATCAAGTTCAGTCTGAGTCCACCTGAGTATGCCGAAAGAGTACATAAGAAGTGGCATGACCCAACCGTTGCAGGCTCGCACCTTGTTGCCACCTGATAAAAGACTACTTAGTACTTTTTTCAGGCGGCCAAAGAAACGTTCCCGCAGCAATTGTTTCATATCCACCTCATTTATGCCTAAGGCTTGCGACATACCCAGGTATTTATAGGTGTCAGTTACGAGAAGTGGTCGTAAATTAGTAGAATCCGTGAGCTGAATTCCCTCAGATTCCACTACCCTCCCCCGTTTTACATGCATGACCGCACATTTGTCTACACCAAACTTCATACCGATAGAATTACTAAAAGATTCAGTTAATTTCAGTAACTCTATCAGTTGCAATCTGGTGGAAGCAAATAGCTTAAGATCATCCATATAATACAGGTGGGATATTTCCCGACCACCACTTCGTAACCTGTAGCCATGCCCTGAACCCTCTAACAGTGTACTGAGAGGGTTCATGGCTAAACAAAACCATAGAGGACTCAGGCTGTCACCCTGAAATATACCTCGCTCAATCCTTATGAGCTCACCGCAATTACCCGGGGTCTGCCGACATACTGGATAGCTAAGAGCTGTTCTCCAGTGCCCCATGCATGACTGCAAGAAGGCGCATAAAGTAGCATTGACTTTATACAACTCTAGCACCCTCAAGAGCCACGCATGTGGCACAGAATCAAAAGCTTTTTTATAGTCTATCCAACATGTCATCAGATCCCTCTTGTTACGGAGAGCATGTTGGCTGATGGCCGTATCAATAAGGAGGAGCTCCTTTGTACCACGGCTCCCGCTCCTACATCCATTCTGAGATATAGATATGATCGAATTTGTTTCAATATGTTTGACAATTTTGCTTCTCAGAATAGATGTAAGTAGCTTATAGATCGTGGGTAAACACGTAATTGGTCTATAATTACTTGGTTCCGTGGTACTTCCTGATTTATGGAGCAAATGAGTGATGCCAGTCGTCATAAAATCCGGCAACGACCCCGATTCTAAGGCCGATTGGAACTGAGAAGCCAAACGAGCATGTGAACTGTGTAGCCATTTAAGCCAAAAGTTGTGCAGTCCGTCCGGTCCTGGAGATTTCCAATTTGATAGCGTACGGACTGCACATGCTACGTCTTTATGATCGATTACAATATTATCCATAGGAGTGATTTTTTCACATGCTCGTTCAACAACCCCCATCCAATCACCTTCATAGTGTATGATGGGCACCGACCAAATGCTGCGCCAAAACGTATTTGTAGCTTCAGCATCCGGTAGCCGCACATCACACACAACTTCACGAGATCGTTCCCAGCTTCTATAGACTGACTTCTCATTTCTCTGAAACATGCGATTCACTGTAAATCGATCCATTCGTTTTTTGTATCTGCGGATTCGATTTGCCCATGCATAGACTTTTTGCTTCAGTAGGTCAATGCGCTCCGTAACTCTGGCCATATAGTCTTGAGGCCTGACTCCAGTCCCCAAAAAAGCCCGCTTCACGAAGCGCATCACCCGTGGGCGTGTGTTGCCCATGCTGAAGCTACTGAGCTTACCGATTAGCACCCTTGTCTCGGCGATACGACACTCAATCCTGTACTGCCATGCCGGTTTCGCATTTAATGGCCGCATAGTGGGTTCTTTATTTTGTATCCTTAATCCAGCTTTGCGGCAAGCCGCAACAGCTGCACAATACAAGATGGAGTGTGTATCGGCGAGATTGTCACTATTGTCTAAGTATTTAGACAAAAGTGAGTCAAGGGTACCAATCAATAACACATTCTTTCTATGCATGGGCAATCGAGGCAGATGTGGCCTGAACTCTAGAGGTATGAATCGAAACTCATGAATCGCATATTCCAAAGCACTTCTTACCTCCTCACGGTACTGAGTGTCCACAGAGACAGTCCCATCACCCTCATCCGCACATGGTCCTCGTAGAACAGAGACTTGAACGGCTGTTGTAATTGCTGTTTGCGCAGGGACGGGGGTAATAGGGCTAGTCTGTATAAACTCTGAGCGTAGCCGATCAAGCACGGTACTATCCAACATGCGAGAACGCTGAATCGCCCGTACTTGATCCGATAATCGTTGAGCTGATACGTTGACGGCTGGTTCCAGGCCCTGAAACAGAAGCAGCATGCGGTCACGGTACGCAGTAAGGTTAGTTCCCCCCTCTGTGGCCCCAAAATACGTGCGCATGACATTTTCATTTATAGAATTTGTCCATTTCATGCGCCGCACATAACCACTGGCAGTGGGGACCCTATTTGAGGCCAGTGGGCCTCGGGGTCCCAAGCTGTCCGGCGGCCGGCCTCTCTCACGCCGGCGTACTGGTGGTGGCGACGTCGGTGGAGAGAAATACTCGTCACTTGAAGTTGAGCTCGACGCGTGCGATATGACCGGCTCTGCTGATGCGGTAGCCGGTGGCTGGCACACGGAGCTATGTGACAAGTCCGGGGATGGTAGGCGTGCTGCTAGTGTCTTGGATCTTGTTAACATTTTTTGGATAGCTATATTCTTTTAGTTTTGTAAATTATTTTCATTTTGACATGTATGTCAAATGTCATTTTATATTAAATATGTATTTCTCAGTTTAAAAATATGTTTGATAAGGCGAATTGAATGTGTAATAAATTAAATTTGAACTCTTGAACAATTTTAATGATTTACACCTTAAAAAGGACATATAAATTAGCTAAATTATTATATTCCAAAAAATCTCTTCATAAACACAACTATCCGATGTAGTGTTGCCAGATTCCAATTTATTATTATTACTATTATTAGTATTATGGAATAAAGTACATCCTATATAAAGCATACTTTCATTGTCTACAACGCTTTCGATTATAAGTAAATCCCCGCACACTTATATTAGACGTCTGCCAACTTTTATCCTATTTTGGGAGTCCTAATGAATCGAATGGAACTGAATGGATGCAAGGATAACAACTTTCGGGAATGTACGTCCCGTGATAAAACAGAGCCCTGCACGTCTGCCTCTTCGATGCTTATCGTTTTAAGGATGATTTTGACCATCAGTCCAAGAGGCAGACGCGAACAAATGATTTAGTATCTTTTTTATGTTTATATTTTTGAAGCGCTATAACTCAAAAACGCAGTGACATACGACTTTCATTTACTGAACCAAATCAATTTGTATTGGCATAAACTATCATCCCTATTAATATGAAACACGAAAAAATCATATACCAAAATGGCACCCAGCTCCCTAACCAATATGATATATGGAATAATTTAAGAAGATCACTATGATTATAACTTTTTGTTTTAGCTGGGATGTATATATTTTGCTAATGTATTAGAATGTGTAACATTAGCATATATAAAATGACTATTGAAAATTTGTTTTACTCAAATACAAAAATAAGCTTACTTACCGATAGGGACGGTCGCCACCTTATTTTTGTTACAAAAATAATGTATATGTTAAAAGCATGGACGTCCTAGTCCATGGTTAAAAGGATAAAAAACTTATACATGTGTCTCACTCACTTTCGCATCCTTTTCTTCATCTTTAATATTAAAATAGGAACGAGTCTATAGTCTATACTTAGTCTATGATTAAAAATAATCAGAACTACTATTTAATTAAATGAAATGGAAATATCAAAATAAAAACAAGAATTTTTCTTTTGATATTTTAATATTTGGTAATCTCAATAAGGATTGAAGACACAAATGTGGAGTACATAAATTAAAAAGTATTTTTCATTGTTAACAATTATAAGCAGCTCAGCAGTAGCATACTGCTGAGCTGCTGGCCACCACTTGATTTAGACAACAGAAAGTTAATTCTTTTCCACTATAACAAACCTAGATTGGGAATGTATGCGATGGCTTAGCGGTTAGAGCCCTTCCCCGGATTGGAAGGGACGCAGGTTCGATTCAATAAAGTTCTCTTTTCCACATTTTTTCAAAAAAATTGTTATTTAAATTAGCTGAGCATGTCAAGTGCTAAAGTACAGATCAAAAATGTTCTCCAGCTTCAATCCCGTGTCCTTGTTACCAACGCACATTTGTTTCTTCTGGTATTGCTAGTGTCTATAGTCACAGTATCCGCTTACCATAAAACACGCCGTATGATTGTTTGCCAATTCTGTAGCATAAAAAAGGTTTGGAATTTTTCAAATAACGAAACGTGCCCGTAGCTAGTCTAAATACAAACAATGCAAACATTCTGTAATTCACCACAATTACAACATTTTCTACAGATCATAAATAATGGTAAACACATATTTGACCTTGGATGCCTGTGTTAAACGAGATGCGACTGGATTTTTATTTCAAACTAGCTTCTGCCCGCGACTTCGTCCACATAGACTTTATTAATTATTAATGGTTTACTATTATGGCGATAATGGCTTACACATAAAAAATAGAAATATGCTGTTGCGGGCTTCTTTGTTGGACTATGTTTGTTAGGTTATGAAATTATGATTAGACTAGCTGGTACCCGATATTTCATCTGCGTAGCTCATTTGGGCTTTTAAAATTGTTGGTTCTTAAAACTAATAACTTTACATTAAACTAGCCCGCCTGCCAAGCGTGGCGATTACGGCACTATCCCCCATTCTTGGGGAGGCCTATGTCCAGCAGTGGACGTTAAAAGGCTGATGGATGGATGGGATGAAACTAGCCTTTGCCAGCGGCTCGGTCGCAGACAGTGTTTTAAGATTATATCTCAGGTTCCGCATGTAGTAGCGGGATAAAATGTTTACCACTTTTTAAATGTAATCAAGACCTATCACACAACAAAAATTCATCATAATCCGTTCAGTAGTTTTTGCTTGATGGCCCGAACAAACACACAAAAAAATCTAAAAAAAATTTGTTCTGAGGCCTAGCCATTTTTTTTCATTTCATTTTTACACGCTTTTTTACACGCTTTTTATTAGCTTGACCTGTATGTTTGTTTGTATGTTTGTAACCGACTCCCTTGGGCGCGATTTTGACCCACTTTAACGCCCAGATTTCGTTCAAACTTTGTAGATTTGTCGAGGACCGATGGCAGTACACTAATATGATAAAATTATTCGGTATTTATCGGTTTTTAGGGTTCCGCTAACTCAGTTCACTGCGCTGGGTGTTTTAACTCACTTCTTAAAAATGAGTTGGCGCATATTCCCAGGACCGGGAAATTCAAATAAGTATCATTGTTATAAAATGCAACTCCGTGAAATGTAAATGGAGTTATACCTTTTGTTTTTTCGGGAAAAAATGTTTCATTTTGTTGCGCCATGGCGCAATTTTGGGTTAACGCAATGAGCCGGCGCAGTTAGCTGCGCCTGAGTTACTGAGTTAACGCAAGGATTTTTGCCGAGTTACCCATGTCTATTCCGTAGCCAGTAAAGAACCCTTATAGTTTAGCCATGTCCGTCCGTGCGATGAAGTTAAAAGGCAAATTATCACGGCATAAGTAGGTTTTATTTCTTTTAAATAACAGTACCTTTGATACTATTTTGAGACCAAAAAGAAGAAAATAAATTATAGTTTATAAAACTAAAATAACACGCTTTAAATAGCTAGTTGAACTAAACAGTAGTAAATAATATAACAATAAATAATGATTGTAAAAAAGCGTGATCGTCATGTTTTTTTAAGTTAAGATGCTATTAACGTAATATGTTTTATAATTGTTGTATACATATCAAAAACTTAAGAAGTATCAAGTCTATCACATTTATTTTGACGGGACTACACTAACGTAACTCCCAACATGCCTAGCAAAGTAACCTCTCAATGTTGATATAGGCTTTGGACCCAATGGAAATATCTAATTACCCTAGTGGGAACTAGGGTCACATTATATTTTATACAAAGAGACTAATATTTTGTAGGGGGTATGGGTATCACTTTCTACTCGTGCCCTTTTCTCTATGTCAAGTAGGTACGACTAAGGAATGAATGGAGGACGTAATTTGTTTTTTTTTTATGCATTATATTTCATCAACAACAAGTAAACAAATACAATATTTTATTTTTAAGATTAGAGTGCAAAACTTTAAAAAACAAACATATTAAAATAGAGTTCCTCATTCGGAACATATAAATGAAAGTGCTTGTTATATAAATAAATTATGTACAAAAATGATTCATATAAGTATTTCATATAATATGGAATGATACTTTTAAAAAAACTCTTTTGTTTATAGAAAATGTCCTAGATTTTAATAACATACATTGAATATTGAAACTTATTGCAATGCCAGTGATAATAAACTTGTCTTATCTAATTTTGTTGATACTACCATAGCGGTTTTATTCTCATAAAAAACTATATATATTATTCAGATATGGAATTACCTTATCTAAACTTGAAGTGTACCACCTGACACTAATGCAATAACGAATGGATATTATTCGACTAGATAGTTGCTATAGCGGCACCTTTCGCCGCGTCGCCTCCCGATGTAAATTCTAGAGGCAAACTGTAGTAATGTTCTACCGCTCTTTGTAAGACAGCATTTCTTGACAATCCTGAACCATTGCCGACAATCCTCTTTATTTGGGCATTACGTAATATGTCCTTAGGCATCATAGTATGCAAATTTTCAATCAAGCTATCACAGAGAGATTTAAATACGCTTCCTAGTTGAATGTTAGAAAGATCAATATTTTCAACAGACGCCTTAGCAGTTGGCGAATGTCTTTCACCTAATAAATGCGGAATTATTTTCATTGTTGACGTTGTCTGCGCTTCTAGACCAAGAGAAATCAACTTTTCCCAAACTTTAGCTTGTGGTGTAGGGAACCCTAATTCAAGCATCCATTGCTGAAGCATTTTAACAAAAGTGGCGAGTACATTACCTCCGTTTAAAGATGCAGCAACTACTAAATAAGTATTATCGAAATATGGCAGGTGTTCTACTGTTTTACACCCTAAGTCAGACATATTATCTACGACAAATGCGAGTTGTGCAGAGGTTGATATATTTAAAACAGCATCCCTTTGACTCTCAAGAGTAGCTCTAATAGAACATTGAAGATCTCCCATAGCTATACTAACTGGTGTCCCTTCGGGTATCCCGTTCCATGAAACGTTTAATTTGCCTGCGAACTCACCACTTTTTTTAACAATAGGTAACAGACTAACAGGAAAATCCACACTCTTTAATATATCGATGTTCCATTCATTTTTATCAGTATTAAAGTAGCCCCAACTTGCAGCGTTTTGATCTGACATAATCGGTGTCTCTAAATCGCAAAGCATAGTTACGACAAAGTCCTGAACTGTCCCTGAATATTGAAACTGTTTCAGTTTATCTGGCTTGTGCTTAACCATCCATAAAAGTGTCGCGCATCCATATCCAGAATAGCAATTTAGATGCGACTCGGGCTTTGGCAATGATTCTAAAAATTCTGGCTTGCACCTTATGTCTTGCCAGGTGTATAGTGCTGACATGTTCTCTCTTTTGGCTTCAAAACGCATCACCATTCCATCTTTCTCGACTTTCTCCCAGGCTCTGTAACAATTCCAACAATATAAATTCACAATTTCATTAAGTAGGTACTTAATACTTATCCGACTTTATGGAGAAAACATAAAATATATTTACTCCTATATTTTTGATAATTTATCTCGCAGCATAGCGGTAGGTACCTACGCTATATATGTCTATAGTATATCAGTAATGGATTTTGTATTCTTGATAACAAAGGTAATTAATTTAATGTCTCTTAAATGGTTTGAAATTACTAATGTGCGGTTAAAAAGTAGATACTACATATAACATACTCTATTTGTATATTTTATAAGATATAATACGTACTCTTTTTTCCATAAGACAACTCCGTGCATTTGTCCACATATTCCAATTTTAATGACATGCCGCAATAAATCTCGTGGCAAGCGGGATACACAGTAATGAACAGCTGATACTATTTTTGGAACATCTTGCTTGTTGCCTTCGATGCCCTGATCACTTGGAATGTTTGCAGCGGTGTCCTTATTTTGCTTGGCGACTATTTCTTTTGTCGTAGAATCATAAACACAAACTTTTACTGAGGTTGTCCCTATATCCATACCCAAAATATAATTCTTCTCAGACATTTTGCACTAAAAGATTGTATGAATGTATAATGAAGCAAAATAAGACACTACCAGCTGCGACACGGTTTAACACAAGATAATTTGTTACAATTGCTTGATTACGTCGGCGCAGCGGCGGCGTCTAGCCGCTTGTGTAGTGGGTGGCACTGGCGAGTGGTCTAGTCTAGAGTCAGACTGGCAGTGCGCCCGCAGCTACTTCGCGGTGGTTATGTAAAAATAATATTTGTATTTCTTATCTCATTGAGTGGTGGATGTGTTTATCATACACTTCAACAATTCACTTTACAACTAATAAACAACATCAATTTTATGTATACAAGCACGAGAAACTTTCAGTGTTTAAATTCCAATTGTAAATATTTGCCTATCACATGTGTTTAGGTAATTCTGTTTTAAATATAAAAAGATTTTTCTTTTAATTTATAACCGAATGTTTCTATAAGATTGACATAGAACATGTATCTGTGAAAATTTATTGGGTTAACAAGTAAACACGGGCAAACTTCAAACTAAAACTTAGTTGGTTTATCACAGATTTATAAGTACATATTTTAAAGAAAGTCTGTTATTTATCAAGTCAGTCGTTATGTTGTAGCTTTTTCAGTCAATTTAAGACCTCTGCTACACTATACAGTCAATATGACTCTTATCGATTATTATGCGACATTCCGTCTATTATATTTCAACCGCCTAGCCAGAGTGTTTTCAGCTTCATCGAGCGAGTGGATTTACGGTGTATGATATTATACAGTTTGTATCTACATATATTACAAGTATACTACTACTACTGCTACGTAGGTTCTCGTACTAATTGACAACTTTGATTATGTTGTGCAACGGATGCTGCGGAACGAATAATACAATTAAAAATGTGTCTCATCTTAACATACGAGCAACTAATAGGTGCATAATATATAAAACAAAGTTATACCTTTTATAACTTCTTTTTTTGGATCTATGATTTGTTGGATTTGTCTCCACCCGGAATAGCAGAATAAACAAAACACAACGGTAAGAGTAACTATAGTTGTTACACGCTGATCTTATGTGAGAAGTTGGTACTTCCCCAATCGAGCCGCCCAATTCGTGCTGGGATAAGGAAGGCGCTAGAGAGTGGAAAAGATTAGTAATAACATAAAAAATAATTTTCCTGTAAATTTCAGTTAATAGGCATTCAATAGGTAAGTTAAAACGAATTATGACGGTACAGAGTTCGCCGGGATATCTAATGGGTACATATTTATTGACGGAAGTAAATTATTTAGTTATTTGTTTGCAGCTAAAAGCCGATTTAACTTACCTGTTAGACTTTTTTCTGCGATTTACGCAGTACGTTCATACTATTAATTTTTTTAAGACTGTAGTGTTAGCTAGTAGGGCAACCTTTATTATTTTTTATTTTAGGTGGGCAAAAATGTCCTACCGCACACCCCGCTGTCCGGGGAGACAACGGTATAGTGTGGGGCTCTCACCCACTAAAAAACCACCGTGCGCCCTCACCCAGCCTTGCTACGGCGGATCACGGGTACCGCGTCGTTTCGACCGCGATCCGCAGGCGGCAGTCCCTTCTGGCACCCTCTTTTGTGCGACGCCTCGCGTACTTGGGCGTCACACCTTCCCGATAGGCTTCCGTGGACGCCAGGGTACTCCCCGACCCCACCGTCCGCAGCCTCGGCTAGGGTGGCATCAGGCGCAGGTAAGCCCGCGCACGCCGCCCCGCGCGCCGGCGGCGAATCGGGTCCGCGAAGGAGGATTCCTCCCGGGCCCTCTCCGCCACCTCCTTCCGCGAGATGACAGCCTCGCAGAAGGCGGCGACCGCGGTCCAGGCCCTGTCACTGCCAACCATCGCTCGCGCAACGGGCGGCAGCGACAGGTCCACGCCTATGACTGCAGCGAGATCCCGGCGCTGCGCATCCCCAGGCCGGGCACGACTCGAGTGTGTGCTGCACCGAGTCCTCGCCGCAGTCGCAGTGGTGACAGCCTGGGGTCGTCTCCCTCCTAGCGATTATGTGCTGGTATTTGCCGAAGCAACCATGCCCCGACAAAACGTGCACCAACCGGAAGGTGAGGACCCCGTTCTGCCGCTATGCCCATTCTTGCAAGATCGGCTGGAGCGCCTTAATGGTTTAGAGACTAGCCCGGGGCGTCTCCAGCCGAGACCTCTACTTTAGGACGCTGGCGCGGCGGGCATCTTCCCGCCACGAGGAACTCGCGCTCGCTCGCTTCTGGGCGTGGAGCTTGTTAAGCGCCGCGCGGTACAGGCGTCCCAAAGGGTCTCGCTCGAGACCCTCCAGCATCTCCTGCCTTTTCGCGTCTTTGGCGCGACAGATGGCGATGAACGCGGCACGCGCACTGCTGTATGCCGCATACAACCGGCCCTCCCGCTCCTCGTCGTGGAGGCGGCGACGTCGGCTGCGGGTATAGGACCTCCGGGCACGAATACAGGACGCACGGAGGTCCGCCAGCTCCGGGGACCACCAGTAGGCCCCCTTCCATTGACGCGGGCGACGCACGCGGGGCATAGCCGCATCACAGATCTGCGTAAGCATGTTGCGAATGCGGCCAGCCCCGGCGCCCACGTCTTCCGTCACGCGGGGAGACAGCCAAGATTGAAAAATGGCTGCCTCTACCAGCAGGTCCCGGTCCAACCTTTCCACAGCCCATCGCGGAAAAGCGGGAGCTCTGTTCGCCGCGTGACCCTTACTGGCACCCTGAAGGGTCCGGGAGACCTCTATCTGGGTATAGCAGTGATCAGATAGGGTCTCGACCTCCTCCAGGACTCGCCAGCTCCTTACGCGTGCGGCGACACTGGGGCTGGCGAACGAAAGGTCCACTATCGACCCGCCCCAGCGCCGGACGCATGTTAGGGCGGACCCTCGGTTGAGCAACACAAGGTCCGCCGCTGCCGCCCACTCCTGGACCGCCTCACCGCGGGCGTCCGTCCTGCGGGACCCCCACGCCGTGGATTTGGCGTTCAAAGTCCCCCAGCACGAGCACAGGGCTCGGTGCCATACGCCGTATCGAGGTCTCCAGGTTGTGCAAGAAGACCTCTTAGGCCGCCAGACTACGATTGGGAGAGAAGTACACGCCGTTCAGCGTGACCCCTCCCCATTCGGCCGCCACATATCCCATGCCCATATCTTTGACTGATAAGGGCAGGGAACGCGGTGCCGTCTATCTGACGACCGTTACGGAGCCATCCCCGCTACCCGCCCAATTTGGACAATCGGGGATTATGTAGAGCTCCGCAGCGGCGGTCTAGCCGCGCCGGGTTGGGCAGCCGGGCCCGATTGGCTGCCCACCCCCTTCTTAGGACCTGACTTGGCCGGAGGCCTGCACCCCACCCGCCCCATGCAGTGGTTGGCGGGGTGGTTGCCCGCCGCGCACGGGGGACAGTGTGGGGTGGCAGTGCAGGTGGCCGCCTGGTGCCCTGCCTGACCACAGCGGAAACAGTCCGCTGCAGTCAAAGCAGTTGGTGCACAGCGGCCGGGTTTGACCGACCGCTATGCACTTGTACACCTGGCAGGCCGGGGCTCCAACACGGCTACCCGCGCGGCGCTCCAGTCCACCAAAAGTCTACCGGCGGCGGCCAATTCCTTGGCCGCCGTGACAGGGCACGAGACCCAAGACGGCACCTACACCACCTGGACCTGGGCGAATGGTGCCCACCCGGACGGTGCTGCTGGGAGACCCGGTTTTCGTGGCCACTGCCTCCCGGATCTCTTCCACCGTCACGGAATCATCCAGCCCGGAAATGCGCGGTTCGGCGCACTTCACGGGTTTGGTGACCCGGACACCACTTTCTTCTGGGAATAGGCCCAGCAGCCTCGCGGCCATCGCATCGGCCGTCTTGGCGCTGCATCTCGGGCTGCGGGGCACCCTTGCGCTTCTTACCCCGGGACTTTCACCCACCGCCCACAGTCTGCCAGCCCTCGTCAGAGGGCACAGCAGTGCGAGGGGCTGGAGGTATGGCCCGGGTCGCAGCTGCTTGAGCCTGCTAGGGCCCAGCAGTGCCGTGCAGGGCCGGGAAATCCTCCCGACTCTAAGACTTCTTTGGCTGGGCTTTAGATGGCTGCCCAGCCTTAGCTCCCTTTTTCACCTTCGGGGCGCATTCCGGCGGCGGTGCTACCGCTGCTGCAGAGTACGAGGCCACGCGGCCACCATGACATGGAAGCGGCGCTGGCGCCGAGGGTTCCGCGGCTCTCCTCTTATCTGCGGCGAGCGGTGGACGAACGCGCGGCTCTGGTGGGAGCCGGGCGCTGAGGGCACTGAACCGCGGGTCACAGGCGGCTGCGACGCGGTCGATTAGCCGGCGTAACAGCCCCTCAGACAGGTCGGATGGCGGTGCGGAAGCAGTCGGAGTGGCTGCCGAGGGCCTCGGGTCGGCCTCAGGGAGCCCTAACTCAGCTCTCATACTGGCCATTCCGATGCGCATTTCCTCTACGCTGGCTTCGAGGCGCTTATTCTGCGCCCCGAGCTCGGCCACCTCCACCTCCAGGCGCTCATTGTGCGCCACCAGCCGCTCCACCACGTCGGACAACTCCGTGGCGGCATTCTAAAGGCACCTTACAAAGGTGCCCTTTAGATTTTTTGAGCCCGTGGCCACCGTTGTGATGATGGCCATGCTGTCTAAGGCTCTTTCGGCTATACGGGCCGCTGAGGGTGGCCCGTCTTGGTCGATTGGGTGGCGGAGTTGATCTGAGAGACCGGTGTCCTCGGCCGGTTGATGCCTCTACCCCTAACCGCTGTGGCGATTTTAGGGGAAGGCATCTCCACTGAACCCCCGTCGGACTCCGCCGCAGGACCCCCCCTGAGACTGGGTACACTTACGCCAGAATCGCGACGGGAGTGGCTCCACCAAGACTGCGACTTCTGCTTGCCGCAGTGACTGTGTTGTAGCGGCCTCACTCAGGCCGCTTTCTTCGCTGGCAGACATCTTGGCGGCTGAGGTGCCTACCGAGGTGTCCGTCGCTGAGCCATCCCTAGATAAATGGGACACTCCTGTCGCCTTTTTACCCTTGCGGGACTTTCCGCCGCCGCGCGTTTTGCGTGCAGCTTCGATGGTTGGGGCCGTATTTGCAGCCGGACCCCTTTCGACTGACACATCGGGTGCTACACCCGACTCCTCAGTTGTATTTAAATTTGAACTATTCATATTGTTCCCACGAGTATGGGAGAAAGGAGGTCCACCCGGGCAGAGCTCCCTATACCCGGGTAAGCGTACATTTGTTACCCAGAGCACAGGGGGTCCGCAGGCACCCTGGCTGGGGGCGCGCTCGAGACTGAACTACCCATCAGCCATGCATCTCCTCGCCGCGCGCCAGAACTTGAGATTCGGGGTAATTTTTTATAGAGACCACCTCTATAAAAAATTACCTTCCTCGCGGTCCGGGCGATTAAGCCAAGACCCTCATTCCTGTATGCCCGCGAGACGTAACCACAGACATCCAATCAGGTTTATAATTTGGGACAGGGGGGGCCGCTGTGGCCCCGCTGTCCCCCCTCTCCAGAGCCCGGGGAGCCAGTCTGACACCACCGACTCCGACGCCTGGTGTATCCGCCGTGCCCTCTGCTGAGTCAGAGGGAGACGCGGAGACCCATCTTGTCCGGAATTTTAGCCCCCGGCGACTGCCGACGTTGCCCGGGGTGCACCACTAGGAGGTAAACTGGCACCACACCCCAGCTAGTAGGGTCCTAGGGGTAGGGGAGTAACCTGTACCATTTACCCTATTGTATCTACCAACGTCATAATAGGTCAATAGTTCTTTTTAGAATATTAGTACTTGTAATAATGATTTATGCACCACCTAGAGGATTATTACAAGTATGTTTGCCAGTGGTAAGTAGGTAGTCTCACCCATTTTGGCACTAGGTAGTGTAGGGGCCCTCACCCACTAAATAAACCCGCCGTGTGCCCTCACCGCCTGTATTGACGGACCACTGGTTGTACAACGAACCTAGTGTTAAATTTCGCAGAAAACATTTTTTTTTTAAATTGAATGTAGCAATACCATTTAGGTAAAATCTTTTTTGAATTTGCAATGCATTGCCAAAAGAAAAGGGACCCACAACCATATTTCCGTCTTTTTTTGAACACTGTAATAAATGATATTCAGCATATTAAACTTTCTCTCTTGTGTCTCCTCTTTTCTTGTACATTATCAATAAAATACCCATGAATTATATATTGATTTCTTGTGCGTGGTAGGTAAAAACCCTTACACATAGATTGAATGAGCTTAAAACAACTCTTAACATTTTGCGCTTGTGGATCGATAAAGACAAACCGTAGAGTTTAATACATTTACAGACGAGTTCCAATTAGGTATTCCATTTTTCTTAAGTAAGAAGTTTACTTAAGTAGTTCAGTTCATTTATACTACATACATAGTAAGTAGCCTAGTGGTAGAACCAAGGACTGCAAAGACAGTGGTGACGAGTTCGATTCGCCGTCCGAGGTCAAAGACATATTGAGGAAACCTGCATGCCTGAAAGATTTTTTATCAACGGGTTGTGAGGTCTGCCAACCCGCACCATAACCTTAACCCCTCTCAAAAAACCCGTGCCCCACAGAGGGGGATGTAATGGATTCAAATAAAACATTTACAGTCACGGCTTAGTACCTATAACGTAATAGGCGGTGATAAGTATTTATTTATTTATTTAATTTATACAAATAATCCTCTAGGTGGTTTAACTGCCTCTGCGGTGCAGCGGTAGTGTAAGCGACTGCTGATCATGAGGTCTCGGGTTCGATCCCCGGATCGGGCAATGTTATTGAGAATTTTCATAAAAAAAAAAAAAAAAATCTCAGTAGCAGCCCGGAGTTTGTAAATGTGCCCGGTAGACGTCAATAGGCTCGCCCCCTATTACGTGGGACTTAAACATAGCTGGCGAATCGTGGGTGTGTAAAACACCTCTGCCTACCCCTTCGGGGAATACAGGCGTGATGCTATATTTGTTTATTTATACAATTGATGTATTATTTGTAGTAAGTTTTGTAACGAACTTCTTGTTGGACGAATTTTTTTTATTGCGTATGGTGGCACACGAGCCACAGTTCACCTGATGGTAAACGCTAAATGTTAACGCTCATGGACTCAACTATACCGAGAGTATTGTCAAGCCGCTGCTCACCATTTCATTTCAGAGATAAGACGGCCACACACACAGCTTAAAAGAAACATCGATTTTTATCCCTCGAAATGAATATCATTAGTCGTATTTTTTTTTATACTACGTGGGTAACAAACAATCATACCGTCCACTTGATGGTAAGCGGTTACCATAGCCTATAGACGCTAGCAACCAGGCATTATTAGCGCGTCGCCATCTCCAAAAAAGGGATAGAAGGTTTGAGGGGAAGGATAATAAGGAAAGGATAGGAAAGATACTAACCGGCCCATTCATGCTGGGATTAGCAAGGCTCTACCACTACGAAACAGATTACTTACTTATCATCACGCCATTTCCTTTGCGGGGTAGGCAGAGAGAACAGAGCGCCAAGAGTCTCTATTCTTGCATACATCTCGCTTCCTCAACATTCGGAGACGAAGAGAGTTTCGGAGACTCCTGACTCCACCTTCCTTCAATACATGACCGATTTGGTATAGGTAGGTGATTCTCGGTCTCCCCCTGTACCTACATCCTTCCACTTTCGTATTGTATATCTTCTTAACCAGTCGCTCGTCCGGCATTCTTTCTACATGTCCGAACCATTGGAGCATTCTCTTTCGCATCTTTACACCAATACTCTCTTTCATACCTACTCGCTCTTAGGAAACAGATTAGATAACATTTAAAACTTTATAGTTGAATCAATTATAGTTTAACAATTTATAGTTCATATATTTGTTTCAGAACCATGGGGAAGAGAAGTAAATCAGGTCTACAGACTGGTACAGTTAAGAATAAAAAAAATAAACTGGAAGAAAAGGAAGCACCTGAACCTGAATTTACATGCGCACATTCAAATATTAAAAATAAGAAAAAGAAATCTAAAAATAAAAACAAAAGTTTAATGAAAGATAATAATGTTACTGAAGATGAAGTAGTGGTTGAAGAATCTGCCTGTCCAGCTGTAGAATTAAATATATCTGTGAATAAAAGAACAAAGGATGATAACCTAAATAATGATAAAGCAGTGAAAAATGAAAAAATAAAGTTTACTGATGATGAGCTTGTGGAAGTTGACAATAAAGCAAATGTACAAAAGAAAAAGAAGAAATCAGATTTGTCACAGGAAGACGACGTAAAAGATGAGGATATAGATAAGTTCTGTGACGAAATAGATGAAGAAGATAATTTGCTATATTTAAATTGGATAGAACAATTAGAAGATAAACTAAATAGTAATAAAAAGAAGCCAAAATAATTTATGTTTTTTGATGGAATACATATTTAAATAAGACGACAACCCGCGCTAGGAAATAATTTCAATGTTACGGTAATGAAATTAGTAAACAAACACGCCAAACACTCACAACTAACTATTTGCACAAATAATTTTCACGTGTCTTTGTGGAAATTGGACTTCAACATTTATTACTTTCGCCTACTTGTTCATTGGTACCTAAACTAGATGTGCTTGTACCTTATGCACTAGTATATACAACAGCTAGATATAATATGTCCGTAGCTAAAAACTATTAGTTAGTTCCTTCGATCAACTACACTTGAAGGTTAGTTCAATGTAGTCTTACACCCATATTCTAAGACGGTTCCTCAACCTTTCCTCGACTCAAACTCAACTGAGGATACCTCAAGGAATATCTCAAGGAATCCTCGAAATTGGTATTCTTAGTTGAAAACTCGAGGAACCTCGAATGAGGTCGAGTCGAGGTAATACGTCATTAATTACGTCATTGTATTGTAGATAGAACATTGTTTTGGGCAAAAATGCTTTGATTTTACATCTGTGGTCACTCAAAAGTTAACAGATGTTTGTCAATTGTCATTTGACATGTAAATGTTTAGATAGGACGATAGGTATTATACAAGGATCGCCACAAGGAGTAAAACTCAGGTAGGTACCTACATAGGTAAAAGTAATACTTACGTATATCGTATAACCAGAAAGTACCTACATAGCGTCGTCGCGTCAACATTGTTTTTTTGCTGGGTGTTTTTTTATAGCTAGTATAAATTGTGTAGATATCATTTATTTTGTAATGTCTAGAAGATATTCTTACTGAATATCTGTCGGTAAAGTTATGCCTACAGGAACTCATAATTAAATATAAAATAAATTCGACGGCTACTTTAGGTGCCGGTAATCCTACTGGAAAAAAAAATAGCTTACCTACGTCTTTGGAATTCTACGGTACCTATCGTAAAAGTTCGGTTTCAGCGTCTCGCAAGTAACATCTTATGAGATAATCATACTTAATAATACTAATTCAAAAACCGCTGGAAATACATTATAAACACTAGAAAACAATATTCACATATTTCTCGACTCCACTCAAGCGCACTCAAGGAGTTTGGTATTCTTAGTTGCAAAAAATCTCCTCCACTCGACGCCTATCCTCACTCGAGGTGAGGAAACAACTGTCAATCTCAAGGTACGTCGGGACCAACCTTAAGGAATACTCAAGGAAGTTTTTGTTCTATAAACAATTTACTTAAGTTTATTATTTCATGTGAATATTGTTTTCTAGTGTTTATAATGTATTTCCAGCGGTTTTTGAATTAGTATTATTAAGTATGATTATCTCATAAGATGTTACTTGCGAGATGCTGCAAACTCAACTTTTACGATACCGTAGAATTCCAAAGGCGTAGGTAAGCTATTTTTTTTCCAGCAGGATTACCGGCACCTAAAGTAGCCGTCGAATTTAATTTATATTTAATTATGAGTTCCTGTAGGCATAACTTTATCGACCGATATTCAGTAAGAATATCTTCCAGACATATTACAAAATAAATGATATCTAAACAATTTATACTAGCTATAAAAACACACCCAGCAAAAAAACAATGTTGACGCGACGACGCTATGTACCTAGGTACTTTCTGGTTATACGATATACGTAAGTATTACTTTTTGCTATGTAGGTACCTATCTGAGTTTTACTCCTTGTGGCGATCCTTGTATAATACCTATCGTCCTATCTAAACATTTACATGTCAAATGACAAACATCTGTTAACTTTTGAGTGACCACAGATGTAAAATCAAAGCATTTTTGCTCAATACAATGACGTAATTAATGACGTATTACCTCGACTCAACCTCATTCGAGGTTCCTCGAGTTTTCAACTAAGAATACCAATTTCGAGGATTCCTTGAGATATTCCTCGAGGTATCCTCAGTTGAGTTTGAGTCGAGGAAAGGTTGAGGAACCGTCTTAGAATATGGGTGTAAGAATACCAAACTCCTTGAGTGCGCTTGAGTGGAGTCGAGAAATTTTCGAGGAACCGTCTTAGAATAGGTTGTTACAATAAACAGCTCTGTGAAAATATTTACATAATAAAATATGTTCTGCGAGAAAGAATGCACAATAGATACTCAGGTAGTGGCAAGACAGTCGTCTTCTTAAACCTCTCATAGAGCGACTCGCAGTAGAGATGCCATTCATCTACATCAACTGCCCCTTTCAACCACTGCGTAGTATGGTTTTAAAAATTGCTCGAAAGTATATGGATTTATTAAAAACTAGCTGATACCCGTTTATTCGTCTGCTTTGCTTATTATATACAGAATATAATCATAGAATACGTAGTGCTTATAAAAATCTTGGTTTCTTAAAAAGCCTAATTATTTTTCCGAAATTAAAGTAGGCCAAATTACTCGTTATAACATCTGCTAGTAAATTTCTATCTAAATCCGGTGTTTACTTAGGAATAGACAAATTTTGTAAAAAGCTGTTATTTAGAAATTCCAAACAGACCCATCAATTTTAAACAGCTCGGTGGCATTACCAGCGGCTTGGACGTAAGCAAACCTGCTAGGGGTGCCGCTGACATGGCGCCGGCAAGCGCGGCTTTGTATCGATGTTCCCAGTTACCGTAGTAGTGAAGTGACTTCCTTCTGTCAAGAATGACAAGGCTTTGTATGATGTTAACCAATCTCTATCACTAATGATAGATTTTTAGACTCATCTCAAAAATTTGATAGTTAAGTTTTTTATTTCCTTTCAAGTTTCCGACGAGTCAACATTGAATGTAGATGCATTATTTTCAACCGACTTCCAAAAAGGAGGAGGTTCTCAATTCGGCTGTTTTTTTTTTTGTGTGTTTGTTACGCCATTATTCCACCAATTATGAATCGAATTCAATGATTCTTTTTTTGTTTGGTAAGTTCTATATTAGAGGTGGTCCCATTTAAATTTTATCAAAATCGGTGCAGCGGTTTTTTAAAAAACAACAAATATCTAAAAAATTTGCCTCTGGACATACATTGATGATATTATCAACCGACTCTCTGGCTCATTGGAGCAGTGCGTTTAATTGGCATAGCATCAAGCCTGTATGCCCTAAGGGGTAGGCAGAGGTGTATTACACACCCACGGTTCGCCAGCTATGTTTAAGTCCCACGTAATAGGGGACGAGCCTATTGCCGTACATTGCCTAGAATTTTTCTTTTTACGAAAAAGCTCAATAACGTTATGACCTTACTACGAGATCAGGCAGACGAGCATAATCCGACTCCACACGTTGGGCCCAACTTTGATAGCAACGTTGGGGCTTAATTCACTAGGCATCCACATTTTGGGAATCACATTTGAGGATATACAGGATACCTACACCAAAATTTAGGAAACCGTGAGTTAAAAGGTAAACAAACCGTATAAAGGGAAAATAAATAAGTGTGGAAGTAATACACTAAGTACCTTTTATTTTTTGTTTAGGCGGGAAAAAATGTACCTAACCGCACACCCCGTCGTTCGGGGCAACGAACAGGGTAGTGTGGGGCCCTCACCCACTAAAGAAACCCGCCGTGTGCCGTCTCTCCGCCTTTATTGGCGGGCCACTGGCACTATGTTACATTCCTTCGGTGGTAATACACTAAGTACCTACCTGATAACAGAATGATTCTAGTTTTTTTTTTTTTTTGCATTTGGCACTGTTTGTTTAGTGGATGAGGCGACAGGGAGTGCAGTTACGTATATTTTTACCCAACTTAAAAAAAAACTACAGTGGAATTCGTTTATCATGATATCACAGGGACATAACAAACACGTCATACTAAGCGGACGTCATACAAAGCATTTTGTAGAAAATAAACAATCTCCTATTTTTATTAGTATGTATTTATTTTAATAGAAACAAACAAAATCAATTACCCACCGAGACTCAAAACAAAAAAGCCATGCACGAGCCGAACGTCGTCGGGTATCACGTGACTCCCGAACACTGCCGAAGGTGTTAGGAATTATGCCGGTCACTATAACTGGACGGCGCAATTTATTAAAAATGGGTCATAAGCGACATGTCACTATACACACCTGAGATAGACACCGTAGTATCTTCATAGAAAAAAACCATAACGCTACCAATTTGACAGTTCGATACACTATAATATTATATTATTATATACGCCTTAGACGCGCTCGTCGCCTTGCCGTGTGGGGCCGGCTTTAGAATTGTCCCACCCCCTCTCCACCAATGGGAGTCGTAAGAGCCGGGGAATAATACCGGGGGAGTGGGCAGCAGCACTTCCTCGAGTATTAATAACATCCACTGCGATCGCCAACCCGCCTGTAAAGCGTGGCGATTACGGCAATATCCCCCAAAAAATGAGCACCCAACAAAAAACGGCCCTCAGTCACGGCAGCTCCGCTATTCCGTGGCCTAACGGTAGCGGGCCCGGTAACGGCGTAGCAGGGGGTGCGAAGAATCTCCGGTCGCGGATAGGCTACCATAAACAACGACCTCTGGCCCTGGTAACGCACAACGTTCGGACACTTTGGACCGACGAGAGAATCACCGAGCTGGAAGAGGAATTGAGCAAGATCCACTGGGACATTATAGGGTTGTCAGAAGTCCGAAGAGAGGGTGAGGGCACGACAATCCTCCAGTCCGGGAACTTGCTCTTCCACCGGGAGGGCGACCACCAGTCCCAAGGGGGTGTCGGGTTTATCGTTCGCAGGTCTCTCGTAGGCAACGTGGAGATGATTGAAAGTGTGACGAGTAGGGTAGCGTACCTTATACTCAGAATAACCAAACGGTATTCGTTGAAGGTCATACAGGTTTACGCACCGACATCGACACACTCCGATGACGAGGTGGAGGCCCTATATGAGGATATCTCCAAGGCCATCCACTTGTCTAAAACCTATTTCACGGTGGTTATGGGAGACTTTAACGCGAAACTAGGCAAAAGGACAGACGATGAGCTGAAGGTGGGGCACTATGGATTTGGGCAGAGGAACCACAGGGGCCAGATGTTAACTGATTTTCTGGAGAAGGAAGGCCTCTTCATGATGAATTCCTTCTTCAGGAAGCAGCCCCAGCGAAAATGGACCTGGATTAGCCCTGATGGTTCAGTGAAAAACGAGATTGACTTCATCCTGTCGGACAAACGACACATATTCAATGATGTCTCAGTGATCAGCAGGATTAAAACTGGGAGTGATCACCGACTAGTCAGGGGCATCTTGAATATTAGAATAAAAGTCGAGAGGTCGCGTTTGATGAAGTCTACGCTCCGACCAACACCTGCCCAATACCAGAACCCCGAGAGCTTTCAGCTCGAACTACAAAATCGCTTCCAATGTCTAGATGAGTGTGAATCAGCTAGCGATATGAACAGCAGGTTCGTGCAAACTGTCCACGCGGTCGGGTCGACTTACTTCAAGGCCCGTCGCGCCGAGCTTCTGAGAGCAGGCGGAAAGCCGGTCTTAAAAGCTCTTCAGAGGCTGTTCAATTCCGTCGTTCTCGGGGGCGACGTTCCAGAGTCGTGGACCAGAAGCGTGGTGGTGCTGTTCTTCAAGAAAGGTGACAGAACCCTCTTGAAGAACTATAGACCCATCTCGCTCTTGAGCCACGTCTATAAGTTGTTTTCGAGGGTCATTACAAATCGACTCACGCGCAGGCTTGACGACTTCCAGCCTCCCGAACAAGCCGGTTTCCGAAAAGGCTATAGTACCATAGACCACATTCACACGCTACGCCAGATTATACAGAAAACCGAAGAATACAATCGGCCTCTGTGTCTGGCGTTTGTGGACTATGAGAAAGCCTTCGATTCGATCGAAACTTGGGCGGTGCTGCAGTCCCTTCAGCGGTGCCGAATTGACAATCGGTACATTGAAGTGCTGAAGTGCTTGTATAGAAACGCCACCATGTCAGTCCGTATTCAGGACAAGAGTACGGGACCGATCCAACTGCAGAGAGGTGTTAGACAGGGAGACGTTATGTCCCCGAAACTCTTCACCGCTGCATTGCTGCATTGGAAGATGTCTTCAAGCTCTTGGACTGGACCGGATTCGGCATCAACATGAATGGCGAATACATCACTCACCTTCGATATGCCGACGACATCGTAGTCATGGCAGAATCTCTGGAGGACCTTGGCACCATGCTCAATGATCTCAGCAGGGTTTCCCGACTAGTGGGTCTCAAAATGAACATGGACAAGACGAAAGTCATGTCTAATGTCCATGTCATTTCAGCACCGGTCCTAGTCGGGAGTGCGCTTCTCGAAGTTGTCGACCATTATGTCTACCTGGGACAAACAGTCCAGTTAGGTAGGCACAACTTCGAGAAAGAGGTCAATCGACGAATCCAACTCGGCTGGGCAGCGTTCGGGAAGCTAAGGAAGATCTTCTCGTCCAATATTCCGCAGTGTCTGAAAACGAAGGTCTACGACCAGTGTGTGTTACCAGTGATGACATACGGAACAGAGACGTGGTCTATATTGTTATTTATTTATTCGGACAGTAATACATATTATAGTTTTCAAAGCCAAAGTTTTCGTTGTCGTTAGCACAAATCAGTTTATTATTTATTAATTTGACAGTCTTCACACTAAATTATTAAGTATTTAAGTACGGGAGGTAGCGCTGTATTTTTACCAGGAATTTTACATCGAATATATTTTTAAGTAGTTTTTAAGGCTCATCAAAATGATCGTCAGTAGACGCACCAGCTACAATAATATATCCGCTAAAGGTAATTTGTAAAGTTATATTTTTATAAACATTCTGACTTGATTCTCATGTTATGATGTGCTTGGTAATGTTAAATGAATTCCAATTTTTTAACACTACGTACTCCATATGGCGAAGTTGGCGAGGACATCTTGTTGTATCTATAGACTTAATACGTATAGGCATATATTAGATACGTGTCACGGCAATACTGAACAAGCAGCGAATGTGTAGACGTAACACGAGCGTTGGTGCAGATTCCTTTGATAAAACAATCAAATCACGCAAGACGACGTGAGTGCCAACTGCCAACCAAAGCGTAAAGTAACTGCCAACGCTTGACCCAGCGCAATTCTGTCCATACACAAGGGTTGGGACCTGCTTTGGGTCCACTATGAGTCTGCTTAAAACTGACTGTCTTTAGCACGAAGTATAGATACAAGGAGTCCGAACAGTAGGTATAGGCTTTTCCACAATAATAAACCCAGATCTTAGTTCTCTTTTCTGCCACTGGCTGCGTTAGAATTTAGGACGTACCGATGCTATTATTATTTATTACACGTAAACACGCGTTGGCTCGCGAATGTTAAATTTAATTAACTTAAGTATAAAATATTAATTAATTTATTTAAAATTAGTTGTATAAAAAGAAATGGAAAAAGAAAACTTCCCGCGTAAGGATTTAAACGAGTACTTCTTGAAAAGTGGCGCACTCTACCGGCAAAAGTTCTGTCCCCTAAATTGAGACCATTCGGTCAACATTACGTTCAGACTCCTTGTATCTATACTTTGTGGTCTTTAGTATCCTTTATCTAAGGTATAATTATACTAGTACTCTTTGACTGACTGTGCTCTCAATATCAACGTCAAAATCAAATGTTGGCAGCAGGGGGGTGCAACTGCCGTACAGAACACAGATCGATTTTAATCTAATATAGGACTTTGTGTTCATGTCATAAATGGATTCTATTAAATTTTACTTTGATTGGATGTAAAGATTGGTTGAGATTGGTAGAGTGAAAGATTCGTGTATTTTGGTAAACTATTACAAGGATTATTTGTTTGACTGTCATAATATATTGTTACTTGTTGTTTGATGGCTAATAAACTTGAGTTTTGAGAATTTACTCATCCTCTGCACAATTTATACCTAACAAAGATGGATGTGGAGCCTCCTGACCCTGGCGGCGGATCTTTTCAATCACGGTCGCGGTCAAGATCGCCTCCGTATGATCTCGCACAAGATATTCCCCGTTTCGTGTCACCACGACTCCGTCAACCTTTACCAAATACGACAGATTTTGATAATGTCATTAATTCCAGCTTGGCAAGTCGCAAGCGTAGTAATGAACTTAAAAATGCGACCTCATACCCTCCTACTAAGAAAAATATATCTAATCCATCCATCGCCACGCCGTCGATTCAGAATACGTACACTCACCCGGATTTTGAGTCAAGTAAGCGTATCTATTCTAATACGATGATGTAGCTCCGTTTGTGGTACATGTAAGTAGACCCGCTGACGACAATTCATCAGGTGTATCTTTACACCCTATGAAATTTGGTCACTTTTTACATCGAAATAATTTTAAAAATATAGTTTGCAGTGGCGTAAAACGTATTGGCAGAAATAGAATTGCTGTTGAGTTCGAATCCGACATAGATGCTAATGTGTTCCTTTCTCAACCTGCCCTTGCTGCTGCGAAATATGAAACGACGATTCCTTCCTACAATATAACACGAATGGGTATAGTAAGGGATGTACCTGTGGAGTGGTCTCTAGAAGATTTTGTAGCGTCCGTAGAGGTTCCTTCCGATTTTGGAAAAGTTATAAAAGCGCGTAGACTGAGCAGAAGAATTAATTCTGAGAGTACTGTTACCTGGACCCCTACTCAAACGGTGGTTTTAACATTTTTAGGACAAAAACTGCCTTCACATATTTATAGCTTTTATACCTCGATGCCTGTAGAGGCATACGTATTACCATCAATACAATGTTTTAAGTGTTGCCGATTTGGTCACGTGACCACGCAGTGTAGATCCAAACCACGTTGTTTTGTATGCTCCAAAGGCCACGAAGGAGACTCCTGTTCGGAACAAAACCCAACCTGCTTATTCTGTTCAGGTGATCATCTAGCTAAGGATACGAGATGCCCCGAACACCCGTCAAAAAACTATAAAGTTAGTAATGTCACAGGAAAATATATCATATTTTGAAGCCTCTGCGAGATTTCCACATGTTAGGAAAACCTTTGCAGATACCACAAAAACGTCTATAGCAACATTATCAAATAATTCCTACATTTCAAACTCAATGTCTCAGCCTTCTTCTAATGTTCCACAATCGCCCATAACATCTTACAAAAAAAACTGTTCTTATCCCTCGACGTCCCCTTTCTCCAGCATCTGGCCCAGGCTATGATACCCGTGCTCATCAGATGATAGTAGGGACTCCAGCTTCCTCTCTATCTAATGGCTGTGCAATTTCTGACTCTCCAAGCGATAATTTATGTGAGTTACTTCTTTCTACTCATAAATATACTTTCCAAGTTCAGTGATTCTGAATTTCCTTCTAGTACTCGTCAAAAACTTACTAAGCTTATTTCATTGATTAATAATGTTCCCAGTAATCCTACAATGGAACTGTAGAAGTATCACAAAAAAGCTGATCTCATATTTTTGATTAACAAATACAAGCCTGTTGTTCTTGCTATTCAGGAGACATGGCTACGACCTGGCTCCTACTTTAGAGTATATTTACTAATAACCCTCAGGTCACGGCCTCAACACATTTGATTCACCATTTACAAAACAGGAATTTAATATGGTTTTAGAAAACTTACATGATTCCTATCCGGGAATAGATAGAATTCCGTATTCTTTTGTAGTCAATAGTGGGCCTAATACTAAAGATATCATTTTTCAAATTCTTAACAATATATTTATTTCTGGGATTCTACCTGAAGAGTGGAAATCATATATAGTGATTCCCATTTTAAAACCTGGTAAAGCAGCTTCAGATCCTACAGCATACCGGCCAATAGCCTTATCTTGTACTCTGGCAAAAATATTAGAACACTTAATTAAAAATCATTTAGAGTGGTTTTTGGAAAGTAGAGGTACGCTGCCTAAAAGCCAATTTGGTTTTAGAAGAGCATTAAGTACAATGGATAGTCTGAGCATTCTCGTCACAGATATACGGATAGCTTTTTCTAAAAATAATTATCTGGTTGGAGTTTTCCTCCATATTGCTTCAGCCTATGACAATGTACTCCTGCCTATACTTAGGCAGAAAATGCTTCGACTAGGCATTCCAGGTAGAATAGTTAACTTCATCTCAAATTACTTTTCGACTAGGTCCATTATAATCAATATACAAAATTTATCATATCCTCCTAGAATTGTATCTAGAGGTTCAGTGCTTAGTCCTCTCTTGTATAATATTTACACATATGTTTCTGTAAATTGCTTTTGTGAGGTACTTCAATGTGCAGACGATCTAGCGTTATATGTAACTGCAGATAATATTTCTGTGGCAGCCAATCGTCTTAATTCTGCTATATCATATCTGCAAGATTGGTTACATAATCATGGATTATCAATATCAGTGCCAAAAAGTAATGTAGTTGTTTTTTCGCGGCGTAGGATAACACCAGATATTGAGATTTCTTTTGATGGTCAAATTTTTCCGGTTATTAATAAGGTAAAATTTTTAGGTATCGTTCTAGATTCTAAATTAACTGGTAGCCATCATATTAATCACATAATTACAAAGTGTGAGAAAAACATAAATATACTTCGAGCCTTGTCGGGAGCATGGTGGGGTTCTCATCCATTCTGTCAGAAGCTTATTTATAATGTCCTTATTCGAAGTCATTTAGATTACGGATCATTCCTTCTAGAGCCGTGCAATAAATCTGCATTAAATTCTTTAAATAAAATACAATCTAAATGTCTAGGTATTATAATTGGCGCAATGAAATCTACCACAATTAACGCTCTATAAGTGGAATGTGTAGAACCTCCCCTTAGGTTAAGAAGGCAATATCTGGCTGACTGATTTATTTTTAAGGCCCTTCAAGTTTCAACGCATCCTATTATTCCAAAATTACACCAACTATCTGAATTTATTTCTTCATGCGATTACTAGGCTCGTAAAGAATCCCCCTGCATATTTAAAAGCTTTGTTTCACTTCTTCGAATACCTTGTCCAGTTTTTCAATACAGATTGAATCCTCTCTTCGGAACTTCATATGAATCGCTTATTTACCAACCAAATATCGTTGATTTAGGTATGTCGAAAAACATGGTGGACGCAGAACAGTAGTTTAGATGGATTATTGAACAGAACTGGAGCGATTATTTAGCTATGTACACTGATGCGTCCAAAATCTCCAATGAAAGTTATGTCGGCGTTGCAGTTTGGATACCTAAATATAAATTCATTCTTAGTTTTAAGTGTCCCGTTGAATGTTCTGTATTTACCGGAGAATCTATAGCTATTCTTCAGGCTATTTTATATGCTGAATCACACAACATTCATAAAACAATTATTTTCACAGACTCCCTTAGTTCTTTGAGTTCCATTAGGTCTAATTCGTTTCGTTCAAAATCGCGAACACCAATTATTTTAAAAATAAAACAGGCTCTTTTTAGATGCCACTCCAAGGGAATCCTGATATATCTTGCTTGGGTTCCAGGACATAATGGCATTGATTGTAACGAAGTAGTAGATCATTACGCAAAACAAGCCACTCATACCGGTTGTTTATCAGAATTCACGGCATATTCACTAGACCTCATGTCATTAGCTAAAAATAATCTATATATCAGTTGGAATAGAACTTGGAAATAGTCTTCTTATGTAAGAGGTTTTTATGTAAAAGGAAAATATAAATCGATTCAAGAAGTAATTCCGACAAAACCATGGTTTTCAAAATATCATAAAATTACTAAACGAGCTACTTCAGTAATTTGTCGCTTACGCCTTGGACATTCATGTACTCCTGTTCATCTGGCCAAAATACGGGTTAGAGATTCATCATTGTGCGAATGTGGACTGGACGAAGGAACACCTGACCATATTTTTTTTAACTGCCCCAATAATTCTCATTCTCTTTATGATCTTCTTCCTTCATCTATTCCTCTTCCTTCTGACTTCAAATCTCTTTTACGTTATGTTGACTCTCCGTTTATACATACACTCAGCGATTTTATTATCAACAGTAACATTAAATTATGATCTTCTTTTCTACGTCTGTATTTTCAATTTATTCATGATCTTTCACAAAGCCAAAGTTTAAACAAAAAAAAATTATATTTATCAATTCATTAAAAATTAAAAAAAAAATAAAAAACCTGCCCCCTTAGAACGAAAAACGAAACGTTAGACGAATTTTCGTTTCGAGTCATTGTGGTTGATCAATAGTCCGGCGCGTGATTCTTGATTAGTCGAGATTTCGACGCGTGATTCAGTCCACCAAACACAATGAAGCGAAACGAAGGTTTGTCTAACGTTTCGTTTTTCATTCTAAGGGGGCTGAGTGGCGAAATCATCGGGACCGCCAGAATGAAGAATTGAATTGAATTGAACTGGCGTACATTGGCTCACCCTCTGTGCTACATAGCAGAGATGCGCAAACTAAATCACCAATGAGATCAGGGATTTATAAATATTTTTCTTCGAAAGATTTAAATCACTCTTTTAAATCTTTGGTTACGAATGACGTTATTCATTCAGTTGATCATAAGTGATGCAAATATCTTTTGATTCATGTAGTTATTCTCTCATTCCCTCAAGTCGCAACTAGTTTTGAGCTTTTTACTAAAACGACAGAGAGTCTTAAGTTTCTGTGTAACTATCGTCATTGTATTTCAAGAGTGCGTTTGTGCGTGCCTACATCTTATGTTATCTCTCTTCAATTCACAATATCCTTTATCTATTGTCTCATTCTAAATCTACGTCCATAATTCCATCTATTCAATCCTAACGTAGTGAGCTAGTGAGTTAAAGATGTATTTTCGAAACCAAAGATTTAAAGATTGATTACGCATTTTGAAAGGATTATACATCTTTTGTATCAATCACTCCTGAGTTACACATCTCTACTACATAGGGACGGAGCCATAGCGCTGTTGCCGTTCTGTATTCATAACACAGTATTGTTATTTCTGTCTATTGTTCGAAGTCTCAATAGGAGTAAAAAAGATAGCTTATATAACTTTGGCAGTGACGTAATGTATGTGAAATTCGTGTCACACGCTGACCCATAGGGTAAGTACGCTAACCGACAAGTAGCACACGTAAGTATATATCAGCTATTTTCACCTTAAATAACTACGAAACCCTATAACAATTCGATAGATATTGAAAGATTTAGATGTTATCAATATGATTACATTATTATACATTGATATAAAAGCACGTTTATTAGTTAAAGTTATTAAAATAATATCCATTGTTTTAGGCGCCCTTTGTAGTGATGTAGACAGATATAGATAGTCATTTACACTTTATCGATAGTTCAACTAACTGAACGGAACATTTGCTTTTTTATGGTTTTATAAAGTTTGATCTCTTTTATAGGTTTCCAAAATATCCTGAAGTTAGAAAAGCGTGGGTCAAGTCCATAAGAAAAGAAAACTAGGAGCCAAATATATATTCCTGCCTATGCTCTGAGCATTTTGAACAATCTTGATTTATTTCTGGTTTAAAAATAATGAAAGTAAAATCTGATGCAGTACCAAGTATATTTAAAGGATATCCCAAATATTATATCTATCAGAGTGCATGTTACACCATCCATCCATCCATCAGCCTTTTAAAAGTCCACTGCTGGACATAGACCTCCCCAAGAATGGGGGATAACGTAATCACCACGCAAGGCGGGCAAGTTCGCGATCGCAGTGGATATTGTTAACACTCGAAGGAGTGCTGCTGCCCACTCCCCCGGTATTCCCTCAGTCGGCTCTTACGACTCCCATGGGTGGAGAGGGGTGGGAAATTCTAAAGCCGCTTCACTGCATATCTGTCGTTCCTCTTCTTCTGAACTACTTCATAAGGTCCCAAAAATTTTGGATATAACTTACTGCTTTAGGTAAATTGCGTCTTTTTAATAGCTACTAGATCACCAACATTATATTGATTAGCTTCCCTTCGTTTTTTATTATAACTTTTCCTATTCTCTTTCTGTATCTTTTGGATAGACTCTTTTGCTTTTGGTCTTAGTTCTAATCTGTTTTCATTGTATTGTGCTATCTTCTCTTCCTCTATTAACTTCCAAATCTCATCATCTCTATTTCATATAGGTACTCCTATAAGCAATTCAAACGGCGTCATGCCAATGCTTCTTTGAAAAGTACCGTTTAAGGCACATTGTACGGCTGCAACGTGACGATACCATTTGGTAGGATCGGTAATACTGAGTTTACTTAGGATATCTATGATGATCTGGTGAATTCGTTCAACTTGTCCATTTCCGCGGGGTTGTCCAGTCGTAATAGTGTAGTGAGCAATATTCTCCTGCCTACAGTAATTCTGGAACTCATTCGAGGTGAACGCAGCATTTCTATCGGATATAATTCTTAGTGGTGAACTGAACACCTGTTGCTGTATTATCAGCTTACTCAAAGTCTCTTCAGTTGTTATAGTCTTTACGGGGTACATCCACGTAAATTTCGTAAATCCATCTAAGTGGGCCAAGGTGATCAATGTGGCAAGTTGACAGTGGCTTTTCTCCTTTATCTAACGGGTGTAAGTATTCTTCTTTTTTTTCCTCTTTTATGTGATATCAATATGCATTCTACACAGCTATCTAATACTTTCTTAATTTTTTTTTTCAGGTCTTCAATAAAATATTCCCGGTTAATTAATTCTTCAGTCTTATTTACGCAAAAATACCCTAATAATAATAATAATAGTGATTTAATATCTTTAGGTATTTTGAATTTAGATACGGCTGTGATTTTCTCTTGTGATGGTTGAATTTTCTTTTCTTCAATGATGTAACCTAAATATTCGATTTTCTTCTTTATAAAATGTCATTTTTTCCAGTTAAACTCTAATCCAAATTCTTCAGCTCTTTCTAACACTTTCTTTAGTTTTATCAGTCCTTCAGATTCATCTTTCAGTGGTAAAATAATGTCGTCAAGATAGGATAAAACTATGACTTTAGATATAAGATCTTGAAAAATATTATTAACAAATCTTTGAAATACTGAAGGTGCTGTGCATAGTCCAAAAAGAATCTTCAAAAATTCATACTGCCCTCGAGGGGTTACGAAGGAGGTGTACTTCTGACTATCTTCATGGACATTCACGTGCATAAATCCGTTTTTTAAATCGAGTGATGTAAATAATTTAGCTTCTTTCAATTGATCTAGTTCGTCTTCTATTAACGGTAACGGAAATCTTTCTTTTATTATCTTCTTATTCAATCTTCTGTAATCAATGCACAATCTATATTGACCATTTTTTTTCTTAGCTAGTACGATCGGACTTGCAAAATCTGATTTACTAGGTTGGATAATCTTCTGTTGTGTCCATTCTACTATCTGCTGGTCAACAATATTCTTTTGCAGGGGTGACAGTCGACGAGGACTTTGGTAAATTGGACTTTCATCGGTAAGTATGATTTTTAGTTCAACGTTACTTTTTATCTTAGCTTCTGTAGGTTTGTACTCTTTAATCATATTCTTTATATTTCCAGGAAACAATGTCTCTCCTATATCAAGATCATCGTGTGGATTCTTCTCTTCTGTGAGCAACGCAAGATGGGTCAGTTTCACAACGGTTATACCATCTGATGTAAAATTGACACTGAGATCGTGTAAAATTGGATTACCTAGAATTAAGTTGACAGGTATGGCTTCATCTTTCACAACATGGAAAACGGTATCAACAACACAATCATCAATCTGCAATTTGGCATTAAAACTTCCCTCTGTATTTATCTCCTTTTCTCCAATACCAGTCAAACATATTTTAGGATTTTTCTCGTATTTGGGTTTTTCTTCTTGAAATTCTGTTAATTTACTAGTCTTTATTAGATTCACGTCACTTCCGGTATTTATCAATGCTATCATATCAACTCTATTAATCTTAATTTTTTTATAAGGAATCTTCCTTTCTTCTTTTTGAGTGTGGATGTTTAGAGATTTCTTAGATTGGGTTGAACATTCTGTTCCCTTGTGGCCATATTCATTACACCGAAAACATGTGATGCCTTTTGTACAAGCCGGTGTCATATGATCAGTATCGCCACAATTATAACATCTCTTTCTTACAGGTTTACGTCCAGTACTAGAGGAATTTGAAGTCGTAGGATTGTTTTTCCGAATACTATTTTTACTGTCAATTCTTTTTCTTAACTGGCTATATGATTCTAGCTTGGCACGAAACTCTTTCATATCTCTGGAACCATACAATATAGCTTTATTTGTTTCAGAATCACGAATGCCGTCAATCACATACTCCATGAGAGCTTCATCTTCTACAGAGGCATGTAAGGCCAACTCTTTCATATGCAAGAAGTATTGTTGAAATGTCTCATAATTTTTTATTTTACGCGAGGCTAACTGCTTGTGGACTATGGCACTATTAAATTTTGGGCCCAATTCATCTTTAAGGCTCTTCTTTAGAGTTTCCCAATCTGTTACACTGCCTAATGACCGTAGAAATAACTTAGCTGTTCCACCAAGCAATCTTTTTCCATAAATAAGTCTTTCAATCTTTGACCACTCTATAATACTGGCAGTATCTTCAAACTCTTAAATCCACATGGAAATCGGATATGTGTAATCGCCGGTAAAAGTTATCATAGATTTTTAAATCACTAAAGGATATCATCGGGCCGGGTTTGGTCATCTCTTCGTCTTCTTTATCTTTTTTAGGAGGCATCATACGTCTTTATTATGCTAGTACTCAATATTTCTTCTTTAAAAAGTCGTCTTAATTCTTAATTCATTAAAATATTGATTAAAGCCTCTTCAAATCTTCATATCAAAAAATAAATCTTAAAGAAATTCATCGACCTCGTGTTTTAATACAAAAATATCATGACGTCACTTTCTACGTCCCGTAGCATTCGGTTTGTGCTAGAACGTCCCGCAGCATTCGTTGTTTACTGCAACCGGCGACTCGAGCGCGCTTATAATGTAACTTTGATTTACCTTCGGATTCTTGGTGATATTTTCGTAGACAATCCACGTCGTAATTCACTTCCAAAACAATGTATTCACATCCCGGACGAGCCCCCATAAGTTGTGGGGTGTAATAGTAAAATGTCTTGAAAGTTTCGAATATTTCTTTTATTTTTTACACAGCACAAATTACAGCGTAGTCTTCGTGCGTCTTCAACGCGCGTTTTGCGTAATAGGCAATACAGTGAAACGATACACACTTGCATTGTAAGTAATTAGAAAAAAGAGTGGGGCGCGTCTTCTCTATATAGTTACTTAACTATGGTTGGCAGCTATGGTTGGCAGACTTGACAGTATGATTGATTGGTAGTTGTTTTTTTTTCTTTTTCTTCTTATCTTATCTTCTTCTTGTTTTATGTCTGTTGCAGGAGTATGTATGTCCACAACTTTGCCAATGTCACGTGGATTTAGTTTCAATATTTCTTTTGGTAAGCGGTGTCGTAAACAAGACGGCAATTCTGCCAATGATACACATCACTAAAACCATGGTCCAATAATACAGGCCTGCTCAAATCGTTGACAGAATGCCGCAACTACGTCATAATGACGTCACATTTTCCTTGCCGTTTTTTAAATAAAACTATTTAGGGTAAATTATAACAGACGACAGCATTTAAAAAAAATAATACCAATCATTTACTTATCAAATATGCTCTGATACTAAATGTTTAATTGCTTACAGTAATTATAATTTCAGAATTTCTAGTCTAAATTGGTTTATTTTTATAAAAAGGAATCTTAATTAATAATATGAGCAGAATCGTAGTTATTAGTCTGGCAGCATAGCGTGGTTGTTGTATATGACAGATACATGACAACTATCGCTTTTAGCCGTTTCTCTTTCAAACCAACGAGAAAACTAGCTCGTACTCTTTCTGTTAACATTGAATCTCAAAGTTTTTCCAACCATGGTGATATGTTACATGAAAAATAACTAATAAGTGAAACAATTGTAGGTACTCCTACTATTGTTTCGTATGGTGAATGAGAGCGCTGAGGCCCTCCTTATCCTCTCCTTGCTATCCTTCCTTTTCACTGCCTATCACTTTCCTTAGAGCAGGAATCGCGCGAGTGATGCCTCTGGTGTTGCTAGCGTCTATAGGTTACGGTAACCGCTTACCATAAAGTGGTGGGTATTTAAAAAAAAAAACTGGTAAGTATAGAGAATAGAACGTTTAAATAGAAAATTTGAAAACAGGCTAGAGGCTTATTTATAAAGTGCCTTTTCAGAGAGGTATTATTATATCCAATAAGCTCATGGCGATAAATTGGAGTATATTTAAATATTTTTTTATAATTTTGTACGCCAAATAAAAATTACACCATTTTTCTAATCCAAGTCACGTTTATAACTCGCGACTCATCTTCAAATGTTTATATCCTTACTATAATATAAATGCGAAAGTGACTTTATTTGTTAGTTTTTCTGTTACGCTTTCACGGTGTAACTACTGAACCCCAGAGTACTAGAGCTCAGAAAAGGACACAGGCTACATTTCATCCCGGAAAAATGAATGATTTCTTCGGGTTAGCTATTTTTACATAAAGCTAATTAAAGTGCAGTAGTGCGACATATTTATATTTTGAAACCACCCGGACGGAGTTGTGGGTAGAGTCTATTTTGATATATTTTAGCTTTTATGGACAGTACTTAATACTTTTTTATTTCAGACTTCTAACCTTTTTTTGAGGTTTGTGGGTAAATTGTGGGGAAAAAAAATTTGAGAGCCAATCATTGATATTAAATCCTAGATACACAGTTAAGTAGTTATAGTTATGATATAAATTCCATTCTTTCCAAAATTCAACCTTACACGTGTGGTTTAAAGTTGTATTTACAAAGCATTATGCAAAAAGCAATAAAATTTATCGACCGAAATTTCCGGGCATGAACAAGGACGGAGTGGACACGAGTATTTTTTTATAATTTTCATGTATGAACATTTACTTAGTTTATTACTAACTTAACTAACTTATCATCACGCCATTTCCCTTGCGGGGTAGGCAGAGAGGACAGAGTGCCAAGAGGCTATTCTTGCATACATCTCTCGCTTCCTTATTAAAAAATTAGTTTATTAAATTTGTTTAATTTATAAATGTGTTCCAAACTCATATTTATACTTTGATCGTATTAATATGCTTTTAGGTAGAATATTTATTTATATATAAATAAAATAAAACTCGTAAATATAAATTTTAGTTTTTATTCCCAATCCTAATTCTAATATTATTAGTAGTACCCAGATCTATTCTATTCTTATGTATTATGACGGATTAATGGCGTCATAATAAACATTGACAATATAGTAAGTAAATCAATTTTCTTGAAATAAATGAAGCTTATTGTAGAGTTGTCTTTTTGAATTAGATTTCGGCTTCTTTGTTGTTTTTTTTGCGATATAATGTAAACTAACATCTATAATTTTTTCTGTAATAGCTTTGATAAGACTTATTTTATGATTAAAAAGAGCAGGTTGTTGAAGGGAATGAATAACAATACCAGAAAATATATTTAAATTGAATGTACATTTTAAAGCTAAGGAACACAAATAGGCCTTGGTTGTGTTTTTTGACCACATATTTGCTGTTCTCGTTTTATTATCTCCTCGGTTTTATTACATACAGTATATTCATATTCACTAGTGTAACATAGACCACCAAAAACTTTTAAATATATTAGTATGTGAAACCATAATTTATACATAATACAACATTTCAACATTTATTATTTAATCAGAAAAGCCGTAAATACAACAATTTAAATGATCATCTTATAAAATACTAGTCGAGTACTTCGAATTCGCTCGCCGTTTAATTAAAAAAAAAGAATACATATTTATAAATAATTTGGAGCAAGTTTTATCATCTGATTTTTTTTCCTAGGGACCCACCCCAGGAAAACTAAAATAAAAATCATCATATAAATGACAATGTTATTAATATTATTTTTTTTTTAATACTGAAAACTATATATTAATAAAATAAAGAAATTATAACATTATTTTATATACAATATGATACGATAGAAAATTATAGACATTGTTATTACTAAGTCTGTCAACATAGAACACATAAAGAAGTTATTCAAATCAAATTACATTGCATTCTATAAAAAGGAATATATTGCACCAAGGAGTTTCATATCTTCTAATACTGTCCCTTACTCGAGCCAATAGCACAAAAAATAAATCAAGTTAATTAATACAAATAATGGCGAGAGTACAACAACAAATAAAAGTAAACTAAATTAAATTTAAACTCTTAACAAATGCAGTGTGCTTGACCTTTGTCACAGATTTTGTTAAAAGGTCAGCTTCCAATTCTGCAGAAAGTTTATAACTTAGTGCAATTAAATTCTTATTAATACATTCATTTATAAAATGATGTTGCACATCTATGTGTTTGGTTCAACGGTAGCATTGATTTTCTGCCATCTTAAGTGTGCTCTTATTGTCATTAAAAATTGTTATGGTTCCATGTGGTAGGTTGAACCCATTCACCACCGAAGGAATGTAACATAGTTCCAGTGGTCCGCCAAGAAAGGTGGAGAGACGGCACACGGCGGGTTTATTTAGTGGGTGAGGGCCCCACACTACCCTGTTTGTTGCCCCGAACAACGGGGTGTGCGGTTAGGTAAATTTTTTCCCGCCTAAACAAATGGTTGAACCCATTCAGTTCATTTACAAAATTAATAAATAATTTCGCCTCTTTTACAGAATTACCAAGAGCGTAATACTCAGCCTCTGTACTAGAACAAGCTACATTATTTTGTTTATGACTATGCCTGTTTATCACATTATAACCGAACCTACTCACGAAACCTGAATAAGATTTCCGATCGATAGTATACCCACCCAATCTGCGTCGGATGAAATTTCAGACCGTAGTCAGTTGTACCTGATAAGTACCGCAGAATACGTTTTGCAGCAAACCAATGTACTTCATTAAAACAAGTGTTATATTGGTTAAACTTCCAATGAGTTCTTGATATGGAAATCTCGAGTCAGTAACATCAGCCTTTGGTGGACTAAAGTTGACTTCCATAGGAGTTGCAGCATTATGACAGTCTTCCATTCCAAATTTGGTCAAAATATTTTTGATATAATTAGACTGACTTAATTTCATAGTACCTTTCTCTCGATTTCTTTCAATTTCCATTCCTAGCGCTTGTGTTACTGGTCCAAGTAGCTTTATACTAAAGTTTTTATCTAGTAACTCAAAGCGTTTTCTTTTGTTCATTACTTGAACTGAGTACAAAGAAATCATCTACATATAAAGCAATAATTACTTTATCTTTGAAAAATATACATTTATCAGTTTTGAGTTATTTAAATCCATTATAAATCAAAAGTTTTTTAACTTTTTCATTTCAGGCTCTACTAGCTTGTTTGAGTCGTATAAACTCTTTTTGAGTAAACATACTTTGTTCTGTCTCTCAATTTCAAAACCAGTTGGTTGTTTCATATAAATATGTTCATAAGTCTCCATTAAGGAATGCTGTGTTGATGTCGACATGCTCTATGTCCATATCATTCTCAACTCCAATAGCAAATAATAACCTTAGTGTGCTATATCTCACAACCGGTGCAAATGTGACTTCATAATCGATGCCATACCGTTGTATATAACCCTTAGCAACGAGACGCGCTTTAAACTTTTCAAAATTTCCATTTAGATTAATTTTTTCTTTGAAAACCCATTTACATTTAATTATATTTTTATGTTTTGGTCTATCAACAAGTTCCCAAACACCAAGCGATATCATCGAATTATATTCCTCTTGCATCGCTTCCAACCAATGTTTAGAATTCTCACATTGAATTGCTTGCTTGTATGTTGAAGGCTCATTGTGACCCATTAATGATAAGTCTGTTAAATAATTAACATCATAATCTTTGAGAGATTAGGAGGACGACGTTCACGTATCGGTCTAGAGTATTCAACTACTTCATAATCTGAATTATTTCTAATACTCTGATTCTCCTGTGAATCTTGTTGAATATTATTCAACGATGTTCCTTCCTGTAAATTTGATATATTTATACCTATATTATTTGAATCATTTGCATCTAAAGTGCTATTTAAAATATCAGCGTTGGTAGATGAAATGTCTGGTGTTGCATATTCACCATTATCATAAAACATATTAGGTTCATGTATGGAAACTTCTAAAATATAATTTATATTTTTAGAATTATCCATGTCTTTTGTCTTATAGGTAATACCTTTGACAGATTCTATAAATTCAACTGAACGTGTTTGATAAAGTTTAAGCTATCATTAGGATCACCAAGTCTGTAACCTTTGGTATGATCACAATATCCCAGCATAATGTAGAGTTTTGATTTTGGATCAAGTTGCTTACAATGTTGTTTTGGAGTAAGTGCATAAGCAGTGCAACCAAATACTCTAAGATGACTGAGATCACTTTAGATCCGGTCCACAATTCTTCAGGAGCAGCATTCTTTAAGGCTGCTGTTGGGCTACGATTTTTTAAATAACAAGCAGTATTGACTGCTTCGGCCCAATATTCTTTATCCAAATTCGCATCTTGTAACATAGCTCTTGCTTTTTCCATCAAAGTCCTATTTAAACGTTCTGCTATACCATTTTGCTGAGGTGTATAAGGTACAGTAGTTTCGTGAATAATACCGCATTGTTTAAGGTAATTCGTAAAAATTTTATTATTATATTCCGTACCGTTATCGCTTCTAATCCGTTTTATTTTTAGATTAGTCTGATTTTCAACCTCATTTTTAAAACAAATAAATATATCCAAAATAGTAGATTTAAACTTCCGTTTCAAAAAGTAAATGTATGATTTGCCTGTAAAATTATCAGTAAATGTTATAAAATAACGACAGGCACTAATACTGTTGACTGACATTGGTCCGCAAATATTGGTGTGAATTAAATTTAGTTTAGTCACGCTTCTATGTGCCTGACCGCGAGGAAACATTTTATTCTTTTGTTTACCCTCTATACAATGTATACATGGAGATAAATCACTATTAGTGAATTTAATTCCATTCGCTAAACAATCGCGAAGCTTTAACATACCTGGCAAACTTAAATGTCCAAGACGACGATGCCATAATTTCACTGATTTAATATTAGTATGAAACGCATTACCTGTGGCTGTAAAATGAGTATTACGCAGGTGGTTTCTAAATTAAAAGATTCCCTTAAATTATCTATTTTGTAAATACCATCCACATTTGTTGCCGTCACTCGAACCAGTCACATTGACTTTATCATTCCTGTAAACAGAACATTTATCAGTATCAAATACTAAAATATAACCTTTAGCTGCAATTTTGCTTACAGACAAGAGGTTGGCTGCTAATGTTGGTACATACAAAGCATCATTGATAACTTTATTACCATTACTTGATAATGACAAAAAGATGTTGCCTATGCCTTCACTAAATATTTTATGATTATTGGCAGTAGTAATTTCAGATTTAAAATCCGAAGAAAAATTTCTTATCCTTCTTATCTTTCCAACGATCTTTAGATGAATGTATTACTCCAGATGCGATTTCCCATAATCCATTGTCAATCAATAATAATTTCATTTGAAATTTCCAATTAGCGTAATTTGAAACTCCCGCTAGTTTTTCTATCATAATGTTAGATGTACTTACAACCATTGGTGTAGATAATCCATTAGATGAATCCATGATTCGTTGTTTTCAGATAATTATTCTATTCCATAAAAGTTATACTTATATAATTCGCTAGAAATAAAATTCTATAGGGACCATAACCTGTTAGAAATATTACTAATCGTGAACTTTATCTAGTAGAAATAAAATGGAGAATAATACTGAAAACTATATTATATTAATAAAATAAAGAAATTATAACATTATTTTATATACAATATGATACGATAGAAAATTATAGACATTGTTATTACTAAGTCTGTCAATGACATAGAACACATAAAGAAATTATTCAAATCAAATTACATTGCATTCTATAAAAAGAATATATTGCACTAAGGAGTTTCATATCTTCTAACAAATGCGACTCTAAAGAAACAAAATATGTATGAAATAAAAACACTGACTATTAATACTTACCGAAAATAAGAAACGCCATATTTTTTTGTACTTTTAATGCACTATTTCGGCATTTATTCATGGAACAATTAGACATTTTGACACGCTTCGTCTATTTAGATATTTTTATATATATTTTTAGCATTTGACATGCTTAATATATATAAAAATATCTAAATATTATAGGGTTTGCGTCATTATTAGGTAAAATCTTAATTGTAAAATTAAGTTTACCTGGTCGGTATAATGTATGGAAATACTTCCGACAGATGGTGCAGGCGTCACCCAAAGACGTTAAGTATGAATGTGTTATCGAGATTAGCAGTCAGGAGCAAGGGTCACGATTGCTGAATTGGCAAAGCATCTGGACGGTATCCAGGAGATGCAGGTTCGAATCCTGCTCGTGACTGTTATTTTCGATTTCACATTTTTCACTTTGTGTTTAACGCTTCGTCTACTCGCGCGTCGAAATAATACTATACGAAACGCAGGAAAGCGTAATCTGCGCTCATTGATAGTGGACACTTTTCGTGCCTGATTGTGTATCTTCTCTTTTTAATATATCAATGGAGCAGAGATGTGTAACTCAGGAGTGATTGATACAAAAGATGTATAATCCTTTCAAAATGCGTAATCAATCTTTAAATCTTTGGTTTCGAAAATACATCTTTAACTCACTAGCTCACTACGTTAGGATTGAATAGATGGAATTATGGACGTAGATTTAGAATGAGACAATAGATAAAGGATATTGTGAATTGAAAAGAGATAACATAAGATGTAGGCACGCACAAACGCACTCTTGAAATACAATGACGATAGTTACACAGAAACTTAGACTCTCTGTCGTTTTAGTAAAAAGCTCAAAAGTAGTTGCGACTTGAGGGAATGAGAGAATAACTACATGAATCAATAGATATTTGCATCACTTATGATCAACTGAATGAATAACGTCATTCGTAACCAAAGATTTAAAAGAGTGATTTATATCTTTCGAAGAAAAATATTTATAAATCCCTGATCTCATTAGTGATTTAGTTTGCGCATCTCTGCAATGGAGCCAATGCAGCCTTGTTGATGACGTATGCACGGCAAAATATTGTATGTCACTTCGTGATTTGAGCAGGCTTGTATTATTGGGCCATGTATAAAACAAACTGTCAAAATTGTCATTTGTTAGTGTCATGTCACGTCAAAATTCGTATGACTATGTAATGTATAATTCTTCCTTCTGTTTCTCCTGACATTAATGTTGTCGCTGTAAATATTTTTAACATCTCATTTATATCATTATACATCCCTCACCCTCATTCATCCTTAATTTCAGACATTTTGTACATAATATCATCTGTTCCTCCTCCTGTTATTTTGATGGGTGATTTTAACGCTCATCACACCTCATGGGGTTCTAGCCATGACGATTCTTTTGCACGTCTGTTACTAGAAATTTTTGATGAAGCTGATTTATGTATTATTAATAACGGGTCTCCTACTCGGAGGGTATTTCCATCTCAAAACCCTCAAAGTGTAGTGGATCTTACCGCATGTAGCCCTTCTCTTGCTTCCACTCTGTCTTGGAACGTCTTGGATCACACTTATGGTAGTGACCACTTTCCTATCCTTATCAACATCTGTAATAGATCTACTCCAATTTTTGATTTTAATCCTTCTTTTAAATACCGTTTAAAAAATGCAGACTGGTCATCTTATGCATCTTCACTTGACAGTAAAGTAGTATCCCTTCCTCCAGTATCTTCCAGTAATATTGTTGATATTTATTCTAAATTTGTTTATTCAATTACTTCAAGTGCTGATCAGACTTTTCAGTCGAAAAAAAAATCTAAATTCAAAATTTCCCCTCCATGGTGGGATCCTGAATGTTCGCAAGTTGTTAAGAATAGGAAAGCAGCTGAAAGACGTTACAATTTGAATATGACAACAGAAAATTTTTTGGAATATAAAAAAATTGCTGCACAAACTTCTAGACTTCTAAAAAAGAAAAAGAAACAAGGTTGGATACATTTTTGTGAACAATTGTCTCCGAAAACTCCATCATCTTTAGTATGGGATCATATTAAAAAATTTAGAGGATCCTTTAAAAATAACAATATCTCTTCCAATGATCCCTCCGTATGGCTCGAGGCATTTGCAGATAAGTTGGCGCCTCCTTTTGTTCCAAATTTAAATGTATTTCCCTCTTTTCCATGTTCCCTTCCCTCTTTTAATTATTTTGAATCACCTTTTTCTTTTTCCGAGCTCAGTCTCGCTTTAGAGGGTTTAATAGACTCCTCACCCGGGATGGATGGAATTCCCTATTCTTTTTTAAAAAATGCTTCCCCAAATACAAAGAAATATTATCTAGACCTCATTAACATCTGTTTTGAAAATGGTATAATTCCTCGGGACATGAAAAATCAAATTGTTATCCCCCTGCTCAAACCTGGATGCAATGCATCAGATTTTAATAGTTACAGACCCATAGCCCTTTCTTCTGTATTATCCAAAATCTCTGAACATATGGTCAAGCATCGTTTAGAATGGTTGGTAGAAAACAAAAAATTATTAGCAAAATCACAATTTGGATTTAGGAAAGGTATGAGTACAGTAGATAGTCTTAGTATACTATCTACTGATATTCATATATCATTTTTAAAAAAACAGTATTTAGTTGGAGTTTTTATTGACATTGCATCAGCATATGATAATGTATTATTGCCTGTGCTTAAAAATAAACTCCTACATTTGGATATTCCCACAAAGTTGACACGTTTTATATGTAATCTTTTTATGGAAAGATCCATTTCAATCAAACATCAAAATTCTTTCCTTCCACCTAGATATGTTTGGAAAGGTTTACCGCAAGGTTCTGTATTAAGTCCTTTATTATATAGTATTTACACCAGTGATTTAGAGTCTACAGTACTATCTTTTTGTCAAATTTTGCAATATGCGGACGATATAGCTCTTTATACTTCAGTTAAATCTATAGAAGAAGCAGAAATCCAATTAAACTCTGCTCTAAGGTACTTATCTGACTGGCTCCTAGAGCATGGTCTCTCTATATCAGCTTCTAAAAGTAAAGTAGTGATATTTACTAAAAAACGGATTATTCCTAATATCACAGTTAGAGTTAATGAGAATGTGATACCTCAAGAGACCAAAGTAAAATTTTTAGGATTATGGCTTGATTCAAAATTATCTGGTATTTCTCATTTTGATTATGTTATACAGAAATGTGAAAAGAACATTAATATCCTCCGTTCTCTTTCTGGGGTATGGTGGGGTGCTCATCCTTTTACTCAGAAATTATTATATAATGCCATAATCCGTAGCCATATGGATTATGCCTCTTTTATCTTAGACCCTTGTAATAAATCCGTTCTTAAGAGACTTGACAAAATTCAAGCTAAATGTTTACGTATAATATTAGGGGCTATGAAGTCTTCACCTATTAATGCGATGCAAGTAGAGTGTGTTGAACCTCCTCTTTCACTACGTAGGCAATACCTTGCCAACAGATTTTTTTTTAAATTAACTCAATGGTCTGATCATCCCCTTATCCCTAAATTGAGACAGTTGTCTGAACTTTATAACTCTCATAACACACAATCATCTCACCTTTTCCCTTGTATTCTCCGCAGTTATTGTTTATCTAACAATCTTGCCAATCCAGTTTATCAAAATCCCAGTCTACCATTATATTCTCTTGATTATGATACATTGATTTTCCAGCCCAACATTATTTTGAATTTTGGCATTGATAAAGATACAATTGAGGCCAATAAGGTTTTCCAACAAAAAATTCAAAGTGAATTTGAGAACTGGTACACTTTGTACACTGATGCATCTAAATCTTCAGATAATGCAGTAGGTGTAGCAGTTTGGATACCTTTCACAAGAATCATGCTAAAGTACAAATGTCCATCTGCTTCATCAGTATTTACTGGAGAGTCAATAGCAATTTTAGAAGCAATTAAATTTGTGAAATCACATAATTTAAATAATTCATTAATATTTTCAGATTCTAAAAGTTGTCTACAAACAATATTATCTAATCCTTTCAGGTCTAAATCAAAATTTCCAATTATTTTTCAAATAAAAGATGAATTGTTCCAATGTCATAAACTTGGTATTAATATTATTTTGGCTTGGATTCCTGGTCATATGGGTATCCTAGGTAATGAGTCAGCTGATTGGTGTGCCAAGTCTGCAGCAGTTGTAGGTTCCCTTGATCATTTTCATGTATATTCATATGACATCTGTGCCTCCCTGAAATCAGTCCTATTTCAGGATTGGACTGAACAATGGCATATTTCTAAAAACGTTAAAGGGAAATTTTATGGTGATATTCAACCTGAGATTCCCCACAAACCTTGGTTTTCTAAATTCAAAAAGGCTGATAAGGCTACCACCTCTACCATCTGTCGGTTACGTTTAAACCATTCTTGCACTCCGGTATTCCTTGCTAAACTTAGGATTAGAGATAATTCCATTTGCGAATGTGGTCTGGCTCAAGGAAATATAAACCATATATTCTTTTGTTGCCCTAAATTAAACTGTTCTTTATATAATATTTTACCAACTGAAATCTCTCGTCCTACATCTTTTAAACTTCTTTTGTCTCTTGCATTTACTCCATTTATTAAAACACTTTGTAAATTCATAAAAGTTAATAAGATTAAATTGTAAATGTATGTACATATTATAGAGGTAAAGGGTATTTAGTTATAAAAAAAAAATAGTTTTGGTTTTGTTTATATTGTATTCCTATAAGTAGTTTTATGTCATGTAGTTAGAGTTGTATTTTTTGTTTCAGTGTATATCTCATGGTAATCCGTCGTGTTGGACTCATTTTTCACCGTTTATTTCTCTTTCACCGAACAAATTTCCTTCGTTTGACGGTCTACCTTAAATTAATACTCGATATTGGCGAAATTGTGCTCACACTGCCACAACAAGAGCCATTAAACAAGAAGATAAGATAAGTAATGTATAACTGTAACTAAACTAACACAATTTACTGAATTTACATTTAATTTACACAATCTTCTAGTTTATAGCGCTACATACGCGTTTTCTACGTTGATTTAATTACTGTAGTGCGTAGTTTTTAGAGAAATTGTGACGGTACTGTTGAGAAAAACTTTTTCTATTTACAGTTTTAACCCGCATCACAGATATGCTTAACCCGCATCACAGATATGCAATAGTATTGAGTACGTGATAATCAAATGAGAAATTTGAGTTATTTCTCAATTTCACGATATTACTTTCCTATATCACTTACCTCCCAAGAAACTAACGGAATAGTGTTCCAAGTGCAAAGAGTAGACTTAGTAACTTGATATTTTTTACAAGCATTACTTGTGATGTGATGTTTATATAGACATTTTTAATCTATATTGACAATAGTATAACAACTGAAGAAATGGAAATTACACCTTGCGAGGGGAACCTATTGGAGCAGCCAACGGAGAAAATGATACCAGCTCGAAATCCTCTTATGAAAGTGAGGACTTACGTGCTCGCACTACGTCCCTGGTCACTAAGTGCGAGTTTATTACCAACTCTCCTGGGTGCTGCGCTTGCATACCGACTTCCAGGAGACAGTGGCTTTAATTGGTGTACCTTGTTCCTTACGCTTTGTACCGTTATCCCAGTTCATGGGGCTGGCAATGTAGTCAACACATACTTCGATTTTGTTAAAGGAATAGATAACAGAAAGTCTGATGATAGAACTCTCGTTGATCACATTTTGAGCATTGATGAAGTAGTCTCGCTTGGTGCTATATTATATTTAGCTGGATGTGCATCATTTGTACCTTTAGTAGTTTTATCGCCAGCTCGCATGGAGCATTTAGCTTTAGTATATTTTGGTGGGTTATCCTCATCATTTTTGTATACTGGAGGTATAGGATTGAAGTATATAGCCCTGGGTGACATTTTAGTATTAGTTATATTTGGACCTGTATCCGTGGTATTTGCATTCTTGTCTCAGACTGGCAGAGTTGACTGGCCTATAATATACTATGCAATACCTCTTGCATTAAATACTGAGGCTATATTACATAGCAACAATACTAGAGATCTTGAAGCAGATAGCAAGGCAGAAATTGTTACTTTAGCAATCCTAATTGGAAGGACTGCTTCTTATTTATTGTATGCATTTTTATTATTTACACCATACATTGTATTTGTAGTGGCATCAGTGCGTTGTTCACTGTGGTTTCTGCTTCCCATGTTGACATTACCGAGAGCATTTGAGATAGAAAGGAGGTTCCGAAGCCCTGAATCTATGAGATATGTCCCTCGACAAACTGCCAGGTTGAATTTTTATTTTGGTATGTTGTATATGATTTCTTGTCTGTTTGCATCTCGTTTACCATTCCTACTTAGATGAAATCATTAAATATGTATTGAAAGGAACAAATTTCATATTCTTCCTTGATCTTTATGGGAAAATAAAAATGAACAAGGATACGTCTCATTAAATATTATTTGACTAATATATTGAAGATCAGCAGAGGAACTACCAAAAGTGACTTCAATAAGATTTTTTCCTTAATTTATTAGAAGTAACTTGCATTTTTGTTTAAGTTTTTTCTCATATCTACATTATAATTTGTCATTCTGAATGGCAAAAAAATTTATTTATAGTTTTCCTGTTTATCATATTCTACTAAATTAATATGGTGGCCTGTACAAACAAAATATTTGACATGATGTTATTGTAAAATTTCCTTAATATAAAGATGTAAGCCATATTCATCCTCATAAAATATTCATATTATGTGATATGGATGACTGCCAATGATAATGAACCTCATACAAATGTTAATTTTGTATCTGGGCTTGGAATTACGTCTTTAAATATTAATATATTTATAACTATTTAAAAAAGAGAAATACCTAGTACTGGTTAAGATAAGTGTATTTATAATTATAAGATGTTTCTATTATATTATTCATTTATTGTGAAATGACAATACTTTTGCAGTTAAAATAAATTGACTTTATATTCTATTATGTGTTATTATTGTGATGTTTACTCATCTAAGTCTCATACTTAATATCTGAAGGTGTGATACAAATATATTTTCCCAATGTAATACGGGGTCAGAGGACATTGGCATCTACTGGATGAAGTTAATGTGCTGATGGAAAAAGTCAATAACACTTCGCTTAACCCAGGATTCTTGCTCTCTGTGTGAGGTCTCTGGACTTTAACGTGTGTGATTATTTGTGGCCACATAACATTTATACTGATTTTTTTATACTACGAAGGTGGCAAATGGGCATATGGCATACCTGATGGTAAGCGGGTATAGGCGCAACACCAGAGGAATCACTCGCACTTTGAGAACTCCAGGGATATAGAGATATATAATAACAACGCAACAATGTTTTTTTTCTTAAGTTGAATTTTATATGAAGGCAGAATTTTATATGAAGGGAGAGCACTGGAGGTCAAAACCCTCTCATTATCTCACATTCCTATCCACCTCCTATCCCTTTCTTGTAGTTGGCGACGCGAAAGTGATGCCTCTGTTGTTTGCTAGCATCTAGGCTATGGTTACCACTTACCATAGACAAATAACTATCCACTTACCATTCGGCGGGCCAGATGCTTGTTTGCCACCCTTGAAGTATAGATACTACTACATTATAAAGCTGTAACTAGAGCTATATCCGTACATTTAAGATATTTGAGAAAAATCTAATGAATTAGGCTATATAGGCGTGTCTAAACAGAAAACGATTTTTTTTAGAATCTTTGTCTGTTCACGCATTACGCAAAAATACTGAACGCGGATTTTGATGCAACTTTTGTTTGATAGCTCTTCATTACTTTTTTTTATTGCATGTAGTGGCATACGAGCCACGGGCCATCTGATGGTAAATGGTAACCGTCACCCACGGACTCAACTATACAGAGAGTATTGTTAAGCCGCTGCCCACCAATTCATTTCACAGATATATAAACAGCTATCTCCTGCTACAGCCAAAACGCAACGATGTGCTTCATGGTCGGTCACACGGGAAATGGTGGTACCAACCCGCTCGGGCCCGATACCAAGTGAGTAATCCCACTTGGTACGCAGCCCTACCACCAGTCATGCAATGGATGATAATTGCTTACTTCCCTTAGTCGCCTCATACAATACCCGTAGGAAAGAATGGGGTGGTGACACTTGTATTCTTAGTCCGTCACCACACGGACAAACTTAACAACTGGTATACATTTTATCCCGTTACTATATCGGGAACCTCAGATATAACCCAAAAACTAAATTTTGGCTGCGGCGGAGCCGCGGGCAAAGGCCAGTGCTATATATAACTTTACAGAGGTAACTGTATAGAGCCATAAAAATCGCAGAATCTAATTTGTAATAAACTTTTGGTTTTCTCAAAACTGTATTTAATTTTGTAAAATGAACAAATAGTTATGACGGACGATCATTTGGTTTGTTTAGCTCTAGTATATCGTTATATACCCAACCATTACTGTCCAAGTCTTCGGCAATGGTCTCCTCTCAGTGATAGGGGTTTTAGGCCATTGACAACCACTCTTGCCCAATACAGGTCGACAAGCTTTTTTTGTGATGTGAATAACAGAATAAATGGTTTTTATTTATTTAATTTTATTGATGTAATTAACACAGGAGACCTCTATAATATAAAATCTTTATAATATAGTGTTAAATTACAAGTCAAAATATCATACAAGTGAGACCATGTAATTCAAGAAATGGACTTCATTTAGGAATGCCTCTAAGGCCTCATAATAGATGTACGAACTTAAGGTGAACACGGCGCGGCGCGAAACTACTCTGCGATAACGAAGAATACAAATTAAGAAAATGGGAAGTCGAAGATAATAGTCACGAGCAGATTTTGAACCTGCCTCTTCTGGAAAACCGTTCCCTGATGCTTTTCAATTCAGCGCTTGTGAACTGCTCAGAATTATGAATTTCAATAACACATTCCTCGATGTCTTGGGTAACGCCTGCAACTGTTTTCCAAGAGATGCAGGTTCATCAGTTCTGCTCATGATTTTAATATTCAATTTCAGTTTCGCACTTTGGGTTAAACTAAATGGCCGAATTAAAATATACATAAAACACTATGGTTGTCTGTAAAGTCGGTTTACGGACGATAATTTTACGTGATAACGTCATATATGTTTTCTGAGTTTCATAAACAATGCATCGGCCGCCATATATTTTTCGGAACGTGACGCTTTTTAGTGCGTGCAGCCGGCGTTCATCGATTTATAAGACGTTATCACGTCAAAAATATTATTTGCCGATAATTTCGTTTGTACCCTAAGAAATAGTCGTGCTCCCTAAATAAAGAGACGCCAGACGCGGATTGAATTGCGATACCCGAAAATATTATAGCCTGACAAAATTTAATTTGCGGCGCCGCTTTTTTCGTTCACCTAGTACATGTAAGAACAATATTGAATATACATATTATTGGCAGTGATAAGCAAAACATGATATAGGAATAGAGATATATTTAGTGATAAATATTTTCGTTACAGTGACAATCATGACACTTACGACTCGACTGGTGTCTCAAAATCCTGGTTACCAATGTACACATCAGTACCTATCATATATATCCCTGAGCCACACTGTAATGCTACTTGCATTGTATATTATGCTAATAAAGGAGTGATACTAATCAAAGAACAAAATTGCAGCTATTTCCTAATTTTCAATCGAGAATCCATTTCATATAATATATATACCACAACTAAAGTTATACGAGGAACAAATCACATTGTATTAATTAATGATAATACAAAAACATGTTTGCTAACACAGACTAAACATAATATCACTAAAATGAATAGCAATCAAATCAAATATAATTAAATACATTTTACATATATGCATGAAAATAAGAATTCAACATTCCATACTATTGCTATATGTTTATAATATATTTATGTTACCCTAATGTATAACCATTCGTTAAACTAATGCAGAACTATTTATTTTAAATTGTATGTACTGCATAGAGTTATAACCGTGGAAATTTCCTACGAAATGCAAGACGTAAGTCATGCGTCACACTAAACACTGCCATCTTGTTATCTCGTCCTAACGAATTGTGGTCGAGACAAAACCGCTTACCTTATACTGGAAAAGTCATGGCATTTCTCATCATAGAACTTAGGCCTTAGTGTATACATATATATACGTGGTGTTAGTTTTTAATCATATATATTTAGATATAACGCCGAACTTACATGTAGGAAATACAGATGTTAATTTAAAATACTTATTAACTAACTGGTGAGTGAGGATATGCAAAAAGTGCATATATTATGTTAAAGCTTTAAGAGTTGCCAAATTGATAAGATAAAGTTCAAAACTCATTGTAAAAAATACCTTGAAAATGGTTTGAAAAAATTATTGTCTAGTGTCGAGAATTTTAAACATCTGTATGCGAATCGAGAGAGTTCGTACGATATGAACATCATGTTAATTGTTTGACAGAACATTCGCACGGGATAACACATGTAATAATCTCACATTCATACATGCGGACAATAGTCCATTAAAGGCGGAAATATCCGTCCGATAGTCTCTATATATGGGTTATGTTATATACATCAGACTTTATTTGCGCCTCGGACGTCTACGGCGTCGAAGCGTTTTTTTCACGCTGCCATTGGATGATTTTTTCTTTTAGTTCCGTTGCTGGAATACAAAAATATTGATTAACTACAGTCAAAAAAATATATGTACATCGACTCACGCTCGTCCAAACCCTAAAGAAAAAAGAGCAAATTGGAAAGGTAGAACATTGATCTATAGATTAAGGATATACATTTATATTTAGAAATAGAGGCAAAAGTTGTATATATAAGCTTAAATCTTATAAAATAGTAATAACTTTTAACTGCTTGCGTTAGAGTAATGACATTATTCAGAAAGAACGAGACAAAAAGAGACAGTGAATAAGCTTTTCAGAAAAGATTTTAATATTATTAGGCATGTTGATACGTTACGAGCGTTGCCACTGCTCGCGCGTCCACACAACACTAAACGAAATGAGTGCAGGAAACCGTAATCTGCTCTCATTTATATTGCACACTTTTAGTGCCTCATTGTGGATCTTCTCTATTTTATACATCAATGAAGTATAAGCAACTTTTCGTTCCCCCTAGGAACGAGGCGCTTACTTTCGCATTTATAATATTAGTAAGGATTGTAGGTACGTATCTACGGTCTGAATATTCAATTATAATTAATTGTAACTCACCTGGACGTAATTGATCCTCTGTTAGAGGTTGGCGATTGAATGGATCTGTCGCGCTGTTCAACAAGTGTCGCAGTATCACAGATCTGTCCATTATCTAGAAACATAAATATGAACTTGGTATACATTGGCTATAACATTTCTTTTTTATACCATGAAGGTGGCAAACAAGTATAAGGCCCATCTGATGGTAAATCGGCCTATAGACGCTCGCATCACCAGAGGCATCACTCGCGTATTGCCAACTCCAAGGAAGCGGATAGGAAGAATAATAAGACGCAGATGAGATTTCTCTTTTTTTTTTTGATAGGTGTCGTAAGAGGAGACTATGGGAGTTAAATTTAGCAGATAATAGTGTAATACCTCTATTAATTTGAAGCCAAGGATACCGAATTTTGTTTAGAGTATTCTCTTTCTCACAGTGGTGAGAGAAAGAATGCTCGAAAACAAACTGTGCCAACTCATTTGGCATAATAGAACTTTCGTTCTCTTCGGGTTTTACCATAATCACCACGCTTGGCAGGCGGGTTGGCGATCGCAGTGGATGTTTTTAGTACACAGGGGAACGCTGCTGCCCGGTCCCCCGATAATCTCTTAGTCGGCTTTTACGACTGTCATAGGAAGAGACGGGGTGGAGCTATTCTTGGTGCCGGCCCCACACAGCAAACCCCCGGGAAAAAGTGGAACAAAAGGGAATTATTCTTGATTATGGGTTTAAGATTTAAATATACAAGGTATATTTATATTTATTGTATATTTAAATTAATATACAATAAACTTAAAGACCACACAGAGTGCAGCACACGACAGATTCGGCAAATATTCATAGACTGCACGTGTATTTTCGGTCTGTCCTGTTTATGTTGTTATTTTTATGTTTTATTGGCCATTTACTAGACCACAAAGAGTGAAAATGTGAAATAGAAAATAATAGCTACAAGCGGGGTTCGCACCAGCGCCTTCTGTAGTACCAGTCTTGACGCTCGGCCACTGAGCTATTATAGCAGTGCTCGGCCATTAATTTCAATATCTCATTATTTCTTACCATCTTGGGTGAAGCCCATCTGTCGGATGTATCGAATCCACAATGTGATACGGGATACTTATTTTTATATTTTTACAAGATCAAAAATCTAAAATAATGAATGCCCATCCATTCATCTATCAGCCTTTCGACGTCCACTGCTGGACATGAGCCTCCCCAAGAGAACGCCAGAACATTGTTTCGCTCATATGGGGGATAGTGCCGTAATCGCCACGCTTGGCAGGCGGGTTGGCGATCGCAGTGGATGTTGATAATACTCGAGGGAGTGCTGCTGCCCACTCCCCCGGTATCCCTCAGTCGGCTCTTACGACTCCCATGGGTGGAGAGGGGTGAGACAATTCTAAAGCCGGTCCCATACGGCGAAATAATGAATGTGCGTATACGATAATATAAATACCTTTCCAGAAGGTAATAAAACTGGGTCAGTCATAAGCGTATCCATAAGCGGATCTCTGAATTCTTCCGGCGCGTCAGCGAATTCATCGTTTTTCTGTTGATTGGATACTGGAACAAAAAACCAATATTGGTCACCAAAAGTTGCTTAAATATATTTTTAAAGATAACACACAGTATGGGGCTCTTTTCTATACAGTAATAGCTTAGTGGTAAAATCCAGGTACTGCAAACATGGTGGTATCGAATCCGATCCTCTCGTTGAGACCTTGACTTAGGGGTTTTTTGAAATTATGTATTTGTTAAAAAATTATCGCTGCCCGGTGAAGGAAAATATCGTGAGGAAACCTGCCGTCAGCAGTCTACCAACACGCACTGGGCCAGCGTGATAGTCTATAGCCTAAATTGCTTTCATTCTGAGAAAGACCAGTGTGCAACAGTGGGACTTGGGTTGTGAAAAAAAAAATGTAGTTTTAAATCCTATAGTCCTCGGCCTTACGATTAAGCTACCACTAAGTTATCAAATGGCATTAATTTAAACAATAATGTTATTTAGATATAAATAAATTTTTACGGACATTTCACACAACATCCTCTGGTCCCAAACTAAGCTAAACGCTTGTACTATGGGTACCAGATTACGAATATAATACATATATATTACTTTGTTTTTGTAAATACATACATATAATAGATAGGAAACACCCAGACGCAGTACAAATATCTATGTTCATCACACAAATAATTGTCCAGAGTGGGAATCGAATCCACGACCTCGTGCAGGGAAGTCGGTTACACTACCGACTACGCCACGAGGCCCAAAGCATGCACTAAATTTGTTAAGCCATTACAGGCATAATTCATTTTATTCTCAACGTGTCGCGAGGAAAAATTATTCAGAACGAATAATACCGATATTGTCATATGGAAGTTGAAATCATCAACTAAATTATTAGTTTCAAATAATACATACCGACAATTTGATATGCATTGTCTGCGAGCGATTTAAACAGCTCTATTTCTGTGGGAGTCTTGATACAGGATTTAGCGAGCCGTATTGCCGCCTCTTCAAATAACTCTTTCCGGAACGATCGCTGCAGTTGGAAATTATTTTTTATTTTTATAAAATAAACTAAAATAAGAGTACAGTTAAATCATAGGTAGTGGGGACAAAATGAGCATTGTTGAAGAAATACACATTTTAGTTTTAAAACTGGGAATCACTACTACAAAAAGTATTTATGCAAAATAGAGGCAGGGCATTTAATTATCTATGTACATAATTTTTTTAGCAATAAAATAGACATAGTTGATGTGAGATTCACAAACACATTTTCAGAAATAGATTGACATTTTGGCAATGTGAATGAGCAATGCCATTGTCCCTTAAAGAATTTGTGATGAAAACAATTATTATTACAACAATTATAGTTCTTATTTGTGGAAACGTTTGAGGAATTTAAAGTGAATTCTGTAATTAGTGCTATTATAAATAGTTATTGTGATACTCCACTAATTTCTACAATAAGTTAAAAAACCGTCAGTATGTATATAATAACTTATTTAGAAAATCTCTTTAACACAGCTAATGATACACAAAAGCATGTGAGAAATCATTAAGTACTGACGTTCTGAATAGAACAAATTGACAACGTTACCTCATCGGCTGCTAGTGCCGCGTGGAACTGCGGCGAGTCGAGGTGCAAGTAGATGTCTACTAGTTGACTCAATAGTCGACGAGGTTCCCATCCATACTTCTCTGGGCGACGAACCTGCAAATAGGTAACATTAAACATTAAATATTGGACTCAAAGAAGCTCAGTCTTGCGTGCCATGGAGCGAGCTATACTAGGAATATCTTTACGTTATGGAATCCGCAATGTGGAGATCCATAAAAGAACGACAATAACTAATATAGTCCGCTGGCTGTGACACTAAAAGAGGTAATGGAAAGTCCACATCGATCGAAAGGTTCTCGGGTGACAATCATATAGGCCAGCGCAACTTAGGGAGGCGTCCTACCACATTGACCAACGATGGTCAAAGCCACTGGAAGCCGTTCGATGCAATCTGTAAAGCACTGCTCGTTGTGGCGCTTGTGGAAGCTCAAAAGGCTGATGGGTGGATAAATATTAACGAGGAATAATCATAGTCAGGGGAAAAATCACACTAGACGACTGGTCTTTAGTTTTGGAACCTCGGTGGTTGTCATCATTAAGTCACTGGAAACCAATACCAATGGGTGGTTGCAACACTAATAAGCTGGCTGACGCGGGAAGAACTACCACAGAATATCGGTGCAAAGTAACGTTGGATATTCCTACTTTTGCACTTCGTTAGGTGAACGAGAGCGCTAGAGAACCTTCCCTATTCCCTCTCAACTTTTATCTCTTTCCTTAGGGTTGAAAACAGATGTGTGTTTCTCTTGCTATCATCTTTAGGCCATACTAATCGGCACACATGCAGTGTCAATAAAAGTCCTGGGGAACCTGTATAGACAATAGAAGAACATTTGTTAGGTTACCTTAAGGTTTTTACATTTTGGCCCGCAGAGCTGTTGTAGGTTGAAGTTTAGCATGGACGCAAGTCTGTCGACTAGTTCCGCGCGGAGGAATGGCTCCTTAATTTCCACCGTCAAATATTCTAACATGTCGACGGTTTCCCTGCAACATGTCCAAAGATATTTGTTTAGAGCGAAAGCTTGACCTGCGCTCATTTTTGTATATTTTATCACTACTTATAACACTTTATTATTTTGTGCAAGCGCTGCGCCTCGCTGGTGCACCGAGTGCGCGCCAGCCCCAACACTGTCCCGGCGATGATCGCGGACAAGGTAGACTGCCCTTACATCGTGCATTGCTGCGGGAGACACGTCTTGTCCCGCTATAATACTAACACTAGATATTAAGGAATTGTATGAAATGTTCCTAACACTAATGGGCTTTGTTGCTTAAAAAATAAAGATTTTATTTATTTATTATTCTCAGCCTGGGTGTCCTAAAAAGGTGGTGTAAAAAGGTTATCCTCATTCTTATACAAACAAAGGCGGATCATTACGTATAATCTAGTGAAGCCCTGTAAAACCATGCCCAACTAGTAATTAAACGCGCTCACGCAAACAAATACTAACAAAACAGTGCCCCAACAAAGTGAAATAGAGCAGCTTCACTTACATCAATACTTCATCAGCGCCATATATTCTCTATATAATTTGCTACCAACTTTTACTGTTCCTTTATGTCTTATACATAGAACTTTTAGCAATTTACTCTAATTATAGCGTTTTTTTCCGGTGACAACACTTCAACGCACACTTTAGAAAAGTGGCGTAACTTTATAGTTGAGAATGCGCTGTCTTTCTTTTTTCTTGGTCCGTGTTTTCGACTTGAAAATGAGTTATTCACTAAAGCGAGGCGAGTTATAAAAAAAATACGACAAGCCCATTGTCTCATTTTCGGTAAAACATAGATTTAACTTATTGCTTAAGCCCAAAAAAAAATTAAATAGTTTGCCTCTCGTGGCTGCACTTGATTGGTCAGTATAACGTTAACATTGTATTAGCTTCCAAAATGTACTTTTAACACAGGTGTACTTCACCCATAAGTAATTTCACAAACCATATTTTTTTGCATATGGTGGCGGATGAGCCATGGCGGACCAGTTCTTCAGTCACGCGGAAGGTGGTACCAACCCGCTCGGGCCAGCAAACAAGTGAGTACTCCCACTTCGTACGCCACCCTACCACCAGTAATGCAAAGGGTGATAATTTTACTTCCGCATACGTCACCCGCCGGAAAGAATGGGGTGGTGACACTTGTACTCATAGTTAACATTGAACAATTTTAAAATTGCTTTTACACTACAATAGCGAGACCTGTTAAGTTACCTGGCGAGTGTGAGGTAGGAGCGACACTGGCGCTCGTCTTGTGCTAGAGCCCGAGCACTTGGTCCACCCGTTCCGCCTTCCTGCGCCTCGTGAATGCGCTTCAGGTACTGCCAAAAAATATATTTTATGCCAACTTTGCGACATGAATAAAAAAGTAAAAATTAGGCGGACCACAACATCCTCGGAGAAGATTTTTTTTTATCTCAAAAACAAGCTTAAGTATCGTTTAGACCTGAAAATAGTCTTGCTAAAATATAAGCTCTTTATATTAATGTTATTATGCGGCATATTGCACTTTTCTTGCCCCTACAAATTGTACAGAGTAGAATATTAGTTAAATTACTTTTGCTTCTTATGATTCTTAATTGTAACTAGTGAGCCAATATTGTGAAGATTATTTTATTTTTTTGTTTTCTTTAGTTTAGGCCAATGTGTAGACGACATTAAACAGTGGATATTGAGGAACTAACAACTGCCACGATTTATTCACTTATAACAAGCATTATCCAAGTATTGTCTTTGTTATTTTTGGAATTGGCATAGACTTCACACACATCAGCAGGTGTCTAGCACGGAAATCGTAAATCGTATGTAAATACCAATTATTCTTTGCTTTTTAGTTCCTGGGTGTCTTCTGAAGGAGTTTTTATTTATAAAAAAAAAAATATAAGTAGCAGTTGGCCGCAACTTCGTCGACGATAGCTTTTTTTAAATTTTTAATCAAATCCCCTATTTTACTCCCTTGAGACACATTTTTGTTATTCACTGAAATACATTATTCCAAGAAAAAATAAAATTAAGATTATTAATTCACGCGGCGACCTTAATAGCCATAACCACGGCACATGCTTTGATCTCTGCAAGTGGTACCCAATAACGAATATTTGCTTATATTTATACATAAAACCATGCTAAAATTTACATTGAGAACTTACCGTAAGACACTCGTCAAGTAGGAATGTAGTGTCGTTCATCAACATGTTAATGAATTTAACAAACTGGCGACCGGAGCGTGATTCTTTCACTATAGCCTGTAAAAAAGTTCTGTTAATATCAGAAAACTAGATTTACAGGAGTATATTATGTCCTTCGAACCGGATATAGTTGTGTTGAGATCGATATCCGGCTCGAAGGACCTTCAAAAAGAAAAGGACATTCAAAAGAAATCAAAAGAGCAGACGAAATAAAATTATATTACTAATACTTTTATAGATGATACTAATTTTGTAGATGTCGTAACCTACTTGTGAACGTACAGTTCTAACGATTGGCAACATTAACCAATTTTCGCTCGTACTTACGTTATTTCATAAAGTGAGTACTCTGTACCTAAGCTGACCACTGAAATCCAGTGTTAAAATGTACTGCATTAAGTTTATTTGCAGGCCTGTCTCTGCTGAGAACTATTTTTTTTTTCAAATAAATTTTAATTTCACATCGCCTATACCTAGTGAATTTCTTAATTTGTATTAAATTATAAATTAGCTGATATGCATTTAGACATTCTCACACACAATTCTCAAAGTCAAATTGTATTTTAATACTACCAAATTATAGAGTACACATAATGCGAACATTTTACATTGAAGAGACGTTTTAAAAATAGTAAATTGTCAACGTTCTGGACACAGTAGAAAATTTGCGTTTCTAATGAGAAAGGTTACATCACTTAACTGTGAACAATGTGGGGTATCTGAACATAAGCAACACCTGGTAACGGAATGTGCACGGAGTGCTAGTAGCCAACAAATGTTTACCAAATATAATATAGATGTTAGAGATATCGACGTCATCAACAGTATTATATCTGCACCATATTTTGGCGCAGCTAGAATGCTGTATTCATTTAAATTGGCTTAAGAGCACCTATAATTATTTGAAACTGTTTTAGCTATAAGGTACAATAGGATTGACATTGTGTTTATGTACAAAATCCTTTATTCAATAAAGATTATAAAAAAAACATATAAATCTCACCTGTTTATGAATAGGTCGTTCCCACATTCCTTTCAATATGATACTGATATGAAATCGAATCGTGAACTTGTCATAGAACTCTGTACTCTGTCCAGTGGTTTCTATATCTGTGTAGAACTTCATTAGGGCGCTGGGCAGAGCGGTCTGTGACATCGGGTGGTCCATAAACTTTTCGTAAACATTTTTTAATTTAAGTGGCACGGATAAATTGATCACGAATAGAACCTCCACTATTTTCGCTACGAGATAGGGGTTCTTGAAGAGGCGGGAGTTGCATATTGCAGTGAGCAACCAAGTGATGATTGGGTCCTCTATGTAGTCAGCAACTATTTGTGGCACATATCTGAAAATAATGAGAACGTCATTAATAACAGATTTACGGGTTTAGCCTCGAAAGGGTAGACAGGAGTGTAACACTCACATTACGGGTATGTACTTTAAAATTTTGTATTAACGGCGTAGCTATTCACGTCTACTGAATAAAATTCTAGACGTAGTTTTAGTACCACTACTTACAATTTTAATAAACAGAAAGTGAATAACAATAAAATCAACAAAATCATAAGATTAATTTTAGGCGTGCAAGTATTTTTCCAAAGTCAAAGATGGAAAAATGCTAGATAATACTCACGACTTTCTAGGGCTGGAATTTCAGTCAATATTGCTAAGTTTACGAAAGGCAATTTTTACTGACTACTGCCAACAGCCGTGACAAATAAAAAAAATTGAATGGGTGTAACCTTTACACGTGACTGAAGTAAAACTTCCAATTTTATGGTAGATACTACTAAAAATTCTGCCTACAGAAGTGAAAACAAATCTATAAATAAACAGCTGTTATTTTTGGATATCCAAATTAATTGTTTGATCTTAAATTAAAACTTGTAAATCAAAATATTTCATTAAAAAAATATTATTAAAAATTATTCATTTCTTCATTCACAGCGCAATAAGTTGTACTAATAGGAACATCGATGACGACTTACATGAATTTACTCCCTATCCAAACCTACCTATAGAAGTTTTCACTTCAAAAAGATTAATAAAATAAATGGAATAGCCGCCGGCGGACCACTGAAGTAATGTAATATAGTTCGTGGCCCACCAATAAAGGCAGAGACGGCACACGGCGGGTTTATTTAGTGGGTGAGGACCCCACACTACCCAGTTCGTTGCCCCGAACGACGGGGTGTGTGGTTAAGAAAATTTTTTCCCGCCTTAACAAAAAAAAGGATCATATTACCAATCACTTTAGTAGCTTTTTTGATCAACACCACAACACGGTGATAGCGTGTTACATAAAAACCACATTTTTTGCACTAATAAATCATAGTGAACACCATCAAAGCGAGTCGCGCGCCGTCGATCAGTGCTTTGAACTATGAACTAGTCACGCAAATGACTTGATACTTGAACAGAACTGACCCTACAGCTGTGTGTGTAAAAATGAACTTATTTAGAAGAAATGCTTTTATCTTCTATATTATTATAAAGCTGTAAGAGAGCTATATCTGTACATTTAAGATATTTGAGACAAAAATACTGAATTAGGCTATATAGGCGTGTCTAAACACAAAACGTTTATTTTTTAATTTTTTGTCTCGTTATCTGTTTGTTTGTTCGCGCATCACGCAAAAACTACGGAACGAATTTTGATGCAACTTTTTTTTGTTTGATAGCTCTTGGTTATTATTTTGTGTGTGCTTATCCTGCTACTATATCGGGAACCTGAGATATTACCTAAAAAGTAGCTTTCGACTGCGGCGGAGCCGCGGGCAAAGGCTAGTATCACATAAAATAGTTACTAAACTATATATATATACTAACTATTATTCTAAAAACGTTGTTAGGTAATTACTGACAATTTTACATGCAATTACGTCGTTTCAATCTACTCTTCAAATTATATTATGTACACAATTCTTGATATGAATCGATTCGGGAGGTCTTCAAAAGTTTTTATGTTTACATTTATAAAATACGCAACGAACCCCTAATATAACGATTTTAACACCTTCCACACACATTTGTCAAAAGGTTATAACTATTTATTTACAGCTGTTGCTTCCCTGACATTTTTACAAATGTTTTTAGTGACCGACTGCGAAAGGATATGAACGATTTGCGTTATCCTTTTGTTTCTTTTTCTCATCTTAGGTTTGTAAACACATTTTCCCGTCTAAACAAAAAAAGCCTTGTATACACAGTATTAATATTTCGGTAGACATTAAGTCTGTTACATTGACAACCAACTAAATCGATGACGTTCCTACGCACGCGGTGTACCTTACCTACCCTACCCTAAGAGTGCGAGAGTGACTCACTGCACAGCGAGTAGCATGAACTCGGCGATGTCCTCGACGTACCACTCAGGCGCGGCGAGCAGCGCGCGCGGTGTACTGTCCCCTAGGAGTATGGGAGGGACTCACTGCACGGCGAAGAGCATGAACTCGGCGATGTCCTCGACGTACCACTCAGGCGCGGCGAGCAGCGCGCGCGGTGTACTGTCCCCTAGGAGTATGGGAGGGACTCACTGCACGGCGAAGAGCATGAACTCGGCGATGTCCTCGACGTACCACTCAGGCGCGGCGAGCAGCGCGCGCGGTGTACTGTCCCCTAGGAGTATGGGAGGGACTCACTGCACGGCGAAGAGCATGAACTCGGCGATGTCCTCGACGTACCACTCAGGCGCGGCGAGCAGCGCGCGCGGTGTACTGTCCCCTAGGAGTATGGGAGGGACTCACTGCACGGCGAAGAGCATGAACTCGGCGATGTCCTCGACGTACCACTCAGGCGCGGCGAGCAGCGCGCGCGGTGTACTGTCCCCTAGGAGTATGGGAGGGACTCACTGCACGGCGAAGAGCATGAACTCGGCGATGTCCTCGACGTACCACTCAGGCGCGGCGAGCAGCGCGCGCGGTGTACTGTCCCCTAGGAGTATGGGAGGGACTCACTGCACGGCGAAGAGCATGAACTCGGCGATGTCCTCGACGTACCACTCAGGCGCGGCGAGCAGCGCGCGCGGTGTACTGTCCCCTAGGAGTATGGGAGGGACTCACTGCACGGCGAAGAGCATGAACTCGGCGATGTCCTCGACGTACCACTCAGGCGCGGCGAGCAGCGCGCGCGGTGTACTGTCCCCTAGGAGTATGGGAGGGACTCACTGCACGGCGAAGAGCATGAACTCGGCGATGTCCTCGACGTACCACTCAGGCGCGGCGAGCAGCGCGCGCGGTGTACTGTCCCCTAGGAGTATGGGAGGGACTCACTGCACGGCGAAGAGCATGAACTCGGCGATGTCCTCGACGTACCACTCAGGCGCGGCGAGCAGCGCGCGCGGTGTACTGTCCCCTAGGAGTATGGGAGGGACTCACTGCACGGCGAAGAGCATGAACTCGGCGATGTCCTCGACGTACCACTCAGGCGCGGCGAGCAGCGCGCGCGGTGTACTGTCCCCTAGGAGTATGGGAGGGACTCACTGCACGGCGAAGAGCATGAACTCGGCGATGTCCTCGACGTACCACTCAGGCGCGGCGAGCAGCGCGCGCGGTGTACTGTCCCCTAGGAGTATGGGAGGGACTCACTGCACGGCGAAGAGCATGAACTCGGCGATGTCCTCGACGTACCACTCAGGCGCGGCGAGCAGCGCGCGCGGTGTACTGTCCCCTAGGAGTATGGGAGGGACTCACTGCACGGCGAAGAGCATGAACTCGGCGATGTCCTCGACGTACCACTCAGGCGCGGCGAGCAGCGCGCGCGGTGTACTGTCCCCTAGGAGTATGGGAGGGACTCACTGCACGGCGAAGAGCATGAACTCGGCGATGTCCTCGACGTACCACTCAGGCGCGGCGAGCAGCGCGGCGCGCGCAGTGTCCAGCTGCCGCAAGAGTAGCGCGCACGCGGACGAGTAGAACTGCACCGCGCGCCGCATCAGCTCGCCCTCCAGCAGCGCAGTATCCGCGCACTGCTTTGACCTGCCCCATTCAAAATACGCGCTTTAGTTCTCTCGCACCTTCACCCACCGACGGCGCTATCCGAACCCTTTTGAGGGTTTCCTACCTCGCAGCCACACACTTGGCAAGTGGTGAAGGAAAAGAGGCGATAGAGCGGAATCAAGGCTCGAAAGTGTTCGCAAGAGATCTGTCTGTCAGCCAAAGTCAGTTGAATAAGCTGAGGATCAACGACGGCACTGTCATTTCATCCCGAGATGAGATCTTGAGAGAGGTCCACCAGTTCTATGGACAGTTGTACAGATCCCAGACCATCACGTCTACAAGTTATTTTCGAGGGTCATTACAAATCGACTCACGCGCAGGCTTGACGACTTCCAGCCTCCCGAACAAGCCGGTTTCCGAAAAGGCTATAACCATAGACCACATCCATACGCTACACCAGATTATACAGAAAACCGAGGAATATAATCGGCCTCTGTGTCTGGCGTTTGTGGACTATGAGAAAGCCTTCGATTCGATCGAAACTTGGGCGGTGCTGCAGTCCCTTCAGTGGTGCCAAATTGACTATCGGTACATCGAAGTGCTGAAGTGCCTGTATAGAAACGCCACCATGGCAGTCCGTATTCAGGACAGGAGTACGAAACCGATCCAACTACAGAGAGGTGTTAGACAGGGACACGTTATGTCCCCGAAACTCTTCACCGCTGCTTTGGAAGATGTCTTCAAGCTCTTGGACTGGACCGGATTCGGCATCAACATTAATGGCGAATACATCACACCTTCGATATGCCGACGACATCGTAGTCATGGCAGAATCGCTGGAGGACCTTGGCACCATGCTCAATGACCTCAGCAGGGTTTCCCGACTAGTGGGTCTCAAAATCAACATGGACAAGACGAAAGTCATGTCTAATGTCCATGTCATTTCAGCACCGGTCCTAGTCGGGAGTGCGCTTCTCGAAGTTTTCGACCACTATGTCTACCTGGGACAAACAGTCCAGTTAGGTAGGACAACTTCGAGAAAGAGGTTAATCGACGAATCCAACTCGGCTGGGCAGCGTTCGGGAAGCTAAGGAAGATCTTCTCGTCCAATATTCCGCAGTGTCTGAAAACGAAGGTATACGACCAGTGTGTGTTACCAGTGATGACATATGGAACAGAGACATGGTCTCTGAATGTTGGCCTCGTATCAAGGCTCAAAGTCACTCAGCGGGCGATGGAGCGGGCTATGCTTGGTATTTCCCTACGTGATCGAATCCGTAATACGGAGATCCGTAGGAGAACGAGAGTGACCGACGTAGCCCACTGGGTTGCCATGCTGAAGTGGCAATGGGCAGGCCACATCGCTCGACGAACCGACAACCGTTGGGGAAGAAAGGTTCTCGAGTGACGACCACGTATCGGACGGCACAGCGTAGGACGGCCGGGGGGCCGACCAGATGGACCGACGATCTGGTCAAAGCTGCGGGGAGCCATTGGATGCGGTCGGCACAAGACCGCTCGTTGTGGCTTTCTCTTGGGGAGGCCTATGCCCAGCAGTGGACGTTGAAAGGCTGATGGATGGAAGTATGTAGGGGATAACACACTTCGTTGTCGGCTTTCCCCACTCCGCACTTATCTGCTACGCGGATGACAGGCTAGTCGCGGCCCGGAGGGAAATTTCGAGGCGACATTCCTGGCCACCTTAGGGACCCTCCTGACCTGTTGGTCAGGAGGATCGAGGCGATAGAGCTTAGGGTGGCCCTGGATAAGTCGGAGACCGTACTATTCTATGAGCTCAGACGTCGTTCACATGCTGGGCCTCAATCACGGTGAACGAGGTCCAAATCGAAATCTGGGCACAGATAAATCATGTGGTTGTCCCAAGATGATTGTAACAAGGCTCTCTTGCGGAGATCAACAAAGAGTCGTGGCGTCCAGGGTCATACACGGATACCGTACGGATGTAATTCGGCTTTGCGTCAGACCAAAATTTCATATTCGTACACCGGTATTTTCGTCAGCCACCGAAGGAATAAACTAGTATGGCTATAGTATTGTCATAGTAGTCATTCAAAACAAAGATTTGTTTCAAAAGATGAAGATCAAGATGTCGCGGAAAATTCATTATAAATTTAGATTAAAATCTAAAATATTCTACTGGCATGTATCTTTTTAGAGCCCCCGCACATTATGGCCACCAGTCGCCGTTACTAAACGCGACCACCAGTGGTTCAGTCAGACCACTCACGCCGCCACCAGTGGCAGCCACTGGTGGCTGGATGCGGCCTTCAGTGGTTGCCACTTGCGGCGGTTGTTCAAGTGTACAGGACAAGAGGACAAGGGAGAAGCCGGCGACTGTGGCTGTGTGTGCGCGCGAGTCGAACGACAAAACGCGGCTACAAGTAGCGAGCGCGGTCGACTCCCGCAGCTTGTGGCTCGGACGCGGCCTCTCAAACGCTCGGTGTGCGCCGATGCTAAACAAAATGTATGGAGAATCGCGTCCGCAACTTGTGGCGGCCACTAGTCGTTCTAGTGTGGTTGCCTCTAGTGGCTCAATGTGCGCTCGCTCTTAATATTGAAAAAGCCTTAGATACCATAATGTCATGATGGTCTAATTCATAAATTACTCGATAATATCAATTGAATTATTCTACTTGTCAATCACGGCTGGTGCAACACAGTGTATCTACATCGGGAGTGAATAAGGTACTCCACTTAACATATATACGCTTTTAGACTGTACATATAAATATAAAAACTAGATGTCACGGGACGTCTACCAGATGTGAAAACATCGAAATTATTTTGTAGAAATAAAATGATCATAACTTGACAAAGTACTCCTCGAGGCGAATCAAACGAGCATAAACTCGATAGGGTTGCGTCGTTTTATTACAGAGTTACTGTGAGCACCTTCCAGCTCCATTGTCAGACCCTGGATACCATCTAAAGACAAAGTACTCGTCAAGACAAATCATACGAGCCCAAACTCGATGGAGTTATGTCGTTTTATAACGGTGTTGCTATGGCCACCATCTAGCTCCATCATCATACCTTGGATACCATCTAAAGACAAAGTACTCGTCAAGACGAATCAAACGATTCCAAAATCGATGGGGTTACGTTGTTTCATTACAGAGTTACTGTGACCACCTTCCAGCTTCATCGTCAGCCCCTGGATACCATCTAGAGGCAAAGTACTCGTCAAGGCGAATCATACGAGCCCAAATTCGATTTTCGGGTTGCGCCGTTTCATTATAGAGTTCCTATGTTCACCTTCCAGCTCCATCATCAGATCAGCTCCATGTCATTATAATATTGCCTTGTCACGCGATATACAGATGCGTCTAAAATTTCAGCTCAATCGGAAACAGGGAAGTGTGTCAAATTAAAACTTGCAAGATTTGAACGGGACAAGTAAAATAAAAGCGTCGCCACGCTAACAGCCAATTTTACCCTCCCTCCGCATTAGATGTTTCACATCAAAAATGTGCTGTATGAAGTGTTTGTATCTCCAAATTTATTAAAAAAAAATCTGTTTATATCAACATAGGACTTCCAAGGTAGTTATTATATCACCTACAAACACATAACACAAAAAAAAAACATAGCATCACGCCTGTATTCCCCGGAGGGGTAGGCAGAAGTGTATTACACACCCACAGTTCGCCAGTTATGTTTAGTTCCCACGTAACAGGGGGCGAGCCTATTGCCGTCTATCGGGTACATTTCTAAACTTCGGGATGCTACTGAGAATTTTCATTAAAAAAAAAAACTCAATAAGACTGCCCGACGCGGGGATCGAAGCAGAAACCTCATGACCAGCAGTCAGTCACACTACTGCTGCACCACAGAGGCAGTAGAGTAGTAGCAGCAGTTACATAAATAGCAATCTTATCAAAAAATCTATCTATAAAAATACTATTACCTCGCCGTAATAAGATTCTGGTGTTTGTTATACTATACCGCGTTTAGTTAATATCATTTGTTATATTTTTATGGCATATAAAGAACTTAGTGATTCTCCGTTCAACAACTTTTGTTTTAAATTACCTGTGCAATCTTTTGATTTGTCTTTTCCAACGGCGGAGCAACTCGAGGTTACGAATCGCCGCAAAACTATTGCCCCATTGTCGTTCAGTGGCTTTCAACTCATCAATAACTTTTTGTAGATCACGAATTGCTCTGAAATGGAATTATCATTTTTAAATCCCTTATGAGTAAGCTTCATAGATATATATAATGTCGATGTATATATTAAAAATTTAAACATACTAATACTTTGTCTTTGCACAATTTGAGATCCTCTCAAGGAATCCTGAATTCTTAACAATGGAAAGAGAATTTACAAAATCGGTTAACAATTATTCAACTAAGAACCAGTGAACATACAGTCATTCTGGGTAACTTTGACAGATTACAGCGATATTTTTCACAGTATTTTAAACGTTTTAACATTTAAATGACAATATTATACTTTGTTAGTGGTCTCAGAATATATTTTGTCCATAGACAACAGTGAAAGACTATAATATCCATTAGGTAATTATAGAGAAAAATTTATTTTTGTAGTATGTCAAAGTTACCACCCACAAAACTGTAACTTTGACACACATTAAATCCGTCACATAAATGAGATAATATTTGATTATTAAATTACTTTGGGTAGCATTGGTTTATATTATTCCCAAATTAGGGATGTGGCTGTGGCGATACAAACATACATTTGTAGTAGTATCATATATATTTGTAAAAAAGGTCCATCAATAAAAAATAAAGCATTTACAAGTATATATTTTTTTAATTCGCATCAAAACCTCGTTTAAATTCTAAAAATGAACAAGCCGTTAGGCATATTAAAATGAAGACAAACTATAACATTCTCATAGTCACGCTGTCAATGTTACCCTAACGAATCAAAGTTACCCAGATTGACTGTACATGAAAGGATAAAACACACAGACTATTTTGATCTGTATTTTAGCACTTGACATGCTCAGCTACTTCAAATATTTTTTTTGTGAATGTGGAAAAAGAGAACATTGTTGCGAGCGGGATTCGAACCTGCGCCCCCTTCCAATCCGGGGAAGTGCTCTAAACCGCTAAGCCATCGCAGTGAACGATGGCCATCTTTACGACCCACGCCACCTATCGGATGCATTTACATGCATTATTCCATTATAGTAAATTTTGCAATTATATTAAATAATTTGTTCTTTAAAGTAGCTGAGCATGTCAAGTGCTAAAATACAGAACAAAATATAAAAAAAATCGCGTCGTCAATTAGTGTGAATTTTAATTGCAACTTAAATAAGCCCTTTTGAAAAGCCACTCCATAATTAACCCCGTGCTAGTAGGCGCCTAGAGCAGCAGCTGTTTTCCCCATTCCCCAAAGCCTGTATCGACCGATCGTAATGTGAGGTAATTACCTAATCCTTCTTTGGTGTGTGTGTAATGCGGGTATGAGCGCCACGTGATGCATATGAAGCGTCAAGAACCAGCACACTGTCTGGAACTTCGCCTCTGGCCATTTGTGATTTGGGTCGTTATCTAAAACAAACGATGTTACTTTGTATTCGTATAGACAAGTAACTGTACAGGTAGCGGAGTGCTTTAGATACCAGCCACCCAAGTGTTGTGAGTTCGATTCCCACACAGGACAACTCTTTGTGTAATCCGCAAATAGTTGTTCTGAGAGTGGGTGTGTGTCCGTGAAATTGTATGTTGTAGAAGTCACCCGCAATACAACAATCATTCTTAGGGTAGGGCGTTTCCCACTGAATGAATGTAATATGGTTCCGGTGTCCCGCCAATAAAAGCGGAGAGACAGCACACGGCGGGTTTCTTTAGTGGGTGAGGGCCCTACACTACACTGTTCATTGCCCTGAAAGACGGAGTGTGCGGTTGGGAACATTTTTTCCCGCCTTAAAAATAGTGTATCTCAGTCCTTGTGGTGATTATTCTGTAATAGACGTCCAAGGAAGTAATTATTATTAATATATACCGTAATAATATAATAAGAACCACATTGACGGGATACTTACTAAGTGATTCAAGCCAGTCATGCGCTTCCTGCGCAGTGTAGTATATTCTGGTTTCGTCCCGCACGTTGACCCACGAGTCCGGCTGGAACGTGTAAAGAGGATACACACGCTCCAACTTAATGCGCACCGACAACAGCTGCAGCACCGAACACACGTTCAACATGAACCCGTCACCTGAAACGACAACATGTATTCAAAGCAAATGTATAAACATCTATGTGCCATTTTTAACATAGACCAAAAAAGATATTTAGATATCTTTGTTTATGATCAATGACAATTCTCTGCCACGTACCTCAGAGGCACCATCTAATTCCTTCTAGATCTGATGATGAATGTCATGTGAAACACCCGGTGTGTTTTGGTTTTAGCGGGAGGTTCGTAGGCCGTTCATTCATTATTCCCCATCCGCGAAATAAAATGGTGGGCATTAGCAGTATCTTTAGCATTCTTGAGTCCATGAGGACTAAAGAGGTTGTAACTACTTACCGTCAAATATTTTGTCCGCCTTTTCTCACGTCCATAGATATCAATACAAGTTGTTGTTTTTTTAAAGAAATTATCTATCGGTGCCATGACTTGCTGTTATTGTCGGCAACAGCGGATTTATAATTACTTAATATTATAAAATTGTAAGTGCTCTATCATCATCTGTGACGTAGGAGTAGTACTTTCCACACACAGGTCAGAAGTTCGATATATTTGTGCAAATCATAAATTAACACAAGGTGCGTAAATGTAAAATCGAAAATAACAGTCTAAGTATCTGCAGGAGATGCACTATTGAGGCCACACCAAACTGCTGCCTACTAATTATTCGGATCCGCAATCTCTAATTGTGAACTATCGGAACAAAATAAATACTTTTATGAAGAACTAGCCTTTGCTCGCAACCAAAAACTAGTATTTGAAATCTAATTTCGGGTTCCCGATATTGTAGCGGGGTAAAATTATTAAATATTAAGTCTAATCAAGAGCTATCAAATAAAAAAAAGTTGCATCAAAATCCGTTCAGTAATTTTTGCGTGATGCACAAACAAACAAACAGATAAACAGACAAACGGACGAAAAATCAAAATAAAATATTTTGTGTTCAGACACGTTTATACATATAGACTAACACAAAAATGAAATTGAAATAGACTACACAGATACGAGGTGAAGTGGTTCAGATTGCGAAATCTCGTGCCGGGTGTTGTAAGGTTCTATTCCCAAACAGGACAATACTTTGTGTGACCGACAAATGCTTGTTCTGAGTCTGGGTATACTTTCTGTCCCTTAAAATGTATGTTTGTATAGTACCTCTCGATACAAGGATTATTTCTTAGTGAAGGGTATTTAAGGCCATGTGGGGCCGGCTTTAGAATTGTCCCACCCCTCTCTACCCATGGGAGTCGTAAGAGTCGACTGAGGGAATACCGAGGGAGTGGGCAGCAGCACTCCTTCGAGTATTAACAACATCCACTGCGATCGCCAACCCGCCTGCCAAGCGTGGCGATTACGGCTCTATTCCCCATTCATGGGGAGGCCTATGTGCAGCAGTGGACTTTAAAAGGCTGATGGATGGATGGAAGGGTATTTATAGGCTTCAAAAACAAAATAAATAGTTTCAGAAATTTATAACATGTAGGTTATATACTACTATAGCTATGGTCTCTTTGTTTTGCAGAGATAATAAGTAAGTCAAATACATGTGACAATAAACAGTTCAAATAGATATATATCTAGCTAGTAATGTACCCGCTGAACGACTTAACTGTTTTGAATTTTATATTCATATTTATCGCATAATTATTCAATATATGCGCTCAAGCATTTTGTTATGCCTAAACGAATATTGAGATGTGCGTCTGACACGAATACATCAATAACAATAATAATTTGCGTAGTTTGCTACGCGTGTGATAGTCTCGTTCAATGAAAAACAACGCAAGCGTAAATATTTAGAGACAAGTGCGACTTAATCACTGTATGATTCTTGGAAAGTAAATTATTTGGGGCGATGCCAATACAAATTCGTCTAATAGATATCAACGACATTACAACGAAATTATGTGCCGTTTTCGTCAGTATTTCTGTAAAATCTGTGATAGGAATCGTAAACTAGAAGTGGTAATAGCACTATTTTTAGTACCTACAATGTCGCCATTTTACTCGCATTTATGCTCTATACGTACTTACTTAAACTTAATGTGGCACTATGTTCATTTTATTTGTTCTTTCATAGAACATAGTACGCAATTTACCAAGGTATACCTATACCTACCGAAAAAAAGTCATGCGGTACAGCACTTTTAATGTCTAGCATATAACTTCTACATATAGTGTAAGTACAATAATACAAGTTTCAATTCAACGACATTGCGGGACTAAAAAATTTTACATGTGAAACCGAAATCCTACCATAAATCGGCCTTTCAACGTCGACTGCTGGAAATAGGTCTCCCCAAGAGAACACCACAACGAGAGATCCTGCGTCCCGCGGCTTTGACCAGATCGTCGGTCCATCTGGTGGGGAAAGGCGTCCCCTACGCTGCGGCGTCCGATACGTGGTCGCCACTCAAGAAACTTTTTTTCTCAACGGCTGTCTGTTTGTCGAGCGATGTGGCCTGTCCATTGCCACTTCGCATGCCAATCCGGCGGGCTATGTCGGTCACTCCTATTCTCCTACGGCTCTCAGTCTTACGAATTCGATCACATAGGGATATACCGAGCACAAAACCGAAATACCCATTACTTTTGCATCAAAGGTTTGAGATTGTTCTCTGTACAAAATGACATTTGATTAATTTTCTAATCCCGAGTTGTATAGCTATAAAGGTATGCTCATAAAATGGAATACATTATAAACATATTAGTCAACCCGTGCGGAGTTCCGCATCTGCTAAAGGATTATCTTGGATGATTTAAATTCTCAAATTTTAGAGAAGCAGTATATTTTAAGACTTTGGATCTATTTTTCGTTATTAGCCGGCCCAATAAGCTTTAAAATGAGGGGTAAACCGAGAAAGATCTCACGGACCGACAGAAAAACAGGCTAGATAAATAATATATAAGATTAGATATGCTACCGGCAACTACCTAACTCACGTTTAGGATCAATTACGTCGACACGGATTTATACCCGAAACCCCAACCAGCGGCCGCTGCGCTCTCGCCCTGATGATGTGCATCGGATATGCTCGAAACCCGAGTGTACGTAATCTATATTATTATAAAGCTGTAACAGAGATGTCTTTATATATAAAATTTTTGAAAAAAAATAAAACTTTGTTAGGCTATATAGGCGTGTCTAAACACAAAACTATTTCTTTACTGTTTGTTCGTTCGCGCATCACGCAAAAACTACTGAACGGATTTTAATGCAACTTTTTTTATTTGATAGCTCTCGATTAGACTTAAAAACTAGTATACATATTATTCCGCTACTATATCGGGAACCTGAGATATAACCAAAAAACTAGCTAGGCAAAGGCTACTCGATCCTAGACGTGAGCTACTTACCGATACAGCATTTATCTAATATGGGCCAATCTCACGATACCTAATTTTAATACAAAAACAATATAAACATTTGTTAAACACAAAGTGAAAAATGTGAAATCGAAAATAACTGTCACGAGCAGGACTTGAACCTGCACCTCCTGGATACCGTCCAGATGCTTTGCCAATTCAGCCATCGTGACAATTGCTCCTGACTACTAATTTCGATAACACATTCATACTTAACGTCTTTGGGTGACGCCTGCGCCATCTGTTGGACATATTTTCATACATTATACCGACCAGGTAAACTTAATTTTACAATTAAGATTTTTACCTAATAATGGCGCAAACCCTATAAATATTTAGATATTTTTATATATATTTTTAGCATTTGACATGCTTAGCACTATACATTAAACACAAAATGAAAAATGTGAAATCGAAAATAACAGTCACGAGCAAGATTTGAACCGGCATCTCCTGGATACCGTCCAGATGCTTTGCCAATTCAGCCATCGTGACAATTGCTCCCGACTGCTAATTTCGATAACACATTCATACTTAACGTCTGCTAAAAACAGCGCGTGTGCTTTGCGCTAACTAGGATAAGTTGCTCTGTATTCTTTACAACAGTAAATACTAAGACTAACACTGATTTGTGCAAACCCTATATTCAATGAAATTGCAGTTGATGACAATGATGTCCTCATCATCATGGTCTATGTATTAAAATGAAATATTATTCCAAAGGTCTTCTAAATTATTTTGATGATAATAGCATTATTTTAGACAAATATCACATTTGTGTATCTAAAAACTAAAAATTGACTAAGTCTAAAATAGTTATATTCAATTAACATAGGGTAAATCACCCAATTATTGAAAATTGTGCAAATATAAAAAAAAGAAACATGTTGCGCAGTCTCTAGTAAAAATAAATGTCTTTAGAGAATAAAATAGACATTGAAGATGATTACGAATAAACTATGGAGGGTCATTTGAATATGCATCATAATTTATTTTTAAATTTTATATTTGTTCTGGTAAGTAAATAGTATGACAAGTACAGTTGAGCCCACTTTTGACCGTTGCCGAGTTTCAGCTAAGTGTGTAATTCAGCAGGAAAACGTCGAGTATAGTCAAAATAATAGTGTTTTGAGAAGTGCGATGCGCGTATACAATAGATCCAAACGGGTCTGATGTGTTACATTAAGCATTGACAATGATTTTAATACTTTAGGCCGGCCACATATATGTATACAATTGTCAAATCGATAGCACTGTTGAATTGTGTGCTTGTGACGATTTCATGACGATCAAACAGTTTAGTCATACAGTCGATGCAGTCGTTATCGATTTACTTAGTACCTATCCTTATTTGCGTAATTTCGCCTAGGTTGTGTAGAATTCAATTACACCTAATACTTAACTGCAATGACACTGATAAATAAAAAAGTATTGCAACTTCATAAAAGGCCTGACTTTGGGGCAAGGAGATATCTTTTTGAGTTACCAACTAGTGCAATTTAGCTGTAATGTCAAAATGCATAAAAAATATATTACGCATGAAGAGACTGTTGTGTCAAAGTAATAAGCGAAAATTTAAAAAGTACTAGAGGGTCTTGTTGTGGTCATGAATGGTAAAACTTACCAGCTAAGGATCTTTCATCGGTTTGCAACTGCGCTCTCCTCTCATTCCTCTGCAGTAGTGCTGCGAAATAGTTGAGCAATGGTTCCCTCGCGTCAGGACACAGCAGGATGTTGTGGCAGATGTTGTGTAGCGTGTTGCGGCTCACTTCTACCTCGCGTTGTAACGCGAACGCAAGGCTGCGATCGCCGGAGCCCGTCGCGAATAATCGTTCCGCCACACGGGGGTTTTCTTCAGCAAATAGCGATACCTATATGGAAAATAGAGTAATAAATAGGTAACATTGCAACAATTTTGTGAGAGCATTTTTTCTTTTTCTTTGTTTCCCTGGAAGTTTATTTTTATCTGCCAACGTTATTGTTTTGTTATTTTTTTTTCGTTATACAAGTTTCAGCGCCGCGGCAACATTCAGTAAGTGTACTCACGGCGAAGAAAGGCCCGAGGAAGCTGCAGCGCGCCAGCTCGCGGCCGGGCGCGGTGGTGGCGGGCGCGGGGCACAGACTGGGCAGGCGCGCGAGCAGCTCGGCGAGCGGGCGGCGCGCGTGGCGCGGGCCGGCGCGCGCGTCACACAGCGCCGCAGCAACATTCAGTAAGTGTACTCACGGCGAAGAAAGGCCCGAGGAAGCTGCAGCGCGCCAGCTCGCGGCCGGGCGCGGTGGTGGCGGGCGCGGGGCACAGACTGGGCAGGCGCGCGAGCAGCTCGGCGAGCGGGCGGCGCGCGTGGCGCGGGCCGGCGCGCGCGTCACACAGCGCCGCAGCAACATTCAGTAAGTGTACTCACGGCGAAGAAAGGCCCGAGGAAGCTGCAGCGCGCCAGCTCGCGGCCGGGCGCGGTGGTGGCGGGCGCGGGGCACAGACTGGGCAGGCGCGCGAGCAGCTCGGCGAGCGGGCGGCGCGCGTGGCGCGGGCCGGCGCGCGCGTCACACAGCGCCGCAGCAACATTCAGTAAGTGTACTCACGGCGAAGAAAGGCCCGAGGAAGCTGCAGCGCGCCAGCTCGCGGCCGGGCGCGGTGGTGGCGGGCGCGGGGCACAGACTGGGCAGGCGCGCGAGCAGCTCGGCGAGCGGGCGGCGCGCGTGGCGCGGGCCGGCGCGCGCGTCACACAGCGCCGCAGCAACATTCAGTAAGTGTACTCACGGCGAAGAAAGGCCCGAGGAAGCTGCAGCGCGCCAGCTCGCGGCCGGGCGCGGTGGTGGCGGGCGCGGGGCACAGACTGGGCAGGCGCGCGAGCAGCTCGGCGAGCGGGCGGCGCGCGTGGCGCGGGCCGGCGCGCGCGTCACACAGCGCCGCAGCAACATTCAGTAAGTGTACTCACGGCGAAGAAAGGCCCGAGGAAGCTGCAGCGCGCCAGCTCGCGGCCGGGCGCGGTGGTGGCGGGCGCGGGGCACAGACTGGGCAGGCGCGCGAGCAGCTCGGCGAGCGGGCGGCGCGCGTGGCGCGGGCCGGCGCGCGCGTCACACAGCGCCGCAGCAACATTCAGTAAGTGTACTCACGGCGAAGAAAGGCCCGAGGAAGCTGCAGCGCGCCAGCTCGCGGCCGGGCGCGGTGGTGGCGGGCGCGGGGCACAGACTGGGCAGGCGCGCGAGCAGCTCGGCGAGCGGGCGGCGCGCGTGGCGCGGGCCGGCGCGCGCGTCACACAGCGCCGCAGCAACATTCAGTAAGTGTACTCACGGCGAAGAAAGGCCCGAGGAAGCTGCAGCGCGCCAGCTCGCGGCCGGGCGCGGTGGTGGCGGGCGCGGGGCACAGACTGGGCAGGCGCGCGAGCAGCTCGGCGAGCGGGCGGCGCGCGTGGCGCGGGCCAGCGCGCGCGTCACACAGCGCCGCAGCAACATTCAGTAAGTGTACTCACGGCGAAGAAAGGCCCGAGGAAGCTGCAGCGCGCCAGCTCGCGGCCGGGCGCGGTGGTGGCGGGCGCGGGGCACAGACTGGGCAGGCGCGCGAGCAGCTCGGCGAGCGGGCGGCGCGCGTGGCGCGGGCCGGCGCGCGCGTCACACAGCGCCGCAGCAACATTCAGTAAGTGTACTCACGGCGAAGAAAGGCCCGAGGAAGCTGCAGCGCGCCAGCTCGCGGCCGGGCGCGGGGCACAGACTGGGCAGGCGCGCGAGCAGCTCGGCGAGCGGGCGGCGCGCGTGGCGCGGGCCGGCGCGCGCGTCACACAGCGCCGCAGCAACATTCAGTAAGTGTACTCACGGCAAAGAAAGGCCCGAGGAAGCTGCAGCGCGCCAGCTCGCGGCCGGGCGCGGTGGTGGCGGGCGCGGGGCACAGACTGGGCAGGCGCGCGAGCAGCTCGGCGAGCGGGCGGCGCGCGTGGCGCGGGCCGGCGCGCGCGTCACACAGCGCCGCAGCAACATTCAGTAAGTGTACTCACGGCGAAGAAAGGCCCGAGGAAGCTGCAGCGCGCCAGCTCGCGGCCGGGCGCGGTGGTGGCGGGCGCGGGGCACAGACTGGGCAGGCGCGCGAGCAGCTCGGCGAGCGGGCGGCGCGCGTGGCGCGGGCCGGCGCGCGCGTCACACAGCGCCGCAGCAACATTCAGTAAGTGTACTCACGGCGAAGAAAGGCCCGAGGAAGCTGCAGCGCGCCAGCTCGCGGCCGGGCGCGGTGGTGGCGGGCGCGGGGCACAGACTGGGCAGGCGCGCGAGCAGCTCGGCGAGCGGGCGGCGCGCGTGGCGCGGGCCGGCGCGCGCGTCACACAGCGCCGCAGCAACATTCAGTAAGTGTACTCACGGCGAAGAAAGGCCCGAGGAAGCTGCAGCGCGCCAGCTCGCGGCCGGGCGCGGTGGTGGCGGGCGCGGGGCACAGACTGGGCAGGCGCGCGAGCAGCTCGGCGAGCGGGCGGCGCGCGTGGCGCGGGCCGGCGCGCGCGTCACACAGCGCCGCAGCAACATTCAGTAAGTGTACTCACGGCGAAGAAAGGCCCGAGGAAGCTGCAGCGCGCCAGCTCGCGGCCGGGCGCGGTGGTGGCGGGCGCGGGGCACAGACTGGGCAGGCGCGCGAGCAGCTCGGCGAGCGGGCGGCGCGCGTGGCGCGGGCCGGCGCGCGCGTCACACAGCGCCGCAGCAACATTCAGTAAGTGTACTCACGGCGAAGAAAGGCCCGAGGAAGCTGCAGCGCGCCAGCTCGCGGCCGGGCGCGGTGGTGGCGGGCGCGGGGCACAGACTGGGCAGGCGCGCGAGCAGCTCGGCGAGCGGGCGGCGCGCGTGGCGCGGGCCGGCGCGCGCGTCACACAGCGCCGCAGCAACATTCAGTAAGTGTACTCACGGCGAAGAAAGGCCCGAGGAAGCTGCAGCGCGCCAGCTCGCGGCCGGGCGCGGTGGTGGCGGGCGCGGGGCACAGACTGGGCAGGCGCGCGAGCAGCTCGGCGAGCGGGCGGCGCGCGTGGCGCGGGCCGGCGCGCGCGTCACACAGCGCCGCAGCAACATTCAGTAAGTGTACTCACGGCGAAGAAAGGCCCGAGGAAGCTGCAGCGCGCCAGCTCGCGGCCGGGCGCGGTGGTGGCGGGCGCGGGGCACAGACTGGGCAGGCGCGCGAGCAGCTCGGCGAGCGGGCGGCGCGCGTGGCGCGGGCCGGCGCGCGCGTCACACAGCGCCGCAGCAACATTCAGTAAGTGTACTCACGGCGAAGAAAGGCCCGAGGAAGCTGCAGCGCGCCAGCTCGCGGCCGGGCGCGGTGGTGGCGGGCGCGGGGCACAGACTGGGCAGGCGCGCGAGCAGCTCGGCGAGCGGGCGGCGCGCGTGGCGCGGGCCGGCGCGCGCGTCACACAGCGCCGCAGCAACATTCAGTAAGTGTACTCACGGCGAAGAAAGGCCCGAGGAAGCTGCAGCGCGCCAGCTCGCGGCCGGGCGCGGTGGTGGCGGGCGCGGGGCACAGACTGGGCAGGCGCGCGAGCAGCTCGGCGAGCGGGCGGCGCGCGTGGCGCGGGCCGGCGCGCGCGTCACACAGCGCCGCAGCAACATTCAGTAAGTGTACTCACGGCGAAGAAAGGCCCGAGGAAGCTGCAGCGCGCCAGCTCGCGGCCGGGCGCGGTGGTGGCGGGCGCGGGGCACAGACTGGGCAGGCGCGCGAGCAGCTCGGCGAGCGGGCGGCGCGCGTGGCGCGGGCCGGCGCGCGCGTCACACAGCGCCGCAGCAACATTCAGTAAGTGTACTCACGGCGAAGAAAGGCCCGAGGAAGCTGCAGCGCGCCAGCTCGCGGCCGGGCGCGGTGGTGGCGGGCGCGGGGCACAGACTGGGCAGGCGCGCGAGCAGCTCGGCGAGCGGGCGGCGCGCGTGGCGCGGGCCGGCGCGCGCGTCACACAGCGCCGCAGCAACATTCAGTAAGTGTACTCACGGCGAAGAAAGGCCCGAGGAAGCTGCAGCGCGCCAGCTCGCGGCCGGGCGCGGTGGTGGCGGGCGCGGGGCACAGACTGGGCAGGCGCGCGAGCAGCTCGGCGAGCGGGCGGCGCGCGTGGCGCGGGCCGGCGCGCGCGTCACACAGCGCCGCAGCAACATTCAGTAAGTGTACTCACGGCGAAGAAAGGCCCGAGGAAGCTGCAGCGCGCCAGCTCGCGGCCGGGCGCGGTGGTGGCGGGCGCGGGGCACAGACTGGGCAGGCGCGCGAGCAGCTCGGCGAGCGGGCGGCGCGCGTGGCGCGGGCCGGCGCGCGCGTCACACAGCGCCGCAGCAACATTCAGTAAGTGTACTCACGGCGAAGAAAGGCCCGAGGAAGCTGCAGCGCGCCAGCTCGCGGCCGGGCGCGGTGGTGGCGGGCGCGGGGCACAGACTGGGCAGGCGCGCGAGCAGCTCGGCGAGCGGGCGGCGCGCGTGGCGCGGGCCGGCGCGCGCGTCACACAGCGCCGCAGCAACATTCAGTAAGTGTACTCACGGCGAAGAAAGGCCCGAGGAAGCTGCAGCGCGCCAGCTCGCGGCCGGGCGCGGTGGTGGCGGGCGCGGGGCACAGACTGGGCAGGCGCGCGAGCAGCTCGGCGAGCGGGCGGCGCGCGTGGCGCGGGCCGGCGCGCGCGTCACACAGCGCCGCAGCAACATTCAGTAAGTGTACTCACGGCGAAGAAAGGCCCGAGGAAGCTGCAGCGCGCCAGCTCGCGGCCGGGCGCGGTGGTGGCGGGCGCGGGGCACAGACTGGGCAGGCGCGCGAGCAGCTCGGCGAGCGGGCGGCGCGCGTGGCGCGGGCCGGCGCGCGCGTCACACAGCGCCGCAGCAACATTCAGTAAGTGTACTCACGGCGAAGAAAGGCCCGAGGAAGCTGCAGCGCGCCAGCTCGCGGCCGGGCGCGGTGGTGGCGGGCGCGGGGCACAGACTGGGCAGGCGCGCGAGCAGCTCGGCGAGCGGGCGGCGCGCGTGGCGCGGGCCGGCGCGCGCGTCACACAGCGCCGCAGCAACATTCAGTAAGTGTACTCACGGCGAAGAAAGGCCCGAGGAAGCTGCAGCGCGCCAGCTCGCGGCCGGGCGCGGTGGTGGCGGGCGCGGGGCACAGACTGGGCAGGCGCGCGAGCAGCTCGGCGAGCGGGCGGCGCGCGTGGCGCGGGCCGGCGCGCGCGTCACACAGCGCCGCAGCAACATTCAGTAAGTGTACTCACGGCGAAGAAAGGCCCGAGGAAGCTGCAGCGCGCCAGCTCGCGGCCGGGCGCGGTGGTGGCGGGCGCGGGGCACAGACTGGGCAGGCGCGCGAGCAGCTCGGCGAGCGGGCGGCGCGCGTGGCGCGGGCCGGCGCGCGCGTCACACAGCGCGCGCAGCGCACGCAGCGCGCCACCACCGCAGCCGCGCCCCACCGAGCGTCGCATCTCCTCGCGCACACCCGCCAGCAGCGGCACGAATACCTGCGTTGAACCGTCACTCTAAGGATTCTACTCTTTTGAGCCTATTAGTGCATCTTACAATACACCGCGTTTACTGTAAATGGCAATGAGATAAATAGGTACTATAAAATAACTTTAATAACTTTTAATAAATAATAGTAACTTTAAATAAATTTACTGTCTACCAAATTTCTTTGCTTCTAGTTTATATGTGCTATATGCGAAAACTTGTAATTGGCCTTTAATTATATATAATTAGAACCAATATTGTATACTAGCTGTAAGTTTTCTAAAGTAATAAATTAAAATTAAAATAAAATCGCCGTCCTGATCTTTCTCTCCACACCTTTTTTATGTGAAACTTCTTTGAATCGTTATGATGAAACTCGATGAAACGAAAATGCGTCACGATAAAGAAACAAACACCTAAATATATAGGATTAACAGTCAGTTGCAGAAAAGTCCATTAAAGTTATTTAAACTTTGAAATATTTTTTTTGTCATAAAAAGTATTTGTTGGTAATTGATTTGAAACCTCGGTCTCCGGCTTGCGTGATCAATACTTAAACCGTATGACCACGAGATAACATTAAGTTTGAAAAAGTGAAAAGTGTTCGAAAAACTAATATCTCTGTTTTTCTTTGTTATGTTGCTATGGTGAGGGTCACAAGATATTTTACTAAAGTTGTCCCATGAATGCCTACGGGATAGTTTTATCTTGTCCACTTTTCAAGATCGATGTGGTGATTATTTTGACGAGTACTTATATTTACAATACAAATAATTACCAAAAATACCTTTTACGTCCTCCTCTTTTCTACTTTTCGCTGTGCCCAACAGGGTCCATAATTGTTACTCTTTTATCATTATGTTACCACCTACTATATACATTGTGAAATGCAAAAATAAATGAATATGAATATTTTAATAATTTATTTAAAGTAAGATGGTAACACAGGCACACAAGAAACACGTCCGTTCACAACCAACGATCGCAGGAAGGAGGGAAGTTTACATTACACAGAAAAGTCAAATTATATTAATATATTATTAAATTATATTATTCCTTGGACTCGGTCTCCGGTTTGCGTGATCAATACTTAAACCATATACCACGCGACCACTGTGTACATAATATTAAGTTTGAAAAAGTGATATGCATTCAATAATAAACTAATATCTCTGTTTTGCTATGTTCACTTGGTATTCCCGTGGCAGTTATAAACTATTTTTGTCACCTACCCCCGAAGTGAATCATCTACGTTTGTTATTTATGTTGCTATGGTGAGGTTCACAAGATCTTTTACCAAAGTTGTCTCATGAATTCCTACGGGATCCATTATATCGTTGCAGAAAACAAAATTCAAATGAGTTGTAATGCTCCATTAAATTTAATTAATGAGAGGTCATTTAACCTTGGTAATAAATAATAAACCTTACATTTATCCTAATACTCCTGATGCTCTATATCCATCTCAATCTCTCATAGGCCACATTTCATAAGTTTCACTTCTGCCGTGTGTGAATATGGTTTTTTTTTGTTAAGAAGGGCTAAAATGTACCTAACCACACACCCCGTCGTTCGAGACCCCGAACAGGGTAGTGCGGTGCCCTCACCAACTAAGTAATCCCTCCATAGGCCATCTCTCCGCCTGTACTGGCGGACCGCCTCGGAACTGTTCAACATTATTTTAATGGTCATATTTTGTAGTCAAGTTGTGAAAAAATCTGTTCTCTTGTCGTTGTCATGGCGTAGTCGGTAGTGTAACCGCCTTCCGTGCACGAGGTCGTGGGTTCGATTCCCACTCAGGACAATTATTTGTGGGATGAACAAATATATTTGTACTGCGTCTGGGTATTTACTATCCATTATATGTATTGATTTACAAAAAAAAAATGCCTCGGTGGTATAGCAGTAGTGTATGCGACTGCTAATTATGACGTCTCCTCGGGTTCGATCCCCAGGTCGGGCAATGTTATTGAGCTTTTTCCTAAAAAGAAAAATTCTCAGTACCAGCCCGGAGTTTGGAAATGTGCCCGGTAGACGTTAATAGGCTCGCCTCCTATTATGTGGGACTTACAACATAGCTGGCGAATTGTGGGTGTGTAATACACCTCTGCCTACGCCTTCGGGGAATACAGGCCTGATGCTATGTTTTTTAAAAAGAAGTACATCAACATACAAAGGGCCTCCAGCCCCATTAAAAACAACAGACGATACCTGATTTGAAGTAAAGAAAATATGTAAAATTAAAAAATATCCAATCTTAGATTGGCAACCCTGAGATCAATCAACCCATAAGCGCGTCTATCGAACGAAACAGGGAATTCTCGGTCGCTTGTTTTCGGTCAGTGTATTCTTTATGCTCGGGCTACACTAACGGGCAACATCAATTCGCATCATCGCGACAAGTAATTATTGCGTTAACGCGATAAATTGGGTGGCCACAGTTGGGCATTCAATCTCTTTGGGATACACTGGAGTTATCGCCTAACGTCAAACAGCAATGTGAATGCCTTTATCGAATTCTCGCGATAAGTCGTGGCTACACCAACATCAAACGTCTATCATCGCGATAATTGACGGCGTTTCTCTTTAGTGTGGCCCGAGCATATAGAATAAATAAAATGTTTTATTGGCCCAGTTTTTTCCAATATAACTATGGTCAGTTTCTTGACAAAATGATAATTAGTTGAATAATTAGTAGGCCCCTGAGTACCTAGTATTAGCCCAGGGCTCGATCTGCCCCTGAGTCAGTCTCATAATAGTGACAGAAAAATATTCTTTCTATAGTTTTATCAGACCAAATATACTTTGGCAAGATAGTCTACATAATCAGAAAAATACACTTACCTCTTCTAAAACTTCTTTATCCATGTAAGTAGCAAGCAGAATTTCTGGGATCAACCCAGTGGGTGGTGACCCCATCATCACATATGGCAAAAGAGGTGACTTCCTACATTTCTCTAGATCAAACTTGCCTTGCAGCACTAGCACTAAGTGATTCACCAATAAAGTCCTTAAACATGGTAACAATTCACTAAGAGGAGGTTCTGAACTTTTTTTGGGATAATCTCGCTCATATGAATTGATGTTAGTGTAATATCTCACTATGTAGCTAACTGCTAGCCCTTGTGTAGGAATTGTCTTAGGTAGTGGCAGAGAAGGGCTAGGGCAGTCAGCTTTCTCAGATTCTGTTTCCAAACCTAGCTGTCCACTCGTCAACAATTCATCTCCGTCTGCAACATGTTTCTTTGTCATTTCTGAAATGGCAATTAACTTCTGATTCAAAGGATCTAAGCCATCTGCTATTTGTGTTATAACATCCATCAAAGCTTCCGCTGCTAATTCTTCTAAACTTAATTTAGGATTATCTAGCAGAGATGCAGCAACTGATGGCACAAAAACTTCTCCTGGAATAGACAAAACTGTATGAACTTCATTTTATATTTATATAAAACAAAATGTAATTGCAGCAGTTTTATGAGTAACATTGATCCTAATCTATTGGTTTTTTATAAAAATAAAGTAAACAATGCATAATATTTATTTAATTAAACTCTAATATATTCCAATTGAATTAATAATTGTATGGTGCTTTTATAAATTTTTAATAACTTGTGTGTGATGTCTAAATGCATAATAGACATTTCAATGCCATAATAGATATTGTTTATAAACATAGTCATTCAATCTAAAATTAATCTTATTTCAGTCTAATTGGAAATTTTGCAAATCCTATGAGAATAAATATTATATTCACTACATATGTAATTCTGCTTGATCACTTTGAAGTATTTAATCATTTAAGACTGGATAAAATAGTTCTTATATAATACACGAGTTAGAATACTCTCAAGTCAAGGACCATTTGAATTATGTAATAATATAATTATGTCAGTAAGAAACAACAGGAAAGTAATCACAGAGATTTAATAAATACTGCTTCAAGAATAATTTGAAATGTTAAACATAGTCATCAAAACACAGAGAAACTTATACACAAACCTTCACTATCTTCTGACCATGATACTTCCAAAATCTTTGCAACAATATTCCTCAGTTGTTCCTCAGTCAGTTCTGTGCAGCTCACTGTGCGTGAACGATGTATCTTACGTGCTGGTGATGCAGCTGTGTCGCTGTCATCCACCTATTGCAGAAAACAAATACAATTATAAATTTTAAGGAGTCTTCTGTAATATTTTGTGTTAATACTAGCATATGCCTGTATTTGTGTAGACTCCCTAAGTAAATGAAATGTTAATGAATTAATAAACAAAGTCTTTTTATATAAGTAAATGAAATATTAACTACTACCTCCATTGGCTCTTGTTGTTGTTCAGATTGTGAATTTCTCTCAGACACATCATCAACATCCATGGACAAAGAACGTCTTGAACAACTTGGTGATGCATTATTAGGCCGTGGCCTTACTGGGGATGGTTCTGCAAACTGTGCTGGAGATATTGATCTTGATGTGCTGTCTTCTCTAGTAGATGCTCCCTCTGAACCACCCACAGTAGACTGTGGCAAACTGGACACTCTCACTGATCCACAGCTCAACAATGTATCTTCACCCATGGAATCAAAGCTGTTATATTGCCTTGTTTGTGAAAGATCTGTCATTTTTGTGTCAGGCATTTCATCTAATAAATTATCTCTCTTTTCAGTCACTATTAATCCGTCTGCTGAAATCTTTGTTGGATCCGTTTCACTGTTTTTAACATCATCTGAATAATTTGGTTCTTTGTTTGTGTTAGTTAGGTCTGGCGAGGAAGGTTCAGTAGAGCCACGAGGTATTGGCGCTGGTAAAAATCTAGGTTGTGAAGTCTGCAAGTCAGGCGAAGGCATTGAGGCGCCTGGTGTCACGGGAGGACTAGCTGGAGACGGAGCAGTACCAGCCCCACTAAGCGCTGCAAGTCGAGCCAGGCGACGTCTCCTTATCTGTAAAACACCACCATGAGGTTTCTGCAGCACGTGAACACACACGCCTTCGCTAAACATAAGCGCTTTGTTTTGTTACGAAATTAGATTGGCCATACGCATTACGCCAAGGTTCGTTTACAAAACAATTTTTCCACTTACCTCTTCTTGACTAAGCTCACTCATGTTAAAAACTAACTATTTTGCACTTTTATACAATCTTACGGAAAACAATGTTCCTGTGAATTTAGTTTTAAAAAATTTGAATTGGATTTATGAAGGAAGAGCGAAATCACACAGCGGCGAGTCAGTCACCTCGCTCAGCTGTTTGACGTTTGTGGTTCGTACAATGACGAGAAAGTATTGAAAATAAACGCGTCATCCTTGTTTGACATCGTCATCCATGGCCGAACGAAATACGAAAATCATTGTGCCATCTCTTTCGCAAGCGTCTGGCTGTAAAGACAAAGAGAGAGAGAGAGAGAAATCGAACTGAATTTTTACGGAAATACGGTATAGGATTAATTCCATAAATACCCACAATCATTCGTAAACAATTTTATATTCATTGCTCATAATTTAGGCGTCACCGTCATGTACATTATTTATTATTTTTTATGTATGATGGTAACACTGGTGTATTCAGCTCTTTCTTCTAATATTTTTAAATCCAATTAATTTTTTTACGAGACAGTAAGGTCAGGTTTAAATATCAGCTGACCCTTCTTACATATTAATTATACATCTAGATTTATTTAATCTGTGATCTGGAGGTAGCATGTCTTAGCATCTTAGCATGCCATGGCAGAACTGTGATCCCAGCTCTGACCTCAGCCCAACGTTGGGCGTTGGGCCCAACGTCGATGGCATTGGAGGGTGGCAAAAACAGGTATTATACTATCTTTTTTCACGTAGGTAGCTATATATTGCTTATTTTTTTTAAATAAATATACTATACCCTTATGTCAGCTGGTTTGATTTGAATTTTACTAGCAATCTAAGCTCAGTCAATATCGACTACACGCAGCTCATTTAAATCCGGAGAGAAATTTATTCAGTCGACTCGACCGTTGCACTTGCGCTGAACAGTTGCTACTTTGGTGTAACGATAGGCGATGTCGATTGTTTGAACAATCAAAATAATTGCAGGCGTTAATGAATTTTATTAGAATTTTGCTGCAATGATGGTTTTGTATATATAAATTTCTTTGCAAGGTATATTGGCGTATTTATCATAGGAGATAAAAAATAAATATTTTAAAATAAATATAACATTTTATTATTCGCTTTTAATACTAGAATCGCTATTAATCTCGTTAATTATAAAACTGTCTGTTATGTTGTCTATTACGTGGTAGAGATGGCACATTTTGTCCTCTACTGTAATTGTATGCGAGATGCAGTCACAGATGCAGTCATCCAATTATAGGGCATTATTGTGTTTAATCCTTCAAATAATTGTTTTACCTCTTGCAGTATAAAACTTTTATTTTTTGTGCAATGCCCCTTTACTAGCGCCTATACTAGTTCGATAGGATTCAGCTTGCAGTGATATGGGGGCAGTCTTAACACCATAACTTCACGTTGGGCAGCCATCTCGGCCACAGCGTATTTTTCAAATAAATTTGTTGCTGCCAAACTATGCGAATCTTGAATTTGTGGGGCCCTGGGCTAATTCTACTCTGGGGCCTAATAATTGTCATTTTTATGCTGCAAATTTCTTTATTTGCTCATCATATTGTAAATCCTTTGTTATATCACTGTAAGTTGTAAAGAAGAAAGAACTGATAAATAATTTAGTTGATCGTTTGACATTGTTGTCCTATATTTGTTTACTACACACGTCGGCAAAATAAGCGGAATATAAAAAAGGTTGAAAATAGGCTAAAATCTTTTACTTGCCGTAATACTGGCTGGGTTTTCTTTATTTTAGTTCTAAAACAAAATGTTCTAAATAGGAAAAGCAATTGAACGTCATTATTTGTTTAATTGTTTTCCGTTTTGTTTAAAATTGCATAATACTGAACAAAATCCCCTCTCAAGTGGTTTAATAATTTTTATTTAAAAATCTGAAAAATGTTGTTATACTGTATATGTATGTGGTGTTAGAGAAGGTGGGCTGACTTCCCCAGCCCTGTTTAATTTATATATCAATCAGCTGATTGACGAGCTCAACAAAGCCAATATTGGTTGTTCAATCGACGGTGAAATTATAAACAATCTTAGTTACGCGAATGACATGGTTTTGCTGAGCCTGTCAATCAGTGCATTAAGAAAATTATTAAATATATGTGAGTCCTATGCTGCGTCACATGGGCTCACATATAATGTGATGAAAAGTGAGCTACTCATTTTTAAATGTAAAAACAGCACATTAGTCAAAGTTCCCCCTGTAACACTGAATGGGGTGCCTTTGAAAAGAGTTTTCTTATTTAAATACTTAAGGCATATAGTCACGGAGGAATTGCCTGATGATGCAGACATAGAAAGGGAGCGCAGGGCGTTGGCAGTTTGGAGCAATATGATAGCCCGCGGATATGCACGGTGCTCTTTAAATGTAAAAATCGTACTTTTTAAGGCATACTGCCAAAGTTTTTACACATGCAGTCTGTGGGTCAAGTATACGTGGCGGGCTTTGTAACGCTCTACGCGTGCAGTATAATAATGCGTTCAGGATGCTCACGTAGATGACTTTTAGGTCATAATACGCAAGAAAACTGCATCAATCTTGTGTCGGATGCACGGGAGTTCTAACGGTATCCTGAACACATTGATCAATAAAATGGAAAACGCGTTCTTAAAACACTGGGTGAATATACATGTGTCAAACTAGTACTAGATATAAGTAATTAATTAAATTAAATTAACCAACATAGGATAGGATTATTGTTACTAACGCTATGGAGATTTTCCGAAATAAACGTTATTATTATACTGTTTTTCCAAAAGTATTTTTTGAACAATTTTGGAAATTAGGGCTTATTTATGCTTCATTTGGCCTCAATTGATATTGCCAGGGCACTTGAGATACGCAGAAATGGGCAAACTTACAAAGAGATTCCAAAATTCTTGGCAGACCTGTTTCCACATTTTAACGCAGTATCAAACGGTATATGGAGACCAATTCTTTTGTGAGAAGACCAGGACATGGCAGAAAACCGCGCTACAAGCAGAGATGATCATTTTGGTCACCTTCACGCCGGCAGAAACCCTCGTATAGCTACTGTCTAAGCTAGAAATGATATTGAGGAAGTTCGAGTTGTGTACAGTTACAAAGAAGACTTCAAGAAGTTGGTTAAAGTTCATTCATGCCCGCCAAACCTCCAGAACTTGCAGCTTTTACAACTAAAGCGGATTCCTCATTCTCCAGGATGTCTAGTGATTGGCAATGTCTAAAAGTCTTTAAGGTGATCTAACAATTTGGGAAAACAACCCAATCAGTCCCACGTAAGAAAAACAATAGTATTTGAAAAAACATACGCACGCTAAAAAATACACTGACAAACAAGTGTCAGGGAATTCCCTGTTTCTTTTGATAGACGCACACACAGGTTAATCTCTGGGTTGCCTGGATCTTATGATTAGACTTTGTTTAATTTGAGATATTTTTCTTTTCTTCAAAGCAGGTAAAGGCTATTGTTTTTAATGGGGCCTGTGGGCCTTTTGTATGTATGGGGCCCTGGGCTGCTGCCCAAAAAGCCTTTAGGTAGATCCGCGCCTGCTTGTCAGCCACTCTTATATTTTAGTTTTAGTTCAATAAATTTTCGCCAACATTTCAACTACAACGAGAGTAATATGGTGCGTTATCCGTCACAGTTGTGATATACTACACTATTAGGCTTTAATTTTGGTAAAATAATGGACCACTCTTCAAATCATACCGCGCTTATGTCTTCGTGGTAATCCATGCTTCCTTTTTTGCCTTCAAATATAAGAAGTTCACCTCCGAGAAAGCCCTTGTGGCTAATCATAATACCTACTACGTTTGCCTTTCCGATGCCGTTTGGAGTATTGATATTTATTTTTTTAATAATTTTTTGAATTAGTGATCTGTTTGTGAAATCGCTATTATTTGTTAGAGTCAAGTGAGCCAGCTAAATGGTTATTTTTGAAAATGTGAATGTGTAAAAATTCAAGGTAGTAGCATAAAGTTAAAAGGAAAATTATAACAGCTGAGTAGCTTTACTTTTTCTTTAAATTAAAGTAACTTTGATGCTGTTTTGCGACTAAAAAGAGGAAAATAACTTATAATATAAAAAACTAAAAAATACGTTTTCATAGCTATTTGACCTAAAAAGTAGGCAATAATAATATCTTAAATAATGATTGCAGCAAACAAATGTCCGAATAGTTCATTGATATAGTAAACAGCGCCCAATGCTTTTTTAAATCATTAGCTATTTATTGTTCTTCTTCTTTCTTTCCTAATTTTACACAATTAAAGCTGCTAGCCAACAAAGCGTTTTTTAGTTCTTCAAACTATAATTTATTTAAAAGAAGCTAATGAACCAAATGAATGAAGTAGGTTACGACATTACTGCCACTACTGGCAACATTTTTCCTCAAACCGACTTTACGTAATGTCAGTTTACTGCAGACAGATTTTCCGTTCAGAAATAGAAGTTGAAGAATTGTTCCAATGTCATAAACTTGGTATTAATATTATTTTGGCTTGGATTCCTGGTCATATGGGTATCCTAGGTAATGAGTCAGCTGATTGGTGTGCCAAGTCTGCAGCAGTTGTAGGTTCCCTTGATCATTTTCATGTATATTCATATGACATCTGTGCCTCCCTGAAATCAGTCCTATTTCAGGATTGGACTGAACAATGGCATATTTCTAAAAACGTTAAAGGGAAATTTTATGGTGATATTCAACCTGAGATTCCCCACAAACCTTGGTTTTCTAAATTCAAAAAAGCTGATAAGGCTACCACCTCTACCATCTGTCGGTTACGTTTAAACCATTCTTGCACTCCGGTATTCCTTGCTAAACTTAGGATTAGAGATAATTCCATTTGCGAATGTGGTCTGGCTCAAGGAAATATAAACCATATATTCTTTTGTTGCCCTAAATTAAACTGTTCTTTATATAATATTTTACCAACTGAAATCTCTCGTCCTACATCTTTTAAACTTCTTTTGTCTCTTGCATTTACTCCATTTATTAAAACACTTTGTAAATTCATAAAAGTTAATAAGATTAAATTGTAAATGTATGTACATATTATAGAGGTAAAGGGTATTTAGTTTTAAAAAAAAAATAGTTTTGGTTTTGTTTATATTGTATTCCTATAAGTAGTTTTATGTCATGTAGTTAGAGTTGTATTTTTTGTTTCAGTGTATATCTCATGGTAATCCGTCGTGTTGGACTCATTTTTCACCGTTTATTTCTCTTTCACCGAACAAATTTCCTTCGTTTGACGGTCTACCTTAAATTAATACTCGATATTGGCGAAATTGTGCTCACACTGCCACAACAAGAGCCATTAAACAAGAAGATAAGATAAGATAGAAGTTGAACAGGGAGATGAAATAGAAATTATTATTTAAAGCTCTAGGCTTAAACAAAAGACTGAATTATAATTAATATATAATTCATCTCTAATCTAACAGTATTGCTTAAGTCTAGAATTTTAGATTACCGAACGAAACATATATGATCAATGGCCGCATGTATCGTTAATTTGTTTACGTTTTGATTGTTAAAAAAAAGCAATATTATTTATTTATAAATACATATTGTTATTAATTATTAATAGTCTTGTAATAGGCGTACCTATACGAATCAAACATACTATTTATATTTAGTAATATTAACATAATGATCCACTTTGGAAATCGATCAAGAATGTAATTCTTTGAATAAAATAAATAATTTGATTTATTAAGGATTGCCTACAAAGATGACGAGTTCTCAAGTGCCTATTGTGCCTAATCTGGTTTCGGGCCTGAAGTCTCGTCATCCGGAGACACGACGTAAAGCCATTCGTGACCTACTGCACTTTACTAAAACTGATCTTCGTGAGATGTCCCCTGAGTTACTAGTGCAAGTCCTTGATGATTTCAATAAAAACATACATATACTAACCTCTAGCTATGATAATAATGAGAAGAAGGCGGGGATCCTGTGCATAGGTAGGTTTTATAGGTTATATTACTGAGTGATTTGTGATATGGAATCTAGCTTTCTAGTAGAATAATTTGTTTCGATATTAAATACACATAGACATAGAAGATATTCATATTCAAGTTATTGATTTAGTGACACGTTTACCCTGTTTTTAATAAACATGATAAATTTAATCAATTTATAAATACTTAGATACAAACATGCTAAATTTATATACCTTGTTAACATTAAGTTATCTATATAACATCAATTTCAGTTTGTTTAATTGGTGGAGATACGGAATCAACAAAATCAAGAAATATTCGCTATGCCTATTATTTGAGTAATGTCTTCCCCTCAACCGATATAACTGTCTTGGAATTGGGAGCAAAAACTATGGGCAAGCTTGCAGCCATGCTGGGTATAAAACGAGTTGAATATGTAGAAAATGAAATCAAAAGATCCTACCAGTGGCTGTCAGAAGAGAGAAATGAGGGGAAAAGACTTTCAGCAGTATTTATATTGAGAGAGCTAGCCATTTCCATGCCTTCACATTTCTATCAACATATTAATGGATTTTTTAACTACATTTTGGTTGCTCTTAGAGATCCGAAAGAGCAAATTAGAGAGTCTGCAGCCAAAGCTTTGAGGGCTGCCTTAGTGATTACTGCTCAAAGAGAAAACCCTGAGCAGAGCAATAAGGCCCACTGGTATATTCAGTGTTATGAACAAGCTAGCGCATCATTTACTGAACAAGTGTGGCGGGAAAGGGCCCTCAACAGAGATGACCATGTTCATGGTGGTCTTCTAATACTGAATGAGCTTTTAAGATGTTCAAATTCTACTTGGGAGAAAAAATATACAAACTTAATGCAAAAACTGGATGTAGAGCAAGATTTCTCTGATGAAATGCCCTCATTCAACTCTAAAGTCCAGAGCTTTTGGGCAACACCACAATATCCCGATGAAGAAAGTGAACATGCTGTATATGAGTCTAGTATTTGTAAAAAGCTTATTATGGAAATGTATGAGAGAATTTGTGCAGGTGAGTTAATTTTGTGTTTTTCTAATAGTTTTCAGTTTCAAATGAGCAGTAGGTGCTTACTTTACTTTTTATTTAGTCAAACCATTACAAATAAAATTTGAAAAGTCTCCATCAATCCTATAGCTGCTAAAAAGTGATTCGATTCAGAGTTCAAAATAGAATTTGTATTTTTCATAATAATGTTACATACGGGATAGGGTTTTTTTTTATTGTATTAGAAACAATAACAATAGTTTTTGGGTTATATCTCAGGTTCCCGGTATAGTAGCGGGATAAAATGTATGTTGTTAAGTCTAATTGAGAGCTATCAAATAAAAAAAGTTGCATCAGAATCCGTTCAGTAGTTTTTGCGTGATGCGCGAACAAACAAACAGATAAAAAATCTAAAAAAAATCGTTTTGTGTTTAGACACGCCTATATAGCCAATTAATGATTGTAAAGGTATAAGGTAGGATTATATTATACTGATAACAAAATGAGACACTAAAGAGCGTGAAATAATGCATGCCTACAATTACTAACTGTTCTACTGCTTATTTATAATTTTGATAATATTTTTTTATTATTTGTTATCTTTGGACACACACAAAGTAACCTAACATTGCCAATCTCACAGATAGAGGATCAACTAACATTGCCAATCTCACAGGTAGAGGATCTGCACTCTCACAGATAGAGGAGAATGTCACAATGTTGCAATATTCCGCAAAAATCCAAACACAAATTCGACACGTGTTTTGCCTCTACACGAGGCATCCTCAGGACCGCACGCAAACAAATAAGCCAAAGTAGTGGACTCTCCCCCTAAAATATCCATTCTATAATAATAACAATGGACTTCCTTCCTTTTAATTATTAAATACCTTCATTTTTTTCCTTTTTGTATTATTTTCAATTAGTATTATAGGTTCTATCAAATAATAAAACAAATAAAGCTTTCATAGCCAAATATAATGGTAGCAGCACCATCTGTTGTTTCACGCTGATCTTCTGTGAGAGGGTGGTACTTCTGCAATTAAATCGGCCCATTCATGCTGGTACAAGCAAAGCTATGCCACTAAAACCATTTTGAAGATTTTTTCAAATAACATGCTCATTGCGTCAATTCATTCTTAAGATTTCTTTTATACTGCTAGGCTGGCAAACAAGCATACGGCCCACCTGATGGTAAGGGGATAAGTAGATGGTTTAGGGCTTTTTCATGTGGTACCTCCTCACCACATGGTGCACACAAACACAGCAGTCGAAGTATCTACTGTTGCTTTATAACATTTTTTGGATGTATATTATTACAGTCTGTAGAGTTTTATGATATTCGAATTATGCCCAAGTAAAACAGCTTTTAAAAAAAAAGTTTAAGTATTCATATTTAGAACACATATTTTTTCAGATGTCATGGCTCATCAGATATCCAGAGCTCACCATGTCCACCAAATGCTTCTATTGATGATACCAAGACTAGCTGCTTTCAACAGGGAGGCATTCACAAAAAAACACCTTAAATCCACAATAAATCATTTAATAACATTGCTCTGTGGAAGAGAAAAGGAGAAAGTCATAGCATTTACAACATTAGGCCTTATTTGTATAGCAGTAGAGGATGATATTCACCCATACTTAGCTAGAATTATAGAAATTATCAAATCTACTTTACCACTCAAAGACACACCTAAAAAACGTAATGGTTTTGATACTCCATTATTTAATTGTGTAACATTATTGAGTTTTGCTATGAAGGAAGAAGTTGCTAATGAGGTAAAGGAATTGTTAGACCCTATGTGTGCCACTGGCCTGAGTCCTCAACTTACCACCTGTTTCAAAGAACTTAGTAGCAATCTACCATCTTTGAAGAAAGATATAACAGATAGATTATTGAATATGTTGTCATTAATTTTACGGAAGAAAAGTGTTGCTCCTGGAAATAAACAAGCCTATGATGAGAATCAAATTGTTCATATGTTCTCAACAGCAATGTCGGTGGAGGCTCATGATGCTGTCAAGTTGGTTTTAGCCTTACGCACCCTTGGCTCCTTTGACTTTGAATGGAATAACACACTATTATCATTTATAAGAAGATGTACTGATCATTATCTATTGAGTGAACAACAAGATGTTAGGATAGAAGCTGTAAAAACTGCTGCTAAGTTACTGGTGAAAGCTGTCGAAAGATGCGCTCAGACAAATTCACGAACTTTGAATGTAATAGTTGATGAGTCTCTCGGTAAATTAATATCAGTAGGCCGCTCAGATTTTGATCACGAAGTGCGTTATAGAGTGCTCGAAATATTTTCTAATCCGATCTTTGATAGATATTTAGCAGTAGAAGAACATCTGAATTGCCTCTTTGTTGCTATCAATGATTCTAACAATGACGTCAGTGAGTTAGCTCTGTGTATTGTCAGTAGGCTTAGTAACTTAAATCCTAGTTATACCACACCAACGATGCGCCAATTATTTGTACAACTTTTAATGGAATTACAACATTCAGAATCAACAAATAGTAAAGAACAAGCTATTAGAATGGTGAACAATATTATCTCTCATGCCCCACGAATTACACGACAATTCGTGGACACCATACTTAATGTACTTGTGCCTAAACTAAAAGAAGAATCAAATAATCCCACTATGATTTCAACTATATTGAAAGCGATAGGAGATTTAGCTGAAGTGAATGGTGGTGGAAATGCTCTAAATCAATGGCTGCCAGAACTTATGTCGGTTCAGATTCAAATTCTTTCGGACCCGAACCAACTCGAAAAGCGCAGTGTAGCACTTTGGTCATTTGGTCAAGTAGTAAGTGCAACAGGTCACGTTGTCACGCCCTACAAGGAATATCCGCATCTCATGGACATGCTCTTAAACTTTTTGAAAACAGAGCAACAGACGCGAGAGAGGCGTGAAACGATCCGCGTTCTTGGGCTATTAGGTGCGCTGGATCCATACAAGCACAAAGTTAATCAGGGTCTCATCGACTTTCAAACAGTATCTACTTTGATTCCCGTTACAAATACTTCAGTTACAGACAGTTTAGATACGAACATAAGTGAGATGGTAGTGAACATGTCACCCCTTATTCTTGATGAGTTTTATCCAGCTATTGTACTCACCTCCCTTATGAAAATGCTTCGAGACCCAATGTTGACACAACACCACACAAGCGTAGTTCATTCCGTGACATTTATTTTCCAAACATTGGGCATCAAGTGCGTGCCATATATATCACGAGTAACACCAAATTTGTTGTATGTCATAAAAACTACTGACAACAGTAACTTTCGCGAGTTTCTACTTACACAGCTGGCTCAATTGATATCTGTTGTAAAAATACACATTCGTAATTATTTAGAAGAAATATTTGGTATAATAAAAGAATACTGGACACCCAATAGTCACTTACAATCTACCCTCATAATGCTGGTAGAACACATAACTGTAGCAATAGGAACGGAGTTCAAAGTATACCTATGGAAAATACTACCAAATATCTTGAGAGTTCTTAAGTATGACAATAGTAAAGATAAATTGTTAACTGAAAAGTTGTTGATGGCTATACAGAAGTTTGAAAATAACTTAGATGATGTTCTACTTTCGGTAGTACCTGCTATAACAAGTCTTTTTGACGGTAGAAATGTTCCTGCATCTATATCTAAACTAGCCATGGAGACTATTGAACACTTGTCTATGTATTTATGCTTCAAGCCTTACTCAGCTATGTTAATTCAGGCCCTTGCGAAAGTTTTGGACAATAACCCTGTATTGAGACCTACTGCTATGAATACGCTTTGTGCATTGATTATTCAATTGGGTCGTGAGTATATTGACTATATATCGTCTGTAGATAGAATACTCATAAAACATAAAATACAGTGCTCCAACTACATAGTGTTGGTTACAAGATTGCAAGCCATCTCCACCTTGGCGTCAGATGACGATTTTTTGAATGAGACTCGATTAAGATTGAGGAACCAAAAAAAAGACGTAAGTATTGAGTTTTCACAGTGGTCAGTGAGTTGAATAGCCTTTGCGCGGCATGCCACAGGGGAATCCTTTTGCCTCACATGCATAATTTGTAGGACGTAATCCGGATTGATGGTTTCAGTTTCTTCAACGGGTCTTTTATATGGGTTTCCATGAAATTATATAAATAATAATAGTTCACTGTGTGGGTACTCTTCATGATTATGAGTCAAGACTATATATAAAGCTTTAAAGAACAAATTATTTGTGAAAATGTGGAAAAACAATATTTTACTGCGAGCGGGATATGAACATGCGTCCCTTCCAATCCGGGGAAGTGCTGTAGACCGTGAAGCCATCGCAGGGACCGGTGGCCATACCCAATCTCCACTTTTTTTTAAAGTAGCTGAGCATGTGAAGTGCCAAAATATAGATCAAAATATATAAAGCTTGCTGCAACTGTACTTATTCTTTAGTACACTTGGAATTTGAAAAGTAAAAGAAACTGTGTTTAATTAATTTCAGGTTGGTCTAGGTGATGTGCAAACTATTCAAAAGTTGACGCTGAATGTAAATAATTTAAAAAAATGTTGGTCAGTCAACAATGTAATTTCTAAAGAGGACTGGATGGAGTGGCTACGTAGGCTAAGCATAGGTTTTTTGACTGAATCCAATAGTCCAGCAATCAGGTGGGTCTAAAGGTCATGTCTTATTTAATCATACATCATCATCATACTATTGTTTTACTTAACAACATACTGTGCTATTTTAAACATTAGTTACCTATATTAAATTTTTAGTTGATTAGTCTTGCTAACCCTGGCTCCCATGGGCAGTAGTACCACCTTCTAGCAGATTATCGGCGCAAAGCAATGGTATGACTTTATACTTTTGTCATTGTGTTTCGTTTGCTGAGTAAGATTGGTGGGAGGTTAAAAACCCTATTCATTATCGCCTCTATCATCTTTCCTGTCCACTTCCTCAGCTTTCCTTATCTTCCCATCTCCTCTCTAAACATTATTCCGGTCCAGCTCCCTGAGGTTGGCAACATGTGTATCTATAAGCTGCGAACGCCGACCGCTTACAATCGGGCAGACTGTATACTTATTTGCCTCTGTTATCACTCTGCTAAACTTCATGATGATAAGTTATGCATGCTTTATGTCTTCAAAAGGTAAAACTCACTTTCTCTTTTTTAATATTATTAAGGATTATGAGTGAATTATAGTTTGATAAATTTTCTTTTTTATAGAGCATGTTCAACCCTAGCACAAAACTACCCACAACTAGCGAGCGAATTATTCAATGCAGCGTTCATGTCTTGCTGGACTGAACTAGACGAAACCTCCAGAAAGGCACTGGTAGCGGCTCTGGAGCACGCCCTTGTCGTACCTGATACTCCAGAGGTGGCACTTGCTGTACTGAACCTGGCTGAGTTCTTAGATCATTGTGAAAAGGGTGCCTTGCCAATACCGATCAAGTTGCTTGGTGATACAGCCATTAACTGTAGAGCTTATGCCAAAGCTTTATATTATAAGGTAAGTGTTAGTATATGTACTAAACGGTACATCATATTGTAATACTAGCTGTTAACCGCGGCTTCGCCCGCGCAATTAAATTGATATTAAAAGAGAAACGATTTTGTTAAAAAATACTGTCTCTGATGAAATAAAACCATTAATATTCATCAAAATTTTAGGTTTAAGGAGTCTGCCCACTACACCGTTCCATACTATGACCGTGCTAGGACCGTATCAGATACAAAAGCAACTACGCTCTACTATGCCCACTGAAACGGGTCGACCGCGTTCTGTGCCCGTATACATCGCGTATGATGCCCGTATGCAACCCGTGTGTTGCCCGTACGTACCTATGTATCCAACAAAACCGGTAGAAATCGATTTCATTCTCGCATGCGTATATCAGTGTTGCGTGGACGTCTTAGAGTGCTATCAAGTTTTTAAATACTAAAATAGGTATGGTTATTAGAAAATTAACTTTTTTTTTATTATTGCCTTTAGTGGCAGACGATCCACGGCCCATCTGATGGTAAATGGTAACCGTCGCTCATGGACTCAACTATAACTCTCGGTATTATTGTCAGGCCGCTGCTCACTCAATATGAAATGAAAAAATAAACGGCTATCTCCTGCTACAGACAAAACGCAACGATTTGCTTCATAGCCGGTCACACGGGAGATGGTGGTACCACTCCGCTCGGGCCCGATACCATGTGAGTACTTCCACTTGGTACCCAGCCCTACCACCAGTCATGCAATGGATGATAATTGCTTACTTCCCTTAGTCGCCTCATACGACACCTTGTATTGTATTCTTAGTCCATCACCACACGGACACAAGTTAGACAACTAGAAATGATTGCCATAATATTGGATGACGAAGAAGAAGAAAACAAAAAACACACTCGACGCTACTGGATTCACGATTCTATAAAAGAACGAAAAATAGAAGCAGAATATTGGACATTCTTCAGGCACTTAGGTGATGATGACGAAAAACATTGAATTGGCAACAGACAACTAAGTAAAGGAAGGCGTTTACAACGCCCTTATAACGGTCATCATACGCGGTTACAACCCGTATATTCACCAGCTCGCCGCCTGCGCACACCGGTTTGGCCACGTCGCGTGCCATGCACGGTGCGTATCGGCACCGGCAAAATATTCTCGCCGACAATTATTGACGCTCCATGCGTGGCACGTGACGGTGCTGGTCGGTTACGGAACGGTCTAGTGGGCATAGTAACATACTTTTTAATACAAAGAATAATTTTTTGCCTGGCACGTTCCTAGCACGGTCATGGTATGGAACGGTGTAGTGGGCAGACTCCATTAATTACTATAGTACCTCTTTGTACACGACGTTAGCAGTGTTTACTTTTGCGACTGTTATTTTCGATTTCACATTTTTCACTTTGTGTTTAATGTATAGGTTTAAGCATGTCAAATGCTAAAAATATATATAAAAATATCTAAATATTTAAAGTAGATATTTTAATTGTGTTTCTAAACGAACATTATAGGTGGGTTAAAATAAATAAACCTACTTTTTTTTTTAAATAAATATACTTTGTAAAATCATATAACTGTGGGTAGATGAAACCCTTGAAACAACATAGCCTTGGACGCCTACCATCTAAGTCCACCCGTGATCATGAATGCTGTAAAGTATTCGAAACGTCGGGATAGTAGTAAATCAAGTAAACGCGATAGATTCCGTAAACGTAGTTTTATTTGAAAACTTGTCATATTGTAAGATAACATAAACTTGGTAGCCGAATAGTTTGGTATTTTTAGGTTGTTATTAATGAACTTGAGCATACCATTAGCCAAATTAAGACCTTTACGGTCTCTAATCATATACTTCCCACACAATTTAAACCTCCTTCTTTTCTACTCCTTATTGTCCTACTTCTCCACCATAGGAGGGGGTTTCCTTGGAGTTGGCGACGCGTGAGTGATGCCTCTGGTGTTGCCAGCGTCTAAAGGTTACGGTAACCGCTCTCTATCAGGTGGGCCGTATGCTCGTTTGCACCCGTGTAGTAAAAAAACAAGGTATGCTGGAGGATCCCGAGGTTTTAGAAGAGGTATACTCAATACATTTTTTTTTATGGGGGCTACAAAGACGCTTTAGTTATCGCGCATCGGGCTGTATTGATATAAACGTAGTTTGGACTGAATGCCTTATTCACATGTGCCGCCATTCACAAAAGTTGGGTGGGCCGCTAACTTAGTATGGCTGTTTTAGAAGGTATACGGTGATATGCACCAAGAATCGGGCATGTCCATAGAGGAGCAATACAAATTAGAAGTAAGATCGATGCAGCGCTCAGCATTTATGCCGACTACTATACTTACTCTTATCGACTGACGCTTAGTGGAGGTACCAGCTAATGTTATCACTTAAATTATAGGAACAGGAATACAAAAGAAACCCATCCATACAAGTCATAGAGTCTCTTATGCACATAAATAATAAGCTTCAAAGAAAAGAAGCAAGTAACGGTTTACTTGAGAAAGTGATCATGCAAAAGAAGAATGGTGACACCTCTCTGAATGTTCATATACGCTGGTACGAGAAGTTACACAATTGGGAGCAAGCGCTGGAACTGTACAATAAGAAGCTAGAGACTGAGCCGTATGATGATGACTCGCGAATGGGTATGATGAGGTGTTTGGAAGCTTTAGGCGAGTGGAGAAAATTGCACAATATCACAACAGAACAATGGGACACTATGTCTGAGGAAATAAAAAAGAAATCGTCTAAAATAGCCGCTGCTGCTTCATGGGGATTACAAGAGTGGGATTCTATGAAGAAGTATGTGGAATGCATATCTGAAGATTCTCAAGAAGGTGCCTTTTACAGAGCTATAATATCTATTCATGAAGGACAATGGTCAGAATCAAGGCACTACATCGATTTGGCCAGAAATTTGGTAGATGTAGAACTGACTGCCGTTGTAGGGGAGAGCTACCCACGAGCTTACGGGGCTCTTGTCAATGCACAGCTCTTGACAGAATTAGAAGAGATAGTAACATACAAATTAGTGGAAGAAAGAAGGAATCCAATACGCAAATGTTGGTGGACGAGATTGCAAGGAGGACAGCGTTTGGTCGAGGATTGGCGTAAAATGTTACAAATACGTAGCTTGGTTATGTCTCCTCGTGAAGACTTTCAGACGTGGCTCAAATTTGCTTCTCTTTGTAGAAAAACGGGAGCTATCAATCAAGCTCATAAAATAGTTCTCTCTATAGTAGGAAGCGACCCTATCACCAATCCTGATGTTCTTCTTCGAATGCAAGATCCCAGAATTGTGCTAGCTTACACCAAAAATTTATGGGATGCAGGAAACAAACGCTATGCCTATGATGTCCTTCAAAGATTCGTGGATAATTCAGACCTAGAAAATGACGAGTATTGTAGATTGTTAGCTCGTTGTCACCTTAAATTGGGGTCGTGGTGTGAATCCTTGCAAGAGATCAATGAATTATCGATCCCTGAAATTCTGAGGAACTACGAGGCGGCAATATATCTAGCACCAGATTGGTATAAAGCGTGTCACGCTTGGTCCTGTATGAATTTTGAAACGGTTTTGTTTTACAAACAGCAAGACAACCTCTCTGAAAACAGTATTGCTGGCGGTTCAGGAGAAAAAAAAGTTTTTAGGACAGATTTCATTAATACTCATACAATAGCTGCTATTGAAGGATTTTTCAAATCTATTAGCTTATCCAATGGCAGTGCCTTACAAGATACGCTTAGGTTACTAACGTTATGGTTCGACCATGGCCATCATCCTGCTATATACGATGTACTGTTCGAAGGAATAAGACAGATTGATGTGAAGATATGGCTGCAGGTGATACCGCAGCTGATCGCAAGGATTGATTCGCCCCGTAGCTTAGTTGCCAAACTGGTACATATATTGCTGATAGATGTTGGAAAATTACATCCACAAGCATTAGTTTATCCTTTGACTGTAGCAACAAAATCAGCGTTTGTAACAAGGAAGAATGCTGCTAATTATATTTTGAAGACTATGAGTACACACTCACAGAACTTGGTGAACGAAGCCGCAGTTATATCGGAAGAACTCATTAAAGTAGCCATTCTGTGGCATGACCAAGTATTTATTGCGCTCGACGAGGCCTCTAGGTAAGTTAGACACAAATACAATTTATATTGATATTTTAATGTTTTTCTAATGTTACATTATTATTATTTTTAGGTTATATTTCAGTGAGAAAGACTGTAGAGGTATGTTTAAAACTCTAGATAAAATGCACGCCATGTTAGATCGACCTCCAGAGACATTAAAAGAGGTGTCGTTCTTGCAAATGTATGGAAGAGACTTGCAAGAAGCGCGACGTTGGTGTGAACTTTATAAGGTAAAACACCTCGAATTTTTATTTTCACATCCCATTATCTATACTAATAAATGGAGAGCCGGTTTTTTTGTTCGGTTATATTGCGAAAACTACTAAACCGATCGGAATAATACTTAACCATAAGATGCAGCGTGTTTTGGAGAAGGTTTTAGTATATATATGTTGGTGATTACTTATCCGGAACCTATATTTTTGATGTGAAACATCTAATGCGGAGGGAGGGTAAAACCAGCTGTTAGCGTAGCGACGCTTATACCTAATAACAGGAATCCTATCCGAACTTAATTTTTCATCGACAAACTATGACGCGAGCGAAGCCGCGTGGAATGTACTAGTAATTATATATCTATACTGCTGGGTTCAGGTTTTCCCTAAGAAGGCAGAGATTTAGGTCATAGTCCACCACTGGCTCAATGTGGTATGACAGGTTTCATAAGCCATCAATAAAACCTCAAGCACGCGTGTACCACATTGCGAAATTTCTACCATACTGGAAATCAACCTTAGCCTTGGTTGTCGTCGACGTCGATGTAGTCACACTAAGAATAACTAGATAGTGTCACCGTATGCCGTGTGGGGCCGGCTTTAGAATTGTCTCACCCCTCTCCACCCATGGGAGTCGTAAGAGCCGACTGAGGGAATACCGGAGGAGTGGGCAGCAGCACTCCTTCGAGTATTAACAACATCCACTGCGATCGCCAACCCGCCTGCCAAGCGTGGCGATTACGGCACTATCCCCCATTCTTGGGGAGGCCTATGTCCAGCAGTGGACGTTAAAAGGCTGATGGACGGATGGATGGATGTCACCGTATGATTCCTAGCATATCCTAAGAATTGAGCAAGAAAGTAAAATAAAGTATATCCAACGTCTGTAACGAAACAGACTAAACAAAATCCTAGGTCCCTAAGCTTTATTTGCCATGTAGAACACTTATACCTACACTGAGAAATAGTGTGATACGAGAATGCTGTTGTGTGAATGAAGATGTAGTGACAAAAATAGAGAAAGGAATGCTTAGGTGGTTCGGACACGTAGAGAGGATGGATGAAAGAAAATTACCGAAACAGTATACAAGGCGTGTATGGGCAAGTTGGTAGAGGTCGACCTAGGCGAACGTATTTTTTTCTTTTTTTTTTTTGATTCGGGCCGCACTTTGCCCTGCTCGCCCCTAGGCTCATCAAAACTGCCGCAGCCCTGAGTAGGCTTCTGCCAAATATTGGAGGTCTGGGGTTATCCTGTCGCCGCCTCTACGGCGGTGTGATGCGGTCTATGGCGCTGTATGGTGCCCCAATCTGGGCGGATGCCCTCACCGCTTCCAATAAGGCCCTGTTGCGACGTCCACAGAGGGCTACAATGGTGAGAGTCATAAGGGGGTACCGTACGGTATCGTGGGCCGCGGCGACGCTGCTGGCGGGCGACTCACCATGGCATCTCCAGGCCGAGGCGCTGGCAGAGGCCCACTGGTTCCGTGCTGCGGTGCGGGCCAGGGGCGAGGAAGTCTCCGCAAGAAACCTGGGCAGAGCTCACGAAGCGGCCCGAAGGGCGATGATCCGGCGATGGAGGGAAGAGCTGGAGTCCCCTGGAGTCGGACGGGGGACTGTAGAGGCGGTTGCACCTCACCTCCATCGCTGGTTAAATCGAAGGCACGACAACCTCAGCTTCAGGTTGACGCAGGTACTTACCGGACACGTTGCTTCGGTAAGTACCTGCATCGCATTGGTAGAGAAGGGGCCCTGGGATGCCACGAGTGTTGCGCGCAAGTCGATGATTCGCGCCACACTCTGGAGGAATGCCCCGCCTGGGGGCCCCAGCGCCGCGCCCTGTCGGTGATAATTGGAAGAGACCTGTCGCTGCCAGCTGTAATCTCACAGATGCTTGGCAGTGGCAGGCGTGGAAGGGGCCGCTGTGGTTTTAGATAAATACAAAAAAAAAACAAAAAGGCGAACGTATTTTGACCAGATCGGAGACGTTCTTAAGGAAGGCCAGGTTAAGAGTACTCGAAACCAACGAGCATGCATGAAAGCGCTGATGAAAGTAGAGGAAGCGAAAGATGTGCGTTAGGATCGTAGCAAGTGGAGAGAAGTGGTCTCTGCCTACCCCTACGGGAAAAAGGCGTAACAATATGTATGTAGAACACATATGTTTCCGGCTAATATTACATTTATGAAAACTTGGAAAATGTGTTTGCCTGCCGAGATTCACTATCGTAGACAATTGTTTAAAGTTCACGAACCCTCGATTCTGTTTTTTCGCTCATATGAACGACTTGTTGGTATATTCCTGGGGGTCAATATAGACCACCGTGGCATACAGTGATCAAACAATATTCTGTACGTCATTTGTCTCTTTTAGGAATCAGGCGAAACACGTTACTTAAACGAAGCATGGGATCTGTACTATCATGTAGTTCGTCGTATTGCATCCCAATTCCGTTCGCTGACGTCACTCGAACTACAATACGTGAGCAAGCGGCTGCACTCGTGCAAAGACTACGAACTCGCTGTACCAGGGTCATATGTGCCCAACGAGAAAGTTATTAAAATATCGCATATACACAGTCATTTGCAGGTTGGTATTTCTGCATTTTTATGTCGGAAGGGGGTATTGGTAATACACAATGTAATTGTCTTAGAAGAAGAAGTTAGAAGGTGTGTACCTCACAATGTGTCGTAGGCGTCAGATAGGCAGACGCTCCGTATACACTGATGACTGATGTTCAGCTAAAATCGAACGTATCGGGAGCCGATTACCAAAGAATTTCTGAAGATGATGTCTAACCAGCCCCCTTAGAATGAAACACGAAACGTTAGACGAACTTTCGTTTCGAGTCATTGTAATTGGTCAACAGCCCGACGCGTTATTCCTGATTAGTTGAGATTTCGACGCGTGATTCAGGCGACCAATCACAATGACGTGAAACGAAAGTTCGTCTAACGTTTCGTTTTCATTCTAAGGGGGCTGGGGGCTTAGACGGATTCTCATCTCACAATCTACATCGTATCGTCTCGCTTGTGATTGGTAGAGAAATCGACGCGTGATGTCGCAATAATCCCTGGGCCAATCACGGTGATCTCTCAACCAATCACAGTGATCACGATACGATGTCGATTGTGAGATGAGATTCCATCTAACCCTGTTATGACAAATGACTAATATAATATCTTTTCCGCCAGTCGCGGCGTCGCGTTTGTATACGTAAGGTAAACTAACATAATGTTCTCGTCTGTAGGTAATCAAATCCAAACAACGGCCACGTCGACTCACAATCCAAGGTTCAGATGGCAAACAGTATATGTTCCTTTTGAAAGGGCACGAAGACTTGCGCCAAGATGAGCGAGTTATGCAGCTATTTGGGCTCGTGAACACACTGCTCCAAGCCGACACGAACACATACAGGCATGACCTTGCCATACAGCGATACGCAGTGATACCTTTATCGCCGAACTCTGGTCTAATAGGATGGGTGCCGCTTTGTGATACTTTGTACAATTTGATTAGTGATTATAGAGATAAGAAGTCTAATAAAATGGCGTTAAATACTGAACAGCAAATCATGTTACGGATGGCATCAGATTATCAAAAGTTGATGCTAAAGCATAAGGTGAACCTCTATTATTTTGCTTGTTGAAGTCCCCTTTCATGACCATTATAACATTATAAGTTTCTATACGAGATAAACGGCACAGAGACTACTTGTGGTGGCATACATAGCTATCTATGTATGTAAATTTGTCTGAGTAACTTAGAATTTTAAACACATCACAACTGATAACAATAAAATACGAGTACATTCATGTAAATACCTACATGCCCGCCTTCACTTGTCGCGCATTGAATTTGATTTCTCGTGGAAGTTAAGTGCGCATGGTTATTTGAAAGAATTATTTGTTTACCTCATTACTGTCAAACTATTGGGCAAGGGTTTCTACTCTCGCCATTAAACGTTAAAGTTTGGCGAGTATATTGAAATACTTATCATTATGTTATTGAGATAAATAAAAAAAAACAGAGTGAGAGGTGTTTAGGCCGTAGTCCACCATGCTGGCCCAGTGCGGGTTGGTATACTTCAATAGCTGTCGAGGAAATTTCGGGCATTCAGGTGTGTGCACGATGTTTACGTTCACAAAGCAGTGATAATTTGTAAACAAATACATAAATATAATTTCGATAAATCTAAAATCTTGAAAAGATATGTGCTGTGCTACCTCGGACCGGGGATCGATCTCTATACCACTGTCGCAGACCTTAGTTCTATCACTGTACATATTATAAAACAGAAGGACGCGGCATATCTGTACATTGCAGGCAAATATTGTGAGGGAACTATATGAAAAAGCACACTCTTTTTTTTTTGTCTGCCTGTTTTTTTGGAGTACAAAGTACTGAACCGATTTTAATGCAGTTTAGATATAGTAGACCGAAATATAGACTTTATTTAATTTAAATCGGATTTCAGGAGAATGTTATCCTCATTTAAAGATGCACTAGACTGTAATAAGTGAAAGTATGCAAATTTTGAACTCAATTTTATGTGAGTCACAAGTAGTTAGATTGTGGTAAAACCAAGGACTGCAAAGACAGTGGTATCGCGTTCGACCCCAAGTCCACTGTCCTGACCTCATACGGCGCACACCAGCGTGGTAGACTATGGCCTAATCTCTCTCACCATGAAAGAAGACCCGTTTACCTATTTCCTAATACAACTTCATAGGTGGAAGTCTTTGAATACACGTTATCGCAAACTCCGGGCAACGATTTATCCCGACTCCTCTGGCTGAAGAGTTCATCAGCCGAAGCCTGGTTCGAGCGTCGCACTAACTACACCCGTTCCTTAGCCGTGATGAGCATGGTCGGGTACATCCTCGGCCTTGGAGACAGACACCCGTCAAACATTATGCTTCATAGGGTCACAGGAAAGGTCCTGCATATAGACTTTGGTGACTGCTTCGAAGTGACACAGACTAGAGACAAGTTTCCTGAAAAAATCCCCTTCAGGTTGACGAGAATGCTCATCAATGCTATGGAGGTAAGTGACAATTGATTAATTAGTAAGTTAGTTTAACTGCCTCGGTGGTATAGCGGTAGTGTATGCGACTGCTAATCATGAGGTCTCGAGTTCGATCCCCGGGTCGAGCAACGTTATTGAGCTTTTTCCTAAAAAGAAAAATTCTCAGTAACAGTTTGGAGTTTGGAAATGTGCCCGGTAGACGTCAATAGGCTCGCCCCCTATTACGTGGGACTTAAACATAGCTGGCGAGTCGTGGGTGTGTAATATACCTCTGCCTACCCCTTCGGGGAATACAGGCGTGATGCTATGTGTTGTTGTGTCTTACATTAGTACTACCAATTTAGAAGAAATAAGTATTTATGTATCCCAACTTGCGATTTGAAAACGGTTAGTCAAGTAGTTACGGCGTGGAAACTTAATAAACAAACAAATTCGCTTTCATATTTATAATAGTATTATATAGTAAGGATAAGCAGAGTTGTTGGTTATTTCACAATAAATTGTACACAATTATATAAAATTATCATCCATCCATCAGCCTTTAAACGTCCACTGCTGGACATAGGCCTCCTCAAGAATGGGGATAATGCCGTAATCGCCACACTTGACAGGCGGGTTGGCGATCGCAGTGGATATTGTTAATACTCGTGGGAGTGCTGCTGCCCACTCCTCCGGTATTCCCTCAGTCGGCTCTTACGACTCCCGTGGGTAGAGAGAGGTGGGACATTTCTAAGGCCGGCCACACACGGCTAATTATCATAAGTTTTATTATATTATTATCATAAGTTACTTATAATGTTAAACCTATATATATATATATATATACTTAAATCACTGGCACCCAAACTAAGCTTTAACTTGTGTTATGAGTGCCAGGAAATTTTAAATTATAGTAGATCACGTATGTGAGTATGATTTGACTACAGCTTACTCTAAAGTATGTGTGCATAATGTATTATGTGAAAAATATTATAACATATTTGTTATAAACTCAAATAACAAATGACAGGTTATGTTATTTATTTGAAGATAAACGTAATCAAAATGTGCACTTTTCAAGCATAATAAACATATTAGTTAAAAGATTTTTATGTGCTGGTATAGTATAGTGGCAAACGCATGTAATTTTTAAATAATATTATGCAATATCTGATAGAAAACGTAAGCATTTAAAGTTTTGCTTCGGTTAACTGTTCAGATCTTTTTTTTTTGTTAAGCCAAGAATAAATGTACCTAACCGCACACCCCGTCGTTCGGGGTAACGAACAGAGTAGTGTGGGGCCCTGACCCACTAAATAAACCCGCCGTATGCGTCAAAATTTTCTAGTGGTTAGAGCCTTGCTTATCACAGAATGAATGGGCCAGCTCGATTATGGAAGTATCGCGCTCTCACAGCCGATCAGCGTGAAACAAGGCTCCTAATAAAGTTACGTATGGAGAGTCGGAGCGCTGGAGGCCTGACCACCTCCTCATCCTCTCGTTATTATTCTTCCTGCCCACCTCCTATCCCTTTCTTTAATGTTGGCGACGGTAACGGCTTATCATCAGTTGTATGGTTGTTTGACACGTTGTATAAAAATAGCTTATAATTCCTCCTCTATCAGCTTTCATGTTCTCTGCTATCACATTTCCTAGAGTTAGCTACGCGCGATTGAAACTATGGTAACAGCTTACCATCCCTCGGGTGGTATTGACATTACAAACAGAGACTTCTTTTTATTTATTACATAATAACGTAAGTAAGTACATACTATATGTGTATTACTCATTACATTCATAGGTTTTTAAAATACGATCTTGTTTTGTAATTTTTTTTTTTGCCAATACTATTTAAACCGTAAGTGTCATACATATCAGATAATGAAACCTTTAGTGTATTATAAGAAATAATGTATTTATATGTATGATGTGGTAGTACTTATAAAAAAGTTTGAAAAATCAGCTGTACCGTGTCAACTGGGAGTAGAACACACCTCAACGCTTCGCTTATGAGGCGTGCAATAAATAAATAAGTATACATAATAACTCATATTTATTGAAAGTAAGTATACATAATAATTCATAGTCCGTTTAGTTTGTTCCAATAAACAGTTTAATAAATCTAGAATTGACCTTATATGCTCCAAATTTTAATAATAATAATAAATATTCACGGACATTTTCACACAACGTCCTCTGGTCCCAAACTATATAAGCTTAACGCTTGTGCTATGGGCACCAGATTACGGATATAATACATATATTACTTTTTTTTTTGTAAATACATACATATAATAGATAGAAAACACCCAGACGCAGTACAAATATCTGTGGTCATCACACAAATAATTGTCCTGAGTGGGAATCGAACCCACGACAGTGCAGGAGGCACGGAAGACGGTTACATTACCGACTATGCCACGAGACCCGTCAATATAATGTAATAGCAATAGGGGACCCAATATTCTAAAGTGCAATAGGACCAGGTTTAAAAATGGCCCTGATGAGTGTAGCTATCAAATGCTTCTATTGTTTTCGTGTTTGTAATGCGTTGTTAAGTTTTCTTTTCGCCCTGTAATTTCCTATACTCCCTCTTAACAACCCTAGCGATTTATCAATCAATTATAAATGATAATGTAACTGACCTTAATATGTCCTGATAATTTGAATGCTGAAGTGATGTTCATAATCAGTGATAAAGATTAAATATTGTTATATAATGATAATAATTTACGCATCTTAGTGTTCGGCCTGTAGGCTAAAATGATCTAATCCCGAAGATTACTCAATATATGATCGCCAGATGCCACCTACAAATGCGTCAGTCACCAAACTAAACCACCAAAAATTATCTAATTATAATTAACTCCCGCCTTCACAGTGCACGGGTGTAATTGACTAATAAAAATATCTTTAAGATTTGAAGTATTACAACTCTCTAAATTGCAGTACATATTTTGAAATAAAACTACTTTTACTGTACGTTAATCTATCGCGTTTACTTAATTTTCTACTATCCCGATGTTTCGAATACTTTACAGCATTCATGAACACGGGTGGACTTAGATGGTATACGTCCAAGGCTGATGCATATCAGCCTTATTAGTTTTATTTCAAAATGTGTAACATTCGCGTAAATATCAGAAAGATTCCAGTACATATTTGAAACTATGTCCATCCATCCACCAGCCTTTCAACGTCCACTGTTGGACATAAGCCTCCCCAAGAAATAGGGGATAATGCCGTAATCGCCACGCTTGGCAGGCGGGTTGGCGATCGCAGTGGATTTTGTTAATACTTGAGAAAGTGCTGCTGCCCACTCCTCCGGTATTCCCTCAGTTGGCTCTTACGACTCCCATGGGTAGAGAGAGGTGGGACAATTCTAAAGCCGGCCCCACACGGCATTTGAACGTACTCAAAAAAATATAAGTATATATACATGCATACCCATATCGTGCGGTGTCCCACAGAGTTCTATTCTAGGGCCACTCTTGTGGGACATCGGTTACGACTGGGTGCTGCGTTTTCGGCACCTTACTCTGGGATGGCGGTCAACTGCTATGCGGAAGAGACACTAGTTGGTGCCTAGGCCGGAATCTTCGATTCGAGGAGGCGACATTCCTGGCCACCTCAGGGTCCTCGGAGGTGGTCCCTATGGTGGCCCTATCATTGCATGGGTCCCAACCCACCATCTTCTGGTGCCTCAATCACAGTGAAAGCGGTCCAAATCGGGATACTTGATCTGAGCCTGGTACTGCACGGGAGGTGGCGCTTTCGCGAGCATTTCCACCAACAGTCGCCAAGGCTCTTCGGCGTGGTGTCTACCCGTCACGACCCTGCGGGACGCCTTGGGCCTGTATTTGGACCATAGCTGCGCTTCAGCCAGTGCTGAAGGAGTAGGCAGGGTGACGATACGGGTTTCTTACCTACCGAATTGTGCAAGTGCTGTCAGGGCACAGTTATTTTGGTAGATACCTGCACATACTTGCCAGGAGAGAATTGACTCCGTGTTGTCACCATTACGCCTCCGCTGAGAATACGGCACACGCTCGAGCCGTGCTCGGCTTGGATTGAACAGCGGTATGAACTCGTCGCGGCAATAGGTGGGGAGGTCTCACTGCCGAGCGTCGTCAGAGTGATGCTCGGCAGCGACAAGAATTAGGCCGTGGTTACCTTCTGTGAGGATGTCATATCGCAGACGAAAGCGACGGAGAGGGCCAGGGAGGTAAATCCTTCCGTTGCCCCGGGCCGCCGCCAACGACTAGGGTAGCGCAGGTGGAGTCACTGCGCCTGATGCGTTTTTTTATTTAGTGGGCCAGGGCCCTACACTGCTCTGTTCGTTGCTCTGAACGGTGTGGTGTACATTTTTCCCGCTTAAAAAAATAGAACGTATGAACCTTCCTTTAAAAAATATCTAAACTACAATACCACTTCAAAATCCCTTGCGTGTTTTTGAAAAAACAGAGAAACAGTCAGGGTGTTTTTATACTACGTGGGTGGCAAACAAGCCTACAGTTACCGACGTAGACGTTAGCAATACCAGAGGCATCACTCGCGCGTCGCCATCGCCAAGGAAAGGGATTGGAGGGGGATAGGAAGGATATTATTGGCCGTGTGGGGCCGGCTTTAGAATTGTCTCACCCCTCTCTACCCACGGGAGTCGTAAGAGCTGACTGAGGGAATACCGGGGGCGTGGGCAGCAGCACTCCCTCGAGTATTAACAACATCCACTGCGATCGCCAACCCGCCTGTCAAGCGTTTCGATTACGGCACTATACCCCCAATTTGGGGAGGCCTATGTCCAGCAGTGGACGTCGAAGGGCTGATGGATGGATGGATGGATGGAGGAAGGATATCAAGTAAAGGATACGTAGGATACTAAGGAGAGGATAAGGATGATAACAGTTTAGATTATTACACTAGATATATTTTGAAACAAATATCGATCGATGTTATATTAATAAAAAGGCTTATAACACACGAACCAAGACTTGTTTTTAAGATATATTACATGATAGTTAAGCCCTATTGTAGTTCAAGGATAAATAAATAAGCAATAATTGTAGCTGTTTTGAGTATCGTTCACTAAATCATTTGATAATGGCTGCTTCGTTCAGAATTAATTGAGCGTGTGCCACATTCCACATTTAATTGTTTAATCTGTGTATAAAATCGTTGTAAACTACTTGTAACTATATAGTTTTAATATCGCATTCAGGACAATAATATGCAATAGTAGTCAATTAATATATGCAGTAGGTACTTGTATGTCTGAGAGATTTTCTCTGCTTGGGAAGTCTGGTCAACCAGCATTGGACAATATTTGGCTTAGACCATCGCTAGTTAGTAGAGTCCATTAATTAACAGATTTACATAGTAAGTGTATTAACCAGATTAAGTTCCTTACCAAAACTCCTATTGGTTTGTCGTAGGTGACGGGAATCGAAGGCGCATACCGCTTCACGTGCGAATCAGTAATGCACGTGCTCCACAAACATAGGGACAGCGTGATGGCCGTGCTCGAAGCATTCGTATACGACCCGCTCCTGAACTGGCGCCTCGTCGACAATGACCACCGATCACTCACTGAGTCCTCCTTCTCATCAGACATAGACTCTTCATACACACTTCCGAGCAGAAGCCGCAACCATCTGCATTATGAATCTCTAGAAATGCCAGCTGAAGCTAATTTGAATAAGCGAGCGCTATCAATACTAAATAGGATAAGAGATAAATTGACTGGAAGAGATTTTCCTCAGGTGGAAGCGGTTGTGAGTGTGCCTAAACAAGTGGACTTGCTGATCAAGCAGGCGACAAATAATGAGAATTTGTGTCAGTGTTATATAGGCTGGTGTCCATATTGGTAAATGCGCGAACAATGGCCGCGTCGTTATAATGTGATGTTACTACGAGCCCGGGTATTCCCGCTTTGTGTGAAGTTCAGGTACGTACTGTTTGTAACTATAATCATGTGATCAGTTTTCTAAATATCTTATTTATGGCGATGACTGAATAATTTTCTTAGCTTTTCAGGATTCCGATTAGAAAAATGTCGGTACAGTACAACTGTTTCAGTCAATTATTTTAAATTTCTGCATTCTGCAGTTGATAGTTTAATACCGAAGAGGCGGTTGCATGTCTGCAAACTCTTTAATATCTTTTTATGGCAATGGCTAACATAACATGAATGTCAGATTCACGTTCGTATAAAGACTGTATTAGGCCGCGTTCCTACTATATCGAGATGACAGATAGTCGTTCAGCGTTTTGGCTGGTATATTTAAAAGGAGGTGTTCACATACAGGACGACACGATTAACTGACCTCCACGATTTTTTGCCGTGACGACAGATTGTCGGGACAATGGGAATGAGTGGGATGGGGACAAGTATTTAGAATCTCTTTAATATCTACCCATCATTTCAAGATAATCCATGAATAGATCTCATTGGCAGATTGTAGGCTTTAGTCACTCTAGAGGTTAATTTCTACCGTGACGATGTTTGACCATCAAGTTGCGTCTCTCTTCGAATACGAGTATATTTACAAATACTAGTTAGCTAGAGTGAACAAATTATGTTTTTTTTGTTAAACCTATCGTTCGATAAGGGAATACCTGGCGCTGTTATATATACGGTATTTACGTGACGATATATTAAATATCTGCTGATTTCTCTCCCGATCTATCTTCAACGGTGAAAACCCTAGCAAGTAAGACATATTATAAAGACTGATTAGATAGATAGGGTACAAGAATCACCAGTATTTTAATATCCAAAGTGTAGTATCGTTATTTCTTGTAAATACTGATTTTTAATCAACATACTTAAAGATAGGTACTATTTGCACCTTATGTAAAAATATAGTCACTTATATAAGTTTAAATATTTATTTTATCACATTAATCTTAAGTTGTTTGCTTGATATAAAATCTTAACAATATTGTTATAGTTTAATGCAATGTCTTATGTATCCTAGTTTCTGTTCAGATTACACATTTATTGAGTGTACGTCAATAAAAAACAAAATTCGCCTGACTTTAATGACCTCCTTCATGTTACAGTTTTAGTTTATATGACAGTATTTTTATTATTTTTACCACCGATTTGTAGTTCAAAAACATATTTAGGCATCCAGCCTTTATTTACGGGTATTAACACTATATTATTATGTACAATGTACTCTATCCATAATGTTTTTTATCCTCGCTTTAGATATAATTTAGAGTATAATATCATACATAAACAAATTTACTATCGTCTTGAGGTTTGTACAGTTTTCCCTCCCTGTCACTCCAAAGCCAAATCGTGATTGTTACTATTATATTTGACTCAAATTCGTCGTTCAACTATGCTCTGTATATTAGATTTAAATATAAAAAAAATGATTGTAAATATATTGCACAATAAAACTGTTAAAAATGTTATGTAATTTTATTGCAATTTTATCAAAACTTTTAACTATTGTGATATGTAGTATGGCTCTGCGCTCGGTAAATCGAATGTTTCACGTTAATAATGCGAACACCGTCATCTATTACAAAAAGTAAAAAAAAGTAAGACAAAACGATGAGTCTGATAAAGGCTGCCATTGTTTACATTTTTCTTATAATGACATATCTTTAAATTTATTATAACTACATAAGTCTTTGTATTAGATTTCATAGCATTTAGATACAATATCATAGTGGCTGCACAGATGGCGGAGTGGTTTAGATATCGACCTCTCTCGACGAGTGTTGTGGGTTCAATTCCCACACAGGAAGAAAATGGTTGACCTGAGTCTGAGTGTATTTTGTGTCCCATAAATTGTATGTTTGTAAAATTCTTCACGATACAAGGGTAATACCCAAAGAAGAGGTATTTTTTAAAGTTAGATACCTATGTACATACATTTCGTATACCTTAAACCTTTTAGGTATATCAATTACAAGAGATTTCGCATCAGCCTTTTATTGTTATAATTTATTGTAAACTTTAATTGGAACGCAGAGCATCATTCAGATTGCATTGCAGTCATTTTATCATAAGTAACAGTTTCTTCGATAAATAAATATCACTAAGCTATCTTAGATAGATTATAAGATTAAAAAATATACATATCATGTAAAGTTGGCAACACGTCAATGCCCCGCAGCGTTTATATGTATTATTGACTGTTTCGTTTTGAAATATCGGTGACAAATAAAAAGTGATACTGATTCTAAGCTCTAGCTTAAGATAGCTACGACATGACCTACAAGTATTTTAGGCAATTTGTTTTATCACAATCATTCTAAAAAACATCCTTTAGCAGCATGCATTAAGGTAATAAATACCGGACTATATTCTAATAACAACAAATTGTTTTAACACATTTAAATGTAGAATGTATTCATTTTTCTTTTTGTTAGTTTCTTTTAGTTTAAGAATTAGTTAAAATACAGCACTCGAGATTTAGTAACGATTTAAATCGTTATATTGAAGTCGACATCACTAGGCAATTAAATATTAAGCGTTAATTTCGAACAAAAGCTACCTACTAAATGATTTATATTAAAAAAATACATATAATTAAACCGATCTACAGTTTTATAAACTATCTTTTGTATAGCTGACGTATGCCAGTGGCAGTAATTGTGATATCGTCGTGCACAACACTTTATCTAGATTGGGTTTACTCAGGAATATTTCAATGTCTCCACTTGAACTACGAAACTCACTGAGGGACTGTCTGCAGACTCCACATGGAGCTGTAAATTCTTGTTGATGAGCTATCACTGCAACGGCTTTGAACTTCAAATATCCGTCAGACACAGTCTTCCCTATCGCTGTGCGTTCAGCGCACATACAGGGACTTAAAGTCGCGTTCTCTATGTTACATCCAGTGTAGACTTTTCCATCTTCTTCTGTTAAAATGGCGCTTCCAACAGCAAACTTAGAATACGGACAGTATGCCTTTTTTCTCCCTTCATTTGCAGATTTCAGTAGATTTTGTATTGAGTCACCTGTAAATCCGTATTTAGCTGTTACTCGTTATACTTATTGCGCTTACTATAATTTTTTCAACTTTTTTTTATAAATATCTTAGATATTATTTGCGAATAAGGAAAAAGAGATTTTTTGTACTAGCGGGGATGTATCTTAGATATTTTTATGTATTTTGATCTATATTTTTTTGCATTTGACATGCTCCGCTACTTTAAACACAAAGTGAAAAATGTGAAATCGAAAATAACAGTCAGGAGCAGGATTTGAACCTGCATCTTCTGGATACCGTCCAGATGCTTTACCAATTCAGCAATCCTGACAATTGCTCCTGACTGCTAATTTCGATAACACATCATACTTAACGTCTTTGGGCGACGCATCTGGACGGTATCCAGAAGATGCAGGTTCAAATCCTGCTCCTGACTGTTATTTTCGATTTCACATTTTTCACTTTGTGTTTAATGTATAGTGTTAAGCATGTCAAATGCTAAAAATATATATAAAAATATCTAAATATGCTCCGCTACTTTTTAAAGTACACATTATTTGTGAATAAGGAAAAAGAGATTTTTAGTACGAGCGGGAATCGAACCCGCGTCTTTTCCAATCCGGGGAAGTGCTCTAAGCCACTGAGCTATCGTACTGACCTATTCGGCCATCCCAATCTCCTTATCACATTTGTCTTTACGACCAACGCCATCTATCGGAATGCATTTACATGCATTAATCCAATATAGTAAGTTTAATTTTGCAATTAAAATTCATACTATTTGATGGTGCGATTTTTTAAACATTTTTGATCTATATTTTTTTTTGCATTTGACACGCTCCGCTACTTTTTAAAGTACACATTATTTGTGAATAAGGAAAAAGAGATTTTTAGTACGAGCGGGAATCGAAACCGCGTCTTTTCCAATCCGGGGAAGTGCTCTGAGCCACTGAGCTATCGTACTGACCTATTCGGCCATCCCGAACTCTCTTTATCACATTTGTCTTTACGACCAATGCCATCTATCGGAATGCATTTACATGCATTAATGCAATATAGTATGTTTATTTTTGCAATTAAAATTCATACTATTTGATGGTGCGATTTTTTAAACATTTTTGATCTATATTTTTTTTGCATTTGACATGCTCCGCTACTTTTTAAAGTACAAATTATTTGCGAATAAGGAAAAAGAAAAAAAAACTTCCCGTTCGTACTAAAAATCTCTTTTTCCTTATTCACAAATAATTTGTATTTTTATATATTTTAACATTTGACATGTTTAGCCATATAAATAAACACAGTGTAAAAATTTGTAATCGAAAGTAACAGTCACGAGCAGGATTTGAGCCTGCATCTCCTGGATACCAACCATCTGGACGGTATCCAAGAGATGCAGGTGCAAATCCTGCTCTTGACTGTTATTTTCGATTTCACATTTTGTTTATTTTTTTATAAACCTAAATAATAGAATACTTCCATGAAGGCAAAGATTTCGTTTATCTATAAAAATTAATCTCATGCAATGGGAGGCTCGATTCTAATGTTGCTAGGTCACGCACGATCCAGGGTTCGAACCCGAGACCTCATGGATAAAAGTTGCAAAACTATGCCACTAGAAATACGAGCACGGCAGTCACATAAACAAAGTTGATAAAAATAAATAGTGCTGGCTATTGTAAAATAGAAAATACGCATATTTTCAGCATAGTTTACTCAAGGATAAATAAAAATAATATCAAAAGTGCTCTAAAGTTGCTGTACTTATGGTATTTATTATGATTTTCCTACTTATCATCAGAAGATACCTATCTTTGAAAACTAGTTACAAACTTTTAGATGTAATTCTAAAACAAGCATCTAAAAATTTTACTTATGCAACTATCTCCCCTGTAACATGAATTTATGTACCTATGTTAATTTCTCCAAATATCTTTCGTCTTTTTAAATAATATCCCAAAGAAACTGTATAAAATCTATTTTAGAAATTATGTAAGTATTATCATTGCAAAGGGTAACAAGCTGAAGGAGCAATTCTCACATTCGCGCTTAGTTTTTGTTATAGTTGTAATAGCTCTAGTGACCTAGATCTTACTACCAGCAATATCTAGGCCACTAGAATTATTATTGGATAGGAACTTACAAAAGTAACTACGTATTTAAGAAAATAGTTGAAACTACACTAAGAATTTTAATTGTGAGATTCATAGGTATAGGTCGTAACACAATGAATTGCATACCATGGTCGATGTGTTTAATGCTTTTTTTCTCACACAGATGTGTAATTTTCCGTATTTAGTACCTATACACAAGTTGGAAATCACAATTTACCTACTCCTGAGTAATATACAGTGTATATCACAGTGTATATCACTGTATATTACAGTATTATACTGCACGTTGAACATAAAACTAGACATTGAGTTAATATTATAATATCGTGTAGTAACATAATTTCATGCATAATAATGTCAATATTTTTTTATTTGATGAACTGGGAAATATAAACCTTTTTATTTTTAGAGCATAGGCTTTCGTATTTGGTTCCCTACTTACTAAAACTGTTTATTTTTTTTAGAATTTCTATCCGGCTAGCATGTGATCAATTTTTTTTTAACTTTTTTAGCCCGTATATTTGTATGGCAGCAAAGGAGTATTTTCTTAATCTTTTTCTAAAAAAGGAAGAAGAGCTCTAGGAAATTTAGTATAAAATAAGTTACTTACTCAGCGAGTTAAACTCGACGATTTTAAAATTATCCATGAGCGCGCGTTCACGTGTTACTGTAAAACGAGTACTGAAGGGGCCACCCGGTGCTCGCTGCAGTCACCGGCCAACTGATTAAGTCAAACGATCGTTGATTTGATTAGACTATTGTTATGATTGAAGATCCCTTGTGTCAATCAACGTAATGTTTCTGTTTGAACTAACTCGCTTACTGGAAACAATCACTTACTTTCCCTACGCTTGGAGAATTGCAGTGGCATTGCAGAACCTGTAGCGATTTAAACGCTCGTTGGTGACGGTAAGTTGATTGATTATATTTAATTGCGCGTTCAAATCGAAATTATTATAAATATAGACATGGCATTGCTAGTAAGGTCTACCGCATACTTACATACAATTGTTAATCAAGCAACTATGTTATATGAAAAACTAGCCATTTTGAAATTGTAATAATTCAAATCTATTTAAGATCTATCAAACAAAAAAGTTGCACATTTAAAAAAAAAACTACGTTTACGGAATCTATCGCGTTAACTTGATTTTACTACTATCCCGACGTTTCGAATACTTTACAGCATTCATGATCAGAAAGTATAATAAAAAAAGTTGCATCAAAATCCGTTTACTTAGTAGTTTTTGCGTGATATGCGAGAACAAACAAAGAGACAAAAATTCTAAAAAAAATGTTTTGTGTTGAGTCAGACACGCTGAAATAGACTACATACAGTATTTTTTTCTGAAATATCTTAAATGTACAGACATAGCTCTGTTACAGCTTTATAAAAGTTGACATGTAGGTAGGTTTGTGTATCCCCACAGGTAGGTATGTAGATCAGCATGTCTTCAACTAGATAATTGCTCGATATAAAATCAAATAACCGCATCGATCACTTTTTGATTAATCAGCCAAATAATATCGACCCACAACTCCCATGTGTATGTAGGTAGGTAACTACTAAACGTGTATTGGAAATTGGAATGCATTATCATTTAGTTGTGCGTCAAAGAATATGTAAATTAAATACCTACTAACGTCAGAGTTGTGTGATAGCTGTTGGAAATTTTGGACCAATTTTATGAAATAATTTCATTAAACTTGGTTCAGTCATCTATCTATCTTCTATTATCTATATTTCTTTCTATAGGTACCTACATAAAAAAATTATAACAAACCGATGTCTGTACATTGCAGATATTGAAGAAAAAATAGTATGGTCTTTATTAGAGCAACAGAAGCCAAAACAACAATTGTTAAAATTTTTGTCTGTATGTTTGTTTGCACATCACGCAAAAACGACTGTACGGATTTCGGAAACATTTTTTTTATTGATTGATTTTGATTAGACAAATAAATAAATAATAAATATTCACGAACATTTTCACACAGCGTCCTCTGGTCCCAAACTAAGCTTAACGCTTGTGCTATGGGTACCAGATTACGGATATAATACATAATTATATCACTTTTTTTTGTAAATATCTACATATAATAGATAGAAAACACCCAGACGCAGTACAAATATCTGTGTTCATCACGCAAATAATTGTCCTGAGTGGGAATCGAACCTCGTGCACGGAAGTCGGTTACACTACCGACAACGCCGCGAGGCCCGTCAAAATAAAATCTGGTATACGTTTTATCCCGCTATATCGGGAACCCGAGATAGGTATAACCTAATAAAAAAAGGGTAAAATGTGTGCCTGGACCATTGATTTATTATAGATCAATGGCTGGGACACATAGTAGAAATGAAACTTCAACGGACAAGTGGATATTTCAAAGAAAAAAAAAAATATCAATAAAAATATTTTAACAAAATTATAATAACAATCGTATACGTCGTCGTGTACGGGTGCTCTGCGGGGTGGGTACTATCTCTGCCTATACCCCGCAGTCTCTATGTGTACAACCTAGTTCCTAAACTTTTTAATAACCTACGTATGTAACGTGGAATGTTATGTGCGTGTTCTCCTGACAGTAGTGAGCGTGGGGATCCTAATTGCACTGTGAGCTACTGCACCTGGCCCTACGCGAATAAAGAAAACCAATAAGTCCCAAAAAGCAACTAATTTATTCAATAAAACATTAACTAACTTCCCCAAATCTACAACACAAGTTTACGGGCTGGCCAGTGCGCAGTAACCACAGAACATTTTTACTTTTGTCCGTGTGGTGACGGATTAAGAATACAAGTGTCACCACCCCATTCTTTCCCACGGGTGTCGTATGAGGCGACTAAGGGAAGTAAGCAATTATCATCCATTGCATGACTGGTGGTAGGGCTGGGTACCAAGTGGGAGTACTCACTTGGTATCGGGCCCGAGCGGGTTGGTACCACCATCTCCCGTGTGACCAGCCATGAAGCACATCGTTGCGTTTTGGCTGTAGCAGGAGATAGCCGTTTATATTTAATTTCATCTGTGAAATTAAGTGGTGAGCAGTGGTTTGACAATACTCTCGGTATAGTCGAGTCCATGGGCGACGGTTACCATTTACCATCAAATGGACCGTGGCTCGTCTGCCACTACATGCAATAAAAAAAAGTAAACTACGAGAAGAACGACGGTTTCATACATTTGTTTTGAGGACATTTTTTCTTACCGACCTGCGCCATCTGGGTCGAAACCCCAAAACTAATTAGAACCGCGAGGGCGGTAAACACACGCTATTAAGATTGTATAACTAATATACTTTGTTTAAATATTTCATGTTTAAACATTTTGATCTATATTTTAGCTCTTGACATGCTCCGCTACTCATAAAGTACAAATCATAATTTGTGAATAAGGAAAAAGAGCATTTTAGTACAGGCGGGAATCGAATCAAAAGCTAGTATTTAGGGGCTAGTACCGTGCATATTATAGGTTTCTTTGATACCGCTACGTGAGCACTAAGACTGGATTTACGCAAATCTTTATCTTATCTTATCAGTGTGAGCACAATTTCGCCAATATCGAGTATTATGTGATATGAAAATACTTCCGACAGATGGTGCAGGCGTCACCCAAAGACGTTAAGTATGAATGTGTTATCGAAATTAGCAGTCAGGAGCAAGGGTCACGATGGCTGAATTGGCAAAGCATCTGGACGGTATCCAGGAGATGCAGGTTCAAATCCTGATCGTGACTGTTATTTTCGATTTCACATTTTTCACTTTGTGTTTAATGTATAATGCTAAGCATATCAAATGCTAAAAATATATATAAAAATATCTAAATCGGTTAGGTCACATATTACACAGGTTAGAAGATTTGATAGACGCAATATATCCCGGTCTTGAAAGTTTAATGGAAAGAGATTATCATTGGCTTTGTTCTAGGGCAATAGTCTCACCCAGAAACGATTCCGTGAATGAGATAAATAAAATAATTTTATGAAAAATTCTTGGTCAAGTCAAACACTAGTCCATTGACATAGTGTGTAATATTCAGGATACAGTGCACTATCCTCAAGAATTTTTAAATTCTTTGAGTCCTTCTGGCTTACCTCCCCACGACCTTATGCTAAAAGTTGGCATTCCTATCATGCTTTTAAGGATTTATATAATACTTTCTAACATTTACGCGAATTTTACACATTTTGAAATAAAACTACGTTTACGGAATCTATCGCGTTTACTTGATTTTTATACTATCCCGACGTTTCGAATACTTTACAGCATTCATGATCACGGGTGGACTTAAATGGTAGATGTCCAAAGCTGATAATATATCAGAGAGAGATATAAAAATCAAGTAAACGCGATAGATTCCGTAAACGTAGTTTTATTTCAAAATGCTTTTAAGGAACTTGAGACCCCCAACATGTGTAATCGCACAAGGCTGCTCATAAAAGAGTTGCGGGAGAATATAATCGTGGCCACCGTTCTCCTCTATGTCGCTGCCTTCTGCGATGACTTCATCGAGAAGCGGCAGAGAGGGCTAGGTAGTTAAATCACTTCACTGACCCGGATTGCCGCCCGCGACTACCGAGTGACAAAGGCACGAGTAGATGCGCCTGATGCCGCCCTTCCCTATTTTTTTTTGTTTAGGCGGGAAAAGATGTACCTAACCGCACACTCCGTCGTTCGGGGCAACGAACAGGGTAGTGTGGGGCCGCCTGATGCCGCCCTAGCTGTGGCAGCGGGTAGATGGACCGGGAAACGTCCGCCATCCGCAATTCCTCCCACGAAGAAGCGACGCTCCGGTGCCCGGTAGTGTCACTCAAAGAGGATACCCGAAAGGGTAAGCCGCCGGCGGACCATTGGTGTAATGTCTTCCAGTTCCAGTGGTCCGCCGGCGGAGAGACGGCACACGGCAGGTTTATTTAGTGGCCGAGCGCCCCACACTACCCGGTTTGTTGCCCCGAACAATGGGGTGTGCGGATAGCTATAATATCATACATTCTAAGCTGAAAGAGCATCCAGACTAGTTTTATAAGTAGATACTAGCAGTGCCCGCGGACTCCGTTCCGCGTTAGACCACGTTGTACATCCTATATTAAGTGCCATATTCATAAATGGATACTTTCATACATTCTAAGCTGAAAGAGCATCCAGACTAGTTTTATAAGTAGATACTAGCAGTGCCCGCGGACTCCGTTCCGCGTTAGAAATATTTTTGCCCCGGCCCGTTTGTCCCGCGTAATACTTCAGATTAAAAGCACAGGATAAATAAAAATTATGATGATGAAGCATTGATATATAAAATAAATCAATGTGATGAAGATATTTTTTTGTTATTTTGGATTTTTGTTTATTTTTATTTTTTTGTTTTTTTTTATTTACTGTCTTTTGTATGTTTTGTATAATACAAAACAAGAGCACGAGTCGATATTATTTTATCGAATACTTCATGTTTACACATGGACGTATAAGTCCAGGTGTTTACATTAAAAAAACGGCTGATGAAATTGCGCCAGCTAAATTATCATCTTAGTTGGGGACATTTTTAAAAATAGTGTAATTACGAAAATGTACTAATATTTTTCATTTAAATCACATAATATCAAGGAAAAAGTATTTGAATATCGATGGAACTTGCTTATGCCAGTATATTGCCGCAATTATATTACCAAAAAATAATAATGCTATAAAAATTGGGGATGGGGATATACCCGATTAATTAGTTTTGACTGTTGTCTGCTAACTTAATTTATTACTGTTTTAATTAAGGATAATTCGGTATACATGCCTCGATAGACATCATAATTTACTATAAAACCTGAAATCAATATCTAAATTGGACATTATTTTCATGTTCTTCAGCGAAAAACACTCTAAAACTACGTTCCGAAGAATCACCCAGGTACACTCAAACAGGCATGTCGATTAAGCGTACCTTTTGACGTGGCGTCTCTCGAGTACCTACGTCTTCAATGTATAAAAAAATAAAAAATCTGGCCCGCTGCCCTTAAATCACACTTGTTTGTTTATTATTGATTCGTAGTACATTAACCATCCATCCATCCATCCATCCATCAGCCTTTCAACGTCCACTGCTGGACATAGGCCTCCCCAAGAGAACGCCACAACGAGCGGTCCTGTCATGGGGGAGAATGCCGTAATCGCCACGCTTGGCAGGCGGGTTGGCGATCGCAGTGGATGTTGTTAATACTCGAGAGAGTGCTGCTGCCCACTCCCCCGGGATTCGCTCAGTCGGCTCTTACGACTCCCGTGCGTAGAGAGGGGGTGGGACAATTCTAAAGCCGGCCCCACACGGCCAATAAAACGGCAAACAGGTAGGTACATTAACCACGGTGCGTTTACTATAATTATGTATTATGATTTATTACACCAAATACAGTAGGTACCAATTATTAACAGTGAACTCGTTTTGTCGTAATTGTTGCGCAAAATTATGTTTTATATGTCAATTAACGTTAAAAGTGTCAATGCCAGCACCGAACAAAATTACACTACTTGTGTTATTAGTAAGTAAGGCCGAATTATGTGAAAGTTATTTGTTTGTTTCCTTTTGACGCCGTAATTACTAAACCAATCATCACGAAATTTGACATACATATAGACTGGAGTACGGAGAAAGACATTCATATCTGCCAGGACTAACCTACTAGCAAAATTCCTATCACTCGAGCTTTGAAAATAGTAAATAGGTCCTAAAGTACACAAAAAAGTTGATATTTTTGGCACTTGTTACAGTGAATTTGCAAATCATTTATTGTTTGTTGTAATTTATAAATGTAAAAAATTATATAACCATATAAAGTTAGAATTAAGATTAGTTTTTTCAAAAAGACGCGGCTATTACATTGGGTTATTATTTAACCTGTAAAATAGCCATAAGCGATGTAGAGTAGGTAAATAAATAAATAAAAAACAAATGGTTGTCTGTAAAGTCCGTTTACGGCTTTACGGACGATAGTTTAACGTGACAACGTCATTACAAAACATTGATAAAATGATTGCATTGATTGCATACTTTTATGAATAAAATTGGATGCGGCGTAAGGGTACAATGATCATAACGGGACAACGAGTGAGACTTTTTCGTGCGTGCAGCCGGCGTTCATCGATTTATTAGACGTTGTCACGTCAAAAGGATGACTCATTGCCCCGTTACGCTCATTGAACGCTTGCGCCGAATCCAATTTTATTCATAAGAGTAAGCAATAATTTCATCAATGTTTTGTTATAACGTTGTCACGTTAAACTATCGTCCTAGGAAGCTTCTCCGAATGTTTCCGCGATGATTTCCGTATGTCTGTATGTATGTGTGTGTGTACATATGTAAACCTCTCATAACTTTTGAACGGCTTGACCGATTTCATCGCAGTTGGCGTCATGCGAAAGGACTTGACCAAACTTAGATTTTGAATATAATTAGGACCGATTCGAACCGGTACCTAGATCTTGAGAAATCTCAAAAAAATACAAAAAAAATCAAACGTGTTTTTTTTGGAATAACTTAAAAGTTCGATTCCAAAAACTAATCAGCTCTAAAATCAAAATACCACGTCGATAGCCGCCTGTCCAGTCAAAATCGGTTGATTCGTTCGTGAGACACGATATCTCGAAAAAAAATTGAAAAAAAGATGTTTTTTTCAGAATTTTACGAAAATTTCAGTCTGACCAGTTCGAGCTTTAACAGGTTCCCTGTCCCATGAATCATATATGATACATAACAATTAAATTTCTATTGTGTCTACAAACGGACAGGGAATGGGTTAAGATCCTTCAAAGGGCTAAAAAAGCTGCGTTGAATGCCGTAAACTACGAGAAAATAGGTTCATTCATTAAAAAGTTCAATTCAATTCAATTTCTTTTTTGATGGCTTCTGCGACCCACGGTCACAATTTCGCCAAAGTCTTGGTGAATTTCTTGCAGAAGTCTTCAGAGTTGTGGCTTGCGGTATGATGGAAAATGACCAGTAAATATTGGTCTTCGTCCTGTGCCTCGTTGATCGGTGGAGTAATGGATCAGCTTTCACGGTCATATGACAGTTTCATTACCACAATGTATGTCTTTATTAATTGGTGGGTACTGTACTTATGCAATTTATCGAAGAAATAGTTTGAGTAGCGCTAGTCTATTCCTAGAAAGACAACACAAACATTTAATGTACATATAAATAAATATTTATATTATATAAACTAAATAACATTTATACCATACTTATAGTTTAATTTTAGTATTGTTAATGTATTTCGATAGGATCTTTGTAAATGGGGTAAATATAAGTGATAAAATTAATTGAGTAGAGGTAGGACGAGGGATATCCTGGGGGAGAGCATCATATAAAGAGGTGGATTGTATTGGGCAATTAAAAAGTATATGATCGACCGATCCTTCATCCAGGCCGCATTCACATATGGAGTTGTCCCTAATCCTCAGTTTTTGCAGGTGAACAGGCGTGCAAACATGACCCAATCGGAGACGGCAGATTGTGGAAGTGGTTGCTCTGTCAAAGTTTTTGTATTTATAAAACCAGGGTCGGACAGGTATCGTGGGTTGAATAAGTCCATAGTATCTACCCTTAACTTTTCGTGATTTGTCCCATTCCTTAGTCCAGGTGTTAACGAGAAGGGGTTTAGCGTAGGAACAGAGGTCGTATGAATAAATAAAATGGTGGTCCAGAGACCCAGTAGTAGCTGCTAGTTTAGCACACGAGTCCGCAGTTTCGTTACCAGGGATACCAGAATGACCTGGTATCCACGCTAAAACAACTTGTAAGCCCTGCTGGTGACATAGGAGTAAAGCTTCCCTAATTTTCAATATAGGAAGAAAGTTGGATTTTGATTTGAAAGGATTAGTCTTTATGGACTGAAGGGAACTTTTTGAGTCAGATAATATAATGGCTTTAGGGATATTGTGGGATTTAATAAATAAAATGGCTTCCAAGATCGCAATAGATTCTCCCGTATAAACTGATGCAATATAAGGCAATTTGTAACTTAAAATAATTTTAGTAGATGGTATCCACACAGAACAGCCTACTGTACTGTGTGGGTTTAATTTAGATGCGTCAGTGAACAAAGCTACATAGCCTTCATAGTCGGTGGCCATCCGTCTACAAAATTCATTAGATGCTCCAGGATCATTTTTATGGACTCCAAAATCTAGATTAACCTTAGGTTTGAACAGCAAAGCCTCAAATGAAATAGAAAATAATGGGTGGGTTAAACTGTGTTTTACTGGATGAGGGAGGCGATAGAATTTTAGATAACTGAAAAGAAGAGGAGGAAGATTTCCAGAGTATGAGGGGTCACGAGCACCAACTAGATCGAAGAGGAGTCTTAATTTATTTATAAGGGGATGGTTAGCATTTTGGATAACTTTAAATAGGAATCTGTCTGATAGGTATTGCCTACGCAAATATAGTGGGGGATCAACACATTCAACTTGAACAGCATTAGTTGGAGAAGATTTCATGGCACCCAAAGTAATGCGAAGGCTTTTCGATTGTATTTTCTCAATTTTACCAGAAGAGTATTTTGTAATAGGGTCCAAAACAAAAGTTCCATAGTCTAAATGGCTGCGGATAATGGCATTATAAAGCATCTTTAAATAGAAAGGGTGAGATCCCCACCAGACTCCAGCTAAGCATCGAAGCACGTTAATATTTTTTTCACATTTCTGAGATATGTACTCCATGTGTGTAGCTCCTGATAGTCTAGAGTCTAGCCACATACCCAGGAATTTAGCTTTCGTATCTTGGGGGATTAATTCGCCGTCTACTTCCAATGCAATGTTAGGAACGCGATACTTTTTAGTAAATATTACAACTTTACTTTTATTGCCAGAAATATACAGCCCGTGATTATGTAGGTACCTATTAAGTGAGTTTAGAGAAGAAGAAAGGGAGTTAGTAGCTGATTCTATTGACTGACATTGAGTGTAGAGGGCAAGGTCATCGGCATACTGTAGGATTTGACAGTGGGAATTTATAAATTGCTCCAAATCGTGTGTGTACAGGTTATATAACAAGGGGCTCAAGACCGATCCCTGAGGTAATCCTTTCCAAACAGTTCTAGGGGTCATGTGATCATTATGGATTAAGAGTGAACGTTCTAATAATAACTGCATGCAAAATCTAATGAGCTTCTCTGGAATATTCAGCTGAACTAGCTTGTTCCTGAGTACCGGAAGCAATACATTGTCGTAAGCTGCTGTTATGTCCAGAAAGACACCCACAAGGAACTCCTTTTTAAAGAAGGATGAACGTATATCAGTTGTTAAGATGCTAAGACTGTCTAGAGTACTATAACCTTTACGGAATCCATATTGAGAGCAAGCCAGTAAACCACGACTCTCTACTAGCCATTCGATTCGATTTTTAATTAAATGTTCAGTTATTTTTAGGAGAACAGAGGCTAAGGCTATTGGTCGATAGCTATTGGGATCAGAAGGATCCCTTCCAGGTTTAAGTATGGGAATAACCAGTTGGGCCTTCCACTGTTCTGGAATTATACCATAATCAAAGCAGCAGTTAATTATATCTAAATAGTACAGTTGTACTTTTTCTGAGGATTTTATGAGGAAGGAGTAAACAATATTATCTAATCCTGGGGAAGAGTCTTTTAATCCATCTAATACTAATTTTAATTCCGATAAAGTGAATTTAGAGGAAAGATGGTCATTTGAAGGAATATAAAAAGGAGAGGAGGGGAGTGAGTCATAAGTGGGAGCATAGGGGGGACATAGCTTGTCACCAAACGAGTCAATCCATGATGATGGATCATTGGCAGTTCGACTGTCTTCTCTGAATGAACCTCTAAAACGCTTTATTTGCTTCCAGACAACCGAAGCAGGGGTCTTAGGCGCGAGGTTCTCACAGAATGTACGCCAACTTAATCTTTTTTTAGAACGAAAAGTTTTACGTACTTTGGCAGACACACGTTGAAAAGATATTAAATTTTCATTAGACATACATGAATTGTAAGTTAGCTCGCATTGGTCCCTCTCTCTGACTAATGCTGTACATTCACTGTCCCACCAGGGAGGAGAAGAGTAATACTGGCTGTTCTTTTTGATGGGGATGTGTAATTTGGCAGATGAAATGACACTATCTTGGAAAGAAGAATAGGTCTCATTTAAATTAAGGGGATTAGGAGTAGAAAGGGAGTCGATTTTTGTGTCAAGAGTTTTAGAATAAGAAGACCAGTCCACATTTGATAATCTGAATCTTAAACGAGAATTAGAACTAGGACTAGGGTATACCCTGTTCGGTAATGTTATTATAATTGGGTAATGATCACTACCATAAGTGAGCCGCATGATGTCCCAGCTTAAACGTGGCAACAAAGCAGAGGAGCATATACTAAGGTCAACGGCACTATTTACATTCTGGGAGGGTAGAACTCTCCGAGTGGGAGAACCATCATTCAGTATACATAAGTCACTTTCATCAAATATATCTAACAACAGATATCCAAATGAGTCACTATGATGAGAGCCCCAAGCAGTGTGATGGGCGTTTAGGTCTCCCATAAAAATAATAGGTGGAGGAATAGATGAGATAAGCACAAGAATATCAGCAATAAGTCTGGAATTAGGGTGGGGAATGTAAATAGACACAAAGGAGATATTAAAGGCTCTAATAGCTACAATATTGATTTCAGATGGATGGGGTGGAAGGCTAATTTGTGTAAAAGGGAGAGATTGTTTTAGTAACAAGGCACATCCAGCATACCCATCAAAGCGATCCTCACGGAGGCATAAATATCCAGGGATCCTAAAATGAGAGCCCGGAACAAGCCATGTCTCCGAGAGGGCCACAACTGATGGATGGAAGTTATTAATTAAATTTATTAGTTCATGTTTTCTTGGACGAAGACTCTTACAGTTCCACTGCAGAATTACTTGGTCCATTTAAACCAGTTAAGGAGTAAAATTTTGTGAGTTTAGCAGCAACGTTGGACGGTAATTTTATATTATTTTGTGATATTAGGGTGATAAGCATTGTAATTAAGATGTCAAGTAGGTTGTCCTGGGGATCATCGGTAGAATTATTTTGTGATGATAATGCATAGCCATTAGGGAGGGATGAAGGCTCTTCATATATGAGGGACTGATGGGCAGCCCTATCATAAGACTTGCCTAGAGGGGCTCTGGGCTTAGGGAGAGTATAAGTCGTTTTTTTATATGAAGTTGTGGGAAAAGAATTAGATACAGATGGCTGGGATTGCTGGGATGTATGGGAAACCACATCAGAGTATAGACGGCTGGGTTTTGGGATTTTTGAGCTAGCATCCTGGTAAGAAATGCTGTGTTGGGACATCACAGATTTGATTGAATGCTGTCGCTCATGTTCTGGGCAACTTTTATTTGTGGCAAAATGGGTTCCAGAGCAGAGTATACAGGTGGACTTGGATTCTTCCAAGTCACAAGTGTCACCTGAATGTGGTTGGGTACATTTAAAGCATCTAGGTTTAGAGTGACACTGGGCTTTAACATGTCCAAAACGGCAACAATTGTTGCATTGGATAGTGGGAAAGAGGTAAGGTTCGACTGGGAGTGAGGTATAGAAGGAGTAGACAGCAGATGGGAGTACTTGGCCTCGGAAAGTCAGTACTACAGTCTGTGTAGGTATCCAGTTAATTTGTCCATCTGTAAAGGTTTTCCTATTGAGTCTCCTAGCTTTTAATATTTCACCGTTACCTGAAGGGAAAGACAATGACAAAGCAAACTCCTCCATTGATAGGTCTAAGGGAACATCTCTGACAACACCGTGTTTACTTATATTAAATGTTGGAATAATAGCATTGTAGTTGCCAGCACTTAGAATGGGATCAGTTACAAATTTATTAGCATCCTGTGCTGTCTTAAAAAACACTGCCACCCTGTTACGCCCAATGGTTTTGATGCCATCTGGACAGATGTTTTGCACTTTGTTTTTACTAAGGAATTGGCCGAATTTAATAGGTTTTAATAAAGGATTTGATGATGGATCAGTTATTGCCTTAGACACGTGAACAATATATGGCCCTTTGTCATTAGCAGAATATGCTGTGATACCGATTGTATAAGCTGGCGATGTGTAGATTGTTTGTATTGAAGCTGAGGCTACTTCAGTATTAGTGATGGTTTTTTTGTTTGTTACTGGAGTCTCAGACATACCAGCACGTCGCTTTAGGGATGTGGATGGGGTATCACTGCGACCACGATCGGGTGGATCAGGAGGAGGGGGGTCTGGAGGGATAACCTCCATATCATTCATATTCAAATACGATAAATAAACACTTAGTTAGTAATTAGTAATAAACACTCACGTAGGTAGAACTGCTATACAAACTATGACGCCACTTATGACGCCAATAACATGATATTCGAATTAAAAACACCAAAAAACTTTGACAACAGTGCGCTAAGTCACAAGTCGACCGAGCAAAAAAACCATTAAAAAGTTATTTCAATTTAAATATTCAAAAACTGCTGTTTTAATATTTTTTTATCAAACATTCGAGCTACCTTTCCAGAAACTCAGATATTGCATTCTTGACGTCAGATGTGTACCTATCGATCACTTTCTTGGCTGAATATTTTCCTTGTCTTGTTGTCTGAACATCCTGCGCAAGATACCGCTTCATGTTGCTATTTTTAATTAAATATTTTTTTCTTTTTACTTATTTATTTGGTAACTTATTTTTAATATATTTTTTTAATTATTTTTCTTCAACTTAAAAAACTTAAAGATAAAGCCTTATAAAGAATAAGGCTTAAAAAAACTGCGTCGAATACCGCCAACCTCATGGAAATCGGTTCATTCATTCAAATGTTATTGCGATTTAAAAATTTAATGAAACGTTTTAAATCTCTATAAGACTTTTGAGCTCGAAGAGGTCAAAAGTATAGAACAGTTATTTCTTTGAGCTCGGAGAGCTCAAAAACGTAATAAGTGCAATTTTGAGCGCTTAAGTATCAAATTAGCGGGAAGTTGCAGGGATGGCCTTTAGGGTGTTTCAGTTTAAATATCATGAAATGTGGATTTCTTACAATCTTGCTTAATTTTTCGGGGATAAAGGTGTCAGCCTTTGTAATAAGTAAATAACTAAACTAAGACAATAGTGTGAGCGCTAGTGGTGTCCAAGGTTGTACCTAAGTAGATTGAAAAAATCTTGACTAGCTTACATCTTACCCCGGCTGTATAAAAAAAATGTATAATATATTAAACCATGGCGAAAAAGAACTTTTTAACTATTAACCGGAATATATTATTTTTTTCAACTCTTCAACGGGGATATCAACTTCATTGCTTATCCGCAACCAAGCGTCGTGTAATAGTTGCATATCCTTGTGCCTGACATTCTTAGGATTCCATAATAGTGCTTGCCTTTGGTAGGCTTCTAAAAAGCGTTAGTCCTAGACCACATCGTTGTCGCACGTAGAAAGCACGTCTATACGCAAACGCAGTTGGCAGTGGCGGGCAACTAAGCAAACGAGTGTGTACATGCGCGCTCTCGTTTTCATCGCGACCCGTCACTCGTGAGGTTTAATTGTTATGTATCATATATGATTCATGGGACAGGGAACCTGTTAAAGCTCGAACTGGTCAGACTGAAAATTTCGTAAAATTCTGAAAAAAACATTTTTTTTCGACATATCGTGTCTCACGAACGAATCAACCGATTTTGACCGGACTGGCGGCTATCGACGTGGTATTTTGATTTTAAGAGCTGATTAGTTTTTGGAATCGAACTTTTAAGTTATTCCAAAAAAAACAGGTTTGATTTTTTTTTTGTATTTTTTTGAGATTTCTCAAGATCTAGGTACCGGTTCGAATCGGTCCTAATTATATTCAAAATCTAAGTTTGGTCAAGTCCTTTCGCATGACGCCAACTGCGATGAAATCGATCAAGCCGTTCAAAAGTTATGAGAGGTTTACATATGTACACATACACATACATACAGACATACGAAAATCATCGCGGAAACAATCGGAGAAGCTTCCTAGGACGATAGTTTAACGTGACGACGTTGTCACAAACATTGATGAAATTATTGCTTACTCTTATGAATAAAATTGGATTCGGCGCAAGCGTACAATGAGCGTAACGGGGCAATGAGTCATCCTTTTGACGTGACAACGTCTAATAAATCGATGAACGCCGGCTGCACGCACGAAAAAGTCTCACTCGTTGTCCCGTTATGATCATTGTACCCTTACGCCGCATCCAATTTTATTCATAAAAGTATGCAATCAATGCAATCATTTTATCAATGTTTTGTAATGACGTTGTCACGTTAAACTATCGTCCGTAAAGCCGTAAACGGACTTTACAGACAACCATTTGTTTTTTATTTATTTATTTACCTACTCTACATCGCTTATGGCTATTTTACAGGTTAAATAATAACCCAATGTAATAGCCGCGTCTTTTTGAAAAAACTAATCTTAATTCTAACTTTATATGGTTATATAATTTTTTACATTTATAAATTACAACAAACAATAAATGATTTGCAAATTCACTGTAACAAGTGCCAAAAATATCAACTTTTTTGTGTACTTTAGGACCTATTTACTATTTTCAAAGCTCGAGTGATAGGAATTTTGCTAGTAGGTTAGTCCTGGCAGATATGAATGTCTTTCTCCGTACTCCAGTCTATATGTATGTCAAATTTCGTGATGATTGGTTTAGTAATTACGGCGTCAAAAGGAAACAAACAAATAACTTTCACATAATTCGGCCTTACTTACTAATAACACAAGTAGTGTAATTTTGTTCGGTGCTGGCATTGACACTTTTAACGTTAATTGACATATAAAACATAATTTTGCGCAACAATTACGACAAAACGAGTTCAGTGTTAATAATTGGTACCTACTGTATTTGGTGTAATAAATCATAATACATAATTATAGTAAACGCACCGTGGTTAATGTACCTGTTTGCCGTTTTATTGGCCGTGTGGGGCCGGCTTTAGAATTGTCCCACCCCCTCTCTACGCACGGGAGTCGTAAGAGCCGACTGAGCGAATCCCGGGTGAGTGGTTCTTATACTTGCTCTATGGTGAGTGGGCAGCAGCACTCTCTCGAGTATTAACAACATCCACTGCGATCGCCAACCCGCCTGCCAAGCGTGGCGATTACGGCATTCTTCCCCATGACGGGACCGCTCGTTGTGGCGTTCTCTTGGGGAGGCCTATGTCCAGTAGTGGACGTTGAAAGGCTGATGGATGGATGGATGGTTAATGTACTACGAATCAATAATAAACAAACAAGTGTGATTTAAGGGCAGGGGGCCAGAATTTTTATTTTTTTATACATTGAAGACGTAGGTACTCGAGAGACGCCACGTCAAAAGGTACGCTTAATCGACATGCCTGTTTGAAGAGTGTACCTGGGTGATTCTTCGGAACGTAGTTTTAGAGTGTTTTTCGCTGAAGAACATGAAAATAATGTCCAATTTAGATATTGATTTTAGGTTTTATAGTAAATTATGATGTCTATCGAGGCATGTATACCGAATTATCCTTAATTAAAACAGTAATAAATTATTAGCAGACAATAGTCAAAACTAATTAATCGGGTATATCCCCATCCCCAATTTATATAGCATTATTATTTCTTGGTAATATAATTGCGGCAATATACTGGCATAAGCAAGTTCCATCGATATTCAAATACTTTTTCCTTGATATTACGTGATTTAAATGAAAAATATTAGTACATTTTCGTAATTACACTATTTTTAAAAATGTCCCCAACTAAGATGATAATTTAGCTGGCGCAATTTCATCAGCCGTTTTTTTAATGTAAACACCTGGACTTATACGTCCATGTGTAAACATGAAGTATTCGATAAAATAATATCGACTCGTGCTCTTGAGTATAATGTTCCTTGGACTCGTGATTGGCTGCGTCGGTTAGTATCGTCCTGTTAAACGAAGTGCTCCAAAACATGGTTTAATTTGGTGAAAAGTTACGATCAAAAGTTGTCATCTGGTGTTTGTCACGTAAGTTGCATAATTAATCTGACTTCAATAGATAATCATATATGTTATACTTAATTTTTAGAAACTAACCAGGACCTATAATATTTATATGTATTCATGGTAATTATATCTTTTATTTCAAATTTTAATAAATAAAGCTAGGCTTACTTAACTTCAAATTTCTAATTAATCCGGGTCGCTTTAATCTGGATTTATCTGGCTCTTAAGACCAGATAAATTTGAAGATAACTTACTAATTAGGTTCTTGTTACATTCTTCTTTCAGCTTTACTATTTTAAAAAGGGCAAGTCCAAAGAAACAAGCAAAAGAAGAAAGGCTAGTAAAGACAAGACTCGCGGAGAAAAAGAGATATAAAAAAATCTAAAATAATGAGAAATTATGGAAGAAAAAACAAGAAAAATATCGACTGAGTTACATACGCAGAAAAAAGAAAGAAAAAAACAACTATCAATAAACTAAATGAAAGAAAAATATGGAGAAAGAATTATAAGTTATATTACTATAAAAAAAAACTATCTAAAATTTTGTTGCAGCCAACATTCTAGCCTCTAGACAGAGAACAGGATTCTCATATACCAAGACCAAGAGTTACAAGCCAGCATTTTGGTCACATAGTAGACTACAAGCTTTTCGGCTAAGTCTTCATAAATTTCAAAAGCGCCAGGTTCCCAGGGGCTTATTCTCTGCCCATAACGGCATAAATAAGTAACCTCTGCCGAGGTTAGATATTTGCGCCATTTGTGTCATTCCGTTATATAGTACTACCAGCAGCACTCCGAAAAGACTCTGCTGATGAGACGAAGACAAGGTATCCACACAGGTAGCATCCTATACTAATGGCCGTAAAGCTTCTACATTATCGCTCCGCTTTGATTTTTTATACTTTTATGACATTAAGTTATGCTCTACAATTTTACATTCAAAGTCCCTATTGCAGAATTAAGTCTGATTGTCTTCTTTTATTAAAGAGTTAGCTAGAGTTTTATTTTTTAATTTAAATTGTATAAGATTTTTATAATATTTTCGATTTCTGTTATTGTTTTAGGATTTTTTTAAATTTTATTAGAAAACTATCTGTGCCAATACGTGATCTTAGCTATTCTATAAAATATTATAATTTTAATACTTATACGAATGTTTATTTTATAGCAATAAAGTTACTTTACTCGTATTACGCAATTTAGTTAGGTGTGTCAACGTTGTAAGTAATTAAAATCTAATACAAGATTACGTTATTTGAACCAAAAAGTACACTTTTTTTACATTTGCCAGATATTTCCAAATAACGTTGATTAAACATAATATTGTTCTCATTTATGTGCCTGATTCTAATTAATATGATGCATAATCTCATTCTTCTGCCTTGATCATCATTAATCTGCTTCATCAATTAATCTGCATAGTTTTAATCCTGAACTACTGGGTAGAAATCAGTGTCTTTGATATATGTTGTAATATGTGTAGACCAGGATGTACTAGACATACCGCTATCAATCTGAATTTAAAAAAAAATTGAGCCATACCAATGAGTTAAAAATCCTCAGTTTCGAAGAATGACCCACCTAATGAGAGTGAAAGAGCCAAAATAGGTGATCAAGGATCGTAAGTGGAAATCCGTAGTCTCTGCCTTCCCCTCTGAGGCGTGAGTTTATGGATGTAGGTACCTACTACCTACGCAATACACAAGGGTCTTCGAACTGCAAATTTTTGCCGTTTTGTTACTTTGTTGTTTTTGATAATGGAGGAAAATATACATGTTTGAGAAATTATTATACGGCTTTAGTAACTTTTTTGTACCCTTATTTACTCGTACGAAATCACAAAAATAACCTCGCACTATCACATAACGTATCTATGTGATCCTGTTGTCCAGCCAGTCGAAAAAAACGGAGGAGGATTTAGGCGCTGGGTACCCTGCTGGCTACCCTAAGGGGTAGTCTTAAATGAGTAGGCCCTACTTTTTGTTGGCCCCGACGTCGTCCACCTGCTGGTTGGGTCCTAATCGGGACCCAGTTCCATTTTTAATATCTGGGCCTGGTACTGGGCGGTCGGAGGCGCTTTCGAGAACACTTCCCGCAACTGAGTATCGCCGAGTAAATCTAGAAGCTTATATAATCTACATAAGCTTCTTAAGGTAAATCATTGACTGCACAGATGGCGGAGTGGTTCAGCTACCTGCCTCCTGCCTGAGTGTAGTCCCCCCGCAATACAAGGATTATTCCTAAGTACAGGGTTGTACTCTTTAAAAAAATTATTGACAACCGTACAACTAACTCCGTAGGGCCGGGGACGTTTGGGATGTTTTGATGAAAGACTAACCTTGTCTTTCACTATAATTACTAGCTGATGAACTAAGTCTTAAATACCTTCCTTGATGGAGTACCTATACCTATAACATAGACCAATTTAGCAATATAAGTTTTTCTTGTATTTGTAACGGTATTAAGTAATTTCTTACGTGAACTTTTGCAGGAATTGTAGGAGCAGTTTTATTTCGAATAAGAGCCCGTTGACGAGAAAACCGACACAGTGGTAAAAACGCTACAGGATGTGTCTCGAAGGGTTTTTCCCGGCAAAAGCAGTAACAGAGAGTCTAAACTCTCACTCGAGACTCTCGAACTTATGAGGCAGAGACGGCAAATGTTATTTACGCAGTTGTCTTCGCCGGATGGGAGGAACCTCAACCGGAAGATCCGGAAGCTGGTGCGACGTGACCCTCGATGTTCCAACACCCGCGCCATCGTGGCTGCGATTGAACAGAACAAAGGCACCAAAGTTTCCGCTCGCCAGCTAGTTAGACCCCATCTGACGAAACTTAATACTGCGGATGGCAAAACCGTAACCTCCAAGCAAGATACTCGAGGAAATTGAGTTTCTACAAAAACCTATACTCATCACGGATGACTAAACCCACAAGACCCAGCGCAGACGACCACAGAGCCCCACTAACACGCCATTACACTGAAGACATCCCTGATGTCAACCAGGACGAGGTCAGAGTGGCTCTCGAGCAGCTCAAAAACAATAAATCGCCAGGTGATGACGGAATCACTACTGAGCTCCTAAAACCAGGCGGACTCCAATCCTGAAAGAGCTAGCGAGCATCTTTAATTCTGTCATCCACCAGGGCTTAACACCTCAAGCGTAGAGCGGGAGTGCGGTGGTCCTGTTTTTCTAAAAAGGTGATAAAGCCTTGCTGAAGAACTACAGACCCATCTCACCCCTGAGCCACATTTACAAGTTGTTCTTGAGGGTACTCACAAACCGCCTCGACAGAAGACTTGACGAGTTCCAGCCTCCGGAACAAGCCGGGTTTCGAAAAGGTTACAGCACCGTACACCATATCCATACTGTTCGGCAGATTATACAGAAGACCGAAGAGTATAATCAGCCGCTGTGTATGGCTTTCGTGGACTACGAGAAAGCCTTAGACTCCATCGAAACCTGGGCGGTTTTGGATGCTCTGCAGCAGTGGCGAATCGATTGGCGCTATATCGAGGTGTTGAGATGTCTATATGATACCGCCACAATGACCGTCCAGCTCCAAGACCAAAAGACCAACCCGATTGAGCTGCGTCGAAGGGTGAGACAGGGGGATGCCGATGATATCGTCATCGTTACAGAGTCACTGGAACAGTTAAGCAGAATGCTGCATAGCCTAAACGGAGCCTCTCGAGATGTCGGTCTCGGCATGAACTTGGATAAAACCAAGATCATGTTTAATGAACATGTCGCGCCGCGACCGATCTACGTCGATGGTTCGATGCTCGAAGTTGTTCACGAGTATGTCTACCTTGGACAAGTTGTCCAATTTGGTAGAAACAACTTCGAGAAAGAAATCAACCGCAGGATCCAATTGGGCTGGGCAGCATTTGGCAAACTACGCCACGTCTTCTCTTCGCCTTTACCGCAATGCCTGAAGAAAAGTCTATAACCAATGCATCCTACCTGTCATGACTTACAGGGCCAAGACGTGGACACTCACAGTGGGACTAGTCCACAAATTGAAAGTCACGAAGCGGGCTATGCTCGGCGTCTCTTTGAAGGATAGAATTCGTAATGAGGTAATCCGATAAAGAACCAAAGTTACCGACATAGCTCGCAGACTCAGTACGCTAAAGTATAGTATAGTACATATATTATTATAAAAAGATTTGATGTCTGAACATAGGAAGCAAACTATGGAAGAGTTCAAATACGATGTAAAGTTACGAGTTTCTATCTGTGGAGAAGCGGTTCATATTTCCAAGTCCAAATCCTGGAGGGTTAGGCAGAATCTCACATCGCACATGTCGATCGTATCGTCTCGCTTGTACGATCACCGTGATTGGCCAACGGATTATTGTGACATCACACGTCGGTTTCTCAACCAATCACAGTGATCTCGATACGGTCGACACGTGAAATATGACATTCTGCCTCAGGGGGCTGATCTTCTAATTATTCTTCGTGAGAGACTGATGCCTGAAGTAAGTTTCTGAAAAGAAACTTGTGTCACAGGTCACCAGGAACCCCCGCATTGGATTTTCACTTGTATTTTTTTTATAATTTGTCGCTTATTTAAACCGAATATCGTTTATAATAAAGTGGCAATGAGCTGGTCACATCTGCAGAAGGACCGACGGCCGATGGAGCAAGCGTGTCTTAGAGTGGAGACCGCGACTTGGTAAGCGTAGGGTAGGACGGCCCCCAGCTAGGTGGACCGACGACCTGAAAAAGTCGCTGGGACAGACTGGATGCGGAAGGCGGAGGACCATGTGTGTTAGGAGAGGCCTATGTCCAGCAGTGGATTGCAATAGGCTAATTGATTGAGGCCTAGATTACTTAAATAATAAGTCGCATATAAGCAGATTTTTTATATGTTACTTGATACGTTTTTAGTTCTCAGTAACCAGACAGTTTCGTCTGTTTTAATACGTGGCCAAACAAACAAACGTATAGGTAGTGATTGTTGTAGTTAGTCGATAACTAGATACATAATACCATCTAACTCAGAACAACCCTATGTTCTCATGTGTGAACCTGCGACACTAGGTGTTAGAGGTTCATACTTAACCACTACACCACCTGTGAAGCCAATATAATAAATGAAGTGTTTTTATGACGACAGCATTTGTATAAAATGTAAACAATTCAAACAAAGCATTGCATTAACAAAAAAATGTATTATGTGAAAAATAACAATGTAATATCTATGACATCGTCGATTCTATTTACAATTAGTGTGCACTAACCCTTTATTTATGTATGAGAAACAATTGAATTTATTACAAAAACATAGATGCACATTTATACTCGTTCAAATAACATTTTTAAAAGCATACATATTGGCGAAGGGTTTACAGAAACGAGGCTATTTGCATCCAACGCTACTTACAAGCAATATTTTTGGTATTCACTGACCTCTAGAAATATCTGAACTGACTGTCCTCATGCAAAGTAGGTAGGTTTAATTGTGAATGATACCTATCGGAAAAAACTGCCCGCTAAATTATTGCACCCCAGTTAAACCTGTCATAATTAACTTACTTCGTCAGTGAGTGTATTTACACCATTTCGTCAATCTCGTCTAAGCTGAGCTTAAATATATAATATAAAATGCCGTTAAATTACAGTACTCACATAAATCTATGTATAACTTAACCCCATAGTTATATAATAAATGCGTTAAATTACAATATAGTAGAATATATGACACACTTCAATATTATTACACCTAAAACTTGCCTGAAATTACCTCACCACCTTATACATTGTTGTAGATGACACCTAACGATCTCAATATGAAAGACCACAGAAATCACAATTCAGAGACTAGAAATAATATGCAACAATTAGTATATAAATCGTTTTATAAGTCATGGTGATCATATCGCTATAGTGAAACTAAGTGAGTCTACAGAAAAGTAGCCGACACAGCTGCTTTGCTGTAGGCGGGTTAGTTAAAATATACTTTACAAATCGTCAAGGTAGGAAGGATTTCTGCTACCTTATCATTACGAAATCTAGGAGTGACAACTGCAACCAATAACCAACTCTTTTTGGATCTACCAGAACGGACACCAACCGACATAGCACTGGCACAAATTCTCATTACTCGTCGCCTGTTGTATGAGCAGGTCCACTTGTTTCTGTACAGAAACTATCTCGTCAATATGTGGGAAATCTCGACCAGTTAATTTATCCCTCACTCTATTAACAATAGCTAACGCGCGTTTGTTGAGATTGGTCTCCGCTGGTTGATCCAATGCATCATTCAATCCTATATGAATTCTGCTTCTGCTTGGCGGTGGAGAATTGGGTGGTTCTGATGTGGAGCTAATTTCTGCATCTGCTCTAGAACGACGTGCTGCATCTATGAGTCTCCAGTTAAGCAATGGGTCGTATACAAAAGCTTCAAGTACGGCCATGACGCTGTCCTTGTGTCGGTGCAACACTTCCATGACAGATTCACAGGTGCGTCGATATGTGCCTTCGATGCCTGTTACCTGGAATTATATTTTATTTATAGGTACATTAAATTAGAAGTGCAGAAAATATATAGTACCGCGCATTTAACTTCTAAAGAGAACAATCACACGTTTTGCACAACCCCAGACCACAACCCGAGATTTCGAGGTTAAAAAACGCATTTAGCCCTGAAGCAATTAAACAAATAAATTGTTATGATTTTTGATCTATATTTTAGCACTTGACATGCTCAGCTACTCTTAAAGTACAAATTATAATTTGTGAATAAGGAAAAAAGAGTATTTAGTACAGGCGGGAATCGAACCTGCGTCCCTTCCAATCCGGGGAAGTGCTCTAATCCACTAAGCTACAGTACTATCTTTTAGACATACCCAATCTCCTTATCACATTTGTCTTAACGACTAACGCCCTATATCGGAACGCATTTAGATCCGATAGAGGCCACAAATTATAATTTGTACTTTAAATTGTTATGATTTTATGAATTACTAAATGGTTGTCTTTTATAAACAACTTACATAATCCATCCATCCATCAGCCTTTCGACGTCCACTGCTGGACATAGGCCTCCCCAAGAGAACGCCACAACGAGCGGTCCCGTCATCGGGGATAATGCCGTAATCGCCACGTTTGGCAGGTGGGTTGGCGATCGCAGTGGATGTTGTTAATAATCGAGGGAGTGCTGCTGCCCACTCCCCCGGTATTCCCTCAGTCGGCTCTTACGACTCCCGTGGGTAGAGGGGTGGGACAATTCTAAAGCCGGCCCCACGCAGCTAGATTTAATATAAAAAATGGAAAATCAAGGCTCTAAAAGAGATAAAGGATTATCTCTTTTAGACCCTCAACAAATGTTGAGGTTACGAGCGTGTTTCTGCGATAGCTTAGCAGTCTAAAGTATTCCCCCGAAACTTCGAATCTAGCTCGCAATTAATCTCTCTTTCCACTTTTCCAAAAACGATTGTTCTAACTCGTATTAGTCTTACCTCCATCGCATTGATGAGCATCCTGGTCAATCTAAAAGGTATTTTCTCTGGGAACTTGTCTCTGGTGACGGCCACTTCAAAACAGTCTCCGAAGTCGATGTGCAAGAACTTCCCAGTCACTCTATCGAGCATGATGTTTGACGGGTGTCTGTCTCCAAGGCCGAGGATGTACCCGACCATGCTCATCACGGCTAAGGAACGGGTGTAGTTAGTGCGACGCTCGAACCAAACCTCAGAAGACGGGCTCTTGAGCCAGAGTAATTTTGCTAAATCGTCACCAGCTGTGTGTTCTAGGGCATGCTCAAATACTTCCACCTGAAAAAAAGCATATGAATTTCTTATTTACATGTTGTACAGAAATGTTATATGTATGTATGATGGTCGTTACAACTCAACTAATAATACATGACTAACTAATAACTATAATAGCTATGATTGCCTTGCTTGTCCCAGCATGAATGGACTGGCTCGATTGGGGAAGTACCACCCTCTCACAGAAGATCAGCGTGAAACGTACGTCCCGCAGATGTTGTGTGTGGTGAGTGAGAGCACCGGAGGCCCAAGCCCCTCCTTATTCTCCATCCTTTCCTTTATTATTTTTCCTCCGAACCTCCTATCCCTTTTCATTGGAGTTGACGACGCGTGAGTGCTTTACTCACGCGTCTCTCTCTGGCGTTAGAAGCGTCTATAGGCTACGATTAATGATTCATCCATCCATCCATCAGCCTTTCAACGTCCACTACTGGACATAGGCCTCCCCAAGAGAACGCCACAACGAGCGGTCCTGTGCCGACCGCATCCAACGGCTCCCCGCAGCTTTGACCAGATCGTCGTTCCATCTGGTGGGGGGCCGTCCTACGTTGCGCCGTTCGATACGTGGTTGCCACGAGTAATGATTACAATTAGGTAATATGTATACTGGTGTGCCCTAGTAGTATAAAAAATATTGTTCAATTTGATATTTGAGTAAAAGCTATAAGGTATTTTAATATGGCTTTGATAATGATATTTCTTCGAGTGCATCTGCAGCGGCGAGAAACGTTAAGAAAAAATCATATAAAACTATTATAACGCACCTTCTGCATCAACATCAATTTATCCAAATCAGATGCCATTCTCTGCATGATTCTGTGTTCAATATTCAGCAGGCACTTCCTCTTGTCTCTATAATCTTTAATAAGAGTATGCAAAGTATCACAGTGCGGCACCCAGCCTATTAAACCAGAATTAGTAGATAAAGGAATAACAGCATATCTTTGAATGGCAAGGTCTCGTCTGAAAGTATCAGGGTCGGCTTGTAAAAGTGTGTTGACTAAGCCGAACAGCTGCATGACACGTTCGTCCTGGCGAAGATCCTCGTGACCTTTAAGTAAGAAGATGTAGTCTTTGCCATTGGAGCCTCGAATGGATAGCCGTCGGGGACGTTGTTTGGATGTAATAACCTGTAAACGAAATATGTATGTATTTGATCTACTGATTAGAGCTGAATAATACGAACTGAATATTTTTAGAACATATCCTTGAACAGAAATGCGCCATAGTCGGTAAATATTTTACAAAAACTTCCTTTTAATTTGTATACATAAAAATACTAATGTAGATAATAATGTAGTTATGTATCAATTCAGATTTTATCATAAAATCACAAAATTATAAACTGATGTTTGTCTCGTCATGCTCTCCTGTTCGTACTTGTTATGTACAATGTTATTTGAATACATATTGCATGTTTTTAAAGACAATGAGAACTGAGAGGCAATGAAAAGTGTCATGAGGATTGTTTGTGATATGTGGAAAAAGAGAACTGTTAGTGGAAGCGGGAATCGAACCTGCGTCCCTTCCAATCCTGGGAACTGCTTAGCGGTTAGGTAAGTCCACGGATTGGAAGGGACGCAGGTTCAGTTCCCGCTCGCACTAAAAGTTCTTTTTTCCACATTTCACAAATAATTTGTTCTTTTTTGTTTAATTTCTTATTTATTTCCATCCATCCATCAGCCTTTCATCGTCCACTGCTGGACATAGGCCTTCCCAAGAGAACGCCACAGCGAACGGTCCTGTGCCGCCAGCATCCAACGACTGCCTGCGACTTTGACCAGGTCATCGGTCCACCTGGTGGGAGGCCGTCCTACACTGCGCCGTCCGTTACGCGGTCGCCACTCGAGAACCTTTCTTCCCCAACGGTTGTCGGTTCGTCGAGCGATGTGGCCTGCCCATTGCCATTTCAGCATGCTGACCCGGCAGGCTATGCCGGTCACTCCCGTTCTCCTACGGATTTCCGTATTACGGATCTTATCACGTAGAGAGATCCCAAGCATAGCCCGCTCCATTGCACGCTGAGCGACTTTGAGTCTTGATATAAGGCCGACATTCAGAGACCACGCCTCTGTGCCGTAAGTCATCACTGGTAACACACACTGGTCGTAGTCCTCCGTCTTCAGACACTGGAATATTGGACAAGAAGATCTCCCTCAGCTTCCCGAACGCTGCCCAGCCGAGCTGGATTCGTCGATCGACCTCTTTCTCGAAGTTGCGTCTACCTAACTGGACAGTTTGTCCCAGGTATACATAGTGGTCGACAACTTCGAGAAGCGCACTCCCGACCAGGACCGGTGCTGGAATGACATGGACATTAGACATGACTTTCGTCTTGTCTATGTTCATTTTTAGACCCACTAGTCGGGAGACACGGCTGAGGTCGTTGAGCATAGTACCAAGGTCCTCCAGAGATTCTGCCATGACCACCATATCATCTGCAAATCGAAGGTGAGTGATGTATTCGCCATTTATGTTGATGCCGAATCCGGTCCCGTCAAAGAGCTTGAAACCATCTTCCAATGCAGTGGTGAAGAGTTTCGGGGACATGACGTCTCCTTGTCCAACACCTTTTTGCAGTCGGATCGGTTTTGTGCTCTTGTCCTGAACTCGGACAGACATAGTGGCGTTTCGCCTTTTTATTTATTTACTATCAAAATATTAAATCTTATAATGCTGGTATATTAACTGCTTTATCTAATCGAATTGGAGATGTTTTTATTTTAGTTGTAATTTGTTGGATCATAAATTATGGGAGTTGAAATTATATTTATTATTTAAAAGTAGCAGAGCATGTCAAGTGCTGAAATACAGATCAAAAGTGCTATGAGGAATTTGGTTCAAGGAGCTATACTGGTTAATATAACGTTATTAGAAAATATCCCGGGGTCAAGACTTATCTTAAAAATCCCTATAATAGGAAATGGGAAGCGGGGATTTAAAATAATTATTTTAATTAACTATCATGAATCAGAGACTCAACTTGCTTTTTTTAGTACGTGAATGGCAAACAGGCATACGGCTCACCTGATGGTAAGCGGTTACCGTAGCCTATAAACACTAGCAACACCAGAGACATCACTCACCCACCACCACCACCGCCATCTTCAAGGAATGCGATAGGAAGTGAAGACGATGAATAATAAGATAAGGATAAGAAGGATAGTAAGGAGGATAGGGATGGCGGTATGGACCTCTGGCGCTTTCACTCACCAGACGAAACAATAATTTGTTTTTTATAATTTTATTCTGAGATAAGCAATACATTATCTCAAATTCTATCTGTTTTATTAGGATCAGCAATGGCAACCTTGGTATTACTGGCATTTATAGGCTAATAAGTCGGATCGTATGCTTATTTGGCAAAATTTATGCGCGCGGCACTCATCACTGCGGTATAAAATATTTACTAAACGCGCTTTGCTAAATCGACATACTTGCCACACGTTAAATTTAAAGTTATAATTACAAGTACCTGTAAGCTGCTCTGTATATGAGCTATTCTAATCAAATCCTGGTCAGGTACATAAGATCCGGGTACAGCTAGTTCCAGGTCCCGACAATGCAACAGTCTCAAGCTCACATACTGCAGCTCAAGTGACGTCAACTGTGGTAGCTGGCGGCTGATCCGGCGAAATACGTGGTAATAAAGGTCCCACGCTTGGTTCAGGTCGCGGACTAAGCCCGACTCCTAAAGTATTAAAAAGATATGTTAAGGTCAAACCCTTTAGTCAAATAATCACTTAATTATGAGCCTCAAAAATCAAAAGTTATAAAACTTAGATTTTCGTTAAAATAAATAAATAAATTATTGCTATGTAAATATGTTATCTCATGAGAGCCATTGATTTTTACTAGATGAAAAGTAATCTATATCCATTTCGATACTCCAGACTATATGTACTTATACAAAATTTCATGATGCTTAGTTTATTTGTTATAGCATTAATGCGAAAGAAACAAACCCTAATATTACAAATTTCGCATTTATAATATTAGTAAGGATCATATAAAGCAAATAATAAGCTTATGGTCATGGAATAGCAAATATAACTAGCTTATCATGACGCCATTTCCCTTGCAGGGTAGGCAGAGAGAACAGACCACCGAAGGAATGTAAAATGGTTGCAGTGGCCCGCCAATAAAGGCGGAGAGACGGCACACGGCGGGTTTCTTTAGTGGGTGAGGGCCCCACACTACCCTGTTCGTTGCCCCGAACGACGGGGTGTGCGGTTAGGAACATTTTTTCCCGCCTTAACAAAAAAATAAGGCAGAGAGGACAGAATGCCAAGAGGCTTTATTCTTGCATACATCTCTCGCTTCCTCAACATTCAAAATTCTCTTTATACACGCTCCCTGGTTTCGGAGACTCCCGACTCCACCTTCCTTCAATACATGACCGATTTGGTCTAGGTAGGTGAGTCTCGGTCTTCCCCTGTACCTACATCCTTCCACTTTCGCATTGTATGTCTTCTTAACCAGTCGCTCGTATGGCATTCTTTCCACATGTCCGAACCATCGGAGCATTCCCTTTCGCTACTACTACTCGCTCTATTACGTCGTCGTTACGAATGCGGTCAGTCAGCCTCACTCCGCAGATTCTTTGCAGAGATCGCATTTCAACCGCATTGATTTTACTTTCATACTCCTTTTTGCGTACCTAACTCTCGCTTCCATATAGTAACGTTGGGACAAGCACTGCCTTGTGTATTGCAACCCGTGCCTTCTGGCCGAGGTGGTGGCTGCGGAGAAGTTGTCGCAATGCTCCGTTCACTCTATTTCCCGCATTTACTCTTCTCTCTATATTAGTGGTGTACCTTCCATTCCGACTGAATCCACATCCAAGATATACAAATTCATCCACTTGTTCTAGCACACTATACTATGGTTATATACAAGAAAAGTATTAATTTATACAGATTTCGAAATCACGACAAACATTTACATTACCTTGTACCGATTACACCATTCCTGTGCCTCGTTCAGGTCTCGTCCATAGGCTTGGCTGAACGATACTTCCTTCACTGTTTGTGGCCCTCGCTCCAGCATCGCATGCAAAGGCTCCAATGTTTTTAACATAGCATTAACATCGTTTTCACTAAAATATAACCGCGACGCCTCTTCTAAAGCCTCGTGCCACTGCTCATGCCACAGAATAGCCACTCTGATCAGCTCCTCAGATATCATAGCTGCCTGGTTCACCAAATTGCTTGAATGTGTACACATGGATTTCAAAATCTGGTTAGCGGCATTCTTCCTTGCAATAAATGAGGATTTCGAAGCCACCGTTAAAGGATACACAAGGGCCTGTGGATGGGATTTGCCTATGTCTATCAGCAGAGAATGAATTAATTTACCAACTAAAGCTCTTGGTGTATCAATCCTAGCTATGAGTTGAGGTATCACTTGAAGCCACACGTTAATCTCGATCGTCCTGATGCCCTCAACTAGAGCCTCATGTACCGCAGGGTAGTGTCCGTAATCAAACCACAGTGTTAACAATCTAAGGGTATCTTGTAAAGAGCTTCCATGAGATAGTTTAATCGATTTGAAGAATCCTTCCACGGCAGGAACCGTGTGTTGTTGGATACACTCTGGAAAAGGACGTGTTTCAACTGACTGACTACTATTTGTGTCTTGGTGTTTATAGAATAACACAGTTTCAAAGTTCATGTAAGCCCAGGCATGCCAAGCTTTGTACCAATCAGAAGACAATTTTGTTGCTGCTTCGTAATTGCGCAATATTTCGGGAATAGATTCTTCATTTATTCCAAGTAGAGATTCACACCATGACCCTAGTTTTAAGTGACAACGGGCCAAGAGTCTGCAATGTTCCGCGTCACCATTTTCGGTAGACTCGACGTATCTGAGCAACTGGTCATACGCTAGTTGTCTGTCTCCAGCTACCCACAAATGTTTAGCATATGCTAGCGTTAATCGTGGCTCATGTGTCGGCAGTGGCATGTCCCTCTTCTTACTAGGATCTGTTCCCAACAGCATGACCAAAGTTTTATGAGCTTGCCGTGGTGCTCCACTTTTTCTGCACAATGAAGCAAACTTAAGCCAAGTTGCCATATCTTCTTGTGGTGTCAAAACTAGACTTCTGACTTGCAATATTCTGCGCCAATCCTCTACCAGTCTCTGACCGCCTTGGAACCTTGTCCACCAAGCTTGCCTGATAGACTCCCTCCTTTCCAAAACGGACTTATATGTCATAACTTCCTCTAATTCGGCTAATAACTGAGCATTTATTAGAGCACCATATGCTCTTTGGTAGCTTTCTCCAGCCACAGCAGTGAGCTCTGAATCTAGAAGAGTTCGTGCCTGATCTATGTACAGTTTCGATGTAGTGAACTCGTCATTGTGAATATTAAGAACAGCTCTATAGAATGCTCCGTCCTGTGTATTTTCTGGCAGGAAGCTGACATACTTTGCCATCGAATCCCATTCGTTCAAGCCCCATGCAGAAGCAGCCGCTAGCCTTGCAACTTTGTATTTTTCATCGTTCGACATGTTCACCCATTTACTAGACACGGTGTCGTAAAGTTCAACCCATTCTCCCAATGCCTCGAAACAGCGCAACTCGCCGAGATAAGCATCCATGTCGGTGGCGTCTGCAACGACCTTTTCACCATATAAGTCCAGTGCCTTCTCCCAATTGTGTAGTTTCTCGTACCACCTAATCTGAACTTTCAAGTTTGCGTCACCGGCCTCACGTTGAGCCATAACTCGTTCTAGAAGACCTTCAGCCGCCTCTTTCTGTTGCAGTTTGTTATTGATATGGATTAATGCCTCGACGACTTGAGAGGTTGCGCCGTTGCGGAATTCTTCCTCCTGAAATGGTAAAACATGTTAGAAGAAGACAGAATATAATATTGATTTATGAAAAAAGGATAATATTACCTTATAGTGTAGGGCTTTCGCATATGCACGGCAATGCATGGCCCTTTCGCCCAACAAATGCGTAGAAATAGGCAAGGTTCCACCTTCACAATGTTCCATGAACTCTGCTAGATTTAACACAGTATGTGCTAATTCTGGGGCGTCAGGTGCTGTCAAAGCTTGTTCCAATGCATTGGCAAGTTCAGCACGAGAAGGGCTGTCCAGCTCCGTCCAACATGACACGAAGGCAGCGTTGAATAAATCCCGCAAGAGTTGCGAGTAATTGTGTGCTAATGCTAGGCATGCCCTGTGTATAATAAGTTATTAGTGTTTAAACCTTAATGACAAAAAAGCGACTTTCATATGCACAATTAATTATTTTGAATTCATTAGGAAAGATAATTTAGGTTTATTATAGCGTTACAACCATGCGATGTAACTGAATACACTTTTAGAATTTCATAAGAGAACTACTATTTCTTGTTAGCCGAGGAGCAACAAAGTTGTGGTTGAGCTAACTGCTGCGGTGGCGTTAGGTACATGTAAAGAAAAAAATGCTATAATTTACAGGCTTACCTTAGAGCGGGGCTATGCGATTCAGTCAATAATCCAATGCTGAATCTTCGGAGCCACTCGAGCCAGTCATCTTTTGATACTCGAGAGCTTACAGTCCAGGCCAGCTTTAAGTTTTGTGCGTTGACGCACAGCTTACGTATAGATGTGGACGTATCACATGAGGTCACAATACGGGCCTAAAAAGTACAATTGCAATTAAGATAGTTTATTAAATTAGACGGAACTTGGCGAATTTCCATTCGGAGGAGAACACCACTCCTGTACTGAGTGTGGTGGTGGATTGTTTTGGGACCTCTGATCTGCTTACTTGATAAGCTCCTGGTATTATCAATTTGATGGATGGCGACCACTTACCATGCCTTAGCTCATTTGCTTATTTTAGTTATAAGAAACCTAGATACTGCAATACACAAGTAAGATGAAGTACCTCTTGATTGTTATTCCTTGGTCTTCTTCTTGTACTCTGCAAAAACTCGTCTATAGCAAGAGTCTGACTAGACTGCATTCTTGAAAGCAGCAATTCGTAATTTTGGTGCTGTATTTTATGTTTCACAACAACTTTTTGCACTAGAGGTATGAAATCGGTAAAGTTTCGGCCAAGTTGGACAATTAGAGCGCATACTGTGTCCATAGCCGTTGGACGAACTGCAGCGCAGTTGTCCAGGCTCCTTACTAAGGGATGTATTATTCTCGACACCAGCTCACTATAGTTCAGGGAATCAGATAGATAGTCAACTGTCTCCATCGCCACTTTCGCTACATTTATCGGACAGTCAGACGCATCGAACAACTTGACGATTGATGGTATCACTAAATGCATGTAGTCATCTAAATTATCTTCGAATTTTTGTAAAGCAAACAGCAGTTTTTCTGTTACTATTCTCTCTTTACTTGTATCATGCGCTAGTACTCTTAAAACCTGCGGCATCAGTTGAGGCAAGTATACCTTGAACTCTGACCCTAGAGCAACAGCAATGTACTCAACTAGTAAAATTAAAGTTGGTTGGAAAGGACTATTTGGAGTCCAAAATTCTTTGATCAAGTCGAATATTTTATCCAAATAATTGCGTATATGCTGCTTCACAATTGCAATCAATCTAGCAAGTTGCGTAAAAAGAAATTCTCTAAAATTATTGTTATCAGTAGCTCGCGCCACGTATAGAAGACTTGGGGTGACTCGAGAAATGTATGGCACACATTTGATGCCCAATGATTGGAAGATAAAAGTCACAGCTTGAACCACACTGGTGTGATGCTGTTGGAGAGTAGGATCACGTAATATTCTCATTAGAGTTGAAATTACTATAGCTGGATAATATTCATCAAGAACTGGGGATGACATATTAACCAACATCTCACTGGTCGTCATATCAAAGTTATTCTCTTCCGCTTTACTATCGGCTACAGGCACTAAACTAGAATCTGGCAGTTCTCCAATCAGCCCTCTTGTTATTTTATGTTTGTAGGGGTCTAATGCTCCCAACAAACCTAATACACGAATGGTTTCTCGTCTATCTTTTGGCTGCTGTTCAGTTTTCAAGAAGTTGAGTAGAACATCCATTAGATTAGGATAGTCAGTGTATGGTTTAACAACATATCCTGTTGCGCTAATTAATTGACCAAATGCCCACAAAGCAACACTCCGCTTTTCCGTTGCACTCGCATCAGACAATAATTCAAGGAGAATGCTAAAGAGTTCGGGTAGCCATTTCTTCAGCCCGCTGTTATCGCCGTGCACATCAGCTAAATCACCAACAGTTTTCAATACACTGATGACTACACCAGGATTAGAATCAGATTCCTTTAGTTTAGGCGCCAAAACATTCAGGATTGTCTCCATATAAGGCTTGACAAGTTGTGGAGCATGAAGTATTAAATTATCCAACATTCTAGCTGCCTGTTCTTTATTCCTACTCATTCCTGAATGTTCTAATTCAGTCAAAAACTGTATCAACGTCTTTCTGAGGCCAGGCATCACATAGGCTGGATTGACAGCACTCAAACGGCCAACAGTGCATATTGCCAGTTCTCTGATAGCCAAATTTTCGTCATTCATAGCCATGAAAAGGAAACTTAAGTTTTCAATTTGAGCCAAATGAATGTCGAATATGTTATTCAAGGACTCCAGAACCCAGTACCGAACTTCATAATCTGGATCTGTAACAGTAACAATTAGTAGTTTTCCAATTATTTCAGCAGTCAGAAGAGTGAGAGTCCTGGAAGGTGTCGTTTTGGTTCGCTTAGTAGCATCTGCTAATAATTTAGCAGCAGTTTTCACAGCTTCTAGTCGTATCTCTAGTTGCTCACTTTGTAAGAAATGATCAGCACAGCGTCTAACAAAACTAAGCAAACTATGTTGACCTTCAAAGTTAAATGTCCCTAAGGTTCTCAAAGCCAAAACAATACTTGCTGTGTCTTGTGGTTCTATGACTATGCTCATATTACTCATTTGTTGTTCCAAACTTCTTGGTACTCCTGGATGTAAAAATGGTTTATTTCTTAGAACAAGGGACAGCATGTTCAGTAAACCTTCTGATATCTCTGCTCTCAAAGACGGTAGGTAAAAACTTAATTCTCTTAAACAAATAGTTAAGGAGGGACTAAGGCCTGTAGCAAACATGGCTTCTAGTATTTCTTTGATATCTGAGACAACAATATCTTTCATAGCACTACCTAACAAAGTGATGCAAGCAAAGATTGAGGGATCGACCCAAAATCTTTTTTTCACTTGAGTATCTCTTACAGGCAGTGTTTGTTTGATAACATCCATTATACTAGGTATGTAACCTTTAATATCATCCTCTACGGCTGCTGCCATTAGGCCAACTGTAGTAAAAGCCATATTTCTTTCTTTTTCTTTACTCCGTAAACATGAAAGTAAATAATTCATGGTGGTACCAAGGTACTTCTTTAAAAAATATTCTTTATTAAAAGCAGCTAATCTTGGTATAATTATGAGAAGCATTAAAGGTACTGTTTTCTGAAGTCTCTGCGACATGACATCTGAAAGATAAGATTTTTAAATCATTAGTTTGCTACTTTAAGAATATCTCTATTATTATACACACAATGCTAGTAAAAAAAATAATATGTAATGAAGCTTCACATGCTCACATTTTTATTCATATTAAATTTTTTATAGTTTAATTGACCTCAAAATAAAAGTCATGCGGCATTCCAAGTATACAGGGTTATAGGTAACTAACGCAAAACCTTTTAAAGGTGACTTAGGTACATCAAGACTAACAACTTTTGTTCTATGACTTTTGCTAAAAAAAATATTATGGTTGTCTGTGAAGTCGGTTTACGGACGATAATTTTACGTGATAACGTCAGTGTTTTCTGAGTGTTTCACCGTGATTACGTCTTATAAATCGATGAACCCGGCTGCACGCACGAAAAAGCCTCACGTTCCGAAAAATGTATGGCGACCGATGCATTGTTTGATGTTCATAAGAGTGCCGCGGACTGAAGAGCGTCTGCGGGAGGGAGACGACGGTCGGCCGCGCTCACACCTCGGAAACTCAATATCACTTAGGTATGAAGAGTTCGAAATATGAAAATAACACCAGCACAACTCACACACAGTTCACGAACTCAGGATAGTACATGGGGGTTCATTTTTATTTTGTCGAATGTAAGCCACATTGTCACCACACCTAGCATAAACACGCCATTTCGTTGTATTCAACGTTAGGTAACATATCGATATGCCATTGTGAATCGGTCGAGTCACAGGAGCCACATTAATTACAAATCACAACCTGTGCTGGCGCGGGGAAGAACGCAACTAGCGTGACCTTTAAACTCAAATTCGGTCAGAGCCAAGGACAATTACCCGCCCCCACCCACCTCGTCGCTCCCACATACTCTTGATAGCTACCACATCAAACAATCGCCGCGGTAATTTCCTAGTTTATGTGGAGTTACGAAGAATTTAGAACAAAAATTTGATATTATTTTTTTTGTATGGGAAAAAAACATTGAATTTGAAAAAGTGGTAAAACAAAAGTTGTCTGTGTTGATGAACCAAAGCCGTTAAAAGGTTTTGCGTTAGTTACAAATAACCCTGTATAATGGGGACCCACTGGCAAAGCCGAGCGCAGATGGCGCGTGATGATCGACGAGATGGTCACTGTCACATATATTATAGTTGCTTTGTTTGCCTGAGAATTGTTTGCTATTTTTTGTGTTTAATCCGGTTAATCAGCGATATTGTTAAAATGTACAGTACCTTTGCAGGTACTTTATCCACGTTTTTAATGTTGGATCTTTTAGAAATAGAAATGTACATTGGGGTCATTACATTTTGGTACAGCACACAGAGGCATTTTGCGAGAAAATTAAACTTTACCAAGTTACAAGTTATATAGAAATGACAGTTTTCAATGGCCATGTGGATAATAGACCTCCTGTCGTAAAATGATGGCATTCAACATCCCCATTGCATGGTTAAAGTAATTGCATATACAGTACATATCAGCCACTTATGTGCAAAATAATAATATAATATTTCTAAACTATTTTTTTTTTGTACATACTGGCTGTCACTATACAAACATCTCATCCCGTGCCAATAATTCTTATTGTCTATGTGGTTTAAATACCAACCCGCCTTGCTAAGTGTTTTGGGTTATGTTTCCACACAGGGCTATTATTTGTGAGATTCATAAATGGTTGTTTGGAGGCTGGGTAGTTGACATTGACAACAATATAAAAAAATCTTAATATTGTATATAATATGCATAATACCCTACCTACAGCTATAATTTGGATTAGTGAACTCGCTTCTCTAAACAAACAAATTAAATAGAAAATAGTAGTAGTACTAATACTATTCATATTTGGGATATGGGCGTTTGTCCAGTGCTTACATTGTATCTTAACTCTTACAAAAGGATAATGAATATTAGCTATTACTTGCAGCTATAGTTTTCTATCTACAGGGGGATAGATTCCCAAGCAACTTACCTTTACAAATCTTTTCATATTTGTCTTTTAGTAAAATACGGCATACTTCTGATTCATATATAGGAACTGGGTATGTAACATTCTCAGTCTTGATACCATCACAGAGATACCCTCTCTTTACTGATGGGCTGTGCAATTTACTACTAATGAAAATTATGTCATCAGACACTGTACTATCTTTCTGTGTGTCCAGGCTTTGCATTAGATAGCTGTATTTTTTCTCCCATGAAGCATTAGCACACCTTAATAGTTCATTTAAGATTAATAACCCTCCATGGACTCTATCCTCTTTGGTCATTCCTTTTTCCTTTGGAGGAACATCTTCAAAAGATGATATAGCTTCTTCATAGCATTGTGTGTACCATTGAGGTCTAGTGGTTGATTGCTTTGCTGTTTCTCTCTGTGCTGTCACTACTAACCCTGCTCTCAATGCTTTAGCTGCAGCTTCACGAATTTGTGGCTTAGGATCTTTGAGAGCCACAAGAATATGATCAAAGAAGCCTGATACTTGCTGATAGAAGTATGTTGGCATGGCTATAGCCATCTCTTTAAGTAATAATACTGCTGAATGTCGTCTTCCCTCATTACGTTCTTCAGCAAGCCACTCAAATGCTCTCTTTACTTCAAATTCGACATATTCAGCACGTTTAACACCAGACACTGTAGCTAGCCTGCCTACAGTTTTGGCAGCTAATTCCATTACACCAACATCAGATGAAGGTAACAAGTTGCGTAAATAATTCGCAAATCTTGTGATTCGGGTTCTTGTTGTATCACAATCACCACCGATGAGGCATACTAAAAAAAAAGGCAAAGTAATCATAATAAATAAAGAACGGTATAAAGACAATGGATGCTGGAATTATATACCTATAGCTAAAACTCCGCCTTTCTTTTCGTGAACGTCGTTACTGGAGACCATTTCAAATATTTGGTGGTTGAATTCATCGAGAAACTGCGTGAGTTCCTCCTGCGGAACTTCTCGTAATTCTGTCTTCGCAAAGTGATAAAGCTCGCGAGCAGTCTTAATTTGAATTTCTACATTTCTGGACTTTAGCCCTGCTACAAATACTCCTACTTGATTAGACATCTTTTGGATTTATTTCATCGCACATGTGCACATTGTACACATCCACAATCCACATTCAATGAATAAAATGATAAATTCAAAAGCGTCAAATACGATAGGACAAAAATAAACAATGTGCTGACTAGTGATGGGCTGAGTCTGGTAGTACTTGGTAGTACTCGAGTACTGACTCGAGTACCTTGTGGGTACTCATGTACTCAAGTACTCAAACTGAAGTACTCGGATACAAAGGATTCGAGTATGAAATGCGAGTATTTATATAACTCGAGTACTTATAAAATCTGAGTACCTATTTATATTACTCGAGTATAAAATCCGAGTATTTATATTACTCGAATACTAAACCAAGTTCTTAGAATCGGCAGCTCTCGAATAGTTTCACTTCGCGCCTCGGACCGTACCGAAAGAACATGTTTGTACTTATTTGTTATTGTTTGAATCAATACTCCCAGTATTGCGCCTAAGAGCTGTTTTTTTTATATGATTTATTTGTGATATACTAAAATAGGGCTAAAAAAACAATAAATTAGTGTTAAAATTGAGTGTTGGACATATAAATATAATATACTAGTATATTGCTTTTAATTTATCATCACTCTACAAAATAATTTCGTCGTTTTCACGTCTCGAGCACTGGTCTATTACTCGAGTACTTGACCCAGTAACCGAGTACTAGACTCGAGTCCTGTGTCGATTCTTTTTATAATGAGAACTAAAGTACTCGAATACTAAAAATGGCCGACTCGACACATCACTAGTGCTGACAGCTGCATAGTTTTATAATATACTCCAAAATCTATGGACTGCTGTCTGCTGCTCCACAGAGTACTTTTTAATATACTCTTTAGACGAAAGATATTATTTATATTCTTCGTCTAAGACAGACTATAGATAGTCCTTAGACGAAGTATAATATAGACTCGCTACTATTTTGAGAATGAACTGGGTCCAAACAATAAGGTGGCCAACCGTTCCCTTCATCAGTATGTAAGCTAAAATTAAGTATTGAGGTAAAAAAACCCTTTATTAATCACGTTATATACGCTAATATTACATGTCCTGATACATTTTAAGCAAAATATAAGCATAAGTGCAAATTCTTTTGTCCTGTCATTCTTTTATCCGGCTAAAACAGGTAGTACATTTTTAGTCAACAAATTATCCCGGTTTTTAAAATTATTCCGGTTATCTATTGCTATCTCGACACTGCATACGCTGATAGCTTGTCTATAATATCCTTCGTCTAAGATCTAGTCTGAGGTCCTCAGGTAGTTCTTAGTCTGAGCTGAGGTCTAAGATATACTCTGTAGTTAGTCTGAGCTGCAGTCTCAGACTAAGAACTACTAGACAGAGCCACGGCGTGGCCGCACTTGAAACAGCAATATTTTTTTTAAATGTTTCCAGGTTGACAAATATTTAACCATATTTGGGCAAATTAGACAATAGTTAGAATGAGGTCTGTAACTAGGTCGTAAATAAAAAACTCTTCGTAACAAATATTTTATTGAAAATCGCAACGTTTCTCAAAATGATTATTTAAAAGTAAATCTGCCACCCCTTCTATTCATCCAACCATCAGTCTTTAAACGTCCACTGTTGGTCATTGGCCTCCCCAAAGAGAATACCAGAACTAGCGGGCTTGTGCTGACTGCATCCAAAGGCTCCCTGCCGCTTTGACCATATATTTGGTCCATCTTCATGTTACGCTGCGCTGTCCGATACGTGGTGGCCCCTCGAGAACCTTTTTCCCCAACGGTTTTCAGTTCGTCGAGCGATATGGCCTGCCCATTGCCACTTCAGCATGCAAACTCGGCGGGCTATGTCGGATATTCACGTTCTACCTCCGTATCCGTTATAAGAATTCGATCACGTAGAGAAACCAAGACTGAGCCTTGATGCAAGATAAGTATTGCTTCTCCATATATTGCCGTTCTGTTCGATATCTCATCTGGTAAATAATAATAAGTTATATTTAATAAAATAATAGTATACAAGAATACAATTAAATTACCTTTTCTTTCTTTTCTGGGTCAAATAAGTAAAGAATTATTATCTTTTCAGCGCTGATTTAATTAATTGAATAAGAACTTTTTTTTATTGCATTTAGTGGCAGACGAGCCACGGCCCATCTGATGGTAAATGTCAACCGTCGCTCATGGACTCAACCATACTGAGAGTACTGTCAAGCCGCTGCTCACCATTTCATTTCACCGATATATAATGAAAGAATAGACGGCTATCTCCTGCTACGACCAAAACGCAACGATGTGCTCCATGGCCGGTCCCACGGGAGAGAGAGTGCTATAAATGGTGAAGTTAGCTATAGGACGAATATCACGACCTTATAAATTTGTGTTGCCACCTACCATTTGGGGTGTCAATATATCTTATTTAATTTTGTTTTACTCCTGGGTTTTATTTAGAAACCCTTAAATCCCAGGCAGGTGTCACAAGAGAGAGCAAATTAGTTTCTCTGCATTCTAGATTATGACTACAGTGGTAGTCATAATTTATATGTGGTATTTTTTCACTTGCTGTAGCTTTTGTAGCATAGTACACTATTTTACTTTCTTTTTCTCAAAACTCTGACTAACACGTAAATATATGTAAAACCCGATTTTTTATACAAATGTTCGATTATGTCAGTTGAATCGTGACAAAGCATTTTGACATCGTGATAAATACCAAAAACTGGCCACGGTGACAAAGACAAAAATCTATGACCTTGTCTGTTTATTGCACCAGTGAATTGTATCTTGTGTTCTCGCTCATATATGTCAAAGAATTTTCTTCGCTCTGCCTAGATGTATTTAGTCTGAGTTCTAATGCAATTTTATTCGTGCACACCGGCTGCGAACACAATTTATTCAATTCACATGCTTGGAGAGTAGCGTTGGGGTGAGTATCACCTCCAATGTGTGGAACCGGGGTAATGGGTACACGGAACCATGGAAGTAGAATGTAGGTCCATGCACGGAACAGAGCACTTTGATTATCCCTTCAGATCAGATTATAGTTTCATTTCGTTCACTCACTTTGACTTTGACTCACTTGAAGCTTTCATATCTCTCTGTTGCTTATGGCTATCTGTGTACGGGCGGTCTTCATTAGAGATTTCCGAATAAAATAAATTAAATGAAGGTGCTATAGGCGTTGATTATATGAAAAAGCAGTAGGTTACAATTTGTTAAATAATGATCTTACTCGAGATCAATAATAGAATTATAGAAGAAACTCTAACAGTTAAATACAAAAATGCACTGGCGCGGTGAGTACGTTACGCTTAGAAAGTGTTCTGTTTTTTCATTACTGTGATGTGTTTTAATGAGCATGAACTGTAACTCCTAGTGTATCATGCTGTGATTGTTTTTGTGAAATTATCTACAAGGGGGTTGATACGTGATCATAACCCCCTATTCGAAAGTTACTTTACAAGTGTCAAATTCCTGGGGTGGGCCCACGTTGGTTGCTTCAAATGCAGCTTCATTTATACGTATATGATAAATCTATGAGCCGAATTGGTCATATTATGTCACGTAGTAAGTATGACGTGATAGTGCCTATCTCAGCATGGATGAGTCATGTGTTGTTTATTAGTGTTTGTATGTGTGAGAGAGGAAGCATCCTTTAATGTTTTTGGATTCCTTTAGTGGTAAACAAAGTTATAAGTCTAATATATGCTACTGATATCCACTTGATGTATTAAAAGATTGGTTGCAACCAGCTGTGTCATTCACCCAGGATATGAGTAATTTTAGTGTTGATATTTGATGCTATAGTTATTTACTGGTCTGTTGTTGTTTTCAGTTTAAAGCCAGAGTCAATAGATGTGCAAGTTGCAGATTTTGATGGAGTACTCTTCCATATATCCAATGTTAATGGAGACAAAACCAAAGTTAGGGTATGTTATAAACAATTTCATTGATATTTAGAAATTTTTATGTACACTTTTAGCATTTGACATGCTTAGCCATATACATTAAACACAAAGTGGAAAATGTGAAATCGAAAATAACAGTCACAAGCAGGATTTGAACCTGCATCTCCTGGATTCCGTCCAGATGTCAATTTTCATTGATATATTAACATCACTTAGTTATACTTTATGAGCTATTCTTACTATCTGTACAAACTACAATCTACTGGTAACTCTCAGCATGATTGGAGGAATGGGCTTACCCAGAGAATTCCAAAAACTACTTACAACCTATATATAAATAAATAAATATTCATGGACATTTTCTCACAACGTCTTCTGGTCCCAAACTAAGCTTAATGCTTGTGCTATGGGTACCAGATTATGGATATAATACATATATTACTGTGTTCAGCACACAAATAATTGTCCTGAGTGGGAATCAAACCCACAACCTCATGCACAAAAGTCAATTACACTACCTACTACGCTACGAGGCCTGCCAATAGGTTATAAGTAGTTTTTGGAATATCTCTGTGGTATATGTGTGTACAATGTGTTTGCAGACGCCTCTAAGTAGCTATTCTCTTTAATCCTTCAAGTGTGGCAGAACTGATTTCCGCTTCTCAGTTATGGTAGATCATAATCTATGCAATGAGTAAAATTTAATACAAGGCAAGTATGTATAATTCACAAAATCTTAAATATAGATTTTGTGAATTATACATACTTACTACTTAATCTTAATACCCAATATTAAGGTTGTTTAATCAATAAGGTTTGTAGAGACTGATCATGATGTTGTTGATTTAATTGTGCATATACACTAGATTCTGCATATGACTTTGCCCACATGGTCTTCATTATGGAGTCAATATAATATAAATAATCTCTGTGGCTCCATAATTGTGATCTGTCATACAGGTCTTGAGCCTATTGCAGACTCCAGCTCTCACAAGGGTATTATATTATCACTATTAACTAACAATTTGTAAATGATGTACCTTTATGAGAGAAATAAATAAATAATAATAATTATTATTATTTCTCAGTAGAAACAGCTACAGGAACCATAAATTTTGAGATACTAAGTGGCTTGTAGCCTTTTCTGGGTTCCAACGTATATGTATGAATATATAAGTTGGAACCCAGATGTGATGACTACAATGATAATAGCTTCATTAGTTACATGTGAAACCTTTACTAACCCACTTTCACATTTACAATATTACTAAGGATTAATTTGTTTCTAGGTTAGTATATCACTAAAGTTCTACAAGCAGTTAGAAGAACACGGTGCAGATGAACTGCTTAAAAGAGTGTATGGACCTCTCCTTACTACCACAGAGTCAGGTAAAGAGATACCATTATATAATGTATATTTATAACTACATTCTGTCTGCGGCTTCAAAATTGAATTATCTCTATGCAAAAATTGCTATCTCATAGAAAATATTAATTTTTCTGAAATAAAATACTTTTTATATTGTATAAAAATAATAGGGCATATTATGCCCTATGCCCCGTTCTGGGCTATAGGCTATGTATGCAAAATTTCACGATGATTAGTTCAGTACTTACTGTGTGAAAGTGTACAAACTCACTCTTGCATTTATAATATTAAGTATGGACTAGTAAAAACAAAACAAAAAAAACATAGCATTGCGCCTGTTTTCCCCGAAGGGGTAGGCAGAGGTGTATTACACACTAACGACTCGCCAGCTATGTTTAAGTCCCACGTAATTGGGGGCGAACCTATTGACGTCTACCGGGCATATTTCCAAACTCCGGGCTGTTACTGAGAATTTTTTTTTTTAGGAAAAAGCTCAATAATATTGCCCGAACCGGGGATCGAACCCGAGCCCTCATGATTAGCAGTCGCATACACTACCGCTACACCACCGAGGTAGTTATGGGCTAGTAAGGATGTATTACAAAAAAAATTGTGCACCTATTAATAAATAGGTTATTGTAACCTTGTTACGACATTTGTTGAAATATGCCTTCATGGTTATTTCTGCTTATAAGCAGGATCCTATCCATATAAAACTCCTTAGTTTTTAGAAAATGCTTAGAACTTACCTTGTATTCTCGCTCATTTAAAAATTGTTTTCCAGAATAGGTAATCAATTTGTGGTAATTTTTTTTTATGCCTGGAAGTCCTATATTCATACCTACCTGTCCGCCGGGCAAACGGAGGGTTTATGCCGTATTCCCAGTGGAACTGGGCTACCTGCTAAAACCACGCGGTGTTCCTTCAGACTTCCTTTCGCCAGGGGTGAGGTATACGCTCTACATAAGCGTTCCACCACCCCTAGCAGGTCTGGGCCTCCATTCCTGGTAGCCCCGTCTGTTTTGGAGGGCCAAGCCCTTCAATCACCCTCAGGCCTGGGCTCTAGTAATACCATGCAGGCAATATCAGCTAACGGTTTAATATACTATTACATTAAGCTATAGGTATGGTGGACTCTGATTTAAAAGTAAAAACAAGCACCTTTACATGGAGCATACCTACTAGTATTTTTTTCATAATTAACTGTTCACGAAAGCAGTCATTGTTACAGATTATACATCCAGAGTAAACTGTGTTACTCGTTTTCCTTACAATAATTTTTAGGTACACCTTCCTTATAGGGAATTAGAATGAAGAATATTTATTAATTAGGGTAAAATAATTAATTTGTGGTTGTATTATCAATATGCAAAAGTCTGTTTTCCATGGCAAGTGTTCTGTAAATTGTAGATATCTTTACACACACATCAGATGCACGCCTGGTGATTTATGTTGCTGTGTGTGAATAAATATTTACTCAGACAGACAAAGTTCCAATCTAAAAGTCAGGCTTCAGGTTTTCATGATCGTCCTTTTTACAAGGACTTGGCAAGAATTCCACTGAAGTCACGTAATATAGGTTCAGCGAGCCGCCAACACGGGCGGACGGCACACAGCGGGTTTATTTAGTGGGTGAGGGCTCCACACTGCCCTATTCGTTGCCCTGAACAACGGGGTGTGGTTTAGATACATAATTTTCCGCCTTAATAAAGCAAAGCGTATAGGTATACCTCGCCCCTGGTTAATGGTAGTCTGAAGAATACTGCAGGGTTTTAGCAGGTATACAGTGTACTACAGGACTCTGGTTGAACCTTAACTGCATTGCGTTTAAGCCTTGCTATTACCGGATTAGCCAGGCTATCACAGATTTCACATAAAGCGACAATTAAACCGTTCTGTGTTGCATTTGGTGAGTGAGAGCGTCCTATCTACATCTCCATCTCGTACCTCATTTCCCAGAAAATATGAGTGATGCTCAAATGTTGCTAGATTCTTAACCATTAAGCATGAAGCACCCATCGAGTATAAAAAATAATAATTTGACAGTGTTGTTTCAAAAAGCGGACAGTAATTAAAACGAGCTTAGACTCGTATTAAATACTATTCAATTGGCTCTGTAATTGTGCATGGGTTAAAGGCCCATGTAAGCCTATTTCAAAAAACCACGGAAGACGTTTTCAAAAATATAAGTTTGATAATCAAAACGCATTCCACTATTTGCTATAGATAGTGTCACTATAACGTAAATTCCGTCATCTAGGTGTGGCGTTTTATGCATAATTAATACAAACAGTCCAAAGTTCAGCGTTCAACATGAATATAGCAAAATTATATTTTAACCACTTACAAATTATATGTACGACATTTATAAGAAAAATAGTACTGAGTGTGTCAGTCATTGATTATGGTTAATTTGTATATTAACCAGATTATATTCGTACTCTAGTTTTGGCGATTATCTCAGTATGCGGAAGTACAGAAAACACTCCCAATTTGTTATTATTGCTGGCTTTTTTTTTATACTACATAGGTGGCGAAGAAGCATACGGGCCCACCTGATGGTAAGCGGTTACCGTAGCCTATAGACGTTAGCAACACCAGTAGTACTCGCGCGTCTCCATCTCCAAAGAAAGGGATAGGAGATGTATAGGGATAATAAGGCGAGGATAGGTAGGATAGGAAGTATAACAAGGAGAGGATAAGGAAGGGGTTTGGGCCTCTGGCACTCTCCCTTACCATACGAAACACAACGGTACGAGTAACTACCGTTGTTACTCGCTGATCTTATGTGAGAGGGCTATAGTTTACTGCTATGGTACTTAGACGAGCTACGGTTTACCTCATGGTTATGTAGTGGTAATTAAGGCTCATGAGCTCATATCATTTTAATAATACTGCCAAGCCGCTGCTGACCATTTCATTTGGCGAACGGGAAATTAAATAAAAAAAAAAACATTTATTTCACGGTCAGCAGACAGTGTTATCGATCCGATCGAGCACCGATATCAAGTGAATATCCCTACTTACCCAGAGGGTTTGGTAGGTAGGGATATTGGGTAGCATGGGACCGCCAGTTATGAAATTTTATTGGTGTAAACTGTTTACTTCCCTTAGTCGCCTCGTAAGATCAGAAAAAAATGGGGTGGTGACTTGTATTACTTAGTCCTTCGCCACATGGATTCTTATTATAAGCTATATAAGGTCTATTCTTATTATTCTTAGTAGTAAACTAGAAGAAGCTGCAATCAAATTATTTTTTTAATACAAAGAAATTCAATGAGACATGTGTTGTATATCTTATCGTTTTCTGGCTTCGATTTCGTCAGCATTTTAATCTTATCACAATGTGTTAGGACTAGGTGTTAAGAATTATTATTGTAATAATGAGTGCTATGAAAGCATTTAAAATAAACACCATTACTTGACCTCTTGACTGATTCCAATCATTAGAATTGCAATATTTTATTGTATAATTTCTTACCTTTTCGCTTTGAAAGGTAGTGAGAAAACCTGCAATTGGTTTTCTATATATCGACAATGTAGATATAAATATCAACCATTCAGAGGTACCTACATGCTTTAGGAAATCGAAACCTCTAACTTGATATCGAATGCTATACCTCTACTTTTGCAGTACTCAGTTTTATCGCTGCTGTTGAAGATAATAAATGTAACAAAAATAAGTTCTTCTTATAGACAATTAATCAATATGTTGCATAAAATAACTACAGTACCTTTGAACAAATTCGTATGCATTTTATTGCGTAATCCAACTTACAACTGTCTATTTTGACAGGCTACAACATCTCGTTACTGCTTGACCTGGAGAATATTCCAGACGACTGGGAAGATGTGGTGAAGAAAGTAGGATTACTCAAGAGAAACTGTTTCGCGTCCGTTTTCGAGCGATACTTCAGATTACAGGAGGATGGTGACATTAGTCATAAGCGCGCAGTCATCAACTATAGGCAGGATGAAACATTGTGAGTATATTATTTTTTTCATAAAGAATTTTGTTTAAAATTAATAAGCATCTTATAAATATTATTTCTCTAGCCTGGTTTTCTGTCGGTCTGATCTTTCTTATTCCTTTATCAATAATTCCATAATCTACTCCTTATTTTAAAGCTTATCGTGCCGGCTAATTACGAAAAATAGAGCCGCTGTCTGAAATATACCTACCGCTTTTCTTAAATTTGAGATTTAAAATCATCTAAGAAGAAGTCCTTTAATGGATCGGTATTCCGCACGGGTCGACTACTAGTCTTATCATAATCCTTTATACCTGCCAGTAACACCCATTAAAATTTATACAACCATTTCGGTGATTATCCGTGTGAACTGTGAAAAATAATAATTAAATGATACATACTAGAACTTTAACAGGATTAATCGCGTTTTTCGGGCCACTCATGATCATAGAAAATCAAGTAAACGCGATATATTCCGTAAAAGTATTGTTTTTATTTTTTTACTAATTATATCGAACTATATTATTAATTATAATTTGTGAATAAGGAAAAAGAGTATTTAGTACAGGCGGGAATCGAACCTGCGTCCCTTCCTATGCGGGGAAGTGCTCTAATCCACTCAGCTACAGTACTATCTTTTGTATTAACGACCAACGCGCAACGCATTTACATGCATTAATCCAATATAGTAAGTTTAATTTTGCAATTAAAATTCATACTATTTGATGGCGTGATTTTTTTAAACATTTTGATCTATATTTTAGCACTTGACACTTTGACCTTCCCCGGATAGGAAGGGACGCAGGTTCGATTCCCGCCTGTACTAAAATACTCTTTTTCCTTATTCACAAATTATAATTTGTACTTTAAGAGTAGCTGAGCATGTCAAGTGTTAAAATATAGATCAAAATATATTATTAATGTCGATCTGTAGAGTAAGCTCCGTTGGTAACGATAAAATTTAAGTACGATAACAATTTATAACGGTCTGAACAGGATACTGATGACGATGGGACCTTGACAACGGAAGCGAGGTCATTACGTGATTTATTTCTTAAAAAAGGGCTGAGGAACGTATATAAAGTCTAATAATAGATACATAGTTGAAAATAGCAGGCCTATTTGCAATGTGTCATAAAGTTATCTTTAGATTAATAAATGCAGTTGTACCTACATATTACAATAATAATAATAAGTTTGTAGAGGTAAATCATTATTAGGCGGCCCCTACACGATCAATTATATTGAGCAATATTACTAATTGTGCAATATTATTGACCGTCTAAGGTAATTGAAGATTGCGAAAAAAGGAATATTGAAGATTGCGCAATGATTGAACGAAAGTTTGAGCGAGTTTAATTTTTATTGCACCATATTTTTCCATGGGATCCTCTAGGGTCAGTATTGAATATTGAAGTAAAACTTCTTTAGGCGCGACTAGGGAGTAACTCAGATTTTTTTTCTGACGGAAGTAACGCTTATTTTCTGATGGAAGTAACGCTTACTATCTGTCTGTGTAGTTTCCGCTATTTAAAAATAATAATTTGGATTGGTCGTAAGTATATGTCATACACTCCAAGCTTCTTGACTTATACGCCAGCTAGTGGCAAATATCATAATCAATTAGGATTATTTATTTCCAAATTTTCAAACGGATCAATTGTGAATAGCAAAGTGAATAAAAATTCAACAGGTTTAAAAAAAATATTTTAAATTGCAGTTTTTTTTTTCCGTCAACGCCAAATAAGTTTTACTTCAATCGCGCGTAAAGGTTACACGCACACACTTTTTTTTTTAGTCTACTATTCTCCGACTGAACACGAAAACATTGCGCAGTTCTTATTATTGTGCAATATAATTGATCGTTTGAATTCAAAGCGCCTTTCAATCTTATTGTACAATAAAATGTATTGTACAATGTTATGAAGGTCTATGGGCCGCCTTAGATTAAAAGGTTGCTATGCACACCGTGTAGTGAGTTTTTAGCCGAATACGCTTTTTATTAATTTCAATAATGTATGTAAATAAATCTGGGAAATTTCTAATTGGCATGTCGAATGGATACGTTGCAGATATAATAAGTTATAACCGTTTATGAATCGTTATCTACATAGGAATTATTTTGCTCGTTCGGTAAATAAGTAATTATTCATAGTATACATCACTATCAATAGTTAAATATGATGTCACGGTTACTCAATAGTGTTGGAATTACATTTTAGAAGGGCTCTTAGCCTCCTTGTCCTCAATGTTAAATGACTCCACCATCGCTATTTGAATTCGAACTGTATGTGTAAGGCTACAACGTTTAGTTTTCTAGTAACAACAGCCGTTGAATTGAGCATTTAGTTTTATTATAATTTTAAACAAACCTTTAGTGGTTCGTGCTTAACAGATTTCCTTAACTGTAATAAGTAACGCCATTTAAATTATTTTTGTCCACGTCATGTAATTAACATCGCTTTTTCAATCAATTACCAACACATTCTATAGAGTGTAATGCAAACTAATTAATACATTGTTTGATAAAGTTCACAAGTAGCTACTTCGGTATTGCATGCATTCGTATGCACGTAAATTTGATTATTAACTAAAAAAAACATAGCATGAGGCCTGTATTCCCCGAAGGGGTAGGCAGAGGTGTATTACACACCCACGCCCACGGTTCGCCAGCTATGTTTAAGTCCTACGTAATAGGGGGCGCCGATTATTATTACTATATAGAGGAAATACGTTTTATTAATTATGAATTGTTCGAAACTAGAAATCTTTAACTAAATAAAAGAAATGGCTTCTAGTCTACAGCACAAATTATAAATTTGAACAGTGCAAAATGTAAAATCGAAAATAATCGTTACGAGTAGGGTTTGAACCTGAATCTCCTCGAAAACAGCGCCATCTGTCGAGGAAGTAATGTGTTTTCGAGATCGGTAGTATACTACCTTATATTTTTATTTTATCAAATCAAATTACTCGGTATTTAACACTTAAACTGCCCAGCTGCCCTTAGGTAGATGAATTCGAGTGTAGTTTTAATAACTCTAAACCTAAACGCTAATAGAATAAATCTGTCGTCTGTTATTATAGTTTTATGTCGTCTGTTAATAGCAGTTTGTTGTTTATCACTGAATATATCAGATTTAGTGGGATAGGCTTTAGAAATTAATTTATTTAGACGTGGTGCCTTGTGTTGTTAGGTGGACGCTAGATTGATATAGTTCCATGTTTCGTCGCGTTTCTGTTAAAATAGCTCATTTGAAGACCCGTTGCTCACTAGATAAAACAGCTGTCACTATATCTAGACGTTTCTTTCAGATACGTGGAAGCGCAAGAAGACCGCGTTACGGTGGTATTCTCGACGGTATTTCGTCATGAAGACGATATGGTGATCGGCAAAGTGTTTATGCAAGAACTCAAGGAGGGACGGAGAGCATCGCACACCGCGCCGCAGGTTTGTCAGTCTAGTTTAACTTTAGCTCAATAGTGCTCCATTGAAGACTTGATGTACCTATTTCTTCTTCTTCTACTTGTTATATGGCCTTGTGACTAGTTGTCACAACTCCGCCAGAGTCCGTAGTGATAGTGTCTTACACGGGGTACCTATTTGAATATGCAATAGAAATCTGTACTTGATATCATTAATGTCAAAGTGAGTTTGTTTTGATACTTCATGACGTTGTAACTACTTGACCAAATATCATAAAATTTGTCATACATAATAGTTTAGACAACAGAGAAGCACATAAATTACTGTTTATCTCGGATATATGAAAGAAACCCCTGTTGGGATGGGTATTTTTGTATAGAGATATTTTTTTTGTTAGTGGATGACATATTTTGATAGAGCTTTTGAATCCTATTTTTACTTGTACCATATTTTCTGGTTCATGTCCCGATTACTTGCGCAGGTCATTTGTCGCCTAAATTTTAATTGACAGCCCAGCCTCTAGCTCGCTTCAGCATTACATAGGTATTTTGTAGGACACTTTAAAATTTAAATATACTTACAACCCATCTTCAGAACTATTTGTAGTATTCGTAATTATTAAATAGGGATCTGAATCCACAAAATACTTCCATGTCGTGACGGACTAAGAATACAAGTGTCACCCCATTAAACAAAAAAGTGAAAAATGTGAAATCGAATATAACAGTCACGAGCAGGATTCGAACCTGCATCTCCTGGATACCGTCCAGATGTATTTTTTTTGCAGCTTCTGGACGGTATCCAGGAGATGCAGGTTCGAATCCTGCTCGTGACTGTTATTTTCGATTTCATATTGTTCACTTTGTGTTTAATGTATGTTGCTAAGCATGTCAAATGCTAAAAATATATATAAAAATATCTAAATGTCACCCCATTCTTTCCCACGGGTGTGTACGAGGCGACTGTGGGAAATAAGCAATTATCACCCATTACATGATTGGTGGCTGGGTACCAAGTGGGAGTACTCACCTGCTATTGGCCTGAGCATGTTGGTATCACCATCTCCCGTGTATGAATCACCGGCCATGAAGCACGTCGATGTATTTTGGTTGTAGCAGGAGATAGCCGTTTATTCTTTAATTTAATATCGGTGAAATGAAATGGTGAGCAGCGGCTTGACAATACTCTCGGTATAGTTGTGTCCATGAGCGACGGTTACTATTTACCATCAGGTAGGCCGTGGCTAGTCTGCCACCATATACGAACTAAAAAAAACCGGCATAGAAGGACGGTCTCTAAACCACTACGGCGCAGATGGCGGAGTGGTTTAGATACAGGCCTCCCGCCCGCGTGTTGTAGATTCAATTCCCACACAGGACAACCCTTTTTGTTGTGTCCGTGAAATTGTATGTTTGTAAAGTCTCGATACAAGGATTACCCTTAGTGCAGGGTAAAAAAAAATATAGTAATCAAGTAAACAATATATATGTATAACTGTTAAGGATTCTATTATTTACTATTTAATTGTTGTTAAACACAAAGTGAAAAATGTAAAGTCGAAAATAACAGTCACGAGCAGGATTCGAACCTGCATCTCCTGGATACCGTCCAGATGCTTTGCCAATTCAGCCATCGTGACCCTTGCTCCTGACTGCTAATTTCGATAACACATTCATACTTAACGTCTTTGGGAGACGCCTGCACCATCTGTCGGAAGTATTTTCATACATTATACCGACCAGGTAAACTTAATTTTACGATGGCTGAATTGGCAAAGCATCTGGACGGTATCCAGGAGATGCAGGTTCGAATCCTGCTCGTGACTGTTATTTTCGATTTCACATTTTTCACACTTTGTGTTTAATGTATGTTGCTAAGCATGTCAAATGCTAAAAATATATATAAAAATATCTAAATATTAATTGTTGTTGTTTCCAGGTATTGTTTTCACACAAGGAGCCACCTTTAGAACTAATGGACACCGATGCGAGAGTAGGCGACAATATTAGTTACGTTACATTTGGTGAGTTATGTCACATTATTATGATTTCCATGATGTGGATTCGGTCGTATATTAATAATAATAAAGCCTTTATTTACTTAAATGGTTTTTACAAAAAAAAAACTTAAAAGTCGTTCGTATACTAGTTACTACCCATATAAATTAATACAAAGTGCGAACATGTGATATTGAAAATAACAGTCACGAGCAGGAATACATCCGACAGATGGCAAAGGCGTCACCCAAGGCATTAAGAAGGAATGTGTTATCGAAATTCGCAGTCTCGAGCTATTGTCACGATGACATCATTGGCAAAGTATGTGGGACTGTATTCCAGCAGATGCGAGTACAAACCTGGCCAGTGACTGTTATTTTCAATATAGGTATATAAAGAAAGAAAGCTATAAAAACATAAAAAATGTACAAGAGGAAATTACGTTGGAGTATAACTTGAGAAGCGTGCAATTTAGGCGATTTCAAATAATCGATAGCTTATTTCTTCTTCAACTCCTGTGCCTTTCCTAGCATTGAAAATGTGGGAGTTAAGTCCCTACTGTTGCTCGTAATATGATCGTGTAACAAAGTGAGTGCGTGTGGCAGTGCTGTTCCCGCGACACACGTGCGCGGAGGCCCGCGACAACACGATCGACCTGCTGCACATGTTCCGCGACTACCTGCACTACCACATCAAGTGCTCCAAGGTGTACGTGCACTCGCGCATGCGCGCCAAGGCCGGCGACCTGCTCAAGGTGCTCAACCGCGCACGCCCTCAGTCGCACACCAGGCCCGTCGAGCGCAAGACTATCACGTATGTCTGCCTTTATTTTTTATCAACATGTCAAGTATCGAGATCGATTCCCCGTCTGGGGTTAAGGTATCTCACTAAATCGTATCGACATCGCATCGTGTCATTGTGATTGGTTGAGAGATCACCGTGATTGGCCGAGGGATTATTGCGACATCACGCGTCGGTTTCTCTACCAATCACAAGCGAGACGATACGATGTCGATACGATTTAGTGAGTTACATTCTACGGGCCCAGAGTTATCGATTTTGTAAGATATTTAAATTTTTCATATTCTATGCTCACTTAAAATATGTTTCAACATTGTATACCTCCTGCATTACATAATGCGTTGACCTTACAGCTTCTAGTGAATATTATGTGTTGATAATTTATTTTTACAAATTTTCAAAATTTAAACCATTGTTTTTAAGCAAAATAATACTTGCTAATGATAAAACAATAATCGATTTAAGATGGACGAGAATGTAACCATTGTTCGTCCACAAATATTGCCACTGGAAAGGTTGACTGGCAACCCATGTCAAGCAAAACGCCTGATTTTTCAACTTAATTAAACTTTAATTGACATAAATTCCTATAGATGGACTGGGATAGTCCAAGGGAAATGGCGTGATGATAAGTTAGTTAGTTAGTTGGATAGTCCAGGTTTTCTTTAATCTACCCTCGTTGCAAATGTCCCTTACGTATAAACTAATCACCACCAAGACGACTTTGCTCACAATATCGCGGAAATGGTTCCGCTATCTTGTACATTTTGTTTGTCATGATATTTTAATGTATGTATGTGTTACACAGGGGAAGAACATTTGTTAGACGAGATTGAGTGTTGCGGCCCGGCGGCACGTAGGCGCCGACCTCCAGTTCCGAGCTACCTGTAACGCCGCCGCACTGGTAACTCCCCGACCATCAACTAACACACGTAGCATAGGGGAGACCGACCATCTTAGTCAGTAACACTCCCACAGACTCACGAACATTGTATCTTATCACCTGAGTGGATGTACGGTACTCAGTTAAAGGCGCTGCTTTTTTAAACCACTCATCACTGGCGGTGGGCGAACGATGTGTATCAAACTATGTTGTATTCAAAAGTCCGTCGTCGCTTGCGGCCAGAGAAAACAGCACCTAATTGGACGCGTTATCCATCTCAAACAACAATGTGCGTATTTCATATAAATTTATTTTAAATGTCACATTTATTTATTATACCTACCATATTTGTGTTCCATTCAACCGTCACAAAGTACTTCTATAATTAGAGGCCATTTTCTACAGTAAAAATTGGCAGATAAACACATTGATGCTCAATGTTATTACCGGACATTTTATATTAGCGAAAGAAATGTGCACATTGTATTTTGTCGTAAAATATTTATTGTCAAGTCTTGGAGCATAGTATAAATTCAATAATAACGTTGCCGTAGTAATTGTTGATGAAAAATATGCTTTATTTATATGATATGAGAGTTGTATTTATAGTGGTGGCACTGCGCCGGTTCAGTACTTGGGTTCCTAAAGTTTAAGTAATCACCCACATACAGAGTGTTACATGTTAGCTAAGCGTAGTGTCCATCGTGAGTTTTCTTAGCTTACGTAAGTTATGCAATTACCAATCCTCGTGTAGGGTAAAGTGTATCATAAAATTAGCATATACTCACTGTTTCGAATACAAACTTGTAAAAATGTATATCGCTTTATATCGAGACAGGCAACATGCACAAAACTCGTACGAATTATAATCAATTTATTATTTACGTCGCCCTGTTTAGTTATCACTATACAAAATGTATGTACAATAAGTTTGATTGTTACGTGTTAGGTAGGTCCGATTCAATTATAATGTAAGTGAAAGTGTATATTATCTCTCAGTAGACTTTGCCATAGTCAATGAGAACTCAATGAACAAATCGCAATGGCCTTATTTATGATGAGTTTGGCTTGCTCTTGTTGCAGAGCTGTTGATGTTCAGTTCGATAGAGTCGCTAGTTTAGATCACGGTACACTTATGTATCTAACGTTAAGTGCAATTCGATTGATTGACCCTTGTTCTTTGATTCTAAAACCCATTTTTAGTTTTAGATGAGAGAATAAAAACTAAAAAATACTATCTAGAAAAAATTTATTTTCATGTTTTCAAAGTATTTTTAATGTAGTTAGTTTCGTCCATTAGCTAAACACTGCACGCAAATATATATTGTGTCTGTCGACTTGCACAGATAACACAATTGCTCAAATTATAAACACCAATGAGCTAGAATTAACTGGATTATAAAGTGAAACGTGTGACGCCAACGCGTTGTGGAGGGTAATCGCAATGTAGTGTTTAAAATGTATATGTGTGATTGAATGAGATCATGCTAAATATACTTCGAGTCAAGGACTGAGTTGAGTATCTATCGGGAATGTGTCCGAGTCAGTGGGCTAACAATAATATTTTAATATAATATCCTAAGTCAATAAATAAATTGAAGTTAGTGTAAGCCTGAATTTATTACGACAGGCTCTCAAAGAAACAAAATGAATTGTGAAAAGATGGAACGTTATACAAGTATGTATGTAGAACGATTAGCTAACTTGAATTTATGTAGTTTTTATTTGCAAGATGTATTATTTATGTAATATAATGTGTAAGTTAAATGTTGCTTTAAAGTTATGGCTTACATGAACATTGTTTTACTGTCAGTTTTAATGCGAGATTATGAAAACAGCGCAGAATACCGAAGTTATTTGTGAATATGTAATTATTCTTGTGATTTAAAATCCGTTTATACTGTATTTTTTATTTTCTAGATTAAAGAAAACTTACTGCATTTTAAGTTTTATTTTATTTGAATAACCTTTACATATTAACGTAGGCCATGCCGTGTGGGGCCGGCTTTAGAATTTTTCCACCCCTCTCCACCATGGGAGTCGTAAGAGCCGACTGAAGGAATATCGGGGAGGTGGGCAGCAGCACTCCTTAGAGTATTAACAACATCCACTGCGATCGCCAACCCGCCTGCCAAGCGTGGCGATTACGGCACTATCCCCCATTCTTGGGGAGGCCTATGTCCAGCAGTAGACTTTAAAAGGCTGATGGATGGATGGATACATATAAACTACATCAAATAAAACAACCATCATTATGTGTTAATTGACTAATTATCTTCTATTTAGATACCGTTGTGAATTAAATGTTAATTTTATTAGTATTGGATGGTGTCGGAGAAGTAGGTGACTTTGGTTGGCTTAGTTTGGAAATCGTGGCTACTTTGGATGCGAATTTAACGAAGCTTAATCCCGAAGCTTGAGTTTCTTGTTTCTGACCATTGTCTGGCTGGAACGACGCTTCCAATGAACCTGTTAAAACATGACAATATATTTAGGTACACTGCATATTATGACTGACATCCCTAGCAGTACAGAGGCTTTGATTGCCCAATATGACAGTAGGCAATTAATTGTGTGATCTACACATGGCCGATTTGAGTCTGGGTGTATTTAATTGTTAATTTGTTTCTAAAGTCCCCTGCGATATAGAATTATTTATCTAGCAAGCAATATTTCCTATTATACAAAAAAAAATACTAATAATGACAGCGTTATTTACAGAGGCAAGTGGCCATCGAGAGCCTAGTAAACCCTGCTGAAGGAGAAGGATATCCATAGTTTTAATGAACACAATATAAGTTACGTTAAAAATAAATTGAAATTTTACGGGGAAGTCGTATCTGATCTATTGTCAAAGTTAGCAGTATACACACTACATAACTTTATGAAACACCAGTGTTTGGAAATGTGAGGGTCTCACACGACCTTGACGGACAGCAGTGAAAAAAGTTGTGCCATTTGTCAGACGGTAAGATACTTAGACTCGTTACGGCACTCTTTAGGGAAATCATTTATATAGGATGCTTTTGAAAATTGATGGATAAATAACATTTAATAGGACGTGACGGATTAAGAATACTAGTGTCACCACCCCATCCTTTCCCGCGAGTGTTGTACAAGGCGACTAAGTAAGCAATTATCACCCGTTGCATTACTGGTGGTAGGGCTGGGTACCAAGTGAGAGTACTTACTTGTTATCGGGCCCGAACGAGTCGGTACCACCGTCTCCTGTGTGACCGATCATGAAGCACGTCAGTATGTTTTGGTTGTAGCAGAAGATAGCCGTTTATTATTTCATTTCATATCTGAGAAATTAAATGGTGCGCAGCGGCTTGACAATTCTCACGGTATATTTGAGTCCATGAGCGACAGTTACCACTTACTATCAGGTGGGCCGTGGACCGTCTGCTATCATAAGCAATAAAAAAAAATATCTTACTTTGCTGGGCTGACACGATGGAGCTGGGTTGTGAGCCTTGCTGGTTATTTCCCTCCATTTCGTGATTTGTCTTCTCATGAAGTAACACCAATGCTAATGGCATATAAAATAATGATAAATTAAATTTATCTTATCGTAGATGTCTAAGCAAATATATGACTTATGTGTTTGTTTGTAGTTGTATTTAAATGTCTGAGTAGGAAAAGACAGATGTGACGTGTACCGGTAATGACTATTTTGTAAATGCTATTCGTAAATGTTTTAGTATTATGGCTGGTTTTTGCACCGTGGAAGGCATGAGTAGTGACACAAGAGGACCGAATTTAAATTTTACGAGTATTTCACGCGAAGCAATTCAGTTCGGCTGTGTTCGGGCATCCACACGTTATCCTACCGGGCCGAGCGGATATGGTTGGATTAATATTTACGAAACTTGTTAACTCGAAAAAACGAATACCTAGTTCTCATATGATAGCTATTTTGGCAAAGAACTAACTAAACAGACTGAATGAAATTAAATTATGATCTGGATAAACAGTTTCTAATGGTAGAGCCTTACTTACACCACGACCTTTCCATGTTTTATCTTCTCATTATCCTTCCTATCCACCTCCTATCCCTTTCCTAAGAGATGGCGATGCGCGAGAAATACCTCTGGTGTTAGTGTTGCTAGCGTCTATAGGCTACGGCGATAGTATAAGAAAAAAAACCAGTAGTAGATACATATTATGAATTAATAGCGACAACAATTTAGCTCTCAGATTAACGGCTTACTGACTTTATGAGTATTTTTTTCTTCTTTTTTTTATTGCTTGTAGTAGCAGACGAGCCACGGCCCATCTGATGGTAAATGGTAACCGTCGCTCATGGACTCAACTATACTGAGAGTATTGTCAAGCCGCTGCTCACCATTTCATTTCATCAATATAAAATGAAATAATAAACGGCTATCTCCTGCTACAGCCAAAACGCAACGATGTGCTTCATGGCCGGTCACACTGGAGATGGTGGTACCAACCCGCTCGGACCCGATACCAAGTGAGTACTCCCACTTGGTACCCAGCCCTACCACCAGTCAATGTAACATGTACGTGAATCGGATGATTGCTACTCGGCTCGTGCATATCTAAAGCCGGCCCCACACGGCCATGAACTCAACTATACCGAGATTATTGTAAAGCTGCTGCTCACCATTTCATTTCACAGATATGAAATGAAGTAAAGAATTAATGACTATCTTCTGCTGCAACCGAAACACACCGATGTGCTTCATGGCCGGTCACACAGGAGATCGTGGTACTAACCCGCTTGGGCCCAATAGCAAGTGAGTACTTCCACTTGGCACCCACCCACCACCACATGGGTGATACAGAAACACATATAAAAAATATTTTGCAATCAGCAAATTTCTAAACTGCGGGTTCTACCGCTTGCTCCGTAATCCTTACGGAGGACGGGCCTCGTGGCGTAGTCGGTAGTGTAACCGACTTCCGTGCACGAGGTCGTGGGTTCGATTCCCACTAAGGACAAATATTTGTGTGATGAACACAGATATTTGTACTGCGTCTGGTTCTTTTCTATCTATTATATATTATGTATTATATCCGTAATCTGGTACCCATAGCACAAGCGTTAAGCTTAGTTTGCGACCAGAGGACGTTGTGTGAAAATTTCCGTGAATATTTGTTTACTTATTACATATTATAAATGCTGAAAGTACATTTGTTTGTTTGTTTGTTACGCTTCCACGCCATAACTACTAAACCCATCATCATTAAATTATTTATACATTTAGTCTGGAACTCAAAAATGGACATAGGCTACTATTTATCCCGAAAAAGTGAAAGGTTCCTGTGGGATAACGATTATTGCTAAGAGAACGAAGTCGAAGGAGACAGAATGCAAGAATAGTCTTTTCACACTGTTTTCTCTGCGTACCCTGCAAGGGATGCTGGCATGATGATAAGTAAGTAGAACAAGGTCGCGTGCAGAATCTAGTTATTTAATGTTTATAAAGACCGTAGTCTTTAAAAAAAAAATATTTTCTAGCTCATTTGTTTCCTAAATATTATGGGGTAATATTAGGTAGGTAGGTACTCCTAAATTCCTAGTGTATGCTGGAGACTCGAGTTTTCCTCTCGTGTGTTTTAAGCAGTTTTTCTTAATCTTAGTTTGACATTTCTAGGTAGGTATAGGTACATACTAGGGACATAAATAAAGAATAAATTACCATCTTTTAATGATATCGCGTCCATATTAGCGTCCTGTATAGTTTCCAATTGAGCTCGAAATTTTGTTGTGATTTTCCGTCTTTGATAATCCGCTTCTATTTGCTGCTTTGTACGGGGAATGCGAAAACGGAAACAACAGCATACCATCACAACTGGAAAACGATATACCTAAATATAGATACCAATTTCACTAGGTAGGTATATGAATACGTTATAATTAATTTGTTCATTATTAATATAACAATTAATCGACTTACTTAGAGAGGTAACACATGCTAAAGACAGGAATATAATTTGCCAAACTCTTAAATCTCCTACCACTGTGCTCTCAAGCCACTGAGGCTCTTCGGAATTTTTAATTACGTCCATAATAGGATCCATTTTGTTGGTTACTTTGGTCGTGAAAGTTAAAATAAATCTAGTTTAACACGTCCGGCAATACTTCGGCTGATCCGAAAACTACCCGTCCCCGCCTTATTTTCAAGGAGCGGTTGTATGCCACACCTTCGGTGACCCCTCGGCACTCCCATCCCATTTACATTGCCAATTATTGGTGTCAAAGTAATTATGTTTTTACCTACGTCGTAGAATTGATGGAATTTATAAATAAGTGGTACATGAAACAGATTTATGTAGCTGCATGCAATTGACATTACATAATATACTTATGAAGATAAATAATTGTTGTTATGCTAGCTACATAACAACAATTATTTATCTGCCAAGCTGGTCTAGTGGTATGAGTGTCCATCTCCAAACCCACAGTATTATTGGTGGTAAGGTTTGGTATCAAGTAGGAGTAAGTACCTACTATTTATTATCGGGCGGGGCCGAGCGGGTCCATACTAATGTCCGTGTGACCGACAGGGAAACAGTGACTTTTGGTTGTAGCGGGAGCTAGGCATCTATTCCTTCGTTTCACATCTGATAAATAAAATGGTGAGCATCGGCTTGGCAGTATTCTTACTATTTGCCATCATAAGTAACAAAAAAAAAACTGATAGCATAGACATTTTCATTACCAACACTAAGACTGGGATTTTGTTCTTTGAACGTACTTATACATATAACCCTACCTATTAGACATACTCTTATCATTTCAAGAAGAAAGGAAACCGCCGCGGTGCTAGCTATAAGCGCATAAGGTCTTGTGTTCTAATTAATAATAATAATAAAAAAATTGTAGTATCATAAATAAAGGCCGTTCTGAACTTTTGATTACGAATTCTACAAAAACAAAACTATGCATTCAACAAAAAAAAATCTAAGGTACATTTTTATTGGATTTATTTGGTAGGTATGGTATGGTGGTAGTTCTTTAGAGCACGATTCCGCTGCTGCTTTAAATATGTAAGCCCTTTTTTTTTGTTTAGGCGGGAAAATATGTACCTAACCGCACACCCCGTCGTTCGGGGCAACGAACAGGGTAGTGTCCTCACCCACTAAAGAAACCCGCCGTGTGCCGTCTCTCCGCTTTTATTGGTGGGCCACCGGAACCATATTACATTCCATCAGTGGTAGATATGTTAGCTCTATCAGGCAGACTTTGTTCTGAGTCTGATTATTTTAATTACCCGTAAGTACAGGCTGATAGATGTTGGTTCCAAAGTCTTTCAATTCAGTGTTGGTAGTATTTGATTTTATGCAGATCGTAGTAATAAATAGTAGGGCTTTTAACTGCGGGCGGTATAAATATACCATACGTTTTTGTGGGCGATGAAACCTTTGCGCTGATGACAATTTTAATGAGAGCATATCCGAAGGACCGCTTAACTTGTCGTAATTATAACTATAGACTCAGTAGAGCGCGCAGAGTAATAGAAAATGCCTTTGGTATATTATCTACCTACCTACTCGTTGGAGGGTCTACAAGAAACCATTTGAATGCCTCATTGATCTAAACTAAAGGATAAAATAGTCAAGGCCACTTGTGTTTTACACAACTATTGTACAGACTATATTATAGATAATACCAATACCATTTGCAAAATGCACTCATTAAATATTTCTACTCACGTCGCTTTCTTTAAATTTGTTGTCCTTATACTAGTGTAGATCAACTTGTCTTATACAAGGAAGTTTTCTCCTACTTTCAATCAAATGCGTGAACGTTGAAACATGCTGTAAATTCACAATACGTTGTATTATTATAGGGTTGCCAACCGCTAATTTCAAAAACAAGGATTTCAAGGTGGAAAAACCAGGACAATTCACTTAAAATCAGGACGCAGTAATAAAGTAGCAATAATCTATACAAATAAATAAAATTGAAGTGTCTGTTTGTAAACAACTTTTTATTAAATGTATACGAGAGTAGGTATATTATACGCTACCTACTTATAACAAATTACCAATTTTTATAGATTTTATCTCTCAGTCAGACTGTCTGTTCCGGCTAATCTCGGGAACGGCTGAACCGATTTGGATGGGACTGTCACTAGCAGATAGCTGTTGTTACAAGGAGTAACTAAGGCTACTTTTATTTTGGAAAAATAATTAGGGTACCGCATAAAAAATAAAACCCATAAGATTGCGAATGAATACTACTCCGGAATGCCTGGACCGATTTGGACGGGATTTTTACTAGCAGATACCTAGTTGTTGTTATTAGGAGTAACTAAGCCTATTTTAATTTTCGAAAAACAATATAGAGTACCCAGCGAAAAAAATAAAACCCTAGAAATTGTGAATAAATTCGGATTTAAATAGATACATTGAATATACGCTGGACCGCAAAGAGAAAGGGTCGGTTAAAAATCTTCAATATCTTCAAAAGTACCTAACCTAGCTTCATGAAATAAAGACAAAATTAAAGAATATTTAATGCCACATAAAATCTATACTAATAAATGGAGAGCCGGTTTTTTGTTCGGTTATACTGCGAAAACTACTGTAAATAGTTTCCGTGTGTTAAACACAAAGTGAAAAATGTGAAATCGAAAATAACAGTCAGGAGCAGGATTTGAACCTGCATCTTCTGGATACCGTCCAGATGCTTTACCAATTCAGCCATCCTGACAATTGCTCCTGACTGCTAATTTCGATAACACATCATACTTAACGTCTTTGGGTGACGCCTGCGTCATCTATCGGACGTATTTTCATACATTATACCGACCAGGTAAACTTAATTTTACAATTAAGATTTTACCTAATAATGACGCAAACCCTTTAAATATTTAGATATTTTTATATATATTTTTAGCATTTGACATGCTTAGCACTATACATTAAACACAAAGTGAAAAATGTGAAATCGAAAATACCTGGTCGGTATAATGTATGAAAATACGTCCGATAGATGACGCAGGCGTCACCCAAAGACGTTAAGTATGATGTGTTATCGAAATTAGCAGTCAGGAGCAATTGTCAGGATGGCTGAATTGGTAAAGCATCTGGACGGTATCCAGAAGATGCAGGTTCAAATCCTGCTCCTGACTGTTATTTTCGATTTCACATTTTTCACTTTGTGTTTAATGTATAGTGCTAAGCATGTCAAATGCTAAAAATATATATAAAAATATCTAAATAGTTTCCGTGTGGTGACGGACTAAGAATACAAGTGTCACAACCCCATTATTTCCCACGGGTGTCGTATGAGGCGACTAAGGGAAGTAAGCAATTATCATCCATTGCATGACTGGTGGTAGGGCTGGGTACCAAGTTGGAGTACCTAATCACTTGGTATCGGGCCCGAGCGGGTTGGTCACACTATCCCCCGTGTGACCGGCCATAAATCACATCGTTGCGTTTTGGCTGTAGCAAGAGATAGCCGTTTATTATTTCACACCATATTGGTGAAATGAAATGGTGAGCAGCGGCTTGATAAAACTCTCGGATGAGCCGTGGATCGTCTGCCACTATATGCAATAAAAAATAATAATGCAGAGGGAGGGTCAAACCGGCTGTTAGCGTGGCGACGTTTATACCTAATAATAGGAATCCTATCCGAAATTGATTTTCCATCGACAATACTGTGACGCGAGCGAAGCTGTGGGGAATGTACTAGTAATATATAAAACCTTTTTATTTATTTTTTATAATTGTATAAAAACTGAAAATGTAAAATCGTGGTCGTTTTTTAATTTAGTACCAAAAAAATCAAAACAATTGTTTCGCGTTTGTTTTAGTTTTGCAATAAAATAGTTATAAATATGGTGTCTCTGCCTTATAAATTCTAGTCATCATGTCGTCTGAAGAATGTACCAGGATCCTGACAATGCTTGAAGATGAGCACAGTCAGTGAAATACAGAGAACTGTTAGTGTGACTCTTTCTACAGTTCAGCGAGTACTCCATCGTTTCCATGAAACTGGATCCAATCTTCGAAGACTAGGCACAGGTCAAACAAGGTGCACGACGGCGCGGGAGAATCGCTATATGGTCTCAACAATTTTGAGAAATCGCTTTCTTACGGCTGTTAAAGTAAAGAATCATCATTACGAGCTGGTGGAAACAATCTGAGTACGGATACAGTAAGGCTGCGTCTGGTTGAAGCAAATTTGAAGCCATTAAGACCTGCAAATGGTCCAAAACTAGAAAGACACCACAGAAACTCAAGGTTGAATTATGGTAGAGAACACGAGAATTGGGCTCTGAATGACTGGTCAAGAGTTATGTTTTCAGACGAGTCTAGATTCTGTTTATGCAAGCACGGCGGGAGGAAAAGAGTGTACAGAAGACCGGGAGAGTGCTATAACCAAGCCTGTATAGAAGAAAAAGTACCATACAGCTGAGGCGCTGTTCACGTGTGGGCTGGGATTTCTTCACACACATGGAGTGGCCAGCACGCAGCCCCGACTTAAACCCCATTGAGCATGCATGGGACGAACTGGGACGACGCGGTGTACGTCAGCAGAATCAGCAGCTAATCACGCTACGTAAAATGAAAGAAGCTAATAGAGGAATAGCAGAATATTCCGCAGCATCGCCTCAAAAACCTAGTAGAAAGTAAGCAAAATTGGATAACAGCAGTATTACGAGCTCGTGGAGGCAAACATAGTACTAAAATGCGTGAAGACGGCATATTTGTAACCAATCTATATTTACAAAAATACTGGAACTACTACGCATTTTTATTTATTCTAAATTTATTAAAAATAAAAACTTGAATTCAGTTTTTTTTTATTTTCATTTAACCACATTAAAATATTCTTTAATTTAGTGTGTATTTCATTAAGTTAGGTCAAATACTTTTGAAGATATTGAAGATTTTGGCCGTGTGGGGCCGGCTTTAGAATTTATCCCCCATGACGGGACCGCTGTGGCGTTCTCTTGGGAGGCCTATGTCCAGCAGTGGACATTGAAAGGCTGATGGATGGTACATCCACGGCTAATCTACTGAACGGCTGCACTGATTTGGACGGGACTCATTGCTACTTTTATTTTGGAAAAATAAATAGGATTCTGCACTAAAAAAGAAAATAAAGAAATTCCACGCGGGCGAAGTAGCGGGTATCAGCTAGTTAAATAATTATGTTCTGAAAGCCTCTCACCATGAGAGCAGACTCGTACCCAATAGTGGGACAGAAAAAGGTTTGGAAAAAAATATTCTGAAAACACGTTAAATGAAATTTAAGTAAGTTTTTTAATAAAAATATCCGAAATTTTTCGAACAATATATAAAAATTAAATATGTTTAAAAGTTACAAAAATATAAAGGAAAAACTTTAGTTTTTAACAAATTCTTTAATCTTAGGTACATTCTAATATTACAAACTTAATTATTTTTATTATATTTTTCAATCCCACCAATTATACATGACCTTATCAGAACGTTTTAAAAACCCTAGACGCTGCTTAAAAACTATCCAGGACACACAAAATACCAGTACATGTCCTGGGAAAACAGGACGGTTGGCGACCCTAGTGTAGATCAACTTGTCATAAACAAGGAAGTTTTCTCCTTTTTTTTTTTGTTTAGGCGGGAAAAAATGTACCTAACCGCACACCCCGTCGTTCGGGGCAACGAACAGGGTAGTGTGGGGCCCTCAACCACTAAAGAAACCCGCCGTGTGCCATCTCTCCGCCTTTATTGGCGGGCCACTGGAACTATGTTACATTCCTTCGGTGGTAAGGAAGTTTTCTCCTACTTTCAATCAAATGCGTGAACGTTGAAACATGCTGTAAATTCACAATACGTTGTATTATTATGTCTTGCTATACCGTAATATATATTAATATACAATAATATAAATTACGGTATAGGTTGGTGACGTCATAAAAATATATATTATTGCTGCATGTGCGGTTACCTACTTGAAATTTTTGTGTAGAAAATATATCATAGGTATTAATAAAATTGTCGAAAGGTGATCTCTGCGGAGAATCTATGGATATACAATGCGAAACTGGAAGGAGGTACAGGGGGAGACCGAGACTCATCTACCTAAACCAAATCGGTCATGTATTGAAGGAAGGTGGAGTCAGGAGTCTTCCAAACCGGCGAGCGTATATGAAGAGAATTATAAATGTTGAGGAAGCGAGAGATGTATGCAAGAATAGAGCCTTTTTGCACTCTGTTCTCTACCTACCCTGCAAGGGAGATGGCGTGATGGTAAGTAAGTACGTGTATGTTGGGCTTTAGAGTGAGGAAACAAAGAGTACACTTGTATTTGCCCTCACACTCGTGAACTATAATATCTGCTGCATACAAGGCTAATGTAAGTTGGCACAGGCCACCATGAGCAAAATTACGTCTTAGTCTGGATGTATGGTGTATGCAAGAATAGAGCGTCTCGGCACTCTGTTCTCTCTGCCTACTCCGCAAGGGAAATGGCGTGATGATAAGTAAGTAAGTCTGGTGATCATCATCATCCTCGTTACAAGAAGAAATATTTATTTTAATTGTAACAGATAGGTACATACCAGATACTATCGTAATTAATTGACCCAACTCAGTAACATCAAGAGTAGGTACAATAATGACCTAATGAGAAGATTCGATGATCAAGCCTCTTCTGTGTTGCGATCTATGATATTAGTAGAACTGTAGTGGTTTTTGAGTCAGGCTCCGACTGCATGTCACATTCAATACGAAAGCCTTCCACCAGTGTGGTGTTTTTCCGGGGTTTTATGTCTCTCAATTGCAGTTGGTAATAAATAAATATCCCAGCATGAATGGACACCGGTTCGATCGTGGAAGTACCATCTTACACAAGATCAGCGTGAAACAACGGTAGGCACTTCTGCCGTTGTGTTTCGTATGGTGAGTGAGAGTGCCGGAGGCCCTATCCCTCTTCTTATCCTCTCCTTATTACCCTTTCTATCCTTCCTATCCTCTATCTAATTATCCTTCTCACACAGGAGGTGGAGACCTCTATACTTTTCCTTAGAGATGACGATGCACGAGTAGGCCTCTGGTGTTGCTGGAGTCTATAGGCTACTAAAACATAGTGATTATAATTATTTATTTTTGTAAGCTATCATAACCGCTTACCATAAGGTGGTCCGTATGCTCGATTAAAATCTTCGTAGTATAAAAGAAAATAACTCTCTACCCTTGCCTTTTAGAATACATACATATATAGTTCACGCCTCTTTTCAGAAGAGAGGCAGAGACAACGGATCGCCATTTATCATAAAACGGCCTTCCACTGCCCACTACCCGCGAAACGGAATTGAATGTAGTGGTTACATTTTGTATTTGTATCTATAGTCCAGTCCTCTTGTTCTTATTACCAGAATAACAATTTCTCACTAATATAGGTTGATATACTCGTATATTAGGTCCTTACATATAAAATTGGGGTTTTGTCAAACCGGCCAGTTTGATCTCAAATATCTGGCGTTTGGTTAGGAATTCCAAATTCATATTTTCCTAACCGCACACCGCCCCAAGCGAAAGTGGATTCATAAAAAGTCAAGTGGATTCATAAAATGTCTGGTGGACCAGTGCTGGTGTCATCCACTACAGCCTCCTAAGATCTGGCCAGACGATTACTACAGATCTGTATTGTCAATTAACCTCTCAATTCCGGTCAACGCCGGGCCGGGTTATTGCAAACCATGATGGAAAAGCTAGCCTTTAAACAGCCGAGACTGGTCAATTGCTGTAGCCCACTGCTGCTTCAGGTCAACGTTTTAGTCTAGCCACACACTGCACAACAGACGGTTGCTAAATTAGAGGAGCTGCGAGTGCTGCGACTGGAATGTCTCCAACACCCACCGTACTCCACGTACCTTGCTCCAACATATTACCAGTTTTTCCGGAATTTGGACAACTTCTTGCAAGGAAAAAAAAAACAATACCGATGAGGCTGTGAGAACCGCCTTCAAAGATTTTATTGATTCTCGCTCCCACAATTTTTGTCAGTAAAGGAATCAATTATATAATTACCTTCATTATACAGGGTCTGTCGTAAATAATGGATAACCCGTTAATCTTAATTGGAGATAGCCTTGATGTCAAGCTAGAGCTACAAGAAAATTGACTTTTTATTTTTGGGTTGCCAACATTGTAAAAATGGTAATCATATTTGTATTGTTTTTTTATTTTTCTTTGCTCATTCCTTCGGTCACCATATCAATAAAATAACTTATTTTTATGTAGGGTAACATGGTCAACAGAGGATCACTTTTTTTTAAAGCTTTATAATATAAAAACTAATAGTCAGAATTGCACGAAAAATTGTCAGAGGATCAAATGATTATTAAACTTTACGATATAATTGTTAGGATTTGTGAAATAATAGTCTATTTCTTCTAGAGCTGCACAATGTAATTCTGTTTTAGGTGTTTTAACACAAAGCAAACTCAATATACGCGTCCGCCATTACATAGAGAGAAGATCTGTGTTGCCAACTTACATTAATTATGTGTTCAACTAAATATTCTTATTGATACGTTAACAGTAATTGGCCAATTTGACTACCAATGTACAATAATAAAGATGCACATATATGTTCATTATAGTGGGTTTGATCCATTGTGTACTCCTCCTGGTACTCAGTGGATTGCCTACTGGTTAATGGATCAAAGAAAATTTGAATAGGTAAATAATAAAAACCAATTCATATAATCAACTGGATGTTTATTTTTTAGCGATTTAATGAGCAACCACCACAAAAACAGAAACAGAAATTTAAAGGAAATTTTTACTTTTTCATTCTTCACTCAATGTTAGAATAACATTAACTATGTACTAAGTTATGTGGATTTGGAGAAAGCATTTGACACAGTTGTACGAAAGGAACTTTGAGGCATTTGCCAGAGTATGGTATTAACGGTAGACTGCTGCAAGCGGTGCAGTCTAACTACATGGACTGCAGAACTTGTGTGCGACTGGATGATGGAATGTCACCCTGGTTTGATGTCAATATCGGCGTTAAACAGGGCTGCGTTCTATCTATCAGCCAGACTGTTTATCATACATCTGGATAAATGTCTCCAAAGAATGAATGAAATGAATGTGGCAGTTCAGATGGCGACTTAGTGGTTAACTCACTGCTATATGCAGATGATGTAGTCCTATTAGTGCAGTCTGCGACTGACCTGCAAGCCCTTATCGACGTAATGACAGAAGATTTTAAGAAAAGGGTTTTATTTTAAGAAAACGTGTTAATGTGAGCAAAAGCAAAGTTATGGTTTTTGAAAGAGGAGAAGCCAGAACAAATGTCATAGTATCAATAGGCAATGGTGTGCTAGAACATGTGGATGAATTTGTATATCTTGGATGTGGATTCAGTCGGGATGGAAGGTACACCACTGATATAGAGAGAAGAGTGAATGCGGGAAATAGAGTGAACGGAGCATAAGGACAACTTCTCAGCAGCCACCACCTTAGCCAGAAGGCACGTGTTGCAATACACAACGCGGTGCTTGTCCCAATATTATTATATGGAAGCTAGAGTTGGGCATGCAGAAAGGAGCATGAAAGTTAAATTAATGCAGTCTTAATGCGATCTCTGCGGAAAATCTGTGGAGGTGACTGACCGCATTCGTAACGAAGACGTAAGAGAGCGAGTAAGTCAGAGTACCTATTGGTGTAAATATGCGAAAGGGAACGCTCCAATGGTTCAGATATGTCGAAAGAACGTCGGATGAGCGATTGGTTAAGAAGATATACAATGCGAAAGTGAAAGGATGTAATTGCAGGGGGAGACCAAGACTAACCTACCTAGACCAGATTCGTCATGTATTCAAGGAAGGTGGAGTCAAGTCTCCGAGGACAAGCGTGTATGGGGTTTTTACACCTTTGGAGTTTGATACCTTTGAAGTGTTATAAAAGGAATATTATGGTGAGCAGCAGCTCGTTTAATACTTTTTCCTTCTATTATGCCCTGTAATGCTTCACGCATTTGCTCATGTATATGAGCACCTACTTTTCCTTCTTCTACTCTTTTCCTTGGCAGTTCTGTACCTAAATATAAACTTCCTTTTAGTTCCCAAGTTTAAAGTTGTCTAAGTGAGGGTACACTCTGAATCACATATACATAGTGTACACAGTGAATCAATCCACTGTTAACCATATCTAGTAGTCTACATAGTTAGAAATTAAATTACTCAACAACCACAAATAATTGCGTAAATTTCTTAGCACTCAATCATACTACATACATCTATACAAACAATTAGAACAATTCGTATAGGAACACAGTTGTAGTATAATATATACAATAAACAAAATTCAAATTACTTTGTCGGTGGTTTTTACTCCTGAAAACAAAAATGTCGTGCTCTCGCTTCTATCGGTGAGCACGTCCGCGCAGCAACAGCGGGAGTGAGAGGGGGTACGCAAACGAGACACGATTGCATATTTATTTTACTCTTACATTAATAAACGGAGCAGGTATCTGTGTGATCATTTGTGTACCACTGATTCACTGTTGACCATGTGACCCTACTTTTTTTGCACGCCTCATAAGCGAAGCGTTGAACTACTCTCGTGTACTAATCTCGTTTCACGTAGAAAAACTGATTTTTCTAACTTAAAATGTCTCTATTTATCATATATTGCACTTGTAAAATAATATCTACACACACATATATAAAGAACAAACACTATTTTTAATACTCATGATATTTTTGATGCCATTTTTGTTATTTAAACTTGTTAATAAACAGTTTGAAAAAGTTGTCTTGGACGTCCGCTTGTTGTAGGCAATATGGTAGGTGGTATATTAACACGATAACGACCGAAATACTTTACTAATCGAGTCTTTTTTTTTTCGTTTACGAATTATTATGATTACGAATAGAGCCCTATCACTTTTCACGGTCTGATTCGATGTGGTTTAATTGTTATTAAATAAACAAAATAATAGTGAATATTTACGCTCAACGTGACACTAAAATCAGTGCTATCCTTATTTCGTGAGAACTATTTCTATAGACCAATGTAGAAGTACTTAAAATTAGCGCTAGATGGCGTATAAGACACGAGAAGGTACTTTTTGAAATTAGCGCTATCTATGTGATTTATTGAAAACTACTTAGTATAGAGCATGTACAATACATTATTAACGATTATATTATTTTTTGACGATTTTAAGTGCCATTTTGTTGTTGTTTTTTTTTTGTGATAATAAGCCTATGAAATAAAGTAATTTTTGAATTTGAATTAAGTACTCATTAAATAATCAATTTTATTGTGAAAAAGAAGATTATGAGGCCTTTTGGATTTTCCAATGTATTTTTGTATCGGACTCCTGTATACTTTAAAGAACAAATTATTCGTGAATGTGGCAAAAGAGAAGTTTAGTGCGAGCGGGATTTGAATCTGCGCGTGCGTTCCTTCCGAATGCACGCAAAGTATGTTGTACGTGTGGTGACGGACTAAGAATACAAGTGTCACCACCCCATTCTTTCCCACGGGTGTCGTATGAGGCGACTAAGGGAAGTAAGCAATTATCATCCATTGCGTGACTGGTGGTAGGGCTGGGTACCAAGTGGGAGTACTCTCTTGGCATCGGGCCCGAGCGGGTTGGTACCACCATCTCCCGTGTGACCGGCCATGAAGCACATCGTTGTGTTTTGGCTGTAGCAGGAGATAGCCGTTTATTCTTTCATTTCATATCGGTGAAATTAAATAGTGAGCAGGGGCTTGACAATACTCTCGCTACTGTTGAGTCCATGAGCGACGGTTACCATTTATTATCAGATGGGCCGTGACTCGTGTGCCACTACAAGCAATAATAAAAAGTGACAAATTATTTGTGAATGTGGAAAAAAGAGAACTACTGCAAGCGGGATTCAAACCTGCATCCCTTCCAATCCAGGGAAATGATCTAGATCGTTAATCCATCGTAGTGACCGATAGCCATTCCCAATTTCCACATCACATTTTGTCTTTACGACCCACGATACTTATCGGATGCATTTACATTCATTAATCCAATATAGCCTAAGTTTAATTTTGCAATTAAAATTCATGCTATTTGCTGTCTGTATTTTAGCACTTCAATCAGCATTTCAATGCTCAGCTACTTTAAACAACAAATTATTTAGGAATGTGAAAAAAGAGAACTTTACTGCGAGCGGGATTCAAACCTACGTCCCTCCCAATCCGGGGAAGTGCCTAGATCACTGAGCCATCGCACTGACCGACGGCCATTCCCAATCTCCACATCACATTTGTCCTTACGCCCACGCTACCTATCGGATATAGCTATAAAGCTCAGAAAATATAAGTAGTAATAATTTATTTATTGTTAATTATTACAGGAGAAGTATTGTTCTGTAATTATTATGTATATTATAATCACAGTACTATACTGCGCCATCGATATACCTAGCAGTCAAGAACGATTTGTTATTCTAATCTAATCAAGTCATACAACTATATAATCTGTGAATCAAGTGTTACTGGTCTGTGTACTCATCTATGACGTCGTCTATGTTACCATATCACAATTAAAAAGTCCTACCATATTTAAAAAAGTTACAAATAAAAGTGTAGTTTTAATTAACAAATTGAAAAACTAATCTATATGAAATATCTTTCTTGGATTTTAATTAATTATAAGCCTAACACATTGATTCTATAGAGCATGTACAATGTTTAGAAATAAATGTTCCTTGATTGTCATGAATATTTTTAGATTTAGATTTCTTTTTGTTTCAACTATCAAAGTCTAGTTTGATAATCAATTGTTTTTTTCATAATCGTGGTTATTGACCTACTTATCAACAAATTGGAGGGGTCAGTACTAAAAACAATTTTATGAATGAATTATGAATACCATCATCGTGTATTACTCCCATTTTTAGAATGACAACATTTTATTCGTTTGTCTCTTTCATATTATGACTGTTTCACTTTCCCGCAGAAAATAGGGTGTCGAATCTGTCCTATAACCTCCGATATTATATTATTACTATTTAAAAGATCGAAGATGAATCTGTTATGATAATTGTGGATTTATTAATGTAAAGATTGTTCTAAGTGATGTTGTGTAAGATCGTTTGTGTTCTTGCGGTCACTCTTTAGTGTTTTAAAAAATTAAACATGGCCTCGAACCGAGGAATTCAGATTGGGTCCGCGTGGTTCCAACGGAAACTGAATTTGAGGCCGCAACATCGAGGTGTGCACCTCGTCACCGAGGAGATCCTTAAGCAGGTGCCGGAGCTTTCGCAGTTTGCAGTTGGCCTATGCCATATTCAGAGTGAGTATCCAGGCTAGCTTTAGAGGCTTGCCGCCGATGCTGCACCAATTCTGACAGTCATATATACCTTCATCCTATTGTGATCCAATAATAAATTACAAAGTGAAGTTGTGTTGGCTAGTGTGATGAAATTCTGAAAACACGATACGCGCGCGGCTGCCAGCTGATCAATGGATGTTGTTTCCAGTACTGCACACATCGGCGAGTCTCGCACTTAACGAGAGCTGGGACCCCGACGTCAGAGATGATATGGAGATGATGCTTAACAAAATAGTGCCAGAAGGTCTCCCTTACCGCCATTCGTGTGAAGGACCAGATGACATGGTAAGTTATGTCTTACAGAAAAATCAGACTTTAGAATGGTGTTCCAGGAGACGTGGGTTAAATCCCCGCTCGATTTTTTTTTTAATTAATATTTTCACACAATGTTCTAGTAAATGGCAGATTATGTCAAGTGCAATTTATCAAAATAACCATTACACTATTTTTTTAAAACACCTGGTAGGTATAGAAATATGTGGTTAACTAAACAGACAAACTAGCTTTTTTATATTAGTATAAATAACAGTTGAATAATATTGTATCTATATATGGCCAGTGAATTGATTATGCAAGTTAGAATTTAAGAAAAAATACTGTCATTTCATATCTGATCTAAAATAAAAAAATATGTAGGTAAAAAATATGCTATTCAATCAAAGAGAATTTAACCAATATGTTGTTAATTCAATATTCATTTGTTTTTTTAAGTTTTTTTTGTTATTCAAATTTAGTATTAATGTATAAATAATATCCGTTATGGTTGCATTTGTAATATATTATCTGTTTTTTAATGAATCTAACTTAATTTCCACTCAGAACAATTCTTTGTGTGATCTACAAATGTTTGTTTTGATTCTAGGTGTACTTTGTATGTGTGAAATTGTTTTTAAAGTCCTTTGCAATAAAGAGATTGCTTGTGTTTGTTGTTTTTTTTATATAAAAAATATTTCAACATTTGAAATGATTTAATACTTTATTGATAATTGTTGTGCAGCCGGCGCATGTGAAAGCCTGTTTCTTGGGCTCTTCACTGACCATCCCCATCACAGACGGCAAGCTCAACCTAGGTACCTGGCAAGGAGTTTGGCTGTGTGAGCATAGGAATCATGCTGGCAGTCGGAAGGTAATTATATAATGATTTTAAAATTAAAAGTAATAAAAGATAGAGATTAATATTTATACATATATACATAATTTACAAGAAAGAAGAATTAAATAAGGCTATTACAATATTGGCTCTATAAGGACATTGTGTTTAATGTGTTATACAGATACTGCTTGCACATAAGAGTAACCAGGCACTTACTACATGTATTGTCATACTGGCATGTTGCCATAGGTGTCACTAAACATGCTATGTGTGTATACCTGTAGATTGCCCTTATAATATGGCTCAGTAGGCAATGTGATCAAGGTTTTCCATAGTTACCTGTATAATACAATACTCCACAACAATGATTATCAAGTTCCTGTTTTCTTCCATAAGTGTTTTAGTAGCAGTCAGCATAGACCAGGACTTAGTAATAAGAGAAAATTAAAACAAAACCAATGACAATTAATGTGGCCAGTATGTTGCAGAAGGTCATATTTATCCTCGATTTAGAATGTTGAACACAACAGATTTTTCATAAACAAATCATGAACCACCCTATGGTCTACTCTAAGACGAGAAGTAATGATAAAATTAATCTATTTTTTAAAGACAACACCCTGCACTAGGCAATAATCATTGTATAGCGGGTAACTTCGCAAAGATGCAATTTAATGGACATATAAAGTACATCCACTCTTAGAATAACTGTTTAAGAATTACAAAAATAGTTGTCTTGTGTTTAAAAAGATTGCACCAATTTATTTTTTAATTGAAGGATTTTTTTTTTTGAATGGAGTATGTAGCTAACTTGTGTGGTATGTGGCAGGTGGTGGTAACGCTGTCGGGCTGCCCGCGCGACTCCCCGCTGTCGCCGGTGTCGGGCGCGTCGTGCTCCAGTTAGGAAAGGGGGGGGGGCGCGACCCCCCACACTCACTCGCGCCCCTCCTCCAAAAGCACGCGGAGGTAAACCCGCGCACACACCTTTTATATCCCGCACCCAATATAGACATTAGTTATTACCATATGAATGATAATAATATGGCAATATAGATGGTATTGCTTTTCATTTCCAGTTAAGAAGAAACATTATCTTTGCACACATTCAACACCGTTATGAACAAGTGACACATAATAAAAGTGATAACTACTTAGTTATTTTCATAATTGGGACAAATTGGCGGCAAAATTGGACTTCTATTGTCTTATTATTAAGATTTCTATGGTTCTTAATCTATCTTTGAGCGACAATATGTACATAAGATTTATATTTTGTAACGCTTCGCGTGACACCTCGCGCAGGCCGCGGCTCGGGCCAGGGATGTCTCAAAGCTCGAACTACATTGTAATATAGCATTTATAGGAATTGAAACCGCGGGCAGTAACTTGCCAGCCCTGACGCGAGGCGTCGCGCGATCACCGGAGCCCTATTAATGTTACGTTCAGTCGTCGAACGCTGAACCCCTCTGAACTTGTACATAACATTTATGTGCGATGTTTTTTAAGTAGTCATTGTTTTGTTATAATGTACATAGAGAATGCGTGGACGTTGTGACCTCCACTCGTTGAAGGGGTTCATGTGGTACTTTTGCCATTATAGATCGTACTGTTAGAAAAAAATTGTATAAGGCATGATGATTTGAATGAATATTTTTCACTACTGCACTCGTTATTTTTTTTTCACATACACGAAAAGACACATTATTTTTTTAAATGGCAGCACTAGATATTTTTATGGTATCAAACACAGATTTTACCACACAAATTGTGTATGTAATCACACTGGTTAGAGGTCAGTTTGCGTAAGTCCTTAAGAGCTGAAAGTAGCTATATATAGTTAAGTACTTTGTACGTGTACAATAGGTCCCTTCTCTCTCCGTGTTAGGTAGACTTAACGATTAGTACGTGGAACATGTCCATAGCTTTAATTGTGTCCTCCCGTTCGCGGGATGACAATGAGCTAACGTTTGGTACCACTAGTTCGTAGCTGTATATCATTACTGTTAAGGTCATGTAAGTGCCTCGGATGTATGGGGTGGTCATGAGTTCTTTTGCAGATTGGACTGGATAGAATGGACTGTGGATCTCGCAGCATAAACGCACAAGCCACTAGAGCGCCACTCACGTTATCGTTGATATGTTGCAGTCATAGAAATCGTTATCTAGATATCTAGAGTATAGTAATGGTGTAGTAATTAGTCAGAACCATTTTAATTGCTACGGATTGGATTCGAGTCTACTACTTATGGAGTTGAAAACGATGCTCTTAAGCACATTATGATCTACCGGTAGATCTTAAGAATTTACGCGGATTGTTGCGTAGATACCAACACCATAGCATTATATTCCTAATAATAACGACATTGTAAAAAAAAAAGTTTATCAAGTCAGTAAACTTACTTTTGCCACTACACATAAACCTATCTCGACGAAAGTCAATTACTAAATGTAGTTCAAAACAGTGATAGTGACAGGTTTGAACGTAGAAATAAACTAACTACGGTATGTATGTAAAATGCTGGTGAGATTTTCGAGATGATGTGACATATAGTTTCTAGTTTAACGTTTCTATGGTTGCAAACACAGCAGTTACACGTAGGTATATTGTACACAAACATCTGCACAATAACGAAACGTACTACGACATAGGTTGTTATTAATTTTGCGGTGTTAAAGGCGTGTGTGTATAGTTGTATGTCTTCCTATTTAAGCTCCTTCACGTAAGAACAAAATTAGCATAGCAGAGTAAACGATGTATGCAATGACGTATAAAACTAGGTCTGGATGTATGACGCGTAACTGGTGTTAGGGTATACAGACGTCACCTTTATATCCGGCCACAGTTAAAATTAGAATATTTAATAATACTGTCGCAATAGAATGAATGCAGATAAGGAGTGTCTATTCAAAAGGGCTTGTTTCATCTAAGTAGGCTAAACGGATAAATAAAAAGGAAGGAAGTAGTAGTCTTTGACCTCAGACTAATTAAAAAATAAATACACCGCATTGTCAACTAAAAAGTGAAGCCACTTTTTGAAAGATGCGTGCGTGAGTGTTGTCACCCGAAAAAAAAATCTCAATAATTTGAAAAAAAATAAATTTAAATTTTATGTTTACATAGAGGAAGTACGTAAGTAAAAGTACAAAGTAAGCTTACAGCAAATCATAGGGAATTTTATGGCGCAGACGACGTATTCATGTATGTAACGTACGTAAGAAATCGTCGAGTCATTTGGGGTAATTTTAAATCTGATCTGGTAACACTCGTGGTTTATGCCACTCGCATGGTTTTGTTTGTATTTGTGAGCGTGAGCGCGTGTAATTACCAGTTTGGCATGGTTTTATATGGCTTCACTGGATTGTTCGTAATGCTCCGTCTATATTTTTTAGTTAGACTGAGTCTTTGACGCGGGACAGAATACTGATTTTGTAGATCATTTTCTAAAGAAAATAAGCTTACAAACCAACATAATATAATTGTTTTTGAGAATGTGCAGTGGGAGCCGAATTTCAATAACGTTTTTTGCCGTAACAAGAAATGAGCCCTTTTAAAAGACACTCATAAAATATGGAGATATTCATAATTATTGTAAATTAGTTATCAACGAGAGTAACCAGTAGCGGGTGTTTTATATATAAACGATTGGTAGTGGAAATTACACAAAGTAATACGTTCACTAATGTTACAGGGTTGAAAACCTTGTCTTTTACAGGAATTTATTATAATTATTCATTCCATGTACGACATTCCATTTTATCAGCGGAAGTCGCTAGAAGCGCCCGCCGGTTGCGTTCGGCTTTATATGTCCCATTGAGATCGCTTATGTGGCACAATTTTACACTTGAAACTTAGTTAGGAGGTAATAAATTATAAATATTAGGTTACAGTGGTGTTAAATAAAAGTTAGCGCTGGCAACACTTGCCTAGAGCGCGCAACACTCGTTTTATACTGCAGTGTACAAAGTGTAGTTGTTTAATATACGAGATTGGTTCACCTCGTGGACCAGGGCTTCTCAAACTGGGTGTCGTGTTAACTTTAATAAGGCTTATTTGAATTCTTTATTTTTTTTTATTGGAGTGTTATGAGGGTGCATGCGGTTTTATGTTCGTGAAGCCCTGGCATGGAGGATTTAGTCTTACTTCATTTAGGGAACTCGTTGTATGTTCATATTCGGGCTTTTGATAGATTCACGTTATAATCTTTACGAGTTTTTAATTTGTTTTTTATTTATATAGTCATAGGTAATGTTTTCTGATCATGTGAACAGCTTAATTAAGCTTTATTATGCTTGAAATTAATCATTATATTGTTTATGAAATATATACTTTATATAAGGCATGGTCAATGTAATTTAACTATTTCACGTTTTGCCTATCACATGTTTGTTATTATATCTATTTATTATTTTGTAAATGTTTTTGGATAGTTTCCATGGTGTGTGCAAAGGGATGGCTTAAGTGCTTTTTAAAACTTAATTAAATAAGGATAATGTAAATATTCTTTGCATTAATATATTGTATGTATATTTATCCATGTACATACATACAATCGTAATGTAAAAATGTTCAAGTGCTATTCGTGTATGGGTGTTCTGTATGCCACTGCCATGAAATATTGTCACAAGATATTCTAAAATTTAATATTATGTATGATAATACAATACAACCTCTGTAAATCGAACTTCAATAACTCGAAAACCTTTTGTTCTATTCCCTTAAATTCCCAACAAATTTACTACCCGAAATCTAAATCCTGTACCTATAAGTCGAAATAATCAGTAAGTCAATACAAGCTATTTCACTACCTACATAATTTCCCTCCATAACTCGAACAAATTGGAACGAGATACAGTCTAATACATGTTTTTTTTGTTTGATTTTAGAAGCTTTACAAAAGATTTTTAAAACTATTTACCTCTATAGGTCAAAGATAAATAAAGTAAGTTACCAACAGGGAGAATTATTAAAATAATTTAGAATGAATCTAAATCTACTAGAGTAGGCGAATATTCCCTACAACATTCATATCGTGGGTTCGATTCCCACTCAGGACAATTGTTTATGTGATGAACACAGATATTTGTACTGCGTCCGGGTGTTTTCTATCTATTATATATATGTATTTACAAAAAAAGTAATAGGTATATGTATTATATCCGTAATCTGGTACCCATAGCACAAGCGTTAAGCTTAGTTTGGGACCAGAGGACGTTGTGTGAAATGTCCGTGAATATTTATTTATTTATCTGCATTAGTCAAATTCTCTCAACTTGAATTTATTGGCATCTCCCAGTCTACTCGTGACCGTGGCTTGTGCAACTCAGCCGAAACATCGAGGTTAGTCAAAATAATAGTATTTTGAGAAGTTTAATGCGCGTATAGACCTGTTAAATGTGTTATAATCTCCTTTGAAGTGCGACTTACAGAGGTTTTACTATATAAACATAAATAAAGTTCATACGACAATTAACTGATATCCTACTAAGTAGATAAGTATGTCAAGGCGTTAAAAACGATTGGTTTGTATTTACCATTATTTCTTTATTATTGTTAAATTTTACCTCAGCCAGGGCATACTGTGATGTGCCCTGAGTATTTAGGTTAGAAACAACCTGTTTTAGGCTGTTCAGTAACAACGAATATGTCTAGTGTTTTACCATTAAGTGAAATCCAAGCCCTTTATAAGTCTTGTATTTACAACAACTATTCAACGCAGTTATATGACACAGTTAACCCAAGTTAAGAATTGTGTATTCATTATTCCGTTCTCAATATTGTAATCAGTATATAAAGCACAGATTGTTAAGATTAATTACGTTTTAGCTAATCGGTAAGCATAATTAATTTGTTACAATTATTATTGCACATAGGAAAATGAGGTTGTAGTTCATGATAAATAAAATAACAAAATGAATGACAAATAATTTGTGTATATAATTTAAGATCAATAATAACTATTATATCAATATTATTATACAGTTGATTCACGTTTTTTCTTAGAGATTCCTCAACATTTGTATATCGTTGTTGGTTTTGTGCGCTCACTCGTATGTGACGTGGAATTTCAGTCACGACGAAATTTGATTGTATCATATAACTTGTACAATATAAATATATAGATCCACGATTATGAAAGAGATTAAATATTTGCAAAAGTTAATATTGTAAGAGTTTTATTTTACGTCTACAGATCAGTCAACTTAGAGAATATTTATGGCCACATGTTGATGTTAAATTAGTTAAACTAAACTATGTCAGGTATTTGGCTGATATTGTTCATGTCTCTTCGCTCGTGATCTTGTGAGGTCCGGGGCCAGCGTCTGAAATATTGGGATCACAACTCAATAATGTGGGTAGGTAAAAATTTCTTAATTAGACCATAGATGGATAAATGGGAGATTTTTTTCTTTCCTTCGATACGCCATTTACAAATGTTGAGCTTCTAACGCTATTATTATATTTTTTATTATAAGAGGTAATGCTGGTACTATTTAAAAGTCACATAAATAGCACTAATGACGATGCCTGTACTCCACGACTCCTAAACGGGAATATTTATCAACGGTTGCGTAGCTATGTATTTATATTTTCGTCTGTTCATATCTGTGGAGAATTTAGTAATTGGAATTAATATTTTTACCTTTAATGACGGGCGCTTCAGTCGCATTCTTAGGCAGATTTTTCAATAATTCAATTAAACCCGAAGTTTTCCTTTCAAACTCCTTCACCATCATCGGTAGTTTCCCGAGAGCGTAGTTCATATTTTCGCCCAAATCGATCATGCGTTTCATGATGACGTCCACCTGGGACCAAACAATGTTACTTTTACACGGAATTATGAATTAGTGAGTTCACATGGCTAATATTGTCTTTTAAAAGTCTAACAGCGAAGGGGTAGGAGGATAGGAATCAAAGAGTATCATCAAATTGTTAACGTATAATAGGCGCAGGGATTTCAATGATGCATTATTGTAAATAGTAATACTAATATTCATGGTTCATTAATGATTCTAATGAATGACATTTAAAGAGGGAGTATATTGTAGTCGTAAATATTGTTCGCAAACTCTGGCATACTGAAAGCGAAAAACATTCAATTTATATTTACCTTAATATCAGAAAAGCGAAAGTGTGTTTGTTTGATGTTTGTATGTCTTTTACGCTTTCACGGCGTAGCTATATCTATTTTTTGTGGGAACTTGTTGGTAACAAAATAATGAGTATATAAACGTTTGGCTGACTTATTGCTAAGGAAAATCTAATTTAAATAATCCATCCATCTATCCATCAGCCTTTCATAGTCCACCGCTGGACATAGGCTTCCCCAAGAGAACGCCACAACGAGTCTCCCGTCATGGGAGATAATGCCGTAATCGCCACGCTTGGCTCGAGGATACTCGAGGGAGTGCTGCTGCCCACTCCCCCGGTATTCCTTCAATCGGCTCTTACGACTCCCGTGGGTAGAGAGGGGTGGGACAATTCTAATTAATAGCCACGTGTTATTGAGCTGGAGGGGTGAACTTACGCGCCACTGTAGTAATCCAACAGTACCAGTGGTCCGTCAACACAGGCGAAGAGGCGGCACACGGTGGGTTTTTTTTAGTGGGTGAGGGCCCCACACTACCCTGTTCGTTACTCCGAACGGCGGGGTATACGGTTAGGTACATGTTATCCCGCCTAAACAAAAAAAAAGGTGAACTTACGTCGTATTCCACTTTGCTCATGCTGGTCGCGGTGTTGTTCAAGTGTTGTACCGACATGTCCTGCCAACAGAAACAATAAATTAAATGTGTACAGTATCCACTGGAATAAATAAAAATATAGAAAAATTATTTATGAAAATATTTTCCTAATGTTGAGCATAGGTCTCAAAGAACGAGGGATGTACCTGGACGATCCTCAATAAAGCTCGCTGGCACATGCTCATGTCGACACGGAGGTCGATAGTTTTCACCATTACATTCTATAACACTAAGACTTGTTGCAAGAAAAAATTTTCTCGTAAATAGACCCTGCCAATCTACCTGGCTGGGTACGTAACTGAAATTCCCTTCTGGATATGAACTATTAAGAAAAAAAAGCGTTAATTTATACTGACATTGAGACTGTCCAGACTGTGCTGACTCTTCATGATTTGTTGATACATGATGCCGATCTGTCGCCAGACCTGCGACATTTCGGACTCCAGTGTCGAGCTGATGTTTTTCAGTGCTTGTGTCTGGTTATGTGTTATTGCTTTCTCCATGGATTCCAGTCTAAAAGAAGACATAAGGAGATCATATAGTAGTCTATTTTTTGCTGATTCCAGCATCAATGTGCAGTGGGCCTAGCCAAGTTGCATTCTATGATCGCTAACGCTATAGGAAACTTTTAATATGTATTTGACATCTCTAACGTTAAGTCACGTGACTTAGCGTTATAGATATCGTTAAAGATGCCAAATTCCCATACATTAAATAGTTTTCTATAGCGTTAGCGATCATAGAATGTAACTTGGCTAGGCCCACAGGCCCCACTAGGCAAGTAATGTCCAAGTACCTAACGATACACCTACTACAATCGTGTCTAGTTCTGTGAGTAAAAGCGCTGGAGGTCGAAACTCCTTTACGTAAGAGTGATGCCCTGGGATTCGCCTACACCTAGGGGCTACGGTAATCGTTTAAAAAACGTCAATAATAAAAAAAACTAGTCGTCGCGGGACGTCTACCAGATGTGAAAACATCGAAATTATTTTGTAGAAATAAAATGATCATAACTTGACAAAGTACTCCTCAAGACGAATCAAACGAATATAAACTCGATAGGGTTGCGTCGTTTCATTAAAGAGTTACTTTGACCACCTTCCAGCTCCATCGTCAGACCCTGGATACCATCTAGAGATAAAGTACTCGTCAAGACAAATCATACGAGCCCAAACTCGATGGAGTTATGTCGTTTTATAATGGAGTTCCTATGACCACCTAGGTCCATCATCAGACCCTGGATACCATCTAGAGACAAAGTACTCGTCAAGATGAATCATACGAGTCCAAATTCGATGTGTCCCATGTCCACCTTCCAGCTCCATCATCAGATCAGCTCCATGTCATCATAATATTGCATTGTCACGCGATATACAGATGCGTGTAAAATTTCAGCTCAATCGGAAACCGGGAAGTGTTGTGTCAAATTTAACTTGCAATATTTGAACGGGACAAGTAAAATAAAAGCGTCACTACGCTAACAGCCCATTTTACTCTCCCTCCGCATTAGATGTTTCAAATCAAAAAGCAGCTATGTGATAGTTCAAAAGTGCAGTGGTTATTAATGGTATTGTCGTAGCATCCTATATTTATAAGCACACACGCCTAGTTTTATGTCAAACTCAAGAATTAGGTAGGTACTAACCTTAAGTCCACTGTTACATTCGCTTTTTCATGGTTACCTCTGATAACTGCACTTAACTCCATAATGACCTCGTTTACAACGATTCCGAGTCGCTTCTTAATAGCGAGCACATTATCTGATATGTCCATAATCTGTTGGTCATTCCTCGACAGTAATTGAACCTGTTTATGGAACAGGAAATAACAATTTAGTGATGCCAATAAAAAAAATAATTGAAAAATAGTCAAAAAAGTCCTGCCCGGTGCGAAACGAAAACGTATTTCAAAGAACGTGGTAGAATGCAACTAATAATACCTTATAATGGGCATTGTTGATTATACCTAAAAAGTCGACCCGTGCGGAATTCCACAGTGTGCATCGATATTTATCGAAACCGATTCGATATCTATCGAAAAATCGACGAATCCATTCGAGAAAACCCAAAGTAATATTGTGGTTATTCATTCCTTGTTTGCAATAGGCAGACCACATCGTTGAATGAAAAGACAACCGTTGGGGAAGACAGGTTGTAGAATGGCAACCAAGTATCAGACGGTGCAGCATGGAACATGCTGGGCCGTTGGATGCGATCGGCACGGAACCGTCCGTTGTGGCGCACTCTTAAGAAGGCCTGAGTTCAGCAGAAGATGATGAAAGGCTGATAGACTGATTGTTTACCTATAGGTCCAGTGGTAGTGGTTGCTTATCCCAGCATAAATAGGCCGAGTCGATCAAGGAAGTACCACCCTCTCAAAAAAGATCAGCGTGAAATTGTAGGTAACCCCATCTTTGTGTTTCGTACGGTGAGTGAGAGCGCCGGAGGTCCAAACACCTGTATATATGAGTACCCTCTCCTTAGTATCCTACCTATCCTCCCCTAATATCGATCGTATCAACCTTCTATCCCTTTCCATGGAGATGGGGACGCGCGAGTGAACACCTGAGGGTGTTGCTAGCGTCTATAGACTACGGTAAATGCTTACCATCAGGTGGGCCGTATGCTTGTTTGCCACCCACGTAGTATATACAAAAAAAAGCAGAAGATTATGTACCTCTGTGCGTAACGCTTCGTAGCTCTTGGTGATGTCGTTGTACGCGCGCTCTGTCATAGTGTTACTCTGCGTTAAACTTTTCTGGACGTCCTCATTTGTTGTTACCAGCCGGTCACCCATCTCGCGCAGTTTCGACACCACATTGTTGGTATCTACCATGCATAATGTTATTAATTAAATTCAATTGACCAAATCGGTTATGTATTGAAGAAAGGTGGAGTCAGGTGTTGCCGAAACAGGCGAGCGTGATGAAGATAATTATGAATGTTGAGGAAGCGCGCGATGTATACAAGAATACAGCCTTTTGGCACTCTGTTCTCTCTGCCTACCCCGAAAGGGAGATGGTGTGATGATAAGTAATTATTAAACTCATTACTTTGGGAAAAATATGGTATGCTATGACTAAAATATAGCTAGCACAAAGTGGGAATACTACGTAATACATTGAATCTATTTTATAGAAACGAGTGTGGAATAGAAATGTAATCTTTTGCCTAATGGTTTTAGTGATTAATAACAGGCTGAATATTTGTAAGTAGGTTCCGTTCGATGAGACACGCAAATTTTTCTCAGTGAAAAACCTATTAAGTGTCCGTGAATTCGAAAACTTCCAAGCGTGGGACAGAGAAAACGTACCACTAAATTTGTAGGACTATATGGCCATTTCGTTATACAAATATTTACAAAACTGCTTTCAAAAAATCAGATCGTTAATAATTTGAATGACCTCTTTATTTATATTTGTCTCTCTATATTTGTAGTAGAGCACGCTCCAGTCAAACTACCCATTTTGTAGGACAATTGTTATTTCGAGTTTATTATCCAATTATCTTAACATTTAAACTTACTGTTAGTCAGACAATTTCGACACCCCACCAAATCGAAATGTTTTATACCTGCGCTCTTTATTAGCTACCTCTATCGAGATTTCTCACAGAGAAAAACTTGGGCGTCTCGTCGAACGGAACAAAGATTGAACCTGTTATTAATCACTTAAAAAAATAGGCGGTGGCTCCTGTACTATAAGTTTTCCTAAGCTTAGGACAATGTTCCTGTTATTGTGGATTGTCATTTGTTTTGCAGTGATTTAATTGTGACACTGATAACCTATTATATAAATAATATGCTGGTAAGTCATGCTACTGATGTCCAAGATCTGATTTCCCCTAATCATGAATGATACCTACCATCATATTGGCATACGACACATCATCGTGCATCTTTGCCACAAATAGATCAAAACTGAGCGTCGCAATAAAGCAGTAATTCGTAGATCTTTGCGATTTATACTTAATTGAGGAAGTTGTGAAAACTCCAACAAACATTAATACTCCATTCAAAATACAGAACTATCACTCGAGTAACTCAACATTCACTATTAATCATTAAAATTTTAATATATAGTTTACAACTAGTAATAAAACGAATGTGAGTGCCTATCCATTTTTGTAATCGTAATGAAACGCCTTTCATAATGGAGTCTGTTGGGAACTGGTATTCATTTGATTACCTTGTGTGGTTTGCATAGCACGCCTCAACACGTCTGTTACGTTTATACAAAAAAATATTTCCATAGACTGCTATTTTAATGGCCTTTTACAAAATACTAGACGAGTGGACTTATCTACTGGACTATAAATACATCACTCTAAGACGTACGAATTATCTGTAAGTAAAAGTAGATATCCCACGGGAACCATTCATTTTTCAGGGATAAACGGTAAACTCCTTTTTTGGACTCCAGACTTGTATTATGTTTGCAAAATTTCATGATGACTGGTTCACTAGTTACAGCGTGCAAGCGTAACAAACAAAACTCATTTTCGTATTTATAATTCTAGCAAGATTTTTTTTATTTTATAAAATAAATGGTTAACATAAATTTGATGGTATATCAAAGTCATTAAAGAAATTTTATCTAATAGAAAATGTTAGAAAGATCCGCAAAATGGACTATTCTTGAGATTTTTTACGACATAAATTCTATCAGGAGATCTAAGGGACTGAAAAATGAGATGGCACCTACTCCTATATAGCGTTCATATGTGTTTTTAAGTTTTCAACGCTATGTCACAACAAATTTGTATATTAGGACAAAAAAATAACAGCCTAGTTAGGTCTACCGGGCAGGGTCATCAGGTCTCGGGTCAAAAAACATTATAGTTTTTAATTTATAGATAAGAATTTCTTTATAGCAGCTCGAAGTTAGAAAGTTGGCGTGCTCCATCGATCGGTAAGCACATAAAGCCATTGATGGTATAATGTATGTACTTATATGCATCCTATAGGTGGCATGGGTTGTAAGACATCTAAAACAAATGTGAGGTGGAGGTCACTGTTGGGTGACTGCGATAGCTTAGCGGTCCAGGGGGATTAGACGGAACCTCATATCTCACAATCGACATCGTATTGTGATCGCTGTGAGGAGTTAAGAGATCACCGTGATTGGATCATTGCGACACCACGCGTCGGTTTCTCTACCAATCACAAGCGAGACGATACGATGTCAATTGTGAGATATGAGATTCCGTCTAACCCCCCAGGGCAGTTATCCGGTTTGTATGGGACGCCTGCTCGTAGTACCAGCAATTTATTAAAAAAATCGCGCCCTCAAATAGTATGAATTTTAATTGCAAAATTAAACTTACTACATTGGATGCATGTAATGCTTGCCGGTAGATGGCGTTAGTCGTAAGACAAATGTGATTAAGAATTTGGGATAATCGAAGGATCAGTAGGGTAGCTTAGTGGTTCAGAGCATTTCCCCGGATTGGAAAAGATGCGTGGTTCGATTCCCGCTCCTACTAAAAATCTCTTTTTCTTTATTCACAAATAATTTGTACTTTAAAAAGTAGCAGAGCATGTCAATTGCTAAAAGAAATAGATCTAAAATAGCTGAGCATGTCAAGTGTTAAAATACAGATCAAAATATTAGGTAAATTGAGTTAAGATTAAACTTACCCAAACCGCTGTTTATCACAAGCGTATCTGTAGCATTAGAGACGGCTTCTATAGTCTTCTTTGTTGAGCGATTGAGATCTGCAATCCTTGGCAAGTCCTTCCACATGCTCTCGGCATCTGATAATAGATTCTGGATCTTCTTTATATCCTTCTCTTGGCGTTCCATTACTGTGAAATTTTATTACGTAGATATTACTATGAAGAGCATGGCGATATAAAAATGTGGAACATAATTGTATGAAATATCTTTTTTGTGTTTACAACCGAGCACAAGAGTTTTTTATACTATACCTATACTAGATTCTGCCAGGGACTCCATTCGTTTGGACATTAGAATATACATAGGTATCTACATCACTGTAGGGCACACTAACGGCAACTAAAAGAGCTATCCCAAGGATTAATTTTCCGGGAGGAAAAATGTCCTTTTCTGTGCTCCAGACTATATGTTTGCAAAATTTCATGATGATTGGTACAATAGTTACAGCGTAAAAGCGTAACAAACAAACACACTCACTTTCGCATTTGTAAGTTCTTTTTTATTCTATAAAATAAATGTTTAACATAAATAATATATTAAACAGAAACTGTCCCTAAAGAAATAAGGATAGGTACCGAAGTTCGATCTGGTTTGTGGTAAGCGACTACCATAGCATGTCACTATTAATACCAGAGACATAATTTGCGGGTTGGACATGGAGAAAAAGGATGACAGATAAGGGATGAGTAGAGGATAAGGAAGAAGTTTGGGCCTCAAAAGTGAGGGGCAAATAAGCTTTATTTCGGTTTTGTTTAGATTTATTCTTCTCTCTAAGTAATCCACTTCCACTTATTGCACGCCTCATAAGCAAAGCGTTGAGGTGGGTACTGCTCTCATTTTACGTAGAACAACTGATTTTTCAAACTTAAATGTCCCTATTTATCATATATTGCACTTGTAAAATAATATATACACACATATCAAGAAAAAAACACTATTTTTAATACTCATGATATTTTTTGTGCCATTTTTGTTATTTAAACTAGTATTTTTTTTTTGTAATTTATTTTATTCTGTTTTATTACAGTGTTTTAAATTCATTATACATCATAAAAACCTAATTAGGTTTGTGTTTGATGCGTCATTCCGTATAGTACATACTGTGGGTATGTTTACAAAATAAAATATAATAAGTGATAATACTGATTATTGATAATGTAGGTAGATTTAAATTTACTGAGCGCCCGCCACAATCCAGTCACACGCATAGTACATAACATACAGGTTGTTGCTTAAAAACATACTTGGTATTTCACAATTTATTTAAGTACATACTTTTTAATTTATAATTTATGTTTTTAACAGTTAGTTGATTTTTAAAGTTAGTGGAATATTGTTTATTAACCTCGGTACTAAAAATGTTGTTGTTCTTTCTCCATAAACATTTATAGCGCGGAGTGTTTGTAGTTTTTTGTTAGAAATATTTCTTGTTGTTATTTTATGGGTTATGAAATTATTATTGTGTTTAAAATAGTTTTCTTTTAGTATACACAGTTCTATAAGTTGATGTATTGGTAAAACTTTACATTGTTGGAATAGTTTATGGTAGTTATTATTATATTTATTCTTTATTTTAGTAGGTACTATTATTTTTAGTAATTGTATTTGTATATTATATATTTTGTTTATATATGTTTTATATGTTCTTACGTAGCTACTAATACCTACTATAAGTAATTATACTTTCAGCTAGCGCTTTATACATATTTATTAATACCTCGTAAGGAACATTATATTTTAAAATAGAGAATTTTGCCAGTATTGCGCGCAGTTTTTTGCAGAATGATCTATGTAATAACCCCAATTAAATCTGTTGTCAACTATAAGTCCTAGGTATGTATGATGAGTTACAGTTTACATTTATTCATTGCACTATGTAAACAGTCATGAGAATGTGCTTTTATACGTAAAGTATATTCATTACATGGCTTGTTATGACTTGATCGAACGTGCATTAGCTTAGTTTTTTGTGTATTGAGGACCAGACCAACATCATGTGACCATATATTTATTGAGGTAAAGTCCTCTTGTAGCCTCCTGATAGCTAAGTTTACATTTTTGTCCGCGGAGATTAAGCATGTATCATGTGCATATTGAAAGATTTTGCAGTGTTTTATTATATTTACCATGTCATTAACGTATGCCAAGAACTGAGCCTTGAGCAGTACCTTCTGTGACTGCGACTTTATCACTTAATTCAGAGCCTATCTTAACATGGTAAGACCTATTTTTTAGATAATATTGCGCACACCAAAAGTTAAAAAACTGTTTAAAAAAGTTATGTCTTGGACGTCTGTTTGTTGTAGGTAATATGTTAATACGATAACGACCAAAATACTTTACTAATCGAGTCTTTTTTTTTCGTTTACGAATTATTATGATTACGAATATAGCCCTATCACTTTTCACGGTCTGATTCGATGTAGTTTAATTGTTATTAAATAAACAAAAAAATAGTGAATATTTACGCTCGACGCGACACTAAAATCAGTGCTATCCTTATTTCGTGAGAACTATTTCTATAGACCAATGTAGAAGTACTTTTTAAAATTAGCGCTAGATAGCGTATAAGACATGAGAAGGTACTTTTTGAAATTAGCGCTATCTATGTGATTTATTGAAAACTACTTAGTAAGACCAATACATCATAAGTTACTTATCAAATAATCAATTTTATTGTGAAAAATGAATATAATGAGGCGTGCACTTTTGGATTTACCAAAGTATTTGTATTTTCTTCTTCAGTCAGCTAATACGACACCCGTTTACGTTTTATAAGTGAACAGCAGACCATGTACCCCCCCACACCTATTTATTTTATTAGTTTGATTTTTTCCCGAACCTTCGCTCATCTTGCTGTGCCACGCCTCATCAGCAGCAGCTACCTCATTGAGCGGCACGAATTCAGTCTGTACGGAGTTTGTGCCGTTATATTCATTTAACTTCAGCTCGTATTTGTTCAGTAACTTCTCTGCCTCTGATATGTGCTTCTCAAATGGATTCATGTCCGAAGCTACTTCTAAACACATCGCGCGCAACGACTCCTGCAATTCAGAACAACTTTTGTACATTAGTTTTTATTAGGTATTAGATTAGGCCTGGCCTGAGGGTGACAGACCTAGGGCAGTCCGTCACCCTAGGAGAAGCAGGCCTGAGATGACGGCGCACGTGTTCCGTGAGCGCCTTTCGATAAGGAAGGGCTAGGCCCTACAAACCAGACTTGGCCACTAGCACTGGAGGCCTAGACCTGCCAGGGGTGGAAGAAATCATGCGTAGAGCATATACCTCGCCCCTGACCCCAGAAAGTCTGAAGGAACACCTCAGGGTTTTAGCAGGTACACCGATTGTGAAAATCGGGACTTTACACACTTTTTTTCACTTTAAACACGCGGGTGCTTTACACACTCTGGGGCCTGCTACTATAGTCTTATAATATGTGTGACCTACTTAGATGGTGGTACCAACCCGCTCAGGCCCGATACCAACTGAGTACTCTCACTTGGTACCCAGCGCTACCACCAGTCAAACATAGTTCCAGTGGCCCGCCAATAAAGGCGGAGAGACGGCACACGGCGGGTTCCTTTAGTGGATGAAGTGAAGAAGGTGGTCGTTGCCCCGAAACGACAGGGTGTGCGGTTAGGAACATTTCGCGAGTGATGCCTCTGGTGTGTATCTGGTGTAGGCTACAGTAACCGCTTACCATCAGGTATGTGCTTGTTTGCCACCCACGTAGTATAAGAAAATATAATTAGGATCAATATTTTCGTCCATCATTGAGTTATACTTGTAGGTACATTTTTAATATTTATCTAGTGTATTTTATAAGTGGCCAACGGAAGGCCATATTTATGATAGGCGGCAATACGTTGTCTCTGCCTAAGCCCCTAGCAAACAGGCTTGAGCCTATAAATATATGTGTGTGTGTATTTTATAAATTCCACAAACAATCACTAAAGCGAAATCTAAATACAGGCCAATAACCAATAGTAGGCTCAAAGTGCAGATATCCTTGAAAAAAAATTAAATATTTTTTTTTAATAGAAAGAAAGAAAGATATATTTATTGTGTGCCAACAGTCATCCTTGTATGGCGGGGGACTTTACAAACATACAATTTCACGGACACAAAGTACACCCTGACTGTCCCTGACTCAATTCAACCATTTGTGGATCGCACAAAGAGTTGTCTTGTGTGTGAATCGAACCCATAACACTTGGCCGGGAGGCCGGTATCTATACCACTCCGCCATCTGCTCAGTCAACCTATTTATATCTTACAGACTTACCGGATTTAAACTGCTCTTCAGATTAGTTATTTCCTTGCTCACTGCATCTATTTTAGCGTCTGTTGCGGTCAATCTCTTCTGTAATTCGGCATTCATCGTCAAGTGGTTGTCTGAATCTGTAGGCGTTTTCGGAGCGGCCACTAACGATACTAAAGTCTTCTGAATATTTTCTAAAGCTTCGTTAATCTTATTTTGAGATAACTTCTCACGTTCTTCTTTCTGAAAATACTTTTTTATCAATAGCAATAATTTAAATTTTTATCTCTTTTTTTTATTGCTTATATTATTTTTATAGCTTTTTTTTTTAATTTTTTTTTATGGCAGTCGTGCCACGCCTTACCTGATCGTAAGTATGTAGTAACCATCGCTCATGGACTCAACTATACCGAGAGTATAGTCAAGCCGCTGCACACCATTTCATTTCTCAGATGTGAAGTGGAAGAATGAACGGCTATCTTCTGCTACAGCCAAAACACACTGACGTGCTTCATGACCGGTCATACAGGAGACGGTGTTACTGACCCTCGATAGCAAGTGAGCACTCTCACTTGGCACTTAGCCCTACCACCAGTAATGCAATTGGTTACTTATGCCCGGTTCCTATAATAATAAAACGGGTCGTTTTACTTACAATCGGTAGAATATTCTACCAGGTGTAAGTAAAATCTGTTCCTATAAAATACGAGTCGTAAGTGAATTAACTGACAGTTTGCGACTAACGGATGGGAGGGTTTTCAGTTACGATCCGTAACAACAATCTATGAAAACGAAGATTTATGGTGTTTCTATACAAAAACGCAACCGATAGTTATGTCGTTTAACATACCAACCGTAGATGACATATTTACTAGCCAATTTCGGACGGTTTTGAGAAGTCATGTGCTGGTATATGGCTATTGAGGCTTAAAAAGGAAAATATATCGAATTCTGAGATTGAAATAGGGACTGCATTTGCTCTCCGATACTGATATCAGAGCGATTTGGATTCAGATGAAATTTGTTTTTCATTTTAGTTGTTGGGTTTAAAGATTAGGCAAAAAGACGAAATCAAAATCGATCAGTAATAAATACTACGTTGTACGTAGTATTATTACTTCCATGAGCTTTATATAAGGGCCATAGATTATAGAAAAGAGAATCCTGTGACTATGGTTGTTGTCATAATTATCTTCTTCTTCTTATTTAATGGCTTTGTGTCATATCATCATCTTTTTTTTGTGTCATAATTATGATTGTTGTTCAAGTTGACAGTAGTATTTAGTGCGTTAGCGTTTCGTTTAGATGTAGGTATTAAATAGTTATAATGTTTAACATAAATTATTAAGGTCTAAATTATGTCTAAACTATTTAATTTTTAATAAACAATAATTTAATTATTTGTATTAAAGTTTTGTATATAAATAACTAGGTACATTTATTTTTAAAACACACCTTTGATTCTGAACGTCATGTAAAACGATTGATGTAATAATGAAACGCAAAGAGGGTCATCGGTATTTTTAACCGACAGTTCTTCGTTACTGCTAGACATGATAATAATGTTGTGAAACACCCGTGAAGCCTCGGTATCGGTATCTTGAAAACTTCTGGTAGCTGTCATACAATGACGATTCGTTGAATATAGGAACCGGGCATTATACGACACCCGGGGTAAAGGATGGGGTCGTGACACTTGTATTCTTAGTCCGTCACCACACGGACATATATCTATTGTCGAATACGACGATTCAGTAACTAGGAGATACCTCTTTGAAGAGGTACTATTACCTAATTACTTAATAACTAAGTCCCGGCTTGGATCACAGGACAGTTAATAAGTGTTTTTGAGTTTTTATGCCAGAAAATATTTAGCTCTGAGTCTGGAAAACGCCAATGAGCTGCTGCTCTGTTATTTAGAACTAAAAGGTAGGTACATAAACTTTGGTATTAGGCTTGGGTTCCATAATAAATGCGTGGGAGTATTTTTTCTCAATCCGAAAGTAGGTGTAGTAGGTGTCATTAAGGCAAAAAAGTTTTGCAAGCTCTTTGTGTGCCACCACAGGCCCATTTGCCATCTGGTCAGACATATTATAGCTAGCGGAAATTTCAGTGGTCTGCCGATACAGGCGGAGATACGGCACGCGGTGGGTTTATTTGTTGGGTGAGGTACACTACTGCAACCCTGTTTATAACCGAACCATGGGGTGTGCAGTTGGGTACGTTTTCCCGCCTGATAAAGAATAAGTTAACTAGGTAACAATATCCACCAGGTCATCCAACACAAACTTCACTTATTTTACATGATAAATGATTTAAATAAGACGTGCTTCATGATGAGCACGGGTCTAATCCTTAAGGAGCCTGAAATTCTACGCATACAACACTTGTTAGATAAGGCAGTGATCTAAATAATATATAACACTTAACAATGGAAATGCGGCACAAACCTGTAAAATTGTAGTTTCAACAATGGAGAGTCTGTCATCCAGCCGTGATATCATTCCTTTTAGCGGCTCCAACGCTCTGTGCTTCTTATCTAGATTGCTTAGCATCTTCTTCACCTGTTCACCGAGAGCCCTTTCCCTCAGCTCGTGTCTTTCTAGCCTATCATCTGACATTCTGATCATGTGCACTACTGACAGCATCGCGTCTCTGATGTCTTCGTGTCTGTTGGGGAAGAAAAAGGTAAACTGTTTCTAAATTAAATTATTTTTGAAATCGAAAATAACAGTCACGAGGCTTAACGATGCCACTGTCTTTGATATTCTTAGTATTCCCATTAGATTGTTGCTGTTACTTATTACTTGCTTGTCATCACGCCATCTCCCTTGCGGGGTAGGCAGAGAGAAAAGAGTGCCAAAAAGCTCTATTCTTGGATACATCTCGCGCTTCCTTAACATTCATAATCCTCTTCATACACACTCGCCAGTTTCAGAGACTCTTGACTCTACCTTCCAGGATTTTGCTGTTACTTTTTTTTTTAAACACAGTCGGGATTAATAACGGTGCACTACGAACATAGGTATAGTTAACGGACACAAGTTTTTGTCCGTGTGGTAAAGGACTAAGAATACAAGTGTCACCACCCCTTTCTTTCCCACGGGTGTCGTACGAGGCGACTAAAGGGAAGTAAGAATTATCACTCATTGTATTATTGGTGGTAGGGCGTAGGGCTTGGTACCAACTGGAAGTACTTACTCACCTGCAATCGGGCCCCAACGGGTTGGTACCACCATCTCCTGTGTGACCGGCCATGAAGCACATCGGTGTGTTTTGGTTGTAGAAGGTGATAGCCGTTAATTCTTTCATTTCATATAATGTGAGATGAAATGGTGAGCAGCGGCTTGACAATACTCTCGATATAGTTGAGTCTATGAGCGAGGGCTACCATTTACCATCAGGTGGGCCGTGGCTCATCTGCCATCAATTATGCAATAAAAAAAGAAAATATACAGAATGTAGAAATAACATAGCATCACGCCTGTATTCCCCGAAGGGGTAGGCAGAGGTGTATTACACACCCACGACTCGCCAGCTTTGCTTAAGTCCCACGTAAAAGGGGGCGAGCCTATTGACGTCTACCGGGCACATTTCCAAACTCCGGGCTGCTACTGAGAATTTTTCTTGTTAGGAAAAAGCTCAATAACATTGCCCGACCCGGGCATTGAGCCCGAGACCTCATGATTAGCAGTCGCATACACTACCGCTGCACCACCGAGGCAGTCAAATAAAAATAATATAAATAATCAAGTAGAAAGTACTTATATATAGTAGTAAAAAAAAATTAAACTCGCGAATAGGGAAAGCAATAGGAGGCAGAAAGAAAGGATGGTAGAATGGATATGAGAAAATGGACTGAAGCTACTGGAAGGATAATAGTGACGGGATCAGGAGGGGATATGGGCCTCCAGCGCTCTTAATCATCAAACTAAAGACGCTATTAAGACGGATTTGCTTCACGACGATATGCTGTAAGAGAGTGGTGCCTCCCAATAACCCATTCATGCTAACAGAAACTAGACCACTAAAATTGATCGACGAGTATCGAACCCCTAGTAGTCAGCAGTGTCATGGCATCATGCTCCTAGTCTAAAGGACTTTCTATAGTCTGCCATGAAATTAATTAAAGAATATTCGAAACAGGCTGACTAGACATAGCACACGTTTTATATTCAGCGCGACATGATATAATAATACGAGTATATAAGTATATATAGTGTGTATGAAATATAGCTATAGTTCCGTTACAATTCTGAGAAAAATAAGTCTAGATACTTTATAATTTTTTTACATTGTTAGGAGCTTCCTCTTGATAAGTTTAGCTATTGATAAAAGAATAACAAAACATTTTATCCCTTCAGCCATGTTGTATGTGGACAAGCGACAACAACAGTTACAGCCTACTTGATGGATAGTGATAGGATAATAGACGATAGGTAGGATACTAAGAAGAGGTTAGGAAGGATAATAAGGAGAGGATATGGAGGATGTTTGGGCCTCTCCCCCCTTTTTGCCAATGATAGATTATCTATCTACTTCTGTCAGTTAACTCCTACATAACGGGATTTATAAAGACTTGTAACACATTGTGTTTACTGTGTAATAATACCATAGTCCGTCAGAGATGTTTTTTTACAAAGTGCATCGTATTTTTATATCCGTTTCCAAGTGGTGTGCTAGAAGTGTACCTATATGGATTACTAACCGTTATTTATGTTTGCTTTTATGGCTAATAGATATTACAAGTGGGTGGTTATTTATGGAACACAGACATTTGAAAGCTTGAGTGATGGTATTACAGGATGAACGTTTTATATTCTATTGCACGCATCATAAGCGAAGCGTTGAGGTGGGTATGGGTGGATACCTACTACTGTCAATTCACGAAAAACAACAGATTTTTCAAACGTCTCTATTTGTCTTAAATAGCACTTATAAAATAATATATACACACACATATCAAGAAAAAACACTATTTTTAATACTCATGATATTTTTGATGCATGTTATTTGAACTAGTTAAAAAACTGTTTATTTAAAGTTCTGTCTTGGACGTCCGTGTGTCTGTATGTGCATATCCTGTATGTTATCACGATAACGACCGTAATACTTTACTTATCGAGTCTTTTTTTTTCTCTTACGCTTTAGTATAATTAGGAATGGAGCCCTATTACTTTTCACGGTCCGATTCGATGTGGTTTAATCGTTATTAAATAAATAAAATATTTAAAAAAGCCAACTGATAGGTTGTCAAATTTTTAGCGCTACAAAAATATATTTTTCTTTATAAAACTAGTGCCCCTTTGCTCATAAAACTTATATGAACTAATTCAGTTTACGTATATCTACTACCACATATAAGTGTTATTTTTCTTATTTGTTGTTTTTCTACATTTTACAGTTAAATTATTCTTCGATGAAGACGTTGCACATTTTTTGACATTTCACCATAGCAACGTAAGCGTGTATTATCGTGTGACAGCTGGGCTTTGTTTATTCATCGATGGCTTTATATTTATTACAAAAGCCATTAAACAAGAAGATAAGATTTATATTTATTTACCGCAAAAAGATGCTCATTAGTTCAAAGTTTATAAAAGTTTATGTGAGTTCTCTTGTGAAAAAAAAACGAGCTGTGTTTTCGTGTATAGCTTGTGTCTATTGGAATCTGCCCTTTTCCACTGTATTTTTATGCTTATTTTAATTACTTTATTAACTATAGTTATTGTATATATATTTTTTATTTTTATGAGCCAGCCCCGCTCTATTTCGAAGCAAGATATGGCAAAGGAATGTGCAAATCAGAGTGCTTTATCGCTTGATGATCCCATAAAGTGCAACGAATGTTCTCAAGTTCGCTTTTTTAAAACAATCAGAGGCCTGAAAATTCACGTGAGTAAAGTGCACAAGAACACGAACCCTACATCAAGTTTCGATGCCTCTACTCAGGTGGGTTCACAGTATCTACCAATCGTGCTTATCCTTCTCAAAACTTTCGTTCAATTTTGTCTAAATTTAAAAATTCTTTACCTGTAGTTAAGCGCATTCCACGTGGCGCACGAATTGTAGTAGCACAAAGCCTCACAACAGATATTTCAAATGTTATTAAAGAAAATTCTGAACAGGCTTGGGAACATTTGCTAACTTTCCCATTTCGAATTCTACACGTCCCACATATTCATTCAGATCACTCATCACTCACTTCAAGAATTAAAAAAAACTGCAACAATAGACATAATGTTACGATACTTCATAATTCCACCTCATCTATACCATTAATTAAACGCACTTCTTCTATCCCCTACTCCTTAATTCAAAATAAATTAAGTGATGGAGATATAAGAGGTGCCGCTCGTTTGTTGTTTTCCAGTGATAATGTTGCTCCTTTCACACTGGAAAATCTAGCAGCGCTACGCGAAAAACATCCTCCTGCTTCAACAAACTCCACCATACCTCCTGCACCTGATGCCAACTACAACATGCACATTTCCTCTAAAGACATTATTAATGCTATAAAATCTTTCCCAAGTGGTTCTGCTGGTGGTTTAGACTCCCTATCACCTCAACATTTAAAAGACCTTATTGGTTGCGGCGGAGCAAGTGAACATTTAGTTTCCGCATTAACTGATCTCGTTAACTTTATGTTAACAGGTAAAGTCAATAGTAAGATTACAGAAATATTATACGGAGCAAATCTTTTTGCCCTTACAAAAAAAGATGGTGGTATAAGACCTATAGCTGTTGGCACCACTTACCGGCGTCTCACAGCCAAAATCTGCTGTAAAATCAAGTTTAACTCTCTGTCACACCTATTCCAACCCTTACAGCTAGGCTTTGGTTCTCGTGGCGGCTGTGAGGGGGCTGTTCATGCATTAAGAACATTCGTATTAAACAATGGTGGTGAGGTTTTGTTGAAAGTGGATGTAAAAAATGCTTTCAATTCTGTTAACAGAGGCCCTGTTGACTGAAATAAAAAACCCTGTTGACTGAAATAAAAAACAAAATTCCCGATCTTTATCCTTTTCTTTGGCAATGCTATGCAAAAAGTATAAAATTAATTTTCCAAAATGAACTTATATATTCGGAAACTGGCTGTCAACAGGGTGATTCACTTGGGCCGGCTATTTTCAGTCTTGCTATTCATCCTATCATTAAACGTCTCGAATCTAAATTTAATGTTTGGTATTTAGATGATAGAACTCTAGGAGGCGATATAAAAATAGTTTTTTAAGATTTAGATTTTTTAATTACAGAATTTAAATCTATTGGTTTAGAACAAAATTTTTCTAAGTGTGAACTTTTCATTTCAGATACATGCACCTCAAAAGATTCTATTAAAAATTTATTTAACAGCATAGCTCCAAATATCAATATAATAGAAAAAAGATCACTTCGCCTCCTAGGTTCTCCTATTTTTGACGAATCTATAATGGATTTTGTTGAAGAGAAGGTATAAAATTTTCATGAAGATTCGGAGAGATTATTTAAAATTAACTCACACATGGCTTTTATATTAATCAGACATTGTTTATTTTTTCCAAAATTTACGTATGCTTTACGCTGTTGTCAACTCTGGAATTACCCTAATATTTTACAGCAGTTAGATAACATCGTTAAGGATACGTTCACTTCAATTATTAACGTTTCTTTAGACAATCGATCTTGGACCCAGTCTTCACTACCAATTAGGTTTGGAGGTCTTGGGATACGCAAAATTTCTAGTATATCCTTGCCGGCATTCTTATCTTCAGTTAATAGTGTTCAAACATTGGTAAATCTAATATTAACACCTAGTTTAGGCAATATTGAAATTACCTAACTGAAGCTATGGATGCCTGGAGAATAGCTTGCCCAGATGGTTGCCTACCCAGGGACCCGTCCTCACAGAAGCAGTGGGACGAGCCACTATGTGAGCTGGTACGGAATAATCTTATGCAAACGTGCAGTGGCCTCACAGAGCGTGCTCGTCTCCTAGCTGTTTCTCATTGGGAGTCTGGTCTTTGGTTAAAAGCTCTACCATCAAATGCATTAGGCACGCTGTTAGACAATAGCACATTCCGTATAGGCATTTCTCTACGTATCGGTCCTCCATGCATCGTTCCACACCGATGCATATGCGGCGATAGTGTAGATAGCTTGTGTCACCACGGGCTATCATGTATCAGAAGCGCTGGACGTTTAGCTCGCCATGGCACTTTAAACGATGTCATCCGTCGAGCTTTTGGAACCGCGAATATCCCGGCAACCTTGGAGCCATCCGGCCTTTTACGGGACGATGGTAAAAGGCCTGACGAGATGACACTTATTCCCTGGAAGATGGGGCGGCCATTAGTGTGAGATGCCACCTGTGTGGATACTTTGACATCGTCTCATCTTCCAGAGACTTCTCGGAGTGCTGGTGGTGGTGCTATGACGGCTGAATCACACAAACGGCGCAAATATTCTAACCTTGACAGAGGTTGCTTTTTTGTGCCATTCGGAGTAGAGACCATGGGCCCCTGGGGACCCGGTGCTTTCGAAATCTATAAAGATTTAGCGGGGAAGCTTGTAGAGGCTACACGTGACCAAAATGCTGGTTTTTACCTTGGCCAAAGGATTAGCCTTGCTATCCAGCGAGGTAATGCCGCTAGTATTTTGGGCAAGTTACCGATTGTAGAATGTCACTTGAATGAGCTTTGGTCCTCTTGGTCTAAGGTTCATTCAAGTGATTTTTTATTTACATTTATTTTTATTATATTAGGATAAGTTTAGTTTGTATTATCTTTGTATATAAAATATCTTTTAAAGAATTTAAAATAAAATAGTTTGAATATTTATGGTCGATTCGATCATACACTAAAACCAGCGTTATCTATCTTATTTAGCGAGAAATACTTCTAAAGAACCAATATAGTAGTACTTCTTAAAATTACCATTTATATAAGATATGAGAACCACATTAGTACTTTTGAAACAAGCGCTATCTATGTGATTTATTGAAAACTACTTAGTAAGACCAATACATTATTTAGTTACTTATTCAATTGAAATTACCACCCAATTCAACAGTAGTGACACCTTGAAAGATCTTGAGACAGTACAAGAGCTTCGGCACGTGAGAACGAGTGTATCTACATACTTATATTATATACACTTTTACAAATAAGTAATCAAGGAATTTTATTGTGAAAAATGATATTATGAGGCGTGCACTTTTGGATTTTACAATTTTTTTCAATCTTCTAAGGACAGGCGGCTGTACGGCACCGCCTATATCCTAGTGGTGAAAGTCAGGACTGTCAAGACAGTGGTATCGATGTTTGGTCCCCAGCCCAAGGTTGGAGGCGAGCAAGGCAAAGGCAACATCTGATTTTTTTTAAATTATATGCATTTTTGTTCAGAAATTATCACAGCTCGTGCAAGGAAAACAGCTTAAAAAAGTTGCAAGCTCGAAAAATGCTTCAACTTATTTATTGCGACTACTTATTACTTTAGTAAATAACTGAAGCAAGGTGGAAGGAAAATATTACCTCTGATTTTCGAAATTAGTTAACAAATTAACGTTTCTTTTGGTTTCTACAATATAAAATGACATAAAAAGACAAAACAGAAAATACAATCATCGAGTAGAAAGCTAAAAATGATTTTATCTCAGCGTATTTCGAATCACTAAAGCGCTTCAGCGCTGGTTTTCATAAAAAAACCTTAAGAGTTGTGCCCGCCACGACACACGACAATAGTAAGTAAGTACATGGTAAACAGATGTTTCTACGGCCTGTGAAGTCTGACAACTTTATTAAGTATGGTGAACTACATCCTAAATCTCGTACATTCTAAGAGGAGATCAGTGCTCAAGAGTAGAATAATAAAGGGTTTGCAAAAAATGAACTTAGTAGTTTGTTTTCTTAGCGAATAATAGCTGAATACTTATTTGATAATATGGCAACCTTGATTATTGTCTACTGATTCTGCTTGTACTTATAGTTGTAGGTCATTTCTTATGGTCTTATTCATAATAACTTATCGGAGGTTTAAAAACTCGCTAAAAGTAGATTGTCAAAAGTATTATTCATAATCGTTCGATAACGCTAAAACGTTCATTAGCTCTCCGATATATTTTCTTTGATTTATACAAGCTAGTAGCCTACTATAAACCTTCGATAAGCGTATATTAGCAAAAAAACATGGCTGATTTTGGTCATCTGATTATTATTTTTAAAATGACAATTTATTGTGTATATACTATTTGATTGTGTATTGACATTGATATCTAATAGGTACATGCGACACGCATAATCTTATTTTTATTGTTATAAGAAGTTTACGTTTACGACGTTAATTTTCTTAAATATGCAAGCTTTACAAACCCTTTTTTTTTTGTCAAGGCGGGAAAAAAAATTCCTAACGGCACACCCCGTCGTTCAGGGCACGAACAGGGTAGTGTGGGGCCTTCACCCACTAAAGAAACCCGCCATGTGCCGTCTCTCCGCCTTTATTGGCGGGACACTGGAACTATGTTACATTCCTTCGGTGGTCTGCCGGCGGCTTACCCTTTCGGGTACCCTCTACTAAGCGACGCATCCGCACACGGAGCGTCGCACCTTCCTTTGGGTCAGCGGAAGAATCCTCCTCCCTGGCCCTCTCCGCCGCTTCTTTCCGCGAGATAACCTCCTCGCAGAAGGCAGCGACCGCGGCCCAGTTCCTGTCGCAGCTAAGCATCGCTCTTACGACGCTGGGCAGCGAGAGGTCCCCCCTATTTTCGCAACGAGTTCACGGCGCTGCTCGACCCAAGCCGGGCACGACTCGAGCGTGTGCCGCGCTGTATCCGTGTCACAGCCGTAGTGGTGACAGCCCGGAGTCGCTTCCCTTCTTGCGACTTTGTGCAAATATCTGCCGAAGCAACCGTGCCCCGACAGCACCTGCACCAGTCGGAAGGTACGTCCCGCCCACTCCTCCAGCACCAGCTGGAGCGCCCCTACGGTCCAAAGACCGGGCCGGGGCGTCTCCAACCGTGCCCTCCACTTGGCCATGGCAGCTCCTGGCCACCTCCCTGGGTAGAGGGCGTCCACCCCCCTCCCGCTCTTGCGACGCCCGCCGATACATCTCGGCGAGCACCTTCGCCTCCAAGTCTCACGGGGGGATTCCAGCCAACACGCAGGCCGCCTCCGTCGACACCGTGCGGTATCCACGTATGACCCTGGACACAACGACTCTCTGTGGTCTCCACAGAAGAGCCCTTTTCAGTGCGTCCAGGGACCCCACCCACACGGGTGCGCCGTACAGCGCCATCGACCGGAGCACCCCCGCGTAAAGCCGTCGGCACGAATTGTTGGGTCCGCCCATGAGCCGTGCAAGGGCGGACGCTGCGCCGACTAAGCTTTACAAACCCTGTAAAGTATTGCAGTGATTGAAAATCATGTCATCAATCGGCGTATATACTAAAGAATTTTATTATTTTTGTTAAAGTGACACAATCAAAAATTAAAACATTTGACAATGACAAGTAACAATCCATAGATAAACTTATGAAAATAATTTTCTACCATTCACATTTCACAATTTTTTCTACGAAATTGCAACATTATGTACCTTAAAGTCATTTTAGTTATCGGAGGTTTATCAAACGATTATGAATAAAGATTTTTATCGAACGTTTGATAGGCTTAAAAGACGTTTTAACTAATATAGGTTTATACCTTCGATAAGCATTTTGTTATGAATAAGACCATTAGTGTTCTACCTACTGCCCCACTACAAGACTAAATGATATCGGTAGGTAACTAATTTAACTTTGGGGTGCAGGCCCAGATTAAGTATCTGGGCCTGGTGTTGGACGGGCGGTGGCGCTTTCGCAAGCACTTCCACCAATTGTCCTCGAGGCTCGTCAGCGCAGCGTCCGCCCTTGCACGGCTCATGCCGAATATGGGCGGACCCAACAATGCGTGCCAACGGCTTTACGCGAGGGTGGTCCGGTCGATGGCGCTGAACGGCGCACCCGTGTGGGTGGAGGCCCTGGACGCACCCAACAGGGCTCTTCTGTGGAGACCACAGAGAGTCGTCGCGTCCAGGGTCATACGTGGATACCGCACTGTGTCGACGGAGGCAGCCTGCGCATTGGCCGGAACACCCCCGTGGGACTTGGAGGCAGAGGTCCTCGTCGAGGTGTATCGGCGGGCGTTGCATGAGTGGGATGGGGGTGTGCATTAACAACTAAATAAACAAAACTGGGTAGAGTATTGCCAAGTATTTTAATTTGGAATGATGCGATATAATATACCTGAATAAAAACTACTTAATTTCATAAAAGAAATGGCTATAAATTCAGTTTAAAACCAGAAAAGAGATCTGTTTTGACATTAGTAGAATATAATTAAAAGAATCTTGATGATATAAGGCGTTTAAAAATTATCATAATCCTCCTAGCCTTTCATTTAAATATTGTTACATTATATCATAGGACGTATTGACGACCCATCATCAACACCCGCCAGGCTTCGCGCCTAGTCACACGTACATAGGTACCTACCCTATTAACTTTGAAAAATTAAAGAGCGGCGCAAGAGGGTCAAAGGCGAGGCTTCTGTGAGACTATCGCGGATACAATAGTACATTGTTATCCTAGGGGTGAAAGTAACCTCGAACTATAGGCGCCCTCTCTGCGCTCGGGCGCCAAAGCCAGTCTCGGGACTAAATAAGTCTTTAACCCGAGGTAAACACTGTGCTTTTCATTACGAATACAAGGAAAGTAAAAATACTTTGGAAAATCCAAAACTGCACGCCTCATAATCTTCATTTTTCACAATAAAATTGATTATTTGCTAAGTAACTAATAATGTTTTCAAGTTTTAGTTTTCAATAAATCACATAGATAGCGCTAATTTCAAAAAGTACTAATGTGGTTTTCATGTCTTATACGCCATCTAGCGCTAATTTTAAGAAGTACTACTATATTGGTCTACCTCTGTCATTTTGCAAGGCGCCATCTGGCAATTAGTAAGAACAACAATCCATGAGTTTACATAAATATATACCTGCATAAGTGCATATAATATATATAAATATGTAAAATTGAATAATTTATTAAACTGTAAACAAAAACAATTTAAGAAGACGAAAAGACATCGCTAGCCTTACAAAAAAAGCAATATTGTGGTTCTATATATACAACAGCAACGGAAGACATCTAAAATTGCCACTTGCGACATCTAGGGCATTTGTCAATCTCTTTTACTTTAAAACAGCGACATCTATCAATAGAAAATTGCAACTTTGGAAAATATTATACGACTTATTTAAAAATCAATGAGTTCAACAAGAAATCTCTAAACCATTTATCTTCCTAACTTGGTTGCCTTATAATTTTATACTTTGTTCTAAGGGAAAACACCGTGACGCCAAGGCCACGCAAAAAAAATTGTGGAATGTAAAATATGTTTTTTTCGTGTTTTATAACGTTGGTGTGTTATTATTTACGCGTGTTTAATTATTGTTATGGATAAAATAGTTATTATACTAGACAAATATCATCAGTTCGTCAAGCAAAGGTAATAATAATAATAATAATAATAAACGTTTATTTCTCACCATAGCACAATACAAGTATAAATAGGTACACATTAAAAAAGTATTTTACAATAAAATTGATACTATGGCGGGTTGATACCTGAACTAGGAAGGTTCCTGTGTCTCAGGTTATCAACCCTCCACCCCTTGTAAGTGGTCTCTTATATCTAATTTAGGTAAGCATTACATTTTTTTTATTACAATTATTTAGTGGGTAGGATACAATAACGACGCTAACAATCATAAAATCGACCGTCCTTAGCAAGTGTTTGGAGTGGCACAAGTTAAAAGATGACAGCGGTGACAATCGCTATTGCAGTTGTTATAAAATAAATTATACAAAATAACAAACTGGAGGTAAGCAGTAATTAATAGTATGTTATCTTAAGAGTAATTTTCACGAGAAGTTATGTTAAATTTATGTATAGCTTATAGTGAGAAAAATGCGAATGTAGATGGACACTCATCTCGGTTTGTGTGTGTGTGTGTGTATGTGTGTTTGTGAGTGTATGTGATGTGTGTTTGTGAGTGTATGTGTGTGTGTGTGTGCGCGCGCGCGTGCATGTGTGCGTGTGTGTGTGTCTGTGTGTGTGTGTATTTACTTTAAGTTAAATATTGACACTTAGGATGTTTTCCGTTTCACGGTAACCCAGCACTTTCAAAATATTTTTTAAGGTACCTTTTAGGCTTATTCTACTCATATTATAAATTTGTTGTAAGTTGTTAATGTATCTATATAGATATGGTCCAGTATAAGGCAGTTGTCTTCTCGCGAAGGTGGATTTGAAGGAGGGGACACTTGTGCGTGTTCTCCTTTTTTGTTGGGGTATTTGAGAGGGGACAATTGTTTTATGGTGTCACAGAACTGAATGAAATATAAACAGTTGTCTCACTGTCAGAAGGTTGGCTTCCTCATATAAAGTATCCGTTGGGTATCTTCTGGGTTTACGTAGCATAACTTTGATAACAGCCCTTTGCGCTCTCTCTAGCTCTAGTAGGTGTGTTGCAGCAGCACCCCCCCACGCGGGAATACAATATGTTAGGAGTGATAGGCCAAGAGCAAAGTAGACGCTTGTTATGAGTTTGACGTGAGCAGATTCTCTCAGGTTTTTGAATATGTGCAGGAGTTTGCGAATCCATTTGCTCAGGATTGCAATGTGCGGTTTCCAATTCAAGTTTTTATCAATTGTAATTCCTAAGTATTTGTGGGTTTCTGTTTGGACAAGATTAGGGCAATGGCATGATATAAACATGTTATTACTTTTAGGACAGCGATGGTCGTGTGCTTTAATATTGAATACAGTTGGAGGTTTATTGACTTCAGAAATTCTGAAACAGATATATTTTGTTTTAGGAACATTAATAGTTAAGAGATTACAATCAAGCCATTTCATTATTGTTGCTAGACCAGATTCAGCTGATTTCATTACCTGTGACCATGATGGACCCCATAAAATGAGAGCCATATCATCGGCGAAGGCTAGTGTACTGCAGTTATCTATTTTAAGTTTGCATAGGGTATTGATGTAGGCTAAAAAAAGGGTAGGGCCAAGCGTGCTTCCCTGCGGTATACCATAAGTCACGGGAAAACTGGAGCTGAACGCATCACCTACTTTCACGACTTGGCTTCTATTGGACAAGTAGTCGCGGAACCAATGGAGTGCAATCCCACGTATCCCTAAGTCTTCCAATTTCAGTAGAAGTATAGGAATAGAAACGGTATCGAATGCCTTTTTGAGATCTATGAAGATAGCTACAAATTTGTCTCTTCTGTTTAGAGCTGTTGTGACTGTTTGTGTAAGGCTAGCAACAGCGTCTTCTGTGTTCCTACCCGAACGAAATCCATACTGGTTATCGGCTAAGATGTGTTTAGTTTCCAAAAAGCTAGTTAGGCGGATGTTAATTACCTTTTCAATAATCTTGCTGATTGTACTGAGTAATGAAATCGGACGATAGTTTGATACCACATTCTCATCACCGTTTTTATATATAAGAACAACAACAGCTTGTTTGAAAATACTAGGGAAAATCCCAGCTGAAATACTACGATTGCAAAGGTGAGCTATCATGATACATAAAGTAGTGTGGGAATTTTTAAGGATAGTACTGGTAATGCAATCTATACCTGGTGCACTTTGTATTTTGAGATTGCAGATAATTTTATCTATTTCTATGTGGTCTGTAGGGTATAGGCAAATTGAATCGACGTTTTTGGTGGAAGAAATATTTTTCAGTAGCTGATCCTCATTCGTGTTTAGTTTGGTCAGTATATCTGTTGAGAGTTGTTTACCAATTGACGTGAAAAAGGAGTTGACTTGGTCAAGGGATTGGTCTGGAGATGGTAAAAGGTTTAGTAAGGCAGTTGATTGGGCATTTTTACTTTTCATATTACATAGCTCCTTAACTATTTCCCAGGTACCCTTGTTATTTTTATAATTCTGGCTAAATTTGTTTTTGTAATAGTTGCATTTCATGGATTTTACTGTCTGGTTGGTAATATTACGGTATTTAATATAGGTTTCTTTTATTTTATGATCATCAGGGTTTTTTTTCACAAGAAGGTGTAATCGGTGTCTCTTTTGGAAGCATTTTACCATACCTATTGTAATCCATGGTTTAATGGGTCTTTTTCTCTTGGTGAATGTAACTGTGGTTGTATTAGTAGCTATGAAATCTTGTATTGTTTCAATGAGTAATCTCGCTGCTTGTTCAGGATCTTCAGTCGATAAGTATTGATTCCAATCATGTGTTTTGATTGCATTTTGAATGGATTCATAGTTGACTTTAGTTCTGGTCATCGAGTAATCAATAACAGAGTGTTGTGTATGAGAGGTGGACATTGACAGGAAGAGTGGATAGTGGTCGGTGATATCAGATAGCAAAACATAGCTTTTAAATTGCCCTACAAGTTTGCACATAAAATGGTCCAAACAGGTATGCCCACGTGTAGCAATATCAATAGCATTTTGTAGGCCATGTGAACCCATGATTTCAAGATAATCCCTTGTATGTGGGTTATTGGTGTCAAATGTATTGATGTTTATATCTCCAGTAAGCACAATGTTTCTAGATCTGGTTGTCAGTAATAATGTATCCAGTGAGTCAAGAAAGCTACCTGGATTATTAAATGCGCATGGGCGATAGATACCGAAAACAGTTATATTACCTACTTTGGCGGCAAGACAATTTGATTCCCTTAATTCAATTTTCTGAACAGTAGCTGTGATGGCATCATTAATATACATTATTACACCATCGTTTTGATTAAAGCTTCTTTTAGTATAGTACAGAGAGTAACCATCTAGTAGGGGTGGAATAGTATTGCCATCACACCAGCATTCTGATAGTACTATCATATGGATATTCGTTTTTAGCCTAGTCATATATATTATAAAATTGTCCAGGTTCTTGTTAATACTTCTGATGTTCATAGAAATAACGTTTAGGTTATTTTTACTTTTTAACGCAAACTTGTCGAGATTGTCTACTAAGTTATTTGGGTCTTCTATGAACGTACAAGAAGGGGAACAAGCTCTATCGACTTCTTCAAATAATTCTAGGCTATTCATTTCCTTGTCTAGTTGTAAGAATTGATTCTAGAAAGTAAGGTTTCTGAACTCTTTTATATATTGCGGAAAGGGCTAAGAAAAATATTTTGGATGCAGTAGAGGTTAGAGTGTGCTTTTTGTAAGTATTAGTGTTTGACAGTCTTGTGTGTTTTGTGTATGTATTTGTAGTTAGTAAAATAATATTTGTATAGTTAGTAATTATGTAATTTGTGTGTAGTTTTTTTACTGTGTAGTAGTAAATAAAACATTTTAAATATGGTGATTTCAAAAAGCTCGAAGGCAGTTTGTAAGCATAGTAACATAGGAAAAATAATTGCATATTTAAATAGTCACTTATTACTCAAATCTTGGAATTGAGTTTCATTTTTAATTAATATATATGGTTCACCTTGTCTTTTCCGCAAGTATACTAGACCGTTTGAAATCCAGCAGTAGTCGTATCCCATTCTTTTACGGAACTCACGGGCGAGGAAATGAAGGCGTGCTGCATGCGGTGTCAGATGGTCAGAAATGTATACCTCAGTTTTTGGCCCATCCAGACCCATGTGTGAAGAGTTTAATTGTTCTGTCTTGTATCGGACTGAGTTGGCTTTATGGTTTTTAGTTGCTGTAAGGATTTTTCCTTTTAGAAGTGCAGAAGAGAACTCTGCTACTATTGCCGAGTAGTTCTGGTCTGGCTTGGATGGCATACGATAAACATCACGCATATCGCATTCCTCTATCTTAATGCCAAGCGCGTTAGAAAGTGTTTTTACCATACAAAATAATTGTTCTTTCGTTTCGGTTTTCCGTTTTGGAACATTTCTAATTTGTAGGCTGGTTTTACGTGACAATCTTTCTAGCGTTTCACATTTACCCTCGATAACTGCCACTTGCGATTCAATTAGTTTGCGCTTGTCTTCTAAATTATTTATTGTGTGTTGAACATCTTCTAATTTATCAGTGACAAATTGAATTGACTTCTCAATATCTAAATTCTTATTATGCGTGATATTATTTTGAGTCTTGATATCCGCAATGTGTTTTTCTAGTACATCTAACCGTGAATTCTGGTCAGATTGAAACGCACATAGCATTGAGCGCATTTCTTCTCGTATGATTGTCCTTAGATCATGTGGTTCAGTGCACTTGCCTGTCGCCTCATCTGCAACCCGTCGTCGTTTTTTGTCTCTTTGTGTGACTTGTACAGTTTCGTCTAAAGAAGCGACATAAGGTGCTACCTTGTCAACATCGGTTTCCGACATGCTATAGGACTTGTTTAATGGCGGCGAGCGATGTAGGTTGGGCATTTCTTTAATTAATGTAGACTTGGATGAACGAGGAACGAGTCTGTTTCTTTTTCCCGCAATCGCTTGCAGATTGAACCATACACCAAAAAATGACTTGCACTCACCAAGACGCGTACTCGCAGCGCAGCGTGTGCAGCGTAGCTCGCGGAACTGATGCTGTCTCTTTCTGTTATACAACGCGCACTAGCTAGCCGCGTATGGTCGCCTGGTACTTTGTCGATACTTTAAGTTGAATTAAATATTTAAATAAGAGGAAATAACTGACATAGGATCACACGTCTATACGCTTACGCGGTCCGGAGGGAGATGAAGAACTTTCTTTTAACAAAAAACAAATGTACCGGCCGGGCGAACGGCGTTATGTTCTGTTGACGATAATAAAACCACCGGTGGCTATAAAAAAGGTAGGTAGTTCTCATGAAAGGCGCTGGTTTTAGTGTCGCGTCGAGCGTAAATGCCGTAAATATTCAGTATTTTTTTGTTTATTTAATAACAATTAAACCACATTGAATCAGAACGTGAAAAGTAATAGGGCTCTATTCCTAGTCATAATAATTCGTAAACGAAAAAAAAAAGACTCCATTAATTAGGTATTTTGGTCGTTATCGTGTTAACATACATTACCTACAACTCACGGACGTCCAAGCCAGATTTTTTTCAAACAGTTTTTTAACTAGTTTAAATAACAAAAATGGCATCAAAAATATCATGACTATTAAAAATAGTGTTTGTTCTGTATATGTGTATGTAGATATTATTTTACAAGTGCAATATATGATAAATAGAGACATTTTAAGTTTTAAAAATCAGCTGTGCTGTGTCAACCGGAAGAAGAAGTGTAGAACACACCTCAACGCTTCACTTATGAGGCGTGCAATAAAAACGTGCAAAAATGAGTGAATTTTAATTTACATCAACTGCTGAGATAATTATTTATTTAAATTTTTTTTTGTAGCAGGTCGCCATAACTGCCATTATTTTTCATTTTCAACATTGAAAAAATTGTAAAATATTCTACCCAAATTGATGAGCAATATATTATTTTAAAGAAATATTTGAAAGTAAGTAAATTTAGGTGGTCGTTAAAAAAAATCTTTATCTAATACTTAACTTTGTTATTTCAATTAAACATCGCGCTGTGATTGAGTGGCTGTAGTAAGTTAGAATAAGGTTCAATAGAAATGTGAAAATAGAACTAGTTTTTTTTTTAATTTGACAGCTGTCAATTGAAAATGATTCTCCCTAGGGCTGAAAAGTATTACTTTCAACCCGCTCCTCAGGCAACTTCAAACCTACTTTCCGAGTATGAGTAATGAAAACAGTATTTGTATTAACTTTTTCAAAGAATATCAAACGTAATTATCTATGCCTAAATAGTATCATGTTGGTTCCTTCTTAATCTATCTATATACTAATCTATACCTACTTGGTACCGTTTAATGAAGATTTATGGGTTTCGTCTATCATCTCAACATGCATTTCGGTTAAAGATGGCATTAATTTTTAGTAATTGAAAATTTATGACCAGGGTGCTTTGAGTTTATATGTGGATGACTGACGAACATCAAAAGGATGAGGCATTTGAAATTACACCGGGTGCTTCGCTTGAAGCTATCTTTAATTATTAATTTATGTATATATACTTACTTAATTTGATATGACATGGCGACTGATTTGGTATGACGGTTATATTTCGTTTGGATTGAACTTTGAAGTGGTTCGAGACACATTTTCACCACAACCTTATTACAATGTATAGATTTGTTCACTCGGAAACAATAGTACCGCTTTCTGTTGCTGGATATTGAGATATCCTCGGGCCTTAACTTCGGGCGGTTCATTGAATCCAGGGCGAAAGCAGCGATAACAGAGCTTGCTTGGCGTACGTGCGAAAGTGCGACTGCACTTCACACCAGGACAGCGTTTAATCTTATATAAAGCCTAAGTCCGGTCGTCCATGGAGAAGCATGCATAGTCGGGGCTGCTAAATATAGTCTCTTCGTCTTAGCTATCATCAGCGACACCTCTGGATATCCTAGTGCTGCTATTGATTCTGCGGGGACCCTCGAATCGCGAAAATATAATACCCTTGAAGGTAGTTATATTCTTGACCCGTTTGGGGAACAAAACGCTTGGGCCTTGCAAATATAAAGAAATTGCGAGACGACTAATTGATGCTTCAGTGTAATCAGAAGGCCAGTCTTTACCTAGCACAAAGAATTAGCAATGCGAATATTGCCAGCCTTTCGGGCACGTTGCCAGTAGTCAGCGATGCGGATGAATTTTATTATGCATAATTTCAAATGTCTTCCTTTTGTTTTAATTACCTTATACTTTGTGATCGTGAGTGAGAGCGCCGGAGGCCCAAACCCCTCCCCTTCCTCTCCTTAGTATCCTACATATCCTCTCCTTATTATCTTTTCTATCCCTTTCTTTAGAGATGGCGACACGCGAGTGATGCCTCTGGTGTTGCTAGCGTCTATAGGCTACGATAACTACTTACCATTAGGTGGGCCGTATACTTGTTCACCAAAAAAACAACGTGTGTGGTGACGGACTAAGAATACAATTGTGACTTCTTTCCCACGGGTGTCGTATGAGGCGACCAAGGGAAGTAAGCAATTATCATCCATTGCATGACTGGTGGTAGGGCTGGGTACCAAGTGGGAGTACTCACTTGGTATCAGGCCCGAGCGGGTTGATACCACCATCTCCCGTGTGACCGGTCATGAAGCACATCGTTGCGTTTTGGCTGTAGCAGGAGATAGCCGTTTATTCTTTCATTTCATATCTGTGAAATGAAATGGTGAGCGGCTTGACAATACTCTCGGTATAGTTGAGTCCATGAGCGACGGTTACCATTTACCATCAGATGAGCCGTGTCTCGTCGCCACTACATGCAATAAAAAAAATACCGAATACGAATATTCATCATCTCTAATACATAGCCTCACGCATGTTCTATTTCCCAGAGGATTAGGCCGAGACATCCAAAATTCTTCCAACTGGTTGGCCAACTTCATGTTTATTATTTCATATCTCTCCTTATCATACCTCTTCTCTACTTCCTATCCCTCCTTGGGGATGGCGACACGCGAGTGAGCTTCTGGTGTTGCTAGCGTCTTTAGCTTCGATAACCATGCTTGTTTGCCACCCACATAGTATAAAAAACTCGTTTTTTTTGTATATATTTTTATGAAATATCTGTGTATTATATAATTAAAAATCTATCAAGTAATATTAAAAATCTTAAATTCCTAACTTCCCCGTACGATAGTGCACCAAAAATGCATTATAGACCGATCATAGTGGACGAGCCTCTGTGGTGCAGCGCTAGTGTGAGCGACTGCTGATCATGAGATCTCGGGTTCAATCCACAAGTCGGGCAGTGTTATTGAGCTTTTTCGTAAAAAGAAAAATTCTCAGTAGCAGCCCAGAGTTTGGAAATGTGCCCGGTAGACGGCAATAGGGTCATTCTTCGAAACCGAGGATTTTTTACTCATTGGTATGGCCCAATTTTTTTTTTAAATTCAGATAGGTAGTGGTATGTCTAGTACATACTGGTCTACACATATTACAACATATATTATATCAAAGGCACTGATTTCTACCCAGTAGTTCAGGATTAAAACTATGCAGATTAATTGATGAAGCAGATTAATGATGATCAAGGCAGAAGAATGAGATTATGCATCATATTAATTAGAATCAGGCACATAAATGAGAAGAATATTATGTTTAATCAACGTTATTTGGAAATATCTGGCAAATGTAAAAAAAAATGTACTTTTTGGTTCAAATAACGTCAGTAGCGTGCCTTGTCGGGGCCCCGTATAAAAATTTTTTTGGAGGCCCTTATATGGAGGTAAAGATTTTTCACAAAAGAAAAAAAATATTGTGAGAAGTAATATTTATTTATCACATAATTTACCCATTTTACAAATAAAAATCGAATTTTAAATATTCACTCTCCTTGCCTTTTTATCGGCAAACTGATTTATTAAATCATTTATGGCTGATGATGATTTTAGTTTTTCTAAAGTTTCTGCCTCTATGGACAATAGTGAGATGTCTGACAGCCGTTCTTGTCCCATCGAAGTTCTTAAGTAATTTTTTATTAGTTTTAATTTTGAAAAACTTCTTTCTGCCGTTGCGGTTGTAACTGGAAGGGTCAAGAATAAAAAGCATGCTGTGATTACCTCGGGAAAACTGGATGCAAGACTATTGAATTTTACTAGCAATAATTCAATGAGTTCTTTAATGGAATAAATTTTTTTAATTTCAGAATTTAAGCTTGTTTTTAGAGCCTTTAATTGGTCACAAAGATTAAGTGAGATGTCTTTACTGTATTTAGCAGACAGTTTTCCGGAAGCGTTTAATATCTCTTCGCTTGAAGAAGATAGGAGTTTCTCCGGTTGTAATATTTCGAATATACTACTCAGGTTGCAAAGGCTCTGAAATCTTTCTTTAGCTTGAGAAATTAATATATCTAAACAGCAATAGTATACATTGACTTTGAAATAGGATTCCGGGTCGGAAATTCTCTCATCTTGTGATAACTCATCAAAAAAACGCTTCGTTATCTTTCGCCTACTGTTTTTAAAAACAGTTGTTACCCCCCACTTTTTTGCTAAATCTTTGGATTCATTTAGCAAACTATTAAATGAATTCTGATTTCTTAATTGGCACAGTCTATTTAAAAGATTACTTAATAAAATACTAGATTTCTGTAAGTCATTATTTTCATGCTGTAGAGCTTTAGAAACAGGATTAATAATTTCAAATAGTGAAGAAAAAAATGTAACGAGCACTAAGAAATCAAAACTCTCTAAAATATTAATTATACTTTCACATTCTTCACGTTCATCTTTTTTATTTGAAATTAAATTTAGTTGGTACAAAGTTTTCATGATTAGTAAAAAATTTTTCTTTACTGCTAATAAAGCGTCGTTCCTAGAAGACCATCTGGTAGGACAAACCTTTTTAAGGGTAATCAAATATTTTTCAGATGAATCGTCACTTAGCATAGCCCAGCGTTTTATACTATTGCCAAAATAAGTATATATTTTTTCTAAATTATCGAAAAAAGTCGATACTTCACGAACATGTCTCGCAGCATCGCTCAAAACCAAGTTTAAAGCGTGCGCAGCACAATGAACATAATCGGCATTTGGAGCATGCTCTTTTATTAGGGTTTGTAATCCTCCATACACACCCGACATAACATTTGCTCCATCGTATCCCTGTCCTCTACATTTAGTCAAATCAATTCCATATTCTTTAGTCAAATTTAAAATGACAGTTTTCAGACCTGCAGCACTGCAATCGGTTACTGCTATGAATCCTAAAAAGGACTCACAGATTTTTATTTCTTTAGGCACATTATCATCATTTTCTGTAACCGAGATATATCGAAAAACTACAGATAGTTGGTCAATTTTTGACAAGTCTTGTGTTGTATCCAGAATTATTGTCAGAACTGGAGCTTTTTTAATTTCTGAGATAATACTGTTCCTAACGTTAGTACCAAGCAAACTAATAATTTCGTTTTGAATCGTAGGGCTTAAATAATTTATTTCACCTTTCGGTTTTAGAAAAAGTTCTTTTAAAGTTGCATCATAGTTAGATAGCAGACGTGAAATTGCCATAAAATTGCCAGAATCAGAATCATGCCCCCTCAAAGGTAGATTACAAGATACTAAAGTAATTATAACATTAATTATACGATGCAGTACATCTCTCCAGAATGTAATTTTACTATCGATTTCACTTTTCAATAGAGTATCGATGGTATTTCCTTGCAACCAATTATTATAAGAGAGTGAGGCACTAATATGCTGCTGTGACTTTTCATGGTCAAGAATAGTTTGTGTGAAATTGCTTCTAACCGAAACACCGTTAACCCAAGCAGAGGAGTACGATTTGTTTTGACGATCTGCTAATAACCAACAGAAGTGACAGTACGGTTTGTTTAAAACGTTAGAATAACATAACCATGGTCTTATAATTTTTATGCCTGCCTGATTGAAATATGAATAATAATAAGCTGAAAAAGGTCGGTTATTTTCTGAAACTTTTGGAAATGGTCCTTGTGGTTTATATGGACCCAATTTAAAAATTATTTTTCGTTCGCATTCAGTTAAATTGTCACCAAAATTTCCTCTATCTGATGAAATTATATTACAATCTGCATTATCTGCAGATATATCAGAATCGTTGACTTGGGGTTCCTCGATTTCTGGATGGACATCCGATAAAGTATGTGCTTGGCTTTCTTCTATTTCCGGATGGATATGTGACGAAGAACATGCTTCAGAAGAATCTAAAAATAAACGAGTAATTGTTAAAAAATAAATACGAATGCTTTGATACTAAACTAAAAAGAGTTATATATAAATAAATAACGTTACTAAGGGTCACAGTTAGAGAGTGTTCAGTTCAGACGCACACAGATTCTACGCGGATTGTGCTCGTACCTATTAGTAGATACAAAATCACCTGCAGCCCGTCCGTGCATTACTATACACCTGCGTGCTATTTAAACGCAGCGCGTAGTGTAGTGGCCATACAAAACGAGAACCCGAAAGCGGGTCTGCACATCTGAAGTTCTCAACACGCAATTAACGATACGATACGGACTGATAAACAAACAACAAAACAAATCGATCCTATAGATAAGTTAGAATTTTGTTTTTTTTAATCAAGGCACGGAACCCTAAAAACAGTATAATTGTGAAAATCGAGGGGGAGACAACTTTTTGTGACGGACAGATGGACAGACCGAAATTAAAAGATTTCCTTGTTTATCACTACGGGCCCCTAATAAATGGGTTGGGTAGTAGTGTAGTACTTACCTTTCCAATCTAAATCACTCACAGTATCTTGTCTCTGAAAAAATGAAGAAATTTTGGGCACTTTTTTTATAACCTCGTCCCTTTTCTGTTTAATTTTTCTTTTCTCAGCGCCGCTGGGATAATCTCCTTTTCTTTCACTCATTTCTTTTACAAATCGTTACTAATACTGCTAAACCAGAAGAACAATATTGTTTGTACTGAATTACAATGTAATGCACATTTATATAAAGCGCGTAAATAAACAGTGCACTGCACTCCGTGGTTTAACATCCAATGCAAAGTACAACAACGTACACGTACATCGCGATATCGATGAAGGATTCCCGGGGATTCCCCGCTGAGTTGAAGATGAAGTAAGTAAAACGGGGAAGTCCCGCAGCCCGCCATAACGATGTAGTGTTGCCAACTTTTGAACGCACGCTTAAGGCGGGAAAAAAAGGAATTGCTTTATAGAATTTTGTCATTTGTAAAATAAAATAAATTAGAAAGTTTTTATTCTTTTTCCTTACACACTTTGGGGGCCCCCATGGCCCGGGGGCCCCCGTGGCCCGGGGGCCCCGTATAATTGATACGGCAAATACGGCGGTAGCTACGCCCCTGAATAACGTAATCTTGTATTGGATTTTAATTACAACGTTGACACACCTAACTAAATTGCGCAATATAGTAACTTTATTGCTATCAAATAAACATTCGTATAAGCAAACATATTAAAATTATAATATTTTATAGAATAGCTAATATCACGTATTGGCACAGATAGTTTTCTAATAAAATTTAAAAAAATCTTAAAACAATAACAAAAATCGAAAAAATTATAAAAATCTTAAACAATTTAAATTAAAAAATAAAACTCTAGCTAACTCTTTAATAAAAGAAGACAATCAGACTTAATTCTGCAATAGGGACTTTGAATGTGAAATTGTAGAGTATAACTTAATGTCATAAAAGTATAAAAAAAACAACAACTATTAATCACTAGAATCTATTAAATGTGGATCAACAATTTCTAAATCGACTCATAAATGGAGAATAGCCTGATCAGATGGTTGCTTACCCAAGGACCCGTCCTCACAAAAGCAGTGGGACAAGCTACTTTCTGAGCTGGTCTTCGTCCATCAGCAGAGTCTTTTCAGAGTGCTGCTGGCAGTACTATATAACTGAATCACACAAATGGCGGAAATATCTAACATCGGCAGAGGTTACTTATTTATGCCGTTATGGGCAGAGAATAAGCCCCTGGGAACCTGGCGCTTTTGAAATTTATGAAGACTTAGCCGAAAAGCTTGTAGAGTCTATTATGTGACCAAAATGCTGGCTTGTAACTCTTGGTCTTGGTATATGAGAATCCTGTTCTCTGTCTAGAGGCTAGAATGTTGCCTGCAATAAAATTTTAGATAGTTTTTTTTATAGTAATATAACTTATAATTCTTTCTCCATATTTTTCTTTCATTTAGTTTATTGATAGTTGTTTTTTTCTTTCTTTTTTCTGCGTATGTAAGACAGTCGATATTTTTCTTGTTTTCCCTTCCATAATTTCTCATTATTTTAGATTTTTTTATATCTCTTTTTCTCCGCGAGTCTTGTCTTTACTAGCCTTTCTTCTTTTGCTTGTTTCTTTGGACTTGCCCTTTTTAAAATAGTAAAGCTGAAAGAAGAATGTAACAAGAACCTAATTAGTATGTTATCTTCAAATTTATCTGGTCTTAAGAGCCAGATAAATCCAGATGAATGCGACCCGGATTAATTAGAAATTTGAAGTTAAGTAAGCCTAGCTTCGTTATTTATTAAAATTTGAAATAAAAGATATAATTACCATGAATATATATAAATATTATAGACCCTGGTTAGTTTCTAAAAATTAAATAAAACATATATGATTACCTATTGAAGTCAGATTAATTATGCAACTTACGTGACAAACACCAGATTACAACTTTTGATCGTAACTTTTCACCAAATTAAACCATGTTTTGGAGCACTTCGTTTAACAGGACGATACTAACCGACGCAGCCAATCACGAGTCCAAGGAACATTATACTCAAGAGCACGAGTCGATATTATTTTATCGAATACTTCATGTTTACATTAAAAAAACGGCTGATGAAATTGCGCCAGCTGAATTATCATTTTAGTTGGGGAAATTTTTTAAAATAGTGTAATTACAAAAAGTACAATTATTTTTCATTTAAATCACATAATATCAAGGAAAAAGTATTTGGATATCGATTGAACTTGCTTATGCCAGTATATTGCCGCAATTATATTATGGTATATATATATTATGTTATGCTATAAAAATTGGGGATGGGGACATATCAGATTAATTAGTTTTGACTGTTGTCTGCTAACTTAATTTATTACTGTTTTAATTAAGGATAATTCGGTATACATGCCTCGATAGACATCATAATTTACTATAAAACCTGAAATCAATATCTAAATTGGAGATTATTTTCATATGTTCTTCAGTGAAAAACACTCTAAAACTACGTTCCGAAGAATCACCCAATAGTCTCGCCCCCTATTACGTGGGACTTAAACATAGCTGGCGAACCGCGGGTGTGTAATACACCTCTGCCTAACCCTTCGGGGAATACAGGCGTAATGCTATGTTATATTAGTGGATGTAGTAGAAAGCACTACCTGTGGGAAAAGTGCGGTTCTCAAATCGCATCTGTCAATGTCATCTTCAGTACTTCAGTTCTCTTTTGTTGCTTATGGTGGCAGACAAACCACGACCCACGTGTTGGTTAGTAACAACTGCCACTCGTTTATATTGTTGGTTGGTGGAAAAAATTTACCTAACCGCACATCTCATCGTTCAAGGCAACGAACATGGTAGTAGCCCTCACCCACTAAATAAACCTGCCGTGTTCCGTCCCTTCACCTATATTGGCAGACCACCGGACCTATGTGACATTACTTCAGTGGTGACAGCTGCGTCCTGGACTCACCATTTTATTTCGCGGAAGGGAAGGGAATGAATGGGCGCATCTTTGGCAAACAAAAAACACCGACATGTTTCACTGCCATATGCGGTATCATTGTCTACATGGTACCAAACCACCCGGGCCCGATCACAAATGGGTTGGTTGTCTCTCGTTGTTCCTACCCCTTCCGCCAATAATACAACGGTAACTACTTACTTCTCTTCGCGTCGTACGATACGTATAGAATGTGGTGGTGACACTTGTATTTTTAGTCCATCACCACATAGGTACGCCTTCGTTAGCAAGCAGTCTCAATGAGCAATGTATTATTCATTTATTATTTTTAGTGCAAAATCAATCTTCTAGCACATTGACCTTACGGTGACCACAAAATGTGGCCGTTTACACAAATTTGCTAAACACATACACATCAAAATCTTGTTATTTGTTTATTTTACAATTTAGACAGCTCATATTAACGACTAATAAATTTTTGTGTATGTTTTGGTACGTCAACCTCAACAGGTTGGCGCAACAGTCATCTGTGTGGTATAGATGGTACATATTTTCCAATAGAACACTAGATTATTACTAGGTTTTTGGAATATGCATCCGATGGATTCGCAGGCGTCAGCGTCACCCAAGGCTGAACTGGCAAAGCATCTGGGACGGTATTCCAGGAGATGCAGGTTCAAATCCGGCTCGTGACAGTTATTTTCGCTTTCAGATTATCCGCGGAATCTGTTCAATGACATTTTATACTTTATGCAGATGTGCTAAAACCAGAGAAATAGGTAAAAAAACAGCTAATCTGCTTTACAGAGACTTTATATTACTGTTTTATAGTGCGCATACATAGGCTGGCACTTTATATCTAGCAGATTTTGAAGTGAGTCTAGTCTTCACAATAAGTACCAATGGTCCGCCGGGCGCCGTGTTTCGAAGAGTGACGGCGCGCGACGCGGTTTGTTTAGTGGCTGTAAGCCCCGCACTACTATGTTGTCTTCCTGGACAATAAGTTGTGCGGTAGGTATATTTTTTGCACGCACCTAAAACAGATTTTAGCAGTAAACAAGAAGTTGGCCAAATTGGGAATGTGGAATTCACCAGACTAGGATCCTTTTTATTTATGCCATGGACCAAAATTATTTTTATTTTTTTTAACATAAAGCTTACTTACTTACTTACTTATCATCACGCCATTTCCCTTGCGGGGTAGGCAGCGAGAACAGAGTGCCAAGAGACTCTATTCTTGCATACATCTCTCGCTTCCTCAACATTCATAACTCTCTTCATACACGCTCGCCGGTTTCGGAGACTCCTGACTCCACCTTCCTTCAATACATGACCGATTTCGTCTAGGTAGGTGAGTCCCGGTCTCCCCCTGTACCTACATCCTTCCACTTTCGCATTGTATATCTTCTTAACCAGTCGCTCGTCCGGCATTCTTTCCACTTGTACGAACCATCGGAGCATTCCCTTTCGCATCTTTACACCAATACTCTCTTTCATACCTACTCGCTCTCTTACGTCGTTGTTACGAATGCGGTCAGTCAGCCTCACTCCACAGATTCTCTGCAGAGATCGCATTTCGACCGCATTGATTTTACTCTCATGCTCCTTTTTGCATACCAAACTCTCGCTTCTATATAATAACGTTGGGACAAGCACTGCGTTGTGTATTGCGACACGTGCCTTCTGGCTGCGGTGGTGGCTGCCGAGAAGTTGTCCCAATGCTCTGTTCACTCTATTTCCCGCATTCACTCTTCTCTCTACATCAGTGGTGTACCTTCCATCCCGACTGAATCCACATCCAAGATATACAAATTCATCCACTTGTTCTAGCACACCATTTCCAATTGCTACTCTAACATATCATTTCTCTTTCAAAAACCATTATTTTGGTTTTGCTCACATTCACACGTAGGCCCCTTTTCTTACAATCTTCTGCCATTACGTCGACTAGGGCTTGCAGGTCAGTCGCAGACTGCGCTAATAGGACCGCATCGCCAGCATATAGCAGAGAGTCGCCCATCTGAACTCCCACATTCATTTCATTCAACCTTTGTAAACATTTATCCAGATATATGATAAACTGTCTGGCTGATAGAACGCAGCCCTGTTTAACGCCAATATTGACATCAAACCAGGGTGACATTCCATCATCCAGCCGCACACAAGCTCTGCAGTCCATGTAGTTGGACTGCACCGCTTATAGCAGTCTACCGTTAATACTATACTCCGGCAAAATGTCCCAAAGTTCATATCGTACAACAGTGCCAAATGCTTTCTCCAAATCCACAAAACTGCAGAAAACCCTCTGGCCTACATCCAGATGCTTCTCCACAATGTTGCGCAGAGAAAACACTTGACCTATGCATCCTTTTCCACACCTGAAACCTCCTTGTGCCTCACACAAAAATTCATCAGGCACCATACTCATTCTCCTTTCAATAATTTTACCATACACTTTGGCTGCCAAACTGGCCAAGCTTATGGCTCTGTAGTTCGCGTAGTCATAACGTGAACCCTTGTTTGTAAACAAGGGCACGATAACTGCGCTTCTCCAGTCCTTGGGAACCATTCTTGAGCTCCAACATAAATTGAGAAGCATCAGGAAGGATTTCCAGACACATGAGCCTCCAAGCTTGATCATCTCAGCAGACACCATATCAATACCCGCTGCCTTACCATTTTTCAAACTTTTAACCGCTCATTCAACTTCATCCATAATAATGTCATCAGAGGATGCTGGTACCGAATGCTGATCTGTTAGACCACATGTGGCACCAGCATCACCCTGAACATCCGCATACATATCTCCAAAATATTCACTCCATCGGCTTAACACATCTTGTGTTTGCGTAAGAATGTCTCCACCTTTAGACCTTATTTTATTCATTCTGAAAGCTGACCAACCACTCTGAGATTTCTTCAACTCCCTCCAGAAAAGTTTGGTGTTGCTCTCGAAGTTTTTGGTCAGTCATTCTTCTGCAATCATATTTGCTCTATCACGCTTCTCTTTCACTAAGGCTTTGGTGTCATTCTTAAGCTGCCGGTATATTTCTTTCTTCTGTTCTTTCATACATGCACTCAGGTTCAAAGAAGATACATAGTCCAGCCACGCTTTCTTCTTTTGGTCTACGGAAGCTGCTACTTCCGTATCCCACCATGCATCACCTTTCACTTTCCTATGCTTCTTTGAGCATCCACATACTTCTTTCACTGTATCTACCATACTATCTTTCAATACTCTCCAGCATTCTTCTATGTCAGATCCCGGCAGACTTGCCATTGTCAGCCGTTCACGGACATCCTCTGCATATTTTGCTCTTACACTCTCATCTTGCAACTTTTCAATCTTCATTCTTTCAAGCCCTCCGAAGTGGACACGCTCTCGCCAGTGTCTCCACTTTCTGAACAGACCACTAAATCTCGCAATAACGAGATAGTGGTCCGTGTCGACAGTGGGACCCCCTCTTGTATCCAGAATTTTACTTCGGAAGCGACTGTCTATCAGAGTTAAATCTATCATACTTCTCTGTTCATTCCTTCTCCGTGTATACATATGGATGTCCTTATGTTGAAAAAATGTGTTTGACACAATAAGGTTTCTTTCGATACATACATCCGCAATGAGCCTACCTGCATCGTTCACTCTCTTATCACCAAATGAACCAAGCACGTCCTCGAAGTCTGGACGCTTGGTCCCAACCCATCGATTCAAGTCTCCGCGTACAATCACGCGTTCACTAGCTTCTGCCATATCCAGAACTTCCCTAACATTATCGCAGAACTTCTCTAGATCCGATGCCACCGAAGATTCTACGGGAGCATAAGCTGCGACCATGAAGACCCTGATGACACCTAGTTTTATTCGGACCCATAGAAGTCTGGGATCGAACATTCCGTAGTCTTTCAAACCTGACAGCAACACCCCCACTCCCATGCCGGCCCGATCACTCTGCGGTACACCAGACCACAGAGCTATCCCACCACCAGGAAGATCACAGGCGTCGCTACCCTTTTGCTTGGTCTCTGTTACACAGAGCACATCAAGCTGTCTGTCCGACATGACGGTTACAAGCTCGTGTAACTTACCTTCCACACCACCTCTTACATTCCACGTGTCTACTCGACACTCTGCTTCCCTCGACTCGCCAAACTGGGCAAGGTGTGATGGGTGGCGGCCCCCATCGCCGCAAACATAAAGTTATTTTTCAAAAATCGTTGTCATTTTTACTACTGGACAGTTGGCATCTTTACTACTGGACTGTTGGCATCTTTACTACTGGACAGTTGGCTTCACGTAAGTTCCTTGTAGATTAGGCACTCGGACTCGTAAAAGCTACCCGCATTCCAAAGGCTGTCTTCAGTTATTAATCGCGGCTGTCAGCCGATATAATTCTCTCAAATGAGAAGAATTTTAACAAATGCTCTTCCATACATATATAAAAGGATGATTATTTCAGCGTCACAAAAGTAGTTGTTCATATTCTGAGTGTAGGTACTCCTTGTTCATTAAATGTACCACGCGACAAAGTGATTATTTCATGGATTTGTTCCATGTAATAAAATATATTGGTGAAATATTCGTTTAAAACCACTGTGTATGTACTTCCTAACACAAACAGAAAAAATGTTCAGTTGGAACTGTTATCACACGCATAGGTAAATGTGTACTTACGTGAATTCGTGGCAGTGTGCGTGTGGAGTCCACAGTAACAGCGCGATGGTGAGCCACCATATTCTCTGGGGACAACAGACAACTTCAATAACTTGAATAATAACTAATATTTAAACTAATTCGTGACTTCGTGGCCTACGAGGAGCTTACGCTGTATGCTGTTTAATTCATGTGACACGATCGAACCTCTTGAATTGTTAATGATACTTAGTACCTATCTACTTACTGGATGTTTTACAAAAAGAGTTATGTTAATTTTTTGTAGAGAAAGCAATGCGTAGGTTTACGTAGGTCAACTATTTATAGTTACCTATATTTTTATAGCATCACGCCTTTATCTATAAAACTAAACTAATCGGAGGTGTGTTTTTTCGTTCACAGTAAACGCTCTCGTACACTCGCAATAATCAATACACTGTTTGATGGAGGAAAACGTCGTGATATTGCTGCTTGTTAAGTCTGTCAACCTGCATCGAGCCAGTGTAGTAGACTATGGCCTAAATTCCTATCCGTCTGAAGAAGCCGCCTTTGCTTCGGGTGCAATTTACCTACTGCTGAGCACTGGCCTGAGGGTGACGGGCCTAGGACAGTCTGTCACCCTAGCCGAAGCACGCCTGCAGATATACTGCAGGCGCTTCTTGAATAGGGAAGGCTAGGTCCTTCATATAGGGCGATCTGGTAGAGGGGTCCAAAATATTCCAAGGGTGGAGGAACTCATGCGCAGAGCATAGGTACATCTCTCCCACTAGCTAAAGGTAGTAGGGAATGAAATGTTACTGATAAAAAAAAGATTTAAGCAAAAAGAGTGTCAAAGTATTTGTGAACTTATTAAGTCTATACGATGTAACTCAATATATCGTATCGACATTGTATATTGTATTGACTCCCTTGGGTAGAGAGGGGTGGGACAATTCTAAAGCCGGCCCCACACGGCGACCATTTAGTAAGATATATTCTAACCCCCCAGATATGAAGATGATTTAAAATACAGATGTAAAAAGAAACACATTTTCCGGTAGGCATAATTACGCTGAACTGAAGAGGTTTCTACTGAAACTATGCAACGGTTCACGGGTTAAATACATTTTGCAAGAGTGAGAGCTGCAAAATCAGTCATGAGCTTTAGTTACGGTTTGCAGTTTAAATATTATAGAATCATTGTTTGCTCTTGCTGGATAATTTAGTTTTGGCCTGCCCCCTAATAGGACCGTAATCACCACGCTTGGCAGTCGAGTAACATGATAATGACGATAAAATTGATATAGTCAGAAAATTGCACCGACTTTGATACTTTCGTTTTATAATGCCCAAAGCAGCACGCTTCTCAGAAGTTGATGATGGAAAAGCCAACAATATCTTTGCGTGGTGCTTTTGCGTTAATTAAACCTGAGACTACAAAATTTTTGCGCGAGTTCCTGCACCTGTTGCCGCCCTAGCTGAGGCTGCGGGTGGATGAACCGGGGAACGTTCGCCACTCACAAAGCTTCCCGCGAAGGTGCAACACTCCGTTGCGGAAGCGTCGACGGTCAGTAGAGGGTACCCGAAAGGGTAAGCCGTCGGCGGACCACTGAAGACATAAGTTTCAGTGGTCAGCCAACAACAACAGCGGAGAGACGGCACACGGCGGATTTATTTAGTGGGTGAGGGCACCACACTACCCTGTTCGTTGCCCCGAACAGGGGTGTGCGCTTAGGTACATTTTACTGGCTTAACAAAAAAAAAATCCTATAATAATTACTACCTACAGAATTTACACGTTTAGTGCCAGATTTAAAATAAAACAGAATTTCTGTAGGTACTCATCATCAACTGTAAATATATTTGTATCTATTTTTGTTTCTATGTTTATGTCTAAATAGGGACTTCTGTGGAATAAATCAATAAAAAAAATATCCTTTTTTGTTAAACAGATTTCTTAGCAATATGACCCTAAAGGAATCGTTAAATTAATTCAGCCAGGTCCGTGAGGGCGAGTCAAAGGGTAACAGGGGGTTATCCATAATCAATTGTCACTATCAGCCTAGAGTCAAAAAAATTGGCAATGTAATGCAATGTCCCCTTGAATCATGGAGTAAGTACCTTCGATCAACAGTGGTATTGTTGAGTTGATCAAAGGTAAGTACCTACCTACTACTTACACTGTATATGTACCATCGATCGAGATTGTTTTTCTAGAGGTGACCACTAAACACAGCGCTGTCACGTCGCTACACCGTACATAGTTTTAAGCAATAAAGTCATAGGTTTATCGCACGCTTATGGCCAACTGTGCTCACTGCAGTATCTTAATGATGCGTGTTTGGGAATAGAATTTTGGATCTGGATGGTGCGAGTCACTCGATTGTGTTCTTTTTAATTGTCATCCCACTCGATTAAGAGGATGAGATTTAACATTTGTATTAGCTACCACCTTTCGAAATTTGCGCCAAAACACTCTCACTCGTCTTCCGCTTGCAGTTTACTCAAGGTACCTTTTCCAGGTCTTTCGGGCCGTCCTACCTTATGTGTCGCAATTCGCGGTAACCATTCAATGACTTCTTTGCTCCATAGATCGTCGATTCTTCGACAGTTCGGTATTGGATGCGGTTGCTATATTACATTATAGAAATATATAATGGATACGAAGTCTCCCTTAAATGAATTTAATTACCTTCGAAGGGACAATCCGATTCGAATCTTCGGACTTTATATTCCACAATGGTTTTGTAGTTACAGATACGCTGGTTATTAGGTATATTTAAATCGTTAAACAATGACGCGTCAATCAAAACAAAGTAAAGTTGATAAATAGTTAAACATTAAAACAGTATGATAACCCTTTAGGTTAGTTTTCTTCGCAATATTGTCTGTTGTCTTTTAGATAAAGCTTAGACATTCGACAACTTCTAATTTGAGTGATAAATATTTAATGTAATTACTTACGTATATGTAAAAAAAATAGACGTCGTGGGACGTCTACCTGCTGTGAAAACATCGAAATTATTTTGTAGAGATAGGTAATTATTAGAAATAAAATTATCATAACTTTTTAAATGTGTGCTTGTATAAAATTATGACATGACATGTGTAAAATAACGGAAATGGACATAAATTATCACCATCAGGCACTGAATACAATTTAGGGCCGAAGTACTTGTTAAAATGAATCAAATGATTCCAAAGTTGATAGGATTGTAGCATTTTATAACTTAGTACCCATGGCCATCCGGCTCCATCATCAGACCCTGAATATCATCTAGGACTATGGTACTATTCAAGATAACTCGAACTAGTTACGACTACTCGACTAGATACGAGTCCAAAATCGATAGGGATGCGCCGTTTGGTTAAAGAGTTCCTATGTCCACCTTCCAGCTCCATCATCAGTTCAGCTCCATATCATGGCGTGACGATACAATATTATGGTAATATTGCATCGTCACGCGATATACATATGCGTGTAAAATTTTAGCTCAGTCGGAAACCGGAAAGTGTGCCAAATTTAACTTACAAGATTTGAACGGGACAAGTAAGATAAAAACGTCGCCACGCTAACAGCCGATTTAACCTCCCTCCGCATTGGATGTTTCACATCAAAAAGTAACAATAAAGTGAACCTTAAAACATGAATGAACTTGGTCGTAAATTAATACAAATCATTATCCTCCTAGACTATGACATTCCAGGTTGTCTATGAGCCTGCAACTATTTAAATTCAGAATTATATATATATTTTACGAAACAACTGCCATCTGACCTTCACATTCCGTTATTTTAAAACGTTACGTAAAACGGAAGGGAACGTTATTGCAAGTAGGAGTTTCGTGAGATGACAGATGAAAGTTTACGTTTACTTAGTTCAATGAACAACTTAAAATCATGAAGAAAATCCTAACTATAAATAAATCAGGCGATTGTAAATACATATTTAGTGGGCGTGCATACGTCGGCTACGGTCATATATCTCATTGCCTTTTTAAATGCTTTACAACTCAAGTCTAGTCACTTTCTCGAAGTACATAAGCGATATTTCAATAATTTTAAATAGAAACCTATGTATCTTGAAACAAGCAGTTTAAATAGCTATATAAATAATGCATAAGTCAAGTTAGATCTTTTGTCTGAGTTAAGACTTCACAAGTCGGTCAGTTTGACCTTTAGGAATTATGTGAGTATTTAATCAGTGGGCACAAATTATCACTACCCGGTGAAGGTCAACTTCGGCCTCACCTACATTATTTGACGGCGGACTTCATAGTGTGGTAGAAGCGAGAGTTGGGTATGCAAAAAGGAGCATGAGAGTAAAATTAATGCGGTCAAAATGTGGTCTCTGCGGAGAATCTGTGGAGTGAGGCTGACTGACCGCATTCGTAACGCCTACGTAAGAGAGCGAGTAGGTATGAAAGAGAGTATTGGTGTAAAGATGCGAAAGGAAATGCGCCGAAGGTTTGGACATGTGGAAAGAATGCCGGACGAGTGACTGGTTAAGAAGATATACAATGCGAAATTGGAATGATGTATTATAATACAGGGGGAGACCGAGACTCACCTAACTAGACCAAATCGGCCATGTATTGAAGAAAGGTGGAGTATGAAGAGAATTAGGTATGAATGTTGAGGAAGCGAGAAATGTATGCAAGAATAGAGCCTCTTGACACTCTGTTCTCTCTGCCTAGCCCACAAGGAAGATGGCGTGATGATAAGTAAGTAAGTAAAGTAGCTGAGCATGTCAAATGCTAACCTATCCGAGAAACAGGCGTATATCTATCGCGTATATCTAGTATGTTTTTTGTTGTACATTGTAAGAATATTTGCCTATACGTACATTTTACAAAAGGCTGCTGTATCTAGTTATTGATAGGTACATACATGAGTTCAACATAAGGCTCATGAAACCACTAGAAAGTGAATGACACATGCACCTAATACTCATGGTGACACCGGCGAGTTGGTTACAGTTTCACATTACAACTACCAACAGCTGCACGTAGGTATATATATCTTCATTTTACTTCACAGATGTAATATTGTGATCGTACTGATATTATAAATGTAAGTTTGTATGTTAGTTAATCTATCACGCAAAAATGGGTGAACAGGTATAGATGAAATTTGGAAACCAGATAGTTTATTAACTGGATTAACATATGGGATAATTTTTATGCCGGAAATTGTTGTGCTCCTATGGGATAGTTATTTTTGCATCAAGACAATGAATGTGTCAGTGACCTACTTATACATAGACTATACTAGCCTTAGCCCGCGGCTCCGCCTCAGCCAAAAGCTAGTTTTTGGGTTATATCTCAGGTTCCCGTTATAGTAGCGGGATAAAATGTATACCAGTTTTTAAGCCGAATCAATAGCTATCAAATAAAAAAGGTGCATCAAAATTCGTTCAGTAGTTTTTGCGTGATGCTCGAACAAACAAACAGACAAAAAAAATCTAAAAAAAAAATGTTTTGTGTTCAGACATGCCTATATAAGTATTTTTTTCTCAAATATCTTTAAATGTAAAGACACAGCCCTATTACAGCTTTATAATAAAAACAAAAAAACATAGCATCACGCCTGTATTACCCGAAGGGGTAGGCAGAGGTGTATTACACACCCACGACTCGCCAGTTATGTTTAAGTCCCACGTAATAGGGGGCGAGCCTATTGACGTCTACCGGGCACATTTCCAAACTCCGGGCTGCTACTGAGAATACCTAGTATAATACCTACCATTATATATGCTTTATAATACCTAGTATAGATTACAGATATAGCTCTATTACAGCTTTATATACAGTATAGTCTATACTGTATAGATCATATAATATTTTTATACTACATGGGTGGCGAACAAACAAGCATACAGCCTGATGGTAACCTGTTACTGTAGCCTACAGACGCTAACAACACCAGAGAAGATGGGAAGGACAATAAGGAGAGGATAGAGTGGAGGGGTTTGGGCCTCCGGCGCTCTCACTCGCCATACGAATCAAACTGTAGGAAAAACTATTGTTGTTACACGCTGATCTTATGTGAGAGGGTGGTAGGTACCTACTTCCCCGATCGAGCCGGCCCATTCATGCTGGGATATGCAAGTCTCTACCACTATATTATATTGTCTTAATTTATTCTGAGCTCCACGCACACACAATCCCGGGCAGCAGCTAGTATATTATGATGTAAGATGCAACCGCGGCAACTCTACGCCGCGATCAATTTTATTAAAAATATCTATCGTTCATATTATATGTATACCTTAGATGGCTTAGATTAATAATATGTCTGGCTGACATATTATTAATCTAAGTATAGTAGGTGCCTACAAAGCAAACACATTTAAAGGCATTGATTAAAGTTTACGGCCAACTGTGAGGAGGAGATAAGTCCTTCAAAGATAAATCCATATTAACGTCAAGTATTTACATATTTAAAATTTACTAGCCTTTGCGCCTTGGCTTCGCCGCAGCCAAAAGCTAGTTTTTCGGTTATATCTCAAGTTCCCGATATAGTAGCGGGATAAAATGTATACCAGTTTTTAAGCCTATTCAAGGTCTTTTAAATAAAAAAAGTTTCATCAAAATCCGTCTGGTACTTTTTTTAAATATATTCTATAAAAATCTAGTTTAAATAATTTTCTAGCTTTTCTGTTATATCTCAGGTTCTCGATATAGTAGCGGGATAAAATGTATACCAGTTTTTAAGTCTAATCAAGGCCTTTCACATAAAAAACGTTGCATCAAACTCCGTTCAGTAGTTTTTGTGTGATGCGCGAACAAACAAACAGATAAACAGACAAACAGACCAAAATTCTAAAAAAAACTGTTTTGTGTTCAGACACGCCTATATAGTCTATTGCAGTAATTTTTTCTCAAATATCTAGCTCTGTTACTGTTTTATAATAGTATAGGATGCACCAACACAGAAGTGGTGGACCATGGCCTTATCCCTCTCACCATCAGAGGAGACCCGTGCCCAATAGTGGGACATACACACCCAATAGGGTTGAAAAAAAAAACAGTAGCATGGAGTCCAAAACTCTCGATTTGAGACTTCCCGAGACTATGACCTTTCGAAAACTGTTTGGTGGACTTAGTTATACTTAAACAGAAAGTCTATCAAGTCCTGCAAAAAATAGAGTTCCTTTTAACGCCCGTGTGCCAAAAGAAGTGCATAATATGGCTTTGTTTAGCCAATAGGAGGAAACCGTTTGTGGATACTTGCAATGCAATATACATATAGCTACATAACATAAGCAACATAAGTACACATGAATGGGGATGTTTCCTATAAATATCTGGAGTCAATTCATTTGACCAACGGCGAGCTACGTCACAATTGCACCCAAATGCTCTGAATGAAGTACCGTCACACTAGACACTAGTTAGGTTTTGAACGATGCTGCGAGACATGTTCGTGAAGTATCGACTTTTTTCGATAATTTAGAAAAAATATATACTTTTTTTGGCAATAGTATAAAACGCTGGGCTATGCTAAGTGACGATTCATCTGAAAAATATTTGATTACCCTTAAAAAGGTATGTCCTACCAGATGGTCTTCTAGGAACGACGCTTTATTAGCAGTAAAGAAAATTTTTTTACTAATCATGAACACTTTGTACCAACTAAATTTAATTTCAAATAAAAAAGATGAACGTGAAGAATGTAAAAGTATAATTAATATTTTAGAGAGTTTTGATTTCTTAGTGCTCGTTACATTTTTTTCTTCACTATTTTAAATTATTAATCCTGTTTCTAAAGCTCTACAGCATGAAAATAATGACTTACAGAAATCTAGTATTTTATTAAGTAATCTTTTAAATAGACTGTGCCAATTAAGAAATCAGAATTCATTTAATAGTTTGCTAAATGAATCCAAAGATTTAGCAAAAAAGTGGGGGGTAACAACTGTTTTTAAAAACAGTAGGCGAAAGATAACGAAGCGTTTTTTTGATGAGTTATCACAAGATGAGAGAATTTCCGACCCGGAATCCTATTTCAAAGTCAATGTATACTATTGCTGTTTAGATATATTAATTTCTCAAACTAAAGAAAGATTTCAGAGCCTTTGCAACCTGAGTAGTATATTCGAAATATTACAACCGGAGAAACTCCTATCTTCTTCAAGCGAAGAGATATTAAACGCTTCCGGAAAACTGTCTGCTAAATACAGTAAAGACATCCCACTTAATCTTTGTGACCAATTAAAGGCTCTAAAAACATGCTTAAATTCTGAAATTAAAAAAATTTATTCCATTAAAGAACTCATTGAATTATTGCTAGTAAAATTCAATAGTCTTGCATCCAGTTTTCCCGAGGTAATCACAGCATGCTTTTTATTCTTGACCCTTCCAGTTACAACCGCAACGGCAGAAAGAAGTTTTTCAAAATTAAAACTAATAAAAAATTACTTAAGAACTTCGATGGGACAAGAACGGCTGTCAGACATCTCACTATTGTCCATAGAGGCAGAAACTTTAGAAAAACTAAAATCATCATCAGTCATAAATGATTTAATAAATCAGTTTGCCGATAAAAAGGCAAGGAGAGTGAATATTTAAAATTCGATTTTTATTTGTAAAATGGGTAAATTATGTGATAAATAAATATTACTTCTCACAATATTTTTTTTCTTTTGTGAAAAATCTTTACCTCCATATAAGGGCCTCCAAAAAAATTTTTATACGGGGCCCCGACAAGGCACGCTACGCCACTGATTGGATGCGAGCGGGTTGGTACCACCATCACCCATGTGACCGGCTATGAAGCACCTCCGTGTGTTTTGTTTGGCTCTACGGTTTTTTTACAGCTAGAGATAGCCGTTCAATCTTTAACACCCGACAATGGCGAAGGCAAAAGGAAGGTAGGAAAGTAATTGATTTTAGCAGTCTATGTATGTATCTTCCTCTGTAGCGCCTAAATTATAGATACATCCGATTTTAATAAATAAGGTTTCAATAGATTCTTTATTAAAGCCCGGGCAACGTAGGCTATATTGTAACCAACTTCGATAATAGTTTTTATTTTTTTATTTTTTCAAGATACCATTTAGATAGGAAATGCTGCGGCCGTGGCTAGAGCCAGCCTTTTTTTTTTGTTAAGGCGGGAAAATTTTTTCCTGACATGACCTGATGACACCCTGTCGTTCGGGGCAACTACCAGGGTAGAGTGGGGCCTGCATCCATTAAAGAAACCCACCGTGTGCCATCTCTCCGCCATTGTTGGCGGGCCACTGGAACTATGTTACATTCCTTCGGTGGTCCGCCGGCGGCTTACCCTTTCGGGTACCCTCTACTGAGCGACGCATCTGCACACGGAGCGTTGCACCTTCGTGGGAGGCCTTGCGGGTGGCGGACGTTCCCCGGTCCATCCACCTGCAGCCTCAGCTAGGGCGGCATGAGGCGCAAGTACCTGCGCCTGCGCCGTCCCGGTCGCTCGCAGCGGTTTGGGACAGCGGAAAAATCCTCCTCCCCGGTCCTCTCCGCCGCTTCCTTCCGCGAGATAACCTCCTCGCAGAAGGCAGCGCCCGCGGCCCAATTCCTGTCGCTGTCAAGCATCGCTCTGACGACGCTCGGCAGCGAGCCGGGCACGACTCGAGCGTGTGCCGCACCGTGTCCTCGTCACAGCCGGAGTGGTGACAGCCTCGCTTCCCTCCTTGCGACTATGTGCAGATATCTGCCGAAGCAACCGTGCCCCGACAGCACCTGCACCAGTCGGAAGGTAAGGACTCCGTGCCGTCGCCCCGCCCACTCTGGCTAGAGCCAGTCTTGACCAATTTTTGTGCCTATGCATTTCTGTCTTAATTATTTTCTTGTTTCGTACATTTTAGATCACTTACGTAGTCGGGTTACACTTTTTAAACTTTATTTTTTATCTACGAATTGAAATGGTAAGCAGTGGCTTGACAATACTCTTATCCAGTCCTTTAGCGTCAGTTACCACTTACCATCACGTAGGCCGTGGCTCGTCTGCAACCATAAGCTTTAAAAAAGTCAACAACTATGACCGTTAGACGGCAATAGGTAGGAGCGCTCCCTTAATATGTTGGAACTAAGTTTCGTAGGTAAGATGTTAGGATAGTCAAGCTACTCCCAGAGCAGCGGGGTATGCGGTAGGATTTTTGTGCCCACCTAAAAAGAAAAAAATCAAGCTACCACTGAAGTAATGTAACACAGTTCCAGTGGTTCGCCAATACAAGCGGAGAGATAGCACACGGCGGTTTTATTTAGTGGGTAAAGGCCCCACACTACCCTGTTCGTTGCCCCGAACGACGGGGTGTGCGGTTCGGTACATTTTTTCCCGCCTTAACAAAAGAGAATGGGGATTTTATGATATAAACTACAGCATTACTGACTGCACAGACAGCGGAGTGGTTTAGAATTCTCTTTGTGTGATCCAAAAATGGTTGTTCTGAGTCTGGGTGTAATTTGTGTCCATAAAATTGTATGTTTGTAAAGTCCCCCGAAATACAAGGATTATTCCTTAGTGTTGTTTTGAAAAATCAACTTCATTTTCTAAGTTTTGAACTGCATTTATAAGTTTTACTAGCTTCTGCCCACGACTTCGTCCGCGTGGAAGCTCTCAAAAGAAAAAAAAGAACCCGATTTTGAAACATTCTTCATTAGTGCTCCGCTCCTATTGGTCTTAGCGTGATGATATATAGCCTATAGCCTTCCTCGATAAATGGGCTATCTAACACTGAAGAATTTTTCGAATCGGAGCAGTAGTTCCTGAGATTAGCGCGTTCATGCTCACAAATTCTTCAGCTTAATATATTAAGTATAGATTTAAGAAAAGACTCATCGAAGAAAGACTACCAAAACCATTTAAAGTAATTCATTTAAACAACAGAGGAATAGGACGGAAGTGCCTGTGCCAACATTAGTATTTATTACGAGTCAACTTCCAGCGAAATTTATATTTAAGCCATTAACTCGAGCATTCGCAATCGATTCTACTTATACGACGATTAAGTTGCCCAAAATAAATGAAATATTCACTTCACATAATGGCTATGAACATGTACACCAAAACCAAGATCTAACAATGCTGACGGGGGTGCCGGCGGTCCCGCATTCGGGCGGCGGGTTTAATATCGTCAATCTAGAGAAGTTCATTTTGAAAGCTATGTTTCTATAGTTTTTACTCATTTAAAATCAGATAAGTAGGTAATATTATTCGAGTAAAATGCACTCAAGCAGCTTGTTTTTTTAGAAAACTGAAGGACACAGGCGGAGGGACGGCATATGGCAGGTTTATTATCATAGTTTATATTAGATATGTACCTACATTTTTTCCCACCATAACAAAAGAATGGAATAGTTTATTTGCCAAACTAACACTCAACATGTGTGTTGTTCACCAAACAGAAAGATGAAAATTAAATCTATTTTATACATCAATGACCAAACACGATAAAAACGACGAGATATTTATTCAATGCAGTCAAAACATTAATTCAACATTATCTAACGAGTAAATAACATTAACTTGACCTAATAAGGGTGTAATAAGTACGCTGCTATCTATTTAATACTATTCAATGAACACAATCAGTGCGTGAACTCGATGTGAACCAAATGTGGACATAAAGATTAGGAGTGAATTGCTTACGACGAAGTTCAATTAGGTATGTGAGACCTCTATTGGAGTGCTGTCGGCTTATTGCTGTGGTTCAATTTATGTTGTTGAAATCTGTAATAAATAATAATTTTTCATATGGCAATCATTCAATAGGCAGTCAGTGAACGTTTAAGGTACTCATTCGTACTCGCCACAACTTGAGTTTTTTATATCAATATTGCGTTTGCGTTAACTTTACGTAAGATTTCTATCGATTAATTATATAATTTATATTAGCTGTTCGCGTGGTGAAAAACCATATAAGTATTCATTTCACATCCAATATTGTACCATGTGATTTAAAACGTAAAGGTCAATACCATGTCTAACTAGGTTGCTGACCGAATCCCACGCCTGGACAAGACACCATACATGGGCATATTTATTGCCTTCAGACTGGTGCGCGGTACAAAAATATATAACGATAAACTAGTTTTTGCTCGGACTTCATTCAAAAAAGCCATCTCCTACCCAAGTAACACAGGAGGCATGTTAACGAACAAATAGTAAACTTCTGTAGAATTTAAAGTCCGTATAAACTCTTATATAAGTTCATCGAGCATCTTGACGCTTTATATTGGCATTTAAAACTATTATGATGCTTTACGCTGTATAGCGGTTTAATAATGGCATATCAAAATGCTTATGTAAAGCCTTTAGTTTTAGTGCAGCAAACCACAACGCATCTGAACAGCTTTCAGCTGTTTTTAGTGCATTTGGATCTACAATAGCATTTTAAGTAATAAATAAATGCTTAATGCTTTTTAATAGCATCCCGATCTCACTGAGCGTCTAGAGTCGTTGGAGCGGCGGAGAGTGGGTCCCTCTGTGTGCTCTATCGGCTCTACAATGGGGATTGCTCGAAGGAGCTGTTTTTTTTTTAGAAAGGATACGGACCGGCACTCTCGATCAACATGCGAAACACAATGGCAGGAGTACCTACCTACCACTGAAGGAATGTAATATGGTTCCGGTGGCCCGATAATAAAGGCGGAGAGACGGCACACGGCGGGTTTCTTTAGTGGGTGAGGGCCCCACACTACCCTTTTCGTTACCCCGAACGACGGGGCGTGCGGTTAGGTAGATATTTTCCCGCCTAAACAAAAAAAAAAGGAATACCTACCTACCGTTGTCTCACGCTGATATTCTGTGAGAGGGTTATACCGTGGTAGGTACTTCTCCGATCGAGCCGGCCCATTAGTGCTGCGATATCGACAATTCGAATAGCACGTCTTTGCAGGGATTCAAGTGGGTCGAGTTGGTACTTAGGCGCAACTGCCCAGAGATGTGAGCAGTACTCCATATGAGGGCGGACCTGTGCTTTATATAGCACAAGTCGTTGCCTCGGTGTGAAGTACCACTTGGTTCTGTTCAGGACGCCTAGTTTTTTACCCGCCAATTTAGCTTTGGCCTCCAAATTACTCCCGAACTGAACTTTGCTAGAGCTGTCGATGCCGAGGATCTCAATGCTTTTGGAGACCGGTAGAGTTACTCCTTGGAACTGGGGCGCCACGACAAATGCGTCCTTTGCAGTGAATGCGCAAACGTGTCTTCGTTGGGGTTGAATTGAACTATGTTCTTTTCACCCAATTCCGAGGCCCGCCCAAGAGAGCGCTCGACTTCAGACACAAGTTAGGTCCGTCTCTCCTACAGCATGTTCCTAGGGACTTTCCGACGGCCGGTATATTACGCATCACCCGTACTGTCATCTGCATAGCAATGCATATTCTCTATTGAGAGCAAGTCATTGATATGATGAATAATGTCGGGGACAGCACCGAAGCTTGTGGTACGTACGGGTTATTATCCTCCGTATCTTCTCATTTCCTTATTATCCTTCCTGTCTTCCTCTTATCCCTTCCCTTAAAGATGGTGACACGCTAATGATGTCTCTAGTGTTGACAGCGTCTTAAGGCTACGGTAACCGCTTACCCGGTATCCGGTATCAGGTAGGCCGTAGGCTTGTTTGCCACCCACGTAATATAAAAAGAGCATAGTTTTGAGCCTCAGTAATTTAGAATTTGTTATAATCATTTCAAAATAACACGTATTCTTACTGTCTGCCATTTTCCCACTCCATGTTAGGGTCGGCACTGTATATTTTTTCTTTCACTAGGTACTCTTATTACACGTTGTCCGAGCACTCACTTCTTTCTTTCTCGTGTCTTGCTTTACACAATCTTCGCCTTGGCCTACTGAAAAATTTCCGTGCGTCCACCCTCATTCCTAAAATTCTTTTACATAGAAGATATTTTGCCCGGACCTATGGGACTTTATAAACATTATGATCAATGTTTCTCTGAACCTACAAAAAGAAAATCTCGAAAGATCAGCAGTCGTTACACGTAAAGGACGTTCCTCGGCCCGATGACGTGAAAAACGTGTTTAAAGTAGACCAGGCGCAGGACGTGGGGAATATATCGCAAATCGGAAAGTCAATTATCAATTGTTAGCTTTAGCGGTGAAAAAATCAAGCTCATGCCTCTTAAAGTGGGTTAGCATTGCCCTGATTGACGGCTCTCATGAACCTCTACGACATTTGATATGGGTAATCAGTACTCTCGAATATCGTGACACGGTTAGACTACTATTTTATCTCCTTGCATCGGTGGTCATAATATATGGTAGTTGTTAGGCTAGAAAGTATCGTCGTACGTCTTTACGATTGGGAATATTAAACTAGCCTTTGCCGGCGGCTCCATAGCAGGCAAAAATGAATTTTTAGGTAATATGTATATCAGGTTCCCGATATAGTACCGAGACAAAAACTAATAATAATAGAAGAGCCTAAATAGCTTTGGAATAATTATTTTTCAAATGTAGAGACTTAACTCTGTTACAGCTTTATAATAGTACCTACCTATAGATAAGGATGACGGTAATGTTCTACACGCTTCAACTCAAATTAGGTATACCATGTTCATCAGAGGAATATATAAACCAAAGAATAAAAGAGATTTTTTAAAGACAAAACCTGCACTAAGGAATAATCCTTGTATCGCGCGGGACTATAAAAACACACAATTTCACGGACACAAAATGAACAACCATTTGTGGATCACACAGTGTTGTCCTGTGAGGGAATCGAATCCACAACACTCAAACTGCGCCATCTGTGCACTCAAAATAATTATCTTATTGGTTTAGCCACGGCCTGCATAATACAAACCAAGATTGTGTAATTGGGTTAGTAAAATAAATTAACATCGGTTAGTATTGGCGTATCGGACTTACGTAGTTCAATGTAGATGTATGAGTATGACGCTGGTCTGTACGCAACCGGTCCGAGATGTTTATTGCCAGTAATTGCGTGACATTATCTTCTAGTTAAGTACTCATTAACAAGTATGATTGCCGATATGAACAGAGATGATCGACAGACGCTGATAGATTTTCTGAACCGGTTGAAAATTATGTCATTTTATCCTCTTGCTAACGTGTCAGACGTTTTTAAACGAAGCAAAGCTCCGATCAAGGATACCTAATTATGCTGCCGGACGACATAATATATTTCTTATGACAAGCCATCAGATGGCATAATCATACAGCATTAGTCGTAGCATTGACGACTCGTGCCGAGTGTTCCAGTCAGTAGTTGTGCGGGTTGTGCGAAATGTACTTTGTGCATTTATGCCTACTACTATAACTCAATGACTTTGTAACAGTTTAAAGTAAGTTTTAACAGATTCCTGTACAGTAAGATTATTCGTTGTTATAAAAATGACACGACGCACAAGCATCAAGTCATCGGTGCAATGTCTACAGAATACCGCCGACCATATATGGATAACCCATATCATATTTCTTGCCTTATGCAGTTTATCTGTCCATAACTAATATATCAAATTATAAGTACAGAAAAGTTGCAATTGAAGCTTAGAGCTCAGAAAATGTTTGGTTGGGGACTGAAAGGAATAGCTCCCGCGGGATAGTGATTTTTGCATAAAATTTAAATCTAATTTTAAGCGTAGGAAGTCGCTGGCAAAGGTATTCTGGTAACAATATAGGTAGTAGGTAAAAAAAAGTTTTATACGTATCTAAAGACGCTAATCCCTGTAAGCATAAACCGGATTTAAAAAACATTTACCTATATCCTTTTAGCTCCTGTCCGCGAATTGTCTGCGCGTGGAGTTCGAAATTCAAATACGAGTACATCAAGTTGTTTACGTGAAGTACACTGGAACACCTTATCAGGATAAAATACATTTGATGTATTTATCAAATTTCGTTCAGCAGCGGCTTGACAATACTCTCGGTATAGTGAGTCCATGAGGGACGGTTACCATTTATCTACCATCAGGTGGGCCGTGGCTTGTATGCCACCATACGCAATAAAAAAAACTGTTCAGTAGTTAGGTGTACAATGCCAAAAAATAGCCTGTTACGGGACCTGTTCATTTTTTCGGGATTTAATATATATATATATATATATATATATATATATATATATATATATATATATATATATATATATATATAAATTTACCCAGTCTCTCATCTATCTTTCTCTTTGTTTTGTCTGTACGTGTGCCTATTTGTTTCGGTTCTATCTCCGAAGTGGCTGGACCGTTTTTGACGGGACTTTCACTGGCAGGTAGCTGAAGCTGAAGTTATAAGGAGTAAACATAGGCTACTTTTATTTTGGGAAAGATATTAGGTTCCGCGCACAACAAAAAACAAATTAACGGTCGCGGGTAGCTCCTGGTTGTTGAATAAATAGGGAGTCAGAGAGGACATTATTTTCCTCTCGACTATGAATTTTTATTTTTGTATAAGTATCTACTTATATTAAATATAATTTTTACACGTGTGGTACGTTATATTGTTTTTAACTTACATACAACCAGAGATAAAATTATGTGTAGATATTATGAATGAAGATGAAACGCAATTACAGCGCGTGGTTGTTAAAATCCTCCATGCTGAAAGTTCTTAATCAACCAGGAATCACTCCACTACATTATTTTTCAAAGTACTTTTGTCATTACTTCTGGATACCCAATGACTAGTATTTTATAACGCCAAACAAAGCGAAAGTAGACAAATCTTGAGCCTTGGCCGGAATCCAGGCAAGTCATGCAGACCAACAAAGGTTTACGGTGTTACTCATTACATTATTTAGCTAGTTATGTGTGCGACAAACTTTCCGCAATGCTAACGAACTTAGTAACTAATTATATTATCCTCAAAGTCGTTTATTATTACGAGAACGTAAAAACATACTTGCGTTTAAAATATGTTTATAATTGCAAACAGTCATGAATGCCTCAACGTGTCTTTTTATTGCTTACTAGCTGTTACGCGCGACTTCGTGCGCGAGGAATTATATAAAAATATATAAAGCAACCCTTGAATTTAAAGAGAAAATTCGACGGTATTATGGGAATTTGTGGTTTAAATACAGTTTCACCTTTTCCACATCCGGATAGTAAAAGTCCTTTTAGAACGTTTCCTTGCAATGATACTACTCGCAATCTAGTAGGTACCATTGCAAAGTTTCGGTGGGTTTAAATTACAAAGTAGTATAATGGGTACGCCAATCTTAAGTTCTAGTTTGTGAGGGGTAGATCAGGCATATTTACCTATAGTGTTTAAAACTTCTATTGGATAATTAACAGCTTCATCCAGAGTGCAAACTACATAGATGGAAAGATATGTTCGTGATTCACCAGGAAGTTTATACACTAATTTAGTTACCTAAGTTTTCCGGCTAATCCACACATTTCTTTTTCGGTCGCGCAAGAAGACCCCGAGCATGGCTCTTTCCATGGCCCTCTACGCAACTATGAATTGATATATTTTTCTCAGAAACATTATACCAGAAAGTTCTGGATACAATACATGTTAAAATATGCAATAGTAACGCCGGTACAAACTAATATTATAAAGAGGAAAGATTTGTATTTGTGTGTACAAATTATATCTATATATAATTTGTACACACAAATACAAGTCTTTCCTCCTATGGCCATATTTATTTCTATAAATATGTAGATGGCTTGCATAGAAATACAAAATCACGATGATCAAGATGATGATGACCAAGATGTTTAAAAATAAAGCCCAGCCGTTCCGGAGATTAGCCGGAATAAACATACAGACAGACAGACAAAAACTTAAAAAATTGGTAGTTTGTTATAGGTATCGTATATACTCTCGTATACATTTAGTAAAAAGTTCTTATTTAGACTACAAACAGATACATCAATTTTATTTATTTGTAAGAATAGATGTATAGATGACGACAGTCACCTGATGGTAAGTGGTAACTATAGCTCATGGACTAAGCACTGCTACTGCTTACCATTTTATTTAGCAGATGGGATTGCAGTTGTAGAGGAGTTAATAATGTACCTATATAGAATAGAAAGTTAGTCCATCAAATTCCCATTATTCTCTTGTACCCAACCATTTTCTGAGGCAATAAGTCTCCTTGATTTTGTAATACCTATAAACATTGGTTATTGCGTTACTTATTTACCATCAGAGAGGCTAGTTCATTTGCCGCAAAAAAATACCACTGAAGTAAAGTACCTAACGCAGTTGCAGTGGCCCGTCAATACAGGTGGAAAGACAGCATACGGCAGGTTTATTTAGTGGGTGAGGGCCCCACACTACCCTGTTCGTTGCCCCGAACGACAGGGTGTGCGAAAAGTAGTACTTACTGTACTTAATACAAATAACAATTCGTTATTCTGTAAAGGTAAAAAACTGTTTTCGACAATACATAGGTATAAATCTATCAAGCGTATTTAAAAATAAGTAAGTAGGTAGTATTAAAATTTCAGTTCGAAAAACTTGAGAAAATATCGTTGGGTAAGTACCTACATACTAAATAGGCATTATGCATAATCACAAACTCCTATTATACTCTCTTAGTACCTACTTTATTGTTAATTATTTATTAAGATATTGTCTATATTTTTTATACAGAACTACGTCTATGTACCCGAACTGGCTAGCAGGGGTATTGGACACGATTGTTTCGCCACGCTACCTAGTCCCACGTAATAAAATAGTTTCCCTCTACAAGGCTAGTCCATCTTTAGTGCTGTGGCTGTCCAAAAATACTTTTTTTTATTATCTCTTATGGGATGATAAGAATAAACTAATGAATTCCCTTAATAGCCACGTTTGAAACCCGCGGTAACGAATGAGGTAGCACTGACACTTCAAGTCATTCTTAGATACACACACGAAATGTGCTCATCTTTAGTATATACTCTTTGAATGTGATATGGGGCATTCTAAGGAAATGTGACGTTCGCATTTCATTACACATTTTTATTCCAATTTTTAAACAAGGGTGCTGGGGTCAAGCTTTCATAACCCCAATATTTACAGAGGGGGTCACAAATTATGAGGCAAACTGACGACAGAAAGAGAGTCCTAAAAATCCAAAGTTTGCATGAGCTAATTTATGAACGATCCTTGAATTATAAATGAGGTCGTTAGTTGTTAACTGATGCATTAGACTAACGAGATAGTAATATTGTTTTCTATTATCGAGTTCAGCAAAACAAACAAGCGAGCACACGACGCGTGCGCAAACTGCCTCAAACGAAGGTGCGAAAAGGGTTCGTTAATGTAGCGCCTTAGGGCAATAAACTCATGCCTCTATAGGCAAGTGCTACCGAACATTCAGCTCGAGTGATTTGGTCGAATATTTACGACATAACAAACTTGATTTTCCTTAAGTTTTTATTTGTTGTTTAAACTATATTTTCTTACTCAGAGCTGATAACAGTTCAACAAGCAGTAGGTACCTACATTGATTAGCGCAATAGTATGAATTATTTCTATTAAGAAATTGATTTATCTGCGTGACATGTGCTATATATTTACTGGTAAAGATAATCGGCGCATTTTCTAATCGAATTACCTACTTGTCTTTTATAACCTACTTAAACGTGAATATTTAGTTTAACTGAGTTCCTTATGTAACCTGAACCGTTCTCTTAATTGTGTAATAGAAATTTTAAAGACTATTACGTTTCGACTCAAAAGAAAATTTTTAAGCGAAACTTCCGTTTTCTAAAGCTTTACCAAGTCATTAGAAACATAAAAAGAAGTGTATATAGGTACTAAAAGTAAAATAATCGAAAAATAATATAGTACCTACCTGTTATTTTGTAAATTTATTGATCTGTAGTAGATCTGAAATTGTATACAAAAAGTATCTAATTAAATTGTAATCATCTTGCGTGACATCAACATCAACGTTATTAATATACCTAAACACTATCTAAGAGTATCTAAGTATAACCAAAAATAAATAGAAATATCTCACCGGACTATAAATCGCCATGTTGCCGTTTTAATTCTAAACTAAACTATAAAGCACGTTTTGTTCGTTTTAGGTCGCGACAAGAGTGCGTGAGATGACCTGGTACAATAATTGCGGTGCGATCGCTCCCGCTGTCGGCTGCCTACTGGCGGTGAACATTGTAGAGTTTGTAGAGCTGCGCCGGCGCCGATTGCAGTCCTATGCTCCTTTATACAGAATGATCTGTTTTGAATTTGTTCTCCTATTTACCTTTAAATACGTCATATATATTTTTTTTTCACAACTCAGTATGAGGCATGGATCTCATCTTAGAGCGAGAAGGATTTAGGTAGGAACTATATTCCGACCACGCTGGTCTAGTGCCATTTAGCAAACTTCACAAGCTGTCGAGAAAACCTCTCAAGCCTGCATGAGTCCTCACCGAGCAGTGATAATTACTTAATCAACAAAATCACTTAGGTATAGGCAATTTCGAAAAGTCAGAGGTTGTTGGATGCCTTGTGAGGTCCTAACGTTTGGGGATCGATATCAGTCGTATCAATATCTTTACTCCTTATTTTCACAGGAACATTGTTCTAGTTTGGCATTAATGGCGACTTATATTCACGGCAGTTCTAGTTTCGTTTATAATAAGTAGTTGTACACCATGATTTACTATTGTGTAATAAACATGGACATTCACAGTTCGGACCTTCTCAGTCCGGCTACAATATTTTGTCCTTTTCTGAGCTGCAAAATTTCATGATTGGTTCTGTACTAAAAAAAAAAGATCTCATTTTTGCATCTGTAGGTACCTAATATTAGTACCACTGAAGGAATGTAATATGGTTCCGGTGGCCCGCCAATAAAGGCGGAGAGACGGCACACGGCGGGTTAGTGGGTGAAGGCCCCACACTACCCAATCGTTACCCTGTTCGTTGCCCCGAACGACAGGACAGACACAGAGCGACCGAATTGAAACGCTACAGATACCATGTTTAAAAGTGGAAGTATTCACAATCCCCCTGTATAATAACTTATTAAAGTATATTTCGATCAACATTCCAGGGGATACGCTTATTTTTGAATACCTACTCTATCGGAATCATCTTTTGGTAATCCCGTCAAGCGCTCTAAGTGCTGTTGTTCAACATTATTTTTAGTCTCGTTATTGTTCAAAGATAATCTGTTGCAGAAACCATCGCAAACATTATTATGCTAGGATGTTGCTCTTATAAATTCGGTTAAGCAAACACTGACACTGTTATACGCTATCTCTTTTGATTTATGTGATATTTTTTTAGTCTATCAGGCAATCGCAACTCTTAAAACATGTTGACTTTGTCAAATTAAAATGTTTTTGATCTATATTTTTTAGCATTTGACATGCTCCGCTACTTTTTTATTGGATTGTTGCACGTAAATGCATTTCGATAGATGGCGTTGGTCGTGAAGACAAATATGATGAGGAAATTGGGATGACCAAATAGGTCTGTACGATAGCTCAGTGGCTTAGAGGCACTTTCCCGGATTGGAAAAGATGCGGGTTTGATTCCCGCTCGTACAAAAATCTCTTTTTCCTTATTTACAAATAATTTGTACTTTAAAAATTAAAATGTTTTGTAAGACATAATATACTTATGGTGGCAGATGATATGGAAACCACCGCTCTTGAACTCAATGGTATTAAGAATACCTACTGCCAAGCTGCTGCACATTATTAAATTTCGCTGATAGGAAATAAATGAATAGCTATCTCCCGCTACAACCAAAGTTAACGTGGTGGTTCATCATGGTCGGTCACACGGCTGACGGTGGTACCAACCCACTCCGGGCGGATAACAAGTCAGTCCTGGATTAGCCGATAAACAATATAAGCAATTGCTTAGGGCATCCCGTCTGGGGGGGCACGAGAGACGAGCGAGAGAAAAAAACGAGCACACGAAAGTTAATAAGCAATTTCAAAATCCGCGTGTTTCATTCTTATGTTATAAAAAAAACCTCAAAAAGTAATTTAACATGCAGAATCATATAGAATTTTACACGATGATAAATTAGAATTTCCGAATGTCGACATAGCCTTAGGTACGTATTCTTTAACATTAATGATCACCAACTGTACTGCAGAAAGATCTTTTTCAAAACTAAAAATTATTAGGGGGTCATAGTCTGGGGGTGCTTATCGCGATTCCTGCCAGCCTAGCACAGGCTGCAATCCGACTAGAATGCGTACCGCAGTGCGTGTTAGGGCGTGCCCTGGAGGCGACGCGTACCGACCCGCCCCCGTCGGTACGAACAATGGCAGATGCGGCGATGGGGGCCGACACCTATCACGCCTTGCCCAGTTTGGCGAGTCGAGGAGAGCAGTGTCGAGTAGAATGTAAGAGGTGGTGTGGGAGGTAAGGAACTTACCAAACAAAAAAGGTAAGGAACTTACCTTCCACTACTCGTGAAAAGGTTAAGTACTCACTTGTTAAACAACTGAGTACTTAACCCTTTCACGAGTACACTAGCCGTAGTCCACGGTTTCACCAGAGTTTTTGTTTTACACTACACGGGTGGCAAACAAGCATACTGCCCTACACGACGGTAAGCGATTAACGTAGCCTAGACGTTAGCGACACTAGAGCCATCACTTGTGCGTAGCCAACTCCAAAGAAAGGAATTGGAGAGTAAAGATAACAAGGAGAGGATGGAGGATGAGGGGATTTTGGCCTCCGGCACTCTTACTCATCATGCCAGACACAACTATACGAGTAGGTACCTTACCTACCGTGGTTTCACGCTGACCTGTGATCTACATATCACAGTCGTTTTAATTTTATTACTTCAGATGGCGCTTACAATACACACATCATACATAATCCATATTATTTAAGAAGAAATTGCGACTGTAAGCCTTTCTCAAAAATTGAGGTATGAAATGCATCAAGAATTTTTCCAAATCCTTCCTCAAAAATAAGCTTACGTTAAGCAAGAATTTTTCAAATCAGTCTGAGATTAGTGCGTTTAAACAAACGAACAGCTTTATTACATTAGCATAGGTAGTATAGATTCTAAAGTGCCAGCAGTCCAATTTGATCATGGACCTTGACACAAAGTTTAGCTATTGTTAATACGTAAACACAAGTCGGTGTTTAATGTATCCGGTGGCGGCCGTACACGTCGCGACCACCGTAATAGCAATTCGCCACCTGTGCAGTGACCACATGTAAGCATACCACTGAAAAATGGCTAACGCTGGTCATTAATGAAGGTAGCAGGTGTTTGCACTTGTCGCCTCGTAAGATTTCTGTAATATCAGTTATATCTTATACTGGCTTGTGCAAAAAAAAAACTTCCTACAATAACCCACTATTTTTCGGGTATCAACAGTAGTCACTATACTCCTGGCAAGAGGTGTGCCAAATTTCGTGATGATCGGTTAAGTAGTTACAGCGTCCAGATGTAACACACAACCAAACTCACTTTAACAGCTATGCTATTATAAAGCTGTAACAGAGCTGTCTGTACATTTAAGATATTTGAGAATAAATGACTGTATTAGACTATATTGTTCGTTCGCGCATCACGCAAAAACTACTGAACGGATTTTGATGCATTTTTTTATTTGATAGCTCTTGATTAGACTTAAAAACTGGTATAGGTATATTTTATCCCGCTACTATATCGGGCACCTGAGATATAACCTAAAAACTAGCGTTTGGCTGCGGTGGAGGCGCGGGCAAGGTCTAGTTTATAATATTAGATTTTAGCTAGCCCATTGCTAAATACTATAAGATTAGGATAACAGCTCAATTTGAATCGAAGCTCCCAGCTTACAAAAATATTTTTAACATGTATTTTTGAACTCTTAAATGTTATTCAATTATTCCAATGGAGCGGAGATGAAAATTGCAATAGTCAGAATGTTTGCCGGTTCGTAATTTATAGTGGCTTTCACATCATCAAGTCATCACTATTGCTAATTACGGCTTTGTAGAATTCATAGATATCCACAGGATTTTTTTTTGTTCCCTGTCTCTAGAGAATTTAAAGCAAACCACGAAACTTCTTTACAATGTTTTATTATTATGAAGCACCGATTGGTGAGACAACGCAAAACAAAACTATTATGTACGCAAATTCTAACCCTTTTTTTTGTTAAGGCGGGAAAAAATGTACCTCACCGCACACCCCGTCGTTCGGGGCAACGAACAGGGTAGTGTGGGGCCCTCACCCACTAAATAAACCCGCCGTGTGCCGTCTCTCCGCCTTTATTGGTGGGCCACTGGAACTATGTTACATTATCACATTCTAACCCTTTTTTTTTTGTTAAGGCGGGAAAAAATGTTCCTAACCGCACACCCCGTCGTTCGGGGCAACGAACAGGGTAGTGTGGGGCCTTCACCCACCAAAGAAACCCGCCGTGTGCCGTCTCTCCGCCTTTCTTGGCGGGCCACTGGAACTATGTCACATTCCTTCGGTGGTCCGCCGGCGGCTTACCCTTTCGGGTACCCTCTACTGAACGACGCATCCGCACGCGGAGCGTCGCACCTTCGCGGGAGGCCTTGCGGGTGGCGGACGTTCCCCAGTCCATCCACCCGCGGCCTCGGCTAGGGCGGCATGAGGCGCAAGTACCTGCGCCTGCGCCGCCCCGGAAGCTGGCGGCGGTTTGGGTCAGCGGAAGAATCCTCCTCCCTAGCCCTCTCCGCCCCTTCCTTCCGCGAGATAACCTCCTCGCAGAAGGCAGCGACCGCGGCCCAATTCCTGTCGCTGCCAAGCATCGCTCTGACGACGCCTGGCAGCGAGAGGTCCCCCCCTATTTCCGCGACGAGTTCACGTCGCTGCTCGGCCCAAGCCGGGCACGACTCGAGCGTGTGCCGCGCCGTGTCCTCGTCACAGCCGCAGTGGTGACAGCCCGGAGTCGCTTCCCTCCTTGCAACTATGTGCAGATATCTGCCGAAGCAACCGTGCCCCGACAGCACCTGCAACAGTCGGAAGGTAAGGACTCCGTGCCGTCGCCCCACCACTCCTCCAGCACCGGCTGGAGCGCCCCTACGGTCCAAAGACCGGCCCGAGGCGCCTCCAACCGCGCCCTCCATCTGGCCATGGCAGTTCGGCGTGCGTCGCCCTGCCACCTGGCCACATCCCTGGGTAGGGGGCGTCCGCCTCCCTCCCGCTCTTGCGACGCCCGCCGATACACCTCGGCGAGCACCTCCGCCTCCAAGTCCCACGGGGGGATTCCGGCCAACGCGCAGGCCGCCTCCGTCGACACCGTGCGGTATCCACGTATGACCCTGGACGCAACGACTCTTTGTGGTCTCCACAGAAGAGCCCTGTTCAGTGCGTCCAGGGACCCCGCCCACACGGGTGCGCCATACAACGCCATCGACCGGACCACCCCCGCGTAGAGCCGTCGGCACGCATTGTTGGGTCCGCCCATATTCGGCATGAGCCATGCAAGGGTGGACGCTGCGCCGACTAGCCTCGGGGACAGTTGGCGGAAGTGCTCGCGAAAGCGCCACCGCCCATCCAGCACCAGGCCCAGATACTTAATCTGGGCCTGCACCCCAATCTGGACCCCGTCCACTGTGATCGAGGCGCCAGCAGGTGGCCGACGTCGGGGCCCATGGAATAGTAGGGCCTCCGACTTTTCCAAGGCCACCCTAAGCCCCAGCGCCCCGATCCTCCTGACCACCTCCGAGGTCCCTAAGGTGGCCAGGAACGCCGCTTCCTCGAAGTTTCCACCCCGGGCCACGACCAGCGTGTCGTCCGCATAGCAGATGACCGCCAGCCCGGGGGGAGCCGACAGCGCAACACCCAGTCGTAACCGATGTCCCACAGGAGCGGCCCCAGGACCGAACCCTGCGGGACACCGCACGACATTGGTCTCCTCACAACGTCGCCCATGCGGCTCTCATAGACGACGCTGCGGCCCTCTAGATAGTCCGCCACCAGCCGCCTCAGGTATACAGGCACCCCGTGATACCGGAGTGCCTCCCTGATGCAGCTGAATGGCAGACTATTAAACGCGTTGGCGATGTCAAGCGACACCGCCAACAGCATTTCCCCGCTGGTAACGACCGCCGCGGCCGCGGCCCTCAGAAGCACGATCGCACCGACTGTCGAACGACCAGCTCGAAAACCGAACTGGGCGTCCGACAAGTCAGGCCCGACGTCGCGCAGGTGCTGGACAATGCGGGCAGCGAGGATTCTCTCCAGCAGCTTACCCACCTCATCCAGCAGCACGATGGGCCTGAAGGCCCCGACCGAATCCAGCGTTCGTCCCGGCTTCGGCAGGAGTACCAGCCTCCCCTCCTTCCAGCAGTCAGGGAACTGTCCGGACGCCAGGCACGCGTCGAACAGTCCCCTGAGGCGGGGCTTCAGGTAGTCCAGAGCCAGGGCCAGAGCCCGGGCGGGTATCCCGTCCGGGCCGGGGGCGGTGTTCTTGGAACGAATCCGCGCAATAGCCGCCCCCATTTCCGACGCAGCGACGGGTGGTACACTGAAGTCAACCACCCGGTCGCTACCTGGCGGTGCCATGACCGGGGGTGTGTGCTCCACTCGTCGCGGGAATAGGCCCTCGACCACCTCGGTGAGGAGGCCGGGCTGAAGGGTCTCTGTGAGGGGGGGGCCCTGGGTGCGGAGCTTATTCAGTGCCGCACGGTACGGGCGACCCCAGGGGTCACGATTGAGACCATCCAGCATCTCCTGCCTTTTTTCAGCTTTGGCGCGGCAGACGGCCAGCTTGAACTCAGCCCGCGAGGTGCGGTATGCCTCGTACAGCCGGCCCTCCAGCTCCTCATCGCGGTTGCGCCGCCGACTACGGGTGTAGGACCTCCGCGCACGAATGCACGCCGCACGAAGGTCCGCCAGCTCCTGGGACCACCAGTAGAGCCCTTTCCTCGGAGGAGGACGTCGCACACGGGGCATGGCCGAATCGCACACCTGCGTGATCGCAGCGCGAAATCGGCCAGCCTCAACGTCCACCTCCTCCGTCAGGGCTGGTGAGGACAGCCACGATTGAACGATGGCTGCCTCCGCCAGTAGGTCCCTATCCAGCCTACCCACAGCCCACCGCGGGAACGCGGAAGTTCTGCGCGCCGCGTGACCCCTACTGGGGCCCTGGAGGGACCGGGAGACCTCAATCCGGATATATCGATGATCGGACAAAGTCTCAACCTCCTCTAGGACACACCAGTTCCCTACTCGTGCCGCGACGTCGGGGCTAGCAAACGAAAGGTCCACTATCGACCCGCCCCGTCGCCGCACGCACGTGTTGATCACATTCTAACCCTGCTGATAAAATTTTATCATGCTACAAAATAAAAGCAGACGTTAAGGTGGTTTAGATACTGACCTCCTGGGCCGAATGTTGTGAGTTAGAGTCTCTATGTGACCCACTACAGATTGTTCGGTTTGAATCTGGGTGTACCTATTTTGTGAAATTGTATGTTTGTAAAGTCCTCAGCGCGTACAAGCATTAACAGTGCAGTATCGTAAGAAAAACAAAGAAAAATTCTACCACAAAGAACGGGTTTTTTTTTCAGAAATCAAGAATTATTATTGCTGCAAACAGCTTTACAATTTTAAGCCCTGGTAACCCTATTCACATCACGCTTACAATCCTCCTCCGTATCGCAGCAACCCAATCACAATATTAAGAACTAGATTCTGCCCGCAACTCCATCCCATGGACTTCAGAAATAAATAAATCACTGTCACTCCACAGTACATTAATTATCGTTATGTAAAAATATCTATCCGGCTGGAACTATTAATTTTCCCGGGATGGTAGCCCACTAGCCCATGCCCCTTTTTGGCTCTAGACTATATATAAATTTAATGATTGCGGGTTCAGTAGTAGTGACATGAAAGCGTAAAAAACAAACAAACCCACTTTAGCATTTATAATATTAGTAAGGACTTGAGCCTTTGCCCGCGGCTTCGCCGCAGCCAAAAGCTAGTTTTTGGATTATGTCTCAGGTTCCCGATATAGTAGCGGGCTAAAATAAACGCCAGTTGTTAAGTCTAATCAAGAGCTATCAAATAAAAAAAGTTGTTTCTAAATCCGTTCAGTAGTTTTTGCGTGATGCGCGAACAAACAGATAAACAGACAAAAAATCTAAAAAAAAATCGTTTTGTGTTTAGACACGCCTTTAAAGCCTAATACAGACATTTTTTTCTCAAATATCTTAAATGTACAGACATAGCTCTGTTACAGCTTTATAATACGAGTAGTATAAATTATCCGAGAAATAACAACGTCCCTAATTTCTAACAATAAAACAGGCTTAATAGTAACGGAAACAGCAAGCCCATTCCAAGTATTTATTCGCTTTTCCTTACATTTCTATGTACAATCCTTTTATGTCTACTGACGCACCCTGCCGTTCTAAATGTCTTACCACACTCCTGACATGTGAAGGGCCTTTCATCAGTATGAGTTCTATTATGGACCCTCAAAATATCTATAGTATTAAATCTTTTACCGCAAGTCTCACACGCGTACTTCCTTTCATTCGCGTGATAAACAAAATGTCGCCTATACTGTGCTAAAATATGAAAAGTTTTGCCGCAAACTTCACAAGTCTTCTTCGGCGTAGGATCGTGGACCGCTTTATGTATAAGCAAACCACTTTTAAATTTGAACTTCTTGTCACAAACATTGCAAGAATAAGCTTTGTCCGTCGTGTGCGTGTCTAAATGATTCATTAGATTTCTCGTGTGTTTGCCGCATACTTCACAGATTTTCCAATAACTATACTTCAATTTGGCTTGTTTTCTCCTTCTAATCACTTTAGTTTTTATTGATTTTTGTTCTTTTTTCTGCAGTGGAATTTTCTCCGCTTTATAAGACCCTATGTCGTCTGATCCGTGAATATCGTGTTCCTCTTTAGCATCGTCTTGTAAGTTATCGTCCTCGTGCTTTGAATTGATTTCAACTTTGATATCTCTGGATGTACAACGAAACTGCTTGTCTATGTCTTGACATTTTCTTCGGAATTTGTACGCGTTTGTTAGTTCTTCGTGACAATTTAGACATACGTGTGCAGGTAAATTATCAAACCTTTCCACCTAAAAAGTATAGGGTTTTGTAAGACTGAATCTAAAAACTATCTAAACTTCTAATACTCACCATTTTTTTTAATACATGTGGGTGGCAAAGAAGCATACGGCCAACCTGATGGTAAGCAGTTACCATAGCCCATAGACGCCAGCAATACCAGAGGCATCACACGCACATCGCCATCTCCAAGGAAAGGGATAGGAGGCGGAGTGGAAGGATAGTACGGAGAGGATAGGAAGGAGGATAGGGACGGGATTTGGGCCTCCGGCGCTCACACTCAAGCTTACCTCAACTCCTGCTATAATTTTTAATTTGTAGGCTACATCCAAACCGTCGTCATCTCTTTGCTCAAATATATCCACACAAGCTTCTAAACTAGAACAAGCTCGGCATTGTTCACTGTTTCCAAACTCAAATTTCGGTTCAACATCCAATTGCAACCGCTTCTTAAGATCCATTAACTTGATGTCGTCTTCAAAATCATCGTCATGCGAGACGTCGCCAAACTGATCATGAGATCCATTTTCTTTTTTGTTTGTGATTGAGTGTTTCTCCCGAACATCGGAATATCGACTTAGTGCTTCGAAGTATGGCCACTGTTCATTTAATATACCTTTATTCGCGAATTTTTGTTTCCACTGAAAGTAACAGTTTGGATTAAAAAAATATAAAAGATTATCAATATCAGATGGCGACATATACCTATGTATATTTATTAGGCTAAATAATAGGCACAAAGGCCCCATTGTCAAAATCGTGACCATAGTCTCCAATAGGTTAAAGCTCTAAGCGAGCGAAAGTGAACAATCATCTGGACAGAAGCATGGCAAATTGTATGATATTATATAGAATTTCAAACTTTCATGGTCACTTATAATTCTAAACGTTTTTACGGGATTTATACCATGTAAATTTTTACTTACGAGTTTCCGATATTTCGGCACTGTTGCAAGCGCCATGATCACGGAACAACTGAAGTCAGCTATAAAGGACAGCTCCCTCCACCACGACAAAAAACGAAGGCAAGACCCATTCAGGTAGAACGACAGCCGGCTTATTTACCATATGTTAAAGGAGTGACAGATAAGGTCGCAAATATTTTAAATAAGTATTCAGTAAAAACGATTTTCACTCCTTTAAAAAAGATTTCCCAGCTATTGCGCACACCGAAAGATTATTTCCCATTGGAAAGACCAGGCGTGTACAAAGTGGACTGTAGCTGTGGAAGTTCATACATAAGTAAAAATTTACATGGTATAAATCCCGTAAAAACGTTTTGTATGATATTATATCAGACAGTGGTCTAAAGTGAGAATAATGTACTACTATGTTATTGAGATAAATAAAAAAAAAAAAGATTTTTTTTCAAAAGACGACCCCCTGTTTTTTAGTTTATGGTTTTTTTTTTAAAGACAACACCTTGCACTAAGCAATAATCCTTGTATCGCGAGGCACTTTACAATCATACAATTTTGCGGACGTAAAGTACACCAAGACTCAGAACAACCATTTGTGGATCACACAAAGAGTTGTCTTATGTGGGAATCGAACCCACAACACTCAAGCGGGAGGTCGATATCTAAAACAGTGCAGTGTATAATTAGGTTTTAACTAAAAAAATAATATTGCTGCCTGGCGCTGGAACACCACGCGTGGCTTGAAAACGTTAGCAAGTGCTGTCTTAAATAAAATTCATGTAGACATAATTCTCGAGAAGAGTTAAGTTGAAAATACTTTAACGCTGTCTGTCTGTTCATGTTCCACAGAACAGGATTCGATAAAATTTTGTTAGGAGATAAATTGCAATCACAGGCGCATAATATTCTGAGAGAAATGTAAATTTGTATAAATATTTAAATCATTTAAAACGAAATAACGAATAAGAAGCTGCCCACACGGTAAGTTGCGTCGCCATACCGCTTAGGTTTCGCCCGAAAAGCGAAGGGAAGGGGCGTTGTCCAGCCTGTCCACACGATGTAGCCCAACGGTAACGTAGAATGTCTATGCTACGTGATATGTTCCACATTTAGACAAAATTGTATACAAATTAAATTATTAATTAATAAACTTACCCTAAATGTTTTTAATAAATGTGTCCATATTTCTTGTAAGTCTAACAAGCTGTGATCTAGTGGAAGCCCTATCGTTCTTAATCTTTTCTCGACTTCCCTGCATCAAGTATCACTATTAACCAATATTATAGATATATAATGTTAAATAAAATAATTCTTGATACAATATTACATACCGCCATCCCCGATTTTGATCCTTTGCACATTTAAATAAGTGTTCTAAGTCGGTCCTTGTGTTGATTAAACTAAACACCCACCCTTCTTGCCCTGTATAACAATAACAGGTGACTGACAAGGACTAGTACTATGTAGGTATACCATAGAGAACTTCTTTTTTTTTCTTAGTTTATAATACTTACAGCCAACAAGTGGATTTAAACTGAGATTAGATTCTCCTAAGTATAACTCGAATAAATGATGATATACCCAGGATGTATTGTTCGTCGCCTTAGCCTTCTGATATTCCTAATAACAAAAATTACAATAATACAATAATTATAACTACAATGTGCAATGTGTTAAGTGCTATTTTTTGGCGAACATTAAAATGTGTTTCAGGTATTTATAATAGAACAATACTTGATATTGTCTTAACAAGAGCATCAAGCATTATTATGTAATAATTGATTTGCTTTTTAAGTCGAATTAGTTGCACCACTTATAACTCAAGAACGGCTGGACCAATTTTTATGATCTTTGATCTGTTGGATTTGTCTCCACCCGGAATAGCGGTATAAATATGGACATATTCAAAAAAATATTCAGAAAATTTATTGATTTTGATATAATAACCTAAAACAGCGGAGACGCAGGCAAAGGCTAGCATAAGATATAAGTTAATTAACCCAAAAATACCAAATCTAATTAATTAATTTCTAAAATAACGCTCATAACAATATATCGATATTGTATAGTTGATACGTACTGCGAATGTGGCCGCCCATTTTCTTCCCAATTCTCTTGATGATAATGTTTTCGGGAAACCATACTCCTCTATCATAATCTTTGACAGTTCACTAAAAATTATAAAATATGTCATCAAAATTAATAATAATTTACGATAATTAATGCTCGTTCTGTCAATTGATATAGTTCAATTTCAGTTTTTATGTAGCAAATCCGCGGGAATTTTTCTTCAATGATAATACCTACATATAAAAGGTCACTATTATAAAAAAATCAATCCATATAATTATAAACATAGCATCACGCCTGTATTCCCCGAAGGGGTAGGCAGAGGTGTATTTTTACACACCCACAACTCGCCAGCTATGTTTAAGTCCCACGTAATAGGGGGCGAGCCTATTGACGTCTACCGGGCACACTTCTAAGCTCCGGGCTGTTACTGAGAATTTTTATTTTTAGGAAAAAGCTCAATAACGTTGCCCGACCCGGGGATCGAACCCGAGACCTCATGATTAGCAGTCGCATACACTACCGCTACACCACTGAGGCAGTTATAGTTAGTACCATCCATATAATTATGAATATTATTATTTGCGTACCGATCTCCTGTTAGAGCGAGAAGGATTCGGCATGATGGCTTTGTGCAGACTGGCAGACTTCTCTAGTGGTGCAGCCCTATTTGTCCCATCATGCATGAGTCGGCTCGATCGGGGAAGTACCATACTCTCACAGAAGATCAGCGTAAAAAAATGGTAGGTACTCCTACTATTGTGCTTCATATAGTGAGTGAGAGCGCCTGAGGCCCAAATCGCTCCTTATTATCCTTATTCTCTAACTCCTATCCGTTTCCGCGGAGTTGGCAACGCGCAAATGATGTCGCTGGTGTTGCTAGCGTCTATAGGCTACGGTAACCGCTTACGATCAGATGTGCCGTATGTATGTCTGCCTATGTAGTATAAAAAATAAACTTCACGCATTGTAATTTCGAATAAATCTCGACAAGTCAGAAGGGTGTGCGGTGCGAGGACATTGGATTGATTGGGGATCGAATTTGATACTACTGTCTTTGACGTTACCACTAGCACATATTATACCTATCAATCATTTATTTTCATTTAATTGGATGTAAACGCCCTATCTAATCACTCAATATTCCTAAACATATATGATTCACACAAAAAGTGTGAAAATGTGAAATCGAATATAACAGTCACGAGCAGGAACCTTGCATCTCTTGGAATACCGTCCCAGATGCTTTGCCAATTCAGCCATCGTGACAATTGCTCAAGGGGGTTAGGCGTAGTCTCATATCTCACAATTGAGATTGTATCGTGATCACTGTGATTGGTTGAAAGATCACCGTGATTGGCCAATGGATTATGACGACATCACGCGTCGGTTTCTCTACCAATCACAAGCGAGACGATACGATGTCGATTGTGAGATATGAGATTCCGTCTAACCTCCCAGGACTGCGAATTTTGATAACATATTCACTCTTAATGTCATATCTTCAACTAAAAATTGCAGAAACTTTTTGAAAGATGTGTGCGTGAAAATGTAGTCACCGGAAAGAAATAATCTCTATAATTTGTGTAGATATTTAAGTTTTATTTTTAAAACATAAAGGAAGTAAACGTATAAAGTTTACAGCAAATCATATAGGGAATATTATGGCACTGACGACATATTCATGTACGTAACATACGTACGAAAGCTTCCAGTCATTTGGGGTAATTTTAAATCATACTCCGGTAACAGTCGTGGTTTATGACACTTCGTTTTGGCATGGTTTTGTTTGTATTTGTGTGCGTGAGCTCGTGTAATTACAAGTTTGGCATGGTTTTACATGGCTTCACTAGATTGTTCGTAATAACCGTCTATATTTTTTAGTCTGAGTTAGCTACTCAAATAAATATAAGAGATAATATTATCAGGGAGGTTTTATTTGGAGTTCTCGTTCAATATAATTACATATTACATTATTATTATAAAAGATCGTGTGTTAGTGGTTCCATAGAACAACCGCGGCTGAATGCTGATGTTATACATAAATACTTACTTCCATGCCCATTTTTTCTGTTTAAACAACCAATCGTGTTGTAGTCTTATTTGTATGAACGTTTCTGTGATATCCTTTGACCCTGCAACAACAAATTTTAAATACAGACAGCGACCAGACAAGAGAGACCTCTTCCTAAATTTGCTTATCATATTTAAAGAACATCAATTACCCACTAGTGATCGTCCAGTGGTCAACATTCGACCATAGACCGACCGTACATACAATCAATCCTATAAAAAGTATTTTTATTGAATTAATTTAATTCTAACGCATGTTATACAAAAATACTATGTTTCTAAACTCATTCGCCATTTAAACTATAAATATAAATCTCACACTTCCCGGTGCGCGCAATGTGCTAAAAAGGAGGTACAAAGTATTTTCTTCGCGTATTATCAACTACAGATAATTCGATCACTAGACAACAGGAAAACCGTGAATAGTGCAACTAAAAAGAGGGATTCTACTTAACATGAAGATGAATGTTCTTATGAATGTAACTGCCTCGGTGGTGCAGCGGTAGTGTGTGCGACTGCTGATCATGAGGTCTTGGATGCGTTCCCCGGGTCGAACAATGTCATTGAGCTTTTTCGTAAAAAGAAAAATTGTCAATAGCAGCCCGAAGTTTGGAAATGTGCCCGGTCGACAGCAATAGGCTCGCCCCTTATTACGTGGGACTTAAACATAACTGGCGAACCGTGGGTGTGTAATACACCTCTGCCTACCCCTTCGAGGAAGGAGGCTATGTTATCGATGTAAACTTATTATAAGACTATGCTCAAATGGAACCAAAAATTATAATATCACTACGACAAATAACAAACTTTAAACATAACGCTATACGCCAATCCATCTGGATTATTTCATCACTTACTCTACGATAGCGAATCCCACAGGAACTTAACATTTTTCTCCAATAAAAAGTTTATCAAGGTATTAAATTATCATCGAAATGTGTTCAGTCATTTTTGCGTAATTGTGTAACAAACACTAACACAAATTATTTGTGAATAAGGAAAAAGAGATTTTTTGTACGAGCGGGAAACGAACCCGCGTCTTTTCCAATCCGGGGAAGTGCTAAGCCACTGAGCTATTGTACAAAACCTATTTGGTCATCCCAATTTCCTCATCACATTTCTCTTTTTCCTTATTCACAAATAATTAGTACTTTAAAAAGTAGCGGAGCATGTCAAATGCTAAAAAATATAGATCAAAAATGTTTAAACACTAACACATCCAAAGATACAATCTTTCACATGTATCCATCCATCCATTAGCCTTTTAACGTCCACTGCTGAACATAGGCCTCCCCAAAGGGGGAATAATGCCGTAATCGCCACGCTTGGCAGGCGGGTTGGGGATCGCAGTGGATGTTGTTAATACTCGAGGGAGTGCTGCTGCCCACTCCCCCGGTATTACCTCAGTCGGCTCTTACGACTCCTGTGGGTAGAGGGGTGAGACAATTCTAAAGCCGGCCCCACACGCCCTCGGATTCGGTTCGGGTTCCCATGTATAATATTATATAATTAATATTAATGAGCATGAGTCATGAGCCCTCCTTGTTGGACCTTCTGCTGACTACAAATCCACACGGATACCAGGTGGTGGTTGTTGCTCCTTTAGGGTCATCCGATCACTGCCTGGTCCGCTGTACCGCCCCTGTTGCGAGAACCAATCGTTTTCTAACGAATGGCTCTCGTAGAGTCAGTATAAGTCAACAGATTGGGATGGACTTCGCGAGTTCTTCGCGTCCTACCCTTGGAAGCAGTTATGCTTTTCCTCTAGGGAACCTGACGTCTATGCGGATTGCGTCACGGAAACGGTAATTATGGGGATGGAATCATTCATCCCCAGCACCAAAATACAGGTTGGCGATCGCAGCCGTCCATGGTTCAGCAAAGCCTGTAGGACGGCTGCAAGCCAGAAGCAGTCCGCATACCTGGTCTAGAATAGGGCCAGGAAAAGTCAGGATCCGAGCGCCAAAGAGGCAAAGCGGAAATTTAATGCTGCTTCCAGGTCCAACAAGAGGGCTATTGCCGAAGTCAAGGCAGAACACGTTGCCAGAATTGGCGAGCGACTTGCAAGTTATCCCACTGGGAGCCGAGCTTTATGGTCACTCGCCAAGATAGTACAGGGCAACTTCTGCCAGTCTAGTGTCCCACCACTGCGGAAAATGGATGGCAATTTGGCCCATAGTGTAAAAGAGAAAGCCGACCTTTTGGGCCAACTCTTTGCCTCAAACTCGACTTTGGACGCCGGAGTGGCCACACCACCCACCATCGCACGGTGTGAAAGCTCCATGCCTGAAATTCACATTACACAACGTGCGGCCAGGCGAGAGCTGCTGCTGCTGGACGTCCATAAGTCGAGTGGGCCGGATGGCATCCCTGCGGTGGTGCATCGAACGTGCACCCCTGAGTTAACCCCCGTCCTTACGCGCCTGTTCCGCCTTTTATACAGTACCGGCAGGATTCTTACTTCGTGGAAGGTAGCCCATATTCACCCGATCCCTAAAGGAGGTGATCGGTCGGACCCGTCGAATTACATACCAATCACGATAACATCCCTGCTCTCCAAGGTACTGGAGAGAGTTATCAAACGCCGACTTCTGCAGTACCTTGAGGATCACCAGCTGATCAGTGATCGGCAATACGGCTTTCGTCAAGGTCGGTCTGCAGGTGATCTTCTCGTGTACCTCACTCATCGCTGGGCAGAGGACTTGGAGGGCGGGGGTGAAGCTTTGGCGTTCAGCCTAGACATCGCGAAGGCATTCGACAGGGTCTGGCATAGGGCCCTTCTATCGAAGTTACCATAATACGGAATCCCGAGGGGCTCTGCAAATGGATCACCAGCTTCAGTTCTGTTACTTACTTACTTATCATCACGCCATTTCCCTTGCGGGGTAGGCAGAGAGAACAGAGTGCCAAGAGGCTCTATTCTTGCATACATCTCTCGCTTCCTCAATATTCATACACGCTCGCCGGTTTCGGAGACTCCTGACACCACCTTCCTTCGATACATGACCAATTTGGTCTAGGTAGGTAAGTCTCGGTCTCCCCCTGTACCTACATCCTTCCACTTTCGCATTGTATATCTTCTTAGCCAGTCGCTCGTCCGGCATTCTTTCAACATGTCCGAACCATCGGAGCATTCCCTTTCGCATCTTTACACCAATACTCTCTTTCATACCTACTCGCTCTCTTATATCATTGTTACGAATGTAGTCAGTCAGCCTCACTCCACAGGTTCTCCGCAGAGATCGCATTTCGACCGCATCGATTTTACTCTCATGCTCCTTTTTACATACCTAACTCTCGCTTCCATATAATAACGTTGGGACTAGCACTGCGTTGTGTATTGCGATACGTGCCTTCTGGCTGAGGTGGTGGCTGCCCAGAAGTTGTCCCAATGCTCAGTTCACTCTATTTCCCGCATTCACTCTTATCTCTACATCAGTGGTGTACCTTCCATCCCGACTGAATCCACATCCAAGATATACAAATTCATCCACTTGTTCTAGCACACCATTTCCTATTGCTACTCTAACATCTGTTCTGGCTTCTTCTCTTTCAAAAACCATTATTTTGGTTTTGCTCACATTCACACGTAGGAGTCATTTGGAGCACAAAGCCAAATTGGCAAGCAAGAAACTGGGCGTCATGAACAGAGCCAAGCGGTACTTCACACCGAGGCAGCGACTTGTGCTGTATAAAGCACAAGTTCGCCCCCACGTGGAGTACTGCTCACATCACTGGGCAGGGGCACCAAAATACCAGCTCGACCCACTTAACCTGCAAAGGCGTGCTGTTCGGATTGTCGATGATCCCAATCTCACGGATGAGCTGGAGTCGTTGCGGCGGCGGAGAGCCTTTGAGGCTCTCTGTGTGCTCTATCGACTCTTCAACGGGGAGTGCTCTGAGGAACTGTTTGAGGTGGTACCAACATCAGCGTTTTACCACCGAACCACGAGACGCCGTACTAAGGTTCATCCATACCACCTGGAGACCATCTCGTCCAAGACGGTTCGTACGACTTGTCCCTCTTTAAACGAGGTTTGAGAAGAGCACTTTAATCACGGTAGGCGGCGGCTTGGCTGTGCCCCTGGTGTTTCCAAAGTCCATGAGCGGCGGCTGCCAATTACCATTAGGTAAAGATTTTAATTTTTTTAATTGGGCATTGTTGGTTGGCGATCAAAACAACAGCTCTGTGTTTGAAACGTAACGAAAACTTGTTTTTGAAAGATTTGCTATACCTAGATTGTAACTTTAAACCAGGTGTTAAGATAATTGAGTTTGAGTACTGGGACTGGCGTTAATGTTACATGGTTTTGCTACTGCACAATGAGGCTTTGAATCACTACATATATTGGCTGCACAGATGGCGGAGTGGTTTAGATATCGGCCTCCCGCCCGAATGTTGTGGGTTCGATTCCCACACAGACAACTCTTTGTGTGATCCACAAATGGTTGTTCTGAGTCTGGGTGTACTTTGTGTCCGTGAAATTGTATGTTTATACAAGGATTATTCCTTAGTACAGGAAGTAGTCTTTAAAAAAAGCATATGAAGCAAATACGCAAACCATATAGTTCAGACAGAAAACTTACAGTGGAACTCAGTTTCCATGTCATTGGTACTATTCTTGTTCTTCAAATAGCGCGGGTTGTCTCTTAAACAACTGGCGAATACGTTAGCAGGTTCGGTTTCCAAGCGCGCTAAATACTCGGGATCGAACTTCTGATGGTAGCTCAGCATTTCCTCGTAAAGTGGCCACTCACTCTGCTCTGTACCTTTCTTTAGTTTCAGTCTATGTTTTCTCTAAAATTAAGAAAATTTAATCAAGTAAATAATTAAAACGCGCTAGAAAAACATACGTATAATGTTCTAAGATTTATCCTGAACGGCTTATGATTAACGTGACATGTGGCTAATAATAGAACACTGTGTTCTCACATTGAATGTCATCCTAATGTGATGCCACAGGCCTTGCATATCTTGTACACAGCACTCTATGGGCAGATCCTGACTTCTCATGGCTTTTTCCACTACCCTGAAATAAATGTATGTATTTGTATAGTATGTGTAAAGTAAATGCAAGCCAGAAATACATGACATCTTTTATTTATTATTACTTAGCTGCAGCCAACTCATAGTAAGTCACCGCCGCTGATAGAATTAGCTACTCTAAGTATACTGCGTAATTGCTGCTCACCATTTCATTTCACGTATGGGAAATTGATGAATAGACCACTATCTCCCGCTACAACGACGACGGTCGGTTACGGGGAAAATGGCAATACCAATACCACCTACACCAGAAATCAGTGAGTACTCCCAATTGGTATCCTTTTGTTGTGTTCGTAATGACCTCACCCACAAAATAAACTCGCCGTTGACATTACTTCAGTGGTCCCACATGCTACGCTTTTGTTTGTGAGGCAGGAAAAAATCTACCTAACCGCACTCTCCTACTAAATTTAAATATATCAAACTGACTCGCATGTATAGCAACTATCAGCTGCTTCGGCTGCAGGACTACTTCGGCTGCGGCTACCTTCCTAGTAAAACTATGTCACTATTTCTGTTATCTGTTTAAGTCTAAATGTGTTCACAAATAATCGTCACTGCCCGGCAAGAAAAAATCCTAAAGAAACGTGTGGGAGATTTTCTTGACTGTTTGTGATCATCGTTATCTGCGCACCCTAGGGTAGTGAGGTGATACTTGCGCCTGATGCCACCCTAGCTGTGGCTGCGGGTGGATAGACCGGGGAACGTCCGCCACCCGCAACGCCTCCCCCGAAGGTGCGACGCTCAGTAGAGGGTACCCGAAAGGGTAAGCCGCCGACGGACCACTGAAGTAATGTAACAAAGTTCCAGTGGCCCGCCAATACAAGCAAAGAGACGGCACACGACAGGTTTATTTAGTGGGTGAGGGCCCCACACTACCCTGTTCAGTGCCCCCGAACGACAGGGTGTGCGGTTAGGTACAATTTTTCCCACCTTAACGAAAAAAAGGGTAGTGTGGAAGGCTACGATCACCGAGTGGGAAGACAACAATGAGATAGCAATAAGTTGCATAGTTTAGATACCGGCCTCCCGCCCGAGTGTTGTGGGTTCGATTCCCACACAGGACAACTCTTTGCATTCATTCTCCGGGCCCTTTTCAGTGACCTCTCTATTCTTTTTGTTTTATACAAGGTGGGCACTCTTTTTTTTTTCTTTAAGTATATCCTGGATGCTCGACTATGAGCCTCATCGCGTTATGTGGCGCGAGTACCAAACTCTGTGATATCGAAGAATTTACGCACCACCGCTTTTTTGGAGCAAGTGATACATTTAGCACTGAAACAAATCGAAATATCCGCGGAAGACCACTAAAGATCGAGCTTTTATATAAGTAAGGAAAAAAACTATTTATTTATAAAAAAATAAGTAAAAAAAATAACGCCCGATCGGTTCCAAAGCGAAGCTAAGTGGACGAGTAGCTTCCCTTCGTTTAGTGCTATATATTGTCCTCCGCTAGTTAAAATAGAAAATCTACCTATCGAGAAAAGTAAACTGGCCTTCTGGCCATATCAGTTAACAATCATCAACATTCTTATGCGTGTGGTGAGGGACTAAGAATACAAACGTCACCACCCCATTCTTTCCCACGGGTGTCGTATGAGGTGACTAAGGGAAGTAAGCAATTATCATCCATTGCATGACTGGTGGTAGGGCTGGGTACAATGTGGGAGTACTCACTTGGTATCGGGCCCGAGCGGGTTAGTACCACCATCTCTCGTGTGGCCGGCCATGAAGCACATCGTTGCATTTTGGCTGTAGCAAGAGATAGCCGTTTATTCTTTCATTTCATATCGGTGAAATTAAATGGTGAGCAGCGACTTTTCAATACTCTCGGTATAGTTGAATCTATGAGCGACGGTTACCATTTACTAACAGAAGGGCCGTGGCTCGTCTGCCACAACATTCAATAAAAAAGAAACATAATCTAAATCAAGGTAGTGTGAGGCCTTCACCCACAAAATAAACTCGCTGTGTGCCATCTCTCTGCCTGTACCGGTGGACCACTGAAATTGTGTGACTATATTACACTGTTTTTGTTACAATACCCTTGATATAGTATAATGTGACATTCTTTACTTCTCTACAAAGGTAAGCTAAAAAATTTAATCATTTTTGTGTTGTCATTGTGCTCTCTACAATTACTGGTGTTGTAATTAGAGCATCTTTAACCTGTAAATATTTAACAAAACGTAAAAAAACATAGCATCACGCCTGTATCCCCAAAGGGGTAGGCAGAGGTGTATTACACACCCACATTTCGCCAGCTATGTTTAAGACCCACAGAATAGGGGGCAAGCCTATCTCCGTCTACAGGGACATTTCCAAGCCCCGGGCTGCTACTGAGAATGTTTTTTTTTATGAAAATGCTGAATAATACTACCTGACCTAGGGATCGAACCTGAGACCTCCTGATCAGCAGTAGCTCCCATTACTGCTGCACAACAGAGGCAGTTGTTACATATTTATTATTAATCAAAAAACAACATTACAGTTACCTCCACATTGCAAATACATCAGATTTATTTTCCTTTGCTTCTGAAATGCTTATAATTAATTTCAATCGCCATTCATCATTCCCTGTGCAATAAAATAATAACATAGAATGTTATAATGTTTTTGTTTTACATTTTATAAAGAAAAATTTATTTTTTTAAAGAAGTATCATTGTCATCCTAGCTAAAATAGTGTTATCAATATTTAACATGAAAAAAAAAGCTATTTTTTTTTTATTTATAGATTTCAATCACACATTTATTTAGAGCACGCTGTATTTAATTACCAGGGCCCGGGCGACTGCCAGCGAGTATTGTTCGCCGCAAGCCGAGCCAAGTGACGTAATGCCACACTGTAGCAGGTGAGCGCTCGCGATCGCCCAGTCAATATTGTTGATTTGTTATGCTTACTCATAATACTTAGCTAATATGTATTTTACTGTATTATTTTAAACTTGATTGAGAATAACACGCCAAGATAAACCTCTGTTGGTTATAATGGTGTTCAGTACTGTTTTGTTAAGGTTTTAAATTATGAGAAATAAAAAAAATAAAAATTTATTTCTTATAACATAATTACCTTTTCAGATTAACTAATATCATAAAGTTTATACTTACATGATTCATATTTATCTAGAATTTTTGTTTTACCAAAGTGTTTATCAAACATTTTAAAGTACTTCCAACTTCTATTATTAGTTTTCTTTGCAATTTTATACATCTATAAAATATCAAGTTTATTAATCAAACCATTAGATGAATCACATACTAAAATTCAACAATATAAAATTATAAAGAGTATCTAAACCTATGTTTACATGTTGTAGACAATAAGCCTCATCATCTGCACCATATTTAAGTTATAGGTTAAAATTCAATTATAGTGTTGTTTTCAATTATTGTTTGAATGAAAGACCTAGTTTAGAAAAGTCCTAGTTAAAATTATGACACAATTTTATTGTTTAGAGGTCAGTTTCTTACATCAAATGACAATAGAGCATTAAACTATATAATGATAAAATGACCATGTATCATCTTAGCATTTTTATACAAATCTTAATACAAATATGAGCCAATTTATATAATAATAACTCGCATATCTAATTATGAATATAATTTATATAACAATAACTCACATCATAGTTGTATGACCACTTCTTCCTAACATGGTCAACAGTCATTTCACTGGGAAATCCTTTCTCTAATAATAGTTTGTGGAACTCTCTGTAACCATCAGTGGTATTGAATATTAAGTAATATTTCTTTTATTATAATTTTTATAATTATCATTCTATTTATGTTTAGAGAATTAATACTTACCCCCAAGGTTGCTTTTTAGACTTAAACAGCCAGTCATTCTCAAATCGTAATTTTAATACTTTTTTGTTTAGCTCAGAAGTCCCTGATAATTAAGAACATTAAATCAAAAGTAATCAACCAATAATTAGCTTGAAAAAGTAGGTACAGATACTTACAAACAAATGTTTTTACATCCATATTATTAACAATTACAACAGTGAAGCAATAACATAAAACTTTATACTAGTTATATGAGAACGTAGATGAAATACTCCAAATCTTATTCGATATATTGTTAATAGAACAACTAAAAGTAACACAATACGAAATTTAACAAAATACAAACACACCACCAATAAGTTTGGCGACGACACCACAGAACAATATTACTCAAGAGGACGACACATAACAATACATAATGACATTGACATTTGCTTGCCAAACAAATTCCGATATACACTGGAGCACTGTGATGTGTGACCGAGTGTGACGTCAATTTAGGATACTGCGAAGTCGTTCCTTTATAGTTAGCTATACTGGTTACTGTTTATAACGGAACACAGTCCAGCATACAGATCTGTCATTACTTTCATTTTATACAAAGTATTCATTTCACACTGCAATAAACACAATTTCTTTATGTTGCCCATGTTTCGGTATCTTTGAATAACAATATTCAATAACAATAATAATTTTCAATAGTGCAAGTTGTTATATTTCTGGACGCTGTTGATCACGTGATCAAACCACTGAGAGCACTTTGCCTCGAAAACGCCAGTGTTCACAGTACAAAAATGGCGATGTTCATGACGTCATATATTTCCAGCATACTGCGGCAGTATACTGTCAGTATAACGGAACGATTTTTCTCCAGTAAGAACACTGGACAGTGTTCTCAGTGTATTTCGGAACACAGCCTTCATTTAATTTATTCACGACTTTGGCAAAATCATCAGCCTCACAAATCTTTATATATAAAAATTTCGTGTCACGTTGTTAGACCACGATGAACTCCGCAACTACTAATAATGTTTTTTTTTTAACTTGTGATTTGTACCAACATAAAATATAGGACAGCTTTTATTAAAATAAAATACAAAAAGTAGGCTCAAGTTTGTAGGAATGATAGAAATGTTTAAATACGGAATCAATTCAATACACTAGTCCCTCAGCACATAATAATCAACTTATAAGCACAGGAAAAAAAACACATAGCATCACGTCTGTATCCCCGAAAGGGTAGGCAGAGGTGTATTACACATCCACGGTTTCAAACAACTTTTACATACCTATAACAGTTTGTTTACACTTCTCTGTATCGAATACCTATAACAGTTTGTTTACACTTCTCTGTATCGAAGCAACTGTTCGAAATGGAGTTCGCCGCTTTCAATACACAAACTTTAACGTGCACGTTTTACAATGTTGTCTTTGAGTTTTCTCAATGTGTCTCTATCACTTTTAACTTTATCAAATGCGTCCATTATCACTCTGCGTAACTCATCACGGCTTTCGTGTTCACGTGTGTAAACAAGTCTCTTTATTTCCAACCAGAAGAAAAAATCCAGATGTGTTAAGTCCGGGCTTCTCAGTGGCCAAGCCACATGCCCACCTCGGCCTATCACTAAACTGATTATTTAGGTATGTACGCACTGCACTCGCGTAATGGGCTGGACAGCCATCGTGTTGGTAGTACATACCTCTCGTGTACGCTAGCGGCACATCCTCTAGTAACTCAGAATAATTATGACTGTTTGTAACATCTCTATAATTACGAGTTGCCGGTTAGATGACCTTCGATAAAAATAGGCCCTATTAATTTGTCGTTAATAATAATATTTTTTATTTATTTCAGACCTTGTCCATATATTTGTTAGTAACAATGTTTTTAGTCTAGTGTTAGTATAGGTAAAAGTAAAAGCACACGTTTCTAATCAGGCGTTTGCTCTAGCGTGTAGGCCTAACCAGCGCGCCATCAGTACCGAGTCCCATCGGTCGCCACACGCGGTCAGGATGGTGTTAGGGCTGCCGTGCACCTGCGCCAGCATCGATGCACAGCGCTTATGTATTATCGCGTGTATTATTTAACAACCACTGACAAAACGCGATTCTTGCTGGTGCATCACTGTTGATAATCACGTGAGCCTTACGGAAATGGTACGGGTGTAGTCCGTGAATATTTAATGTTTTCCATACAAAATATTGGCTAACATCAAATTCTCGTGCCACCATTCTCGTGCTTCACCGCGGATCGCTCTCGAAGTACTCCAGAATATCTTCTTCTATCTCCGGCGAATAATTTTAAGGTCCTCGGCCTTGCACATGAGTCGGCGCACGGAATTATCCGTGGTCGAGAAGGCGCTGGGTTGTAGCTAAGATGGTGGGCGTGGAAGGAACTTGAGGACTTTCGATTCCTTGCAGCCGTAGCGCATCCATGTGCTCCGGCTGGGAATACAAACGCCGAGCTTCTTTTAGGTTGTAGTTGGCAGCGTACAGCTGTACCATTGCCAAGTACTTCACGTTTGAGTATTCGTACTGACGACTCATTTTCGCACGAAACGTAAACAATGCAAGTGTAGTCACAAGATTGTCGCAGTTCTAAGGAGAAGGAAGTAAAGTAAGGACGCGTGTCGTGCGAAAGTGCGGGGGTGCGCAAAAGTGGTGGTGTTGGCGTGATTGGCCGGCGGCGCCGACAAAGCGGTGTCGGTGTCTTTATTGGCAAATTTGATTTTGTGTGTAAAACATTGAATGACATCGATAGTAAAATGCATAGTATTTGTAATACGTGAGATTGAGTAGCGTTACTACCGCTTCTTACTTTTTATCTGTAAGCGATATGAATCTCGAAGTTGATCAAAGAAATATTTTTATTTTATGAAATTACCGTAAATATATAAAATATATAGCTTCTCTTATTGATGTGAAACATCTAATGCGGAGGGAGGGTAAAATCGGCTGTTAGCGTGGCGACGTTTTTATTTTACTTGTCCTGTTCAAATCTTGCAAGTTAAATTTAACACACTTTCCGGTTTCCGATTGAGCTGAAATTTTACACGCATATGTATATCGCGTGACAATGCAATATTATGATGACATGGAGCTGATCTGATGATGGAGCTGGAAGGTAGACATAGGAACTCTATAATGAAACGACGCAACCCCATCGAGTTTGGAATCCTTTGATTTGTCTTGATGAGTACTTTGTCTTCAGATGGTATCCAGGGTCTGTTGATGGAGCTAGAAGGCGGCCATAGGAACTCCGTTATAAAACGACATAACTCTATCGAGTTTGGGCTCGAATGATTTGTCTTGATGAGTAATTTGTCTCTAGATGGTATCCAGGGTCTGACGATGGAGCTGGAAGGTAGTCACAATAATGGAAGATGGTCACCTTAACTCTGTAATGAAACGACGCAACCCTATTGAGTTTATACTCGTTTGATTCGTCCACTTTGTCAAGTTATGATAATTTTATTTCTACAAAATAATTTCGATGTTTTCATATCTGGTAGACGTCCCGCGATGTCTAGTTTTTTTGATATATAATTCAAAACTTTCGCCTACAAAATGACCATAAGGTCACTCTGTATAATACTAAAGCTGAGCGTCCACAGCTCAGCACCGGCCACACCGCATACACGGCAAGCAAGGGATTTTTTGTTTGCTTTATATGAATTTGTATAGTGCGTCTGCTATCCGCAACGCCCGTAATTCCTTTCCGCCGTTCAAATCCTTGCGTGTCGTGCGTGTGTTGCGGCCAGTGCGGACCTCTGGACGCTCAGAAATAATGGGGATACACGGACAAAGATAAGCGCAGATGACGCAATCGATGAGATGGCCACTTTCAAATTGTAGTGCGCTTTGTGTGCCTGAGAATTATTTGTTATATTTGTGTTTAATCCGGTTGATCAGCGATAAAATTTGTAGTACCTGGAAGTTTAAAGAATTAAAAGACGCTATGCCATGCATCCACAAAATTTTTTGCAACTTTTTCCACATTTTTAAATGTTGGAATAACGAGAAGCATATGTACATCCGGGCCATTACATTTTAGAACAGCACACAGAGGCATGTTACGAGAAAATTCAAATTTAACATATTACAGGTTACAAATTGTATGGAAATTACAGTTTTCTATGGCCATGTCAATAACATACCATCTGCCGTGAAATGATGGCAGTAAAAATTCCCATTATACATAGAATAGCATTACACCTGTATCCCCGAAGGGGTAGGCAGAGGTGTATTACACACTCACGGTTCGCCAACAATGTTTGTCATACGTAATAGAGGGCAAGCCTATTGCCATCTACAGGGCACATTTCCAAGCTCGGGGTTGCTCCTGAGAATTTTAATTTTTACGAAAAAGCTTAATAATACCTACTGCCTGACCCGGAGAAGAGTACTCGTAACCAACGAGCATGCATGAAAGCGCTGATGAAAGTAGATGAAGCAAAGATCCATGTGCCAGGATCGTAGCAAATGAAGAGAAGTGGTCTCTGCCTACCCATACGGAGAAAAGGCCTGACAATATGTATGTATGACTTGGGGATCGAACCCGGAACCTTATGATTAGCAGTCGCTCACATTACCATTGCCGACGTGAAGCCTTAGGCTGACGGTTCTGTCAATAACGTCAATAAATTAAAAAAAAACTACAGCTCTGCTTGCTTACTCTGCTCTGTTTGATTTGTTATTTTGATTTTGCGTTAGTCTTGGGAATTTCTCACGTGGTTTTTCATATTTCGGCATGTTTTAAACAAATAAACTGTATTTTTGAATCAAAGTGGTGATAATGCATAGACTTTTATCTGCCAGAAATTTATATCAAAGTTCTTTGCATGGCGCATCGTTACCTTCAAGTAATTCCGTCAAAAGTACTTCAATTGCGGAAATAAAATGTTCCTTTTGCCGGAGAATTCTTGCAAGCCACTTAGGTGCAGGTAATTTTAATTCAAGCTGTCTTTGATAACCTCTGTTTTGTGAATTGAGTTGGTTATAATCTTACGCTCCGGTGTTTAGGTTAAACTTGTTGCATAATAATCAAATTATTCCTTGCAGAATATTTATATACATCAAGGCACCAGTCTACAAAAACGGCTAACCTGCTCACTGCCTCACGGAAAAAGAAACACAAATCTTATAAGAAATTCGGGGAGTTACTAGAAGGTATGTTAAATATAAACAGATTTGTTAATTCTGCAGCGGCAATAAATAATAAATATAATTTTTTTATTTTTTTTAGTTGGAAATCAAGCTATGACAGAAACTAAGGTCTCAATAAGAGAATTACGTGCTGTGCATCTTTCGAAACTAGCTTCAAGTCCTGTGTCTCTTGGTCAACTCCATAAACTAACGGCCAAAACTCCAAAAAAGCCAATAGTAGCTGAAGTAGATCCTGAACTATTACAAACAGTGAGAGATAAACTTTTAAACAAAACCTCATCAGTTAATAATTATTCTACATCTGCAACTGGAAGTCCAAAAATGTCACAAATAGTATTAGAAGATGATAAATGTGCGTTAATATATACCAGTCATTCATTTTCCAATATAAAAGACCAATTCAAGACAAAAGAATGTATAGATATGGTGAAGGATAGCTATTATAATTTTAGAAAAGCTACCATATATGATCAAAGATTGGGGGACTTAAGATATGCAATAAATGAGGGATTGACTCAGGAGTTGAATTTTGATGAAATGAGATCAAATAATAGTGATCTCCCAAGTGCAGAGGACCATTTCCGTCCCTTACCCAAAGGTCCACATGCAGTATTCCGGGAACTTTTTGTGGATAGCCAATTAGATAGCTATGACCAGGAGCTAATGAGCCACATAACAAATATACAGTGAGTATATGCTTTGAGATTTTTTTTTATTTAAAAGCTAAAAATATGTTTTGATCTGTATTTTAGCACTTGACATGCTCAGCTACTTTAAAGAACAAATGATTTGTGAATGTGGAAAAAGTGAAGTTCATCAAGTATATTATAAGAGAGTAAGTATATTATAAGAGAAGTTTTTAATTATTATATGTACATATTATCCCGCTTGCACTAAACTTCTCTTTTTTCACCTTCACAAATAATTTGTTCTTTAAAAATATATGTGCCTGAGGGTGCAACTTACTAGTACTGAGGTAATATAAAATATATTTTTTTGTATGCCAACAATTTAAACATAAAAAAACATTTTGGATTTATTTTACTTGGATATCAAATATGGGAGCAACTTTTTTTAAAAGTGCTTATTTAGCCACAAATTTTGTGGCAGATTGAAGGGACAAACAATAATAAGTATGTAATGTCTCTTTGATGTGAAAGAAAATATTGTTATGTATAATTTTTTAGAGTAAATTGTGTATTATAAACCACTAAATCATTGAATATAATTGAGAATGTGGAGCTAAGAACAAATTACAGTAAAGAAAAAGTCTTCTTTTTTATGAAATGAGAAATAAGGCCTCTTGAAGGCTCCTCAAGTGTCTTTTGACGTGACAACGTCTTATAAATTGGTTTGCCGGGTGACACTTCAAGAAACTGCGTTACGCTCCGCTCACGTTATGCGCTCACAATGAGAGCGAGTGAGAGGCACGCGTCCCTTCCACTCGGGCATGGTTAGCCCGCCTAAGAGCGAGAGAGACGAAGAAATAAAATTTTGTTAATATGAAATTCAGTGCGAGATTCTTTGTATAAATTAATGTTTTAAATATAATTCTTTGTATAAATAAATGTTTTAAATTGTTACTATTATTTCATCCTTCTTCCTACTATACGAATGAATATTCACAATAAAATTATTTTACCACTCAAAGTCGTTGTCACGTAAAACTTTCGCCCGTATACCGACTTTACAGGGAACCAATTTTTTATTTTCATAGAAATAATAAACATACATTTACAGCACTTTTTTTTTATAAAGGATAGTCTTCCGCTCTGCTACATGGGAAAGCCCATTATGTATTTCAAATATTTTTTTTAAATTACCACTCAGTAATTACCACCAACATCCTAACTTACACACATTTCCTCACTGTAATATTTATATAGATGAAGTAGATGTACTTACTGCAAAGAGATATTTCCTTTCCTTAAAAGTTTCTTTTGTATTTCAGGGCTCAAGGCTTAACACATCCGGCAATAGAGGATATTTATGATGATCCAGCTCTTCATAATGAGATTGCTGAAGCCAAGGAAGATTTGGATATTTATTCCTCTGAAATTACACCTGTCGAAACGTTGAAGATCAAACAAGTGTAAGTTATTCAACTTATATTACATTCTCGAGGTCAAAAGAGGTTTTAACCCCCAGGTACATGCCGTTTAATACTCTGAAATGCCAATACATAACCATTCAGAGAGAAAGGTTCTAGAGTGGTGGCCACATATTGGATGCCATGTGTATGGCTCTCACTAGGTTAAAGACGCAGGGAATGCTTGTTGTGGCACAATTTAGAAGAGGTTTATGCCAAGCAGTAGACAACAAAATGCTGATGGTAGAAAGAATGATATCCTATGTACATACATACACTATGTATTTGTGGTTTGTTAACATACAAAAGGTTGATGACATTACTTACATGCTGTGACTGTTACAAGAGACTGCCAAATAATTAAAAAGGAGAATGTCCATTCATGCTTTCGTTTTGTATCAGACTCAAATTGGTCTCAAAAATTAAATTTTTATTATCTATAATACCTACTCAAATATCAGGTCCAAATTTCGACATAAAAATCTGCTAATTAAAAAGTAATTTACCTACTTTGGTTGTTCGAATACTACAATGTAATAGTGGGTGAGCCCATTAGATCTATTGGGCACATCTAAGACATAATTAACATTTAATAAATTCTAAAACATTGTAATTATAGTGTTTTTCTTTAAAGTGATAACTGATTTAAAGTGATAACTACCTCAGCATTAGATGTGAAAACATCTAATGCTGAGGTAGGGTAAATTCAGCTGTTGGTTATTTAACTTTTTTTAGGTATTTATTTAATTGGTTTTAACGCCATCTGTTGAAAAAAGCATCTAACTTTATTTTTTTATTACAATTACTGGCAGACGAGCCACGGCCCATCTGATGGTAAATGGTAACCGTCGCTCATGGACTCAACTATACCTCTCGGTATGATTGTCAAGCCGCTGCTCACCATTTCATTTCACAAATATGAAATGAAAAAATAAACGGCTATCTCCTGCTACAGCCAAAACGCAACGATTTGCTTCATGGCCGGTCACACGGGAGATGGTGGTACCAACCCGCTCGAGCCCGATACTAAGTGAGTACTTGGTACCCAGCCCTACCACCAGTTATGCAATGGATGATAATTGCTTACTTCCCTTAGTCGCCTCATACGACACCCATGGAAAAGAATGGGGTGGTGACACTTGTATTCTTAGTCCGTCACCACACGCACAAAAAAAAACTGAAGTATAATGTCAATCAATAGATCATTAACAGTTTTAATTTGACGGGCCTCGTGGCGTAGTCGGTAATATAACCGACTTCCGTGCACGAGGTCGTGGGTTCGATATTTGTACTGCGTCTGGGGTTTTCTATCTATTATATGTATGTATTTACAAAAAAAAGCAGTATTATGTATTATATCCGTATCTGGTACCCATAGCACAAGCATTAAGCTTTGTTTGGGACCAGAGGATGTTGTGTGAAAATTGTCCATGAATATTTATTTATTTAATTAATGTGAAATGTTGGGGCGATTACCAAGAATTATATAGGACTCGAACAATATTTGAAGAAAGAAAGTCGATGTTTTCACATCTGCGAGACATCCCGTGACGGCTCATTTTTCACATTTTAAGCCTATAACCTATAAGAAAAAACTTGATGAAAACTCAATTTATTTGTATAATTCTAGGTACAAACACGTAAAATATAACCTAATTTAATGAACCGTCCGTGTGGTAACAGATTAAGAATACAAGTGTCACCACCCCATCCTTTCCCACGGGTGTCGTATGAGGCGACTAAGGGAACTAAGCAATTATCATCCATTGCATGACTGGTGGTAGGGCTGGGTACCAAGTGGGAGTGCTCACTTGGTATCCGGCCCGAGCGGGTTGGTACCACCATCTCCCGTGTTACCGGCCATGAAGCACATCGTTGCGTTTTGGCTGTAGCAGGAGATAGCCGTTTATTCTTTCATTTCATATCGGTGAAATGACATGGTGAGCAGCGGCTTGACAATACTCTCCGTATAGTCGAGTCCATGGGCTCGTTTTCTCGAAAATCCGGTGAAGTAGAGAAATTGTATTATTTATAATTGTATGTACACTTAAGGTAAGTTTCAACATGATACAATTAAAAACGGCACTCTCCATTACTTACTTACTATAACGCCATCTTCCTAGCGGGGTAGACAGAGAACAGAATGCCAAAAGCCTACATCTCTCGCTTCCTCAACACTCAAAATTCTCTTCATACACGCTCGCCGGTTTCGGAGACTCCTGTCTTCCTTCCATCACTTTCCATAAATTTTAATAATGATTAGTTTATAGACATGACTCACTCCTCATTTATCAACTACGTTGTACGCACATTTTAAATGCATAATTTATTCATCACAGAAGATTTATTTATTAGTTAATAGTATATTAAATAATATGTTATTGTTACCAAAACAGAAAAGAAGCTATGCGGAAGAAATCTAAACAACGTCGTGAAAAGCTTCGCGCAAAACAAGAAATGAACATGAAACATGACATGAAGGAATTGGAGATGCAAGGCAGACAAGAAGCCTTGCATCACGCTCTGACAGCACATTTGCAGCTACTCTGCTCGCTCAATAAGGTACAGGAGGTACGATAAACGACAGACATACTTTTATCTTATATTTAAATTATAGTTAGTTTGTTTCGTGATTTATACGCTGCTAATCCATACCCTATGCACTTCAAGCCAAGTGGCGTAAACGCTAATAGAATAGAATAATAGTAAATGTTTTACAAATATAAGTGGGTGATATAGTTTGAATTAGCCTAGCTATTAACTGATCGTGCAAGTTTGTCTATTTCATTATAAATATATGTGAAAGGCCACTATTAATGCAAGAAAAATCACTGTTTATTAGTATGTATATATATACCTATATAGGTACTATAGTATTATTGAAAATATAATTTTAAAATAGCACTAAAATATTTTTTTTAAATTATGTTTGGCAGACTGCTGATGGTTTATCTAATATATCTACTCCATTATATTGCCGTGTGGGGCCGGCTTTGCCGTGTGGGGCCGGCTTTAGAATTGTCCCACCCCTCCACCCATGGGAGTCGTAAGAGCCGACTGAGGGAATACCGGAGGAGTGGGCAGCAGCTCTCCTTCGAGTATTAACAACATCCACTGCGATCGCCAACCCGCCTGCCAAGCGTGGCGATTACGGCACTATCCCCCATTCTTGGGAAGGCCTATATCCAGCAGTGGGCGTTAAAAGGCTGATGGATGGATCTACTCCATTGAAAACAAATATTGCTTTATTGCAAATACGTAATAGTATGACAATACCTTTAATGGAAAATGGGTAGCAATCTTTTTACAGTTACCTACTTGTTTACGCGTCGTAACTGTTTTTAGGGTTCCGTACCCAAAGGGTAAAAACGGGACCCTATTACTAAGACTTCGCTGTCTGTCTGTCCGTCCGTCTGTCGCCAGGCTGTATCTCAAGAACGACGATAGCTAGACAGTTGAAATTTTCACAAATGATGTATTTCTGTTGCCGCTATAACAACAAATACTGAAAACAAAAAAATAATAATATTTAAGTGGGGTTCCCATACAACGTATGTCTGTCCGTCCATCTGTCGCCAGGCTGTATCTCAAGAACGGCGATAGCTAGACAGTTGAAATTTTCACAAATGATATATTTCTGTTGCCGCTATAACAACAAATACTAAAAACAAAAAATAATAATTTTTAAGGGGGGCTCCCATACAACGTCTGTCTGACCGTCCATCTGTCGCCAGGCTGTATCTCAAGAACGGCGATAGCTAGACAGTTGAAATTTACAAAAATTATTTATTTCTGTTGCCGCTATAACAACAAATACTAAAAACAAAAAATAATAATATTTAAGTGGGGCTCCCATACAACGTCTGTCTGTCCGTCCGTCTGTCTCCAGGCTGTATCTCAAGAATGGTGATAGCTAGACAGTTGAAATTTTCACAAGTGATGTATTTCTGTTGCCATTATAACAACAAATACTAAAAATAAAAAAAAAACAATATTTAAGGGGGGCTCCCATACAACAAACGTGATTTTTTTTTTTGCCCTTTTTTGCTCGCTATTGATAACGGTAACAGTCGCTTGAAATATTCACAGAATATTTAGTTAAGTATATATTCACTTTAAAAATAAATAATTAAAATAAAACAAATATTAACAAATATTTTTTACACAAACGTGTTTCTTTACTCATTGCGCATCTAAGTCTAAGTTGAAAACCATGAAATGAGTCAAATTTTACTTACAAAATTTGGTATCAGCCAAACACCATGGTTACAGAGAGTTTCAATAGTGTAATGTTGTTTACCTAGTCAATGGTACGGAACCCTTCGTGCGCGAGTCCGACTTTCACTTGGCCGGTTTTTTTTATCTGCTGGGTCAGTTTACACTTATTTGTTACCAAAAGGTTGTTCTAGGCCTTGTCTATTTGAGTTGGAGATTAGTGTTTCCAAGTAGTAGTGAGTTTTGTGCTTTGGATAGTTCCACAGATATTATGGTTAATATCTATTTTAACTACAGATTTATTTATTACTACTCTTTGCCAGACTCCACTGCAGACAAAAGCTAGTTTTTAGGTTATATCTCAGGTTCCCGATATAGTACCAGGATAAAATATATACCAGTTTTTAAGTATAATCAAGAGCTTAAGTCTGATCAAACAAAAAAGTTTTATCAAAATCCGTTCAGTAGTTTTTGCGTGATCGTGAACGAACAAACAGACAAAAAATCTAAAAAAAATTGTTTTGTGTTTAGGCACGCCTATATAGCCTAATACAGACATTTTTTCTGAAATATCTTTAAATGTACAGACACAGCTCTGTTACAGCTTTATAATAGTATAGATGAATTACTAATATAATGTACGGAATAGTAAGCAAAGAAAAAAGTGTTCTAAGTGAATCGGTGGACATTGAGCGACTTTGAATTTTTGATCAATTCATCCAATTGAATTTCAATTCCATGTTCTGCAAAAAGATAAAGAAGTGCCAGTTACAATAAGTAAACAGAGATAGAAACGCGATTTGTGTATCTGTCCTACCTAACCTACTTACGTGTAGATAAAATCACAGTTGTCAGTTCTTATCAACAACGTCGCTGACCGTTTTTAATAAGTAACAACGCGGAATATTTATGATAGATTATAATATGCGTTGTGCTATCTATTATTACAATTATTGATATTTTGATTTTAATTAAAATTCCACCTTTAAAAGAATAATCCATGTATGTAGGTACTGTAAACGGATTCAAACAGAATAACTATTTGTGCTTCACACAATGTATGGTATGGTATGGATCGGCGGGCTGTTCTCCGCAACCCACGTCCATTCGCGTGTTTTGCGTGAGAATTCCTCACTCGATCCAGCCCGGCTCCTCAGCCTTAGTGTTGCTGGTAATCTCCCGGAGTGAATTTGAAAGCATTTGGTAGTTTGCAAGAATTTTAATTGCAAAATTAAACTTACTATATTGGATTAATGCATGTAAATGCATTCCGATAGATGGCGTTGGGCGTAAAGTGATAAGGAGAATGGAATGGCTGAATAGGTCGGTACGTTAGCTCAGTGGCTTTGAGCACTTCCTCGGATTGGAAAAGACGCGGGTTTGATTCCCGCTCGTACTAAAAATCTCTTTTTCCTTATTCACAAATCATTTGTACTTTAAATTGTGAATAAATAAAATCCCAATGTAAATAAATAATTATGTTAAGTTACTTATGTGATGTTTCAGGCCCATCAAGTGTTGCAACATTATCGAAACTCAAAAGTGAATCGTCCGAAAATCAATGATGTAAAAGTATACAATACATTGTTACGTGGATATGCAAAGACTGTAAGTATTATGATATTACTGACTTTTAGACTTAATGTAATACAATTATTTCGAAACTACGCTATTATACAAAGTTATACTTATACTAGCCTTGGCCAGCGGCTCCGCCGCAGCTAAAAGCTTATATCTCAGATTCCCGATATAGTAGCGGGTTAAAATGTATACCAGTTTTTAAGTCTAATCAAGATTATCAAACAAAAAAGTTTCATCAAAATCCGTTCAGTAGTAGGTATTTGCGTGATGCCCAAACAAACATGCAAACAGATAAAAAATTTGGTTTTGTGTTAAGTTATTTTATTAGTAGAGTTACTTTAGAACCATCCATCCATCAGCCCTACAACGTCCACTGCTGGACATAGGCCTCCCCAAGAGAACGCCACAACGGGTGGTCCCGTCATGGGGGATAATGTCGTAATCGCCACGCTTGGCAGGCGGGTCGGCGGTCGCAGTGGATGTTGTTAATACAGTAGGAGTGCTGCTGCCTATTCCCTCAGTCGGCTCTTACGACTCCCGTGGGTAGAGAGGGGTGGGACAGTTCTAAAGCCGGGCCCACACGGCCTCAGGCCCTTTAGAACCATAGTGCTTTAAATTTGTTTTATTAACTGTTTCTAGGGCTTGCTAGACAGTACAAAGAAAGTACTGTCGTATATGGATGCTGACGGAATAACAACGAACGCTGACACATACGCTGCGGTATTCGAATGTATAGAAAGAAGTAATATCAACAACAAATTAGATTTACTTACACATTATGAAAAGGAGATGAATGACAAGGTATGATTATGATCTCTGACTAAATAGTCTAATTAAATTATTTGGTTTTATGGTCTTGTCCATATTATTTACCACTAGAACTCAGTGTATTTCTATCTATAGACAATAGACATATATATATATAGTCAAGATAGTGTATTAACATTCCTTACCTAAGAATAGTAGTAATAATTCGTAATGTTCAATCGGAGACTTCTCATGACCAAATTAGTCATGTATTGAATGATGGAAGGTAGAGGCAGGGGCCTCCGAAACTGGCGAGCGTGTATGAAGAGAATTATGAATGTTGAGGAAGCGAGAGATGATAAGTTGATTTCTCAACAATATCAGATATAGCTTTATTTGAGCGCTCTGACGATTTTAGACAGAGACAGATATTTTTGAAAATAAGCATTCGGCCCATCCGATGGTAAGCCCATATAGGCTAGCAACACCAGAGGCATCACACGCGCGTCGCTGATTCTCGAGGAAAAGATTACGAGGTGGAGAGGAAGGATAGTAAGGAGAGGATAAGGAGATGGTTTAGGCCTCTGGCCCTTTCACTCACCATACGAAACAACTGTAGAAGTATCTGCAATTGTTTGATGCTGATCTTCTGTGAGAGGGTGATACTTTCTCGATCGAGCCGGCCCATGCATGCTGAGACAAACACGGCTCTACCAGTAGCTAAATTATTATATATTAATAACTATCAGAACATAGCATCTCGCCTGTATTCCCTGAAGGAGTAGGTAGAGGTGTATTACACACCCACGGTTCGCCAGCTTTGTTTAAGTGCCACGTAACAGGGGGCGAGCCTATTGCCGTCTACAGGGGACATTTCCAAACTCCGGGCTGCTACTGAGAATTTTTCTTTTTACGAAAAAGCTCAATAGCACCGCCTGACTCGGGGACGAACCCGAGACCTCATGATCAGCAGTCGCTCACACTACCGCTGCACTACAGAGACAGTTATGCCGAATATCTACATAATATGATTTTTTTAACATTACTTATTTGTAACATCAATACTCATTAACAGTTTATATTATAAATATATTGACATCATTGAAGTATACAAAAGAGAAGATCCACAATTAGGAAATAAAAGTATCCACTATAAATGAGTGCAGATTACGCTTTCCTGCACTCATTTCGTTTAGTGTCGTTTCGACGCGCGAGATCAACATGCCTAATAAATAATACGAAAATCTCTTTTGAGTACCTCTTTTTGTATCGTTCTTTAGGAATAGTGTCGTTACACGCACGCACGCGGTTAAAAGTGGTTATTATTTTATAAAATTAATGCGAAATAAATGCATTTAAGTAAGATTATATTTACGTTTGCCTCGATGTCTAAACACAATTGTGTATCCTTAATTTATAGATCAACGATTGATATATTGTATTTTTCATCCATCCATCCATCAGCCTTTTAACGTCCACTGCTGGACATAGGCCTCCCCAAGAATGGGTGATAGTGCCGTAATCGCCACGCTTGGCAGGCGGGTTGGCGATCGCAGTGGATGTTGTTAATACTCGAAGGAGTGCTGCTGCCCACTCCCCTAGTATTCCCTCAGTCGGCTCTTACGACTCCCATGGGTGGAGAGGGGTGGGACAATTCTAAAGCCGGCCCCACACGGCTAATTAATAATTGTATTTTACTATTAATTAATTTTATTTTACGGCTAAGTAATAATTGTATTTTTACACATTTATATTATATATTGTTCAATTGACAGTTCTAAATATTATTAACCTTTCCAGAACATAACCCTGAACGATTTACTGGACAAGACAAAATTCTTGTATGACGAACGAGAAGTAGTACTGCAAGCTATCCACAGGATTAAGCCTCAATTTGTACCGCAATACACTCCACCGGTACTCGATTACAATTGTCCCTTACTGGATAATTTGACACTGAACAATATTGAGAACAGGCAGGGACTTCTGACATCACCAGCTGAAGGGCTTGTGTCCCTTGAAGAAATGATAAACAAGGGAAAGCAACAATTAGAAGCTGAATTTAAGGGAGAAGTTCAAATACAAAATATTAATGCTAGGGACGAACAGTCCCCGACTATTGAGTTTTGTGTAAGTTTTTGTTTTGTATTTAGATTTATTTTAAGGTGACCGGTTTATTTTTCTGTTCTATTGAGTTCTCAAAGGAATGCTGAGGTAGTTTGGACACGTAGAGAGGATGGATGAAAGAAAATTAGTGAAACAGATATACAAGGCGATTGAGAATGGGCAAGTTGGTAGAGGTCAACCTAGGCGAACGTGTTTTGACTAGATCGGAGACATTCTTAAGTAAGGCCAGGTTACCAGTACTTGTAACCAACAAGTATGCATGAAATGAAGCGAAAGATGTGTGTCAGGATCTTAGCAAGTGGAGAGAAGTGGTCTCTGCCTACCCCTATGGGAAAAAAGCGTGACAATATGTATGTATGTATTGAGTTCTCAATGTAACCCAATTCCAAAGAATTTTATTTTTCAATAAATCATGTGTCTTGGCTTTTGCAGGCCCAAAATGATTTAGAGTTACATACAGTCTTCTAGTTACATTATTCCTACTTAAGTTAATTCCAGTTACCTTAAGCAATTTTTGACTCGATTCCTCAAAGATTGTCTCGATTTACGTCATAATGTTTATTTTTCTTCCTATCATTGTCTGAAGCACATTTCTGTAATATGTAGTGTTCAGCAATCAAACTAAAAATGTGTTTGGAAACCTAATATACTAGAAGGGAAATAAATCTTTTATTATTTACTGTTGGTCTATTGTGGGAGGGATGGTTCTGCACTGGGAGGCTCCTTAGGCGACTACCACACTACCAGATGAGCTGGCATTAGTAAGATTTTTTTCCAGATTTTTTTTTTCATTTGCATTGGTGTTGTCTTCTTTATATTACTTCCTTAGGTAATTTTTCCTACAACCATGAATAGTGACTCTGTGTTTTTATTATTTTAAGAAAGTATTGTAATATGTTACATATAAAAAAGTTTGAACATGTCTGATCTCTTCCTGCTGAAACAGCTGGACCAATTTGAATGAAATCGTTTAATCACTATTGGAACAGCCCGTTAATATAGTTTTGTAATAACAGAGAAAGAAACTACAAGAAGCTGAAACAGAATGGCGTGGTGTGATTACCGAGGCGTTAGAAAGAAGTCTCGGCACGCTCAAGTCACAGAGTCTGGCTTCCAACACTGCCATCACACTGTATCCTTACCTTAAAGTTTTGCGGGTAAATATATTTATTTTATGATAACTCAGCATCCTTATTCCTTAGAAATGTATTATTATATAGTGGCCCTTTGGGCTACAAAAATATTTATGAAGTACCTATATTTAGTCTTAAAAAAATAATGATCTTCAGAGCGTAATTTCGGTAATGGCGACCGGTATAAACCGATACTAGCCGTGTACAGAGGCGACATTATAATATCATAATCCCTTACAGTAGTCACAACGGATCTTTGTATCTCTGAAGTTGGCTGCAAGACGCTGTGCAGTAGTTATTTTTGTGTCGCAAGGGATATGCGTCTTCTGCAGTTCACATTAATCGCAAAATGTTCGATATAATTAAACAATGTAATTGATTATCGTATTATTTATCGATCATATTAAAAGATGTGGCCCGCTCTTCTATATCTAGATTAAAGATTATTCACTAAAATCGCTTTTATACTTACTACAATACAAATATTATTTCTGCATACCCACATTCACATACATACACATCACGCGCTCACACAATCATTCTAATACATATAACATAACACCATAGACACCATACAAAAACATACAAACGTACCTACTGGTACATATTAATAACATATTAACATAAAACGTAGTGAATTTTGTTAATTAATCTATAGCTTTATTGAAAGTCTATCATATACGACGAGAATACAAAATGATTATGAACTGTGTATACCTACACAGCAGTACTTTAAGCTTTATTTATACTTTTCTTAAGTTGTAATTATTGTGTGGCATCGCTTAATATAGTTTCCGATATAATTATGTACCTACTATGTGTAAGAGAAGCCACTGTCTCCCTTAATACAGTTTATAACTAGCATGGGAGTCAGAGTTTTATGTGAATTTGTAACATTTTATAACTTGGATAAATAAATATATAAATATACTTTTTATAAATCTAAAAATAATAAATAGAACCTAAACAGATAATATAATGATCCCATTCGATTGTTTCATTAATCGAGTAGTAACATTTGAATTGGTCAGCACTAATCATATAATTCTGGCACAAGCCCCACTTGCTTTGTGCCTAATTTCAGAGACACAAAGATCCGTTGTAACTATTACAGGTGTCATTCCTACACGACCGGAGAGAGGTAGTAGAGAGTATTTCGTGGGAACGCTGCTGATTATTAGTGATAATAATAAGATAAGTATGCAGTGTGCAAGTAAGACCTTTAAATAACAAGTTGTCTCTGCCTACCTCTCTGGGAAACAGTCGAATATCTATGCTATACTATTTGTACTATATAGAACCTGTATCTAATTGAAAACTTAGGATTAATGTACTATTATTTCTTTTGTATTTTCATCTTTACCTAGCAACATATATTTAATTTTGTTATTACTCTCATACAGGTTGAACAGCTGGTAAATTTAATAATGGGAGAAATAAGAAAGTTGGTGGATGGCAGTGAAACTTACAGTCCAACACTCAAATTGATGCAACGAGATTTAGGTTCACAAGTCTATCAGAAGTAAGTGGTTATTCTATTTTCTTTCAAAACGCTCCCAAAATCATTTCAAAATAGTTTTGGCCCCAGGCCCAAGCCCACCACGAGATGGTGGAACCAATACGCTCGGGCCCGATAGCAAGTGAGCACTCCCACTGCTACCAAGCCCTACCACCAGTAATGCAATGGGTGATAACTGTTTACTTCCCTTAGTCGCTCGTACGACACCCGTGCGAAAGAATGGGGTGGTGACACTTGTATTCTTAGTCCATTACCACAAGGACACAAGTTACTATCCCACTACTGAGAACGAGTTTCCTCTCAGACTTACGAGGGATTTAGAGTCTAGTCCACCAAACCGGCCCAGTGAAGACTCGCAGTTGTTGAGAAAATCTCTCAGGTATATAGATTTCCGCTTAATGTTTTCTATTTTTTAGTTGATCTAATTTAGAAAGTAATAATTATAAGAGGAAGCGCGTATAAACTAGTTAGTTATAAAATGTTTGTAGGTATCAAATAGAACAATACCGGCAGAACGGCACTCTAGACAAGATGGAGCGTATATACGAGAAGTACTGTAAGTGGTATTTGAACCGCGACTCGGTGGACGGCACCGGCTTGCCGTACAATGCAAGACAAGCGTGGCAGGCTTTGGTACATCTTAATAGAGAAGGACCTTGTTTGGTGAGTTTACTTTTTTATCTGAAACTAGATGACCCGGTGAACTTCCTATCACATACTTTATTATCAATCATAATCAATCTGCGTCAATCTGCAAGATTTTAATTTAGATAGGTTTTTAAATGAAACTCGCTTGTAATTCAAATGAAGTGGAAAGAATAAATAAATAAATAAATATTCACAGACATTTTCACACAGTCCTCTGGTCCCAAACTAAGCTTAATGCTTGTGCTATGGGTACCAGATTACGGATATAATACATATACTACTTTTTTTTTTGTAAATACATACTTATAATATACTAGCTGTTGCCCGCGACTTCGTCCGTGAGTAATTTCATAAAAATAAATAAAGCAACCCTTGAAATTGTCGGTAATACAGTGCAACGGTATTACAGTACTCGGGGTTGGAACTTCATTACTGAAATGCTAGATGGCGTTGAAGTTGCTAGATTTTGAGATTGTGTGACAAACAATTTTTTTTATTTTTCGTATTTTTTTTAATAAAAAGTATCCTATGTTACTTCTAATACCTCCGAGAATATGTGTACAAAGTTTCATGATGATCGGTTAAGTAGTTTTCACGTGAAAGCGTAACAAACAAACTTACATTCACATTTATAATATTAGTATGATAGAAAACACCCAGACGCAGTACAAATATCTGTGTTCATCACACAAATAATTGTCCTGAGTGGGAATCGAACCCACGACCTCGTGCACGGAAGTCAATTACACTACCGACTACGCCACGAGGCCGTCAAATGTCAAGAATGACAGTAGCTTTCATCCTGGCGTCTGTTAGACAAAAGACTATGAATCCACCACTATGTCATCTATTGAAAGTAATTCAAAGAAGTGATTCCCATACAAATCTTTTTAGACAAGAAATTGATGGCGTTGTTAAACAACAAATTTTATACAATCGCGCTGAAAGAATGATGGTAGCTGTTATTCTGTCGTTTGTTAGACAAAACATAATAGGTCCACAATCTAAAGAGACTATTCTCTCACAAAATTGCCAACTTAGAATTTTTCAACTTTTCCCCATTTTTTCTTTTTATCCAGTTCTATATTAGATATGTTTGGCGAAACTAACGAACAGCAGTTAATTTTTATATTTTTTATTTTTTTTATAGCATGTAGTGGCAGTCGAGCTACGGTCCATCTGATGGTAAATGGTAACCGTCGCTCATGGACTCGGCTATACCGAGAGTATTGTCAAGCCGCTGCTCACCAATTCATTTCACAGATATGAAATAAAATATAAACGGCTATCTTTTGCTATAGCCAAAACGCAATTATGTGCTTCATGGCCGGTCACACGGGAGATGGTGGTACCATCCCGCTCGAGCCCGATACCAAGTGAGTACTCCCACTTGGTACCCAGCCCTACCACCAGTCATGCAATGGATGATAATTGCTTACTTCCCTTAGTCGCCTCATACGACACCCGTAGGAAAGAATGTGGTGGTTACACTTGTATTCTTAGTCCGTCAACACACGGATGAAATATATAGAAAATAGTGATTGATGATATCCAACCAATGTTATCTCACTTTAAATTTACTCATCTTCTAATTTGATGGGGTTCTGAAACTAATAATCTTATAAAGGTTACCTAGAATATTACCTTAACATAATGTCGATAAATATGTAATAACGTCAAGCCAAAACGCAACGATGTGCTTCATGGCCGGTCACACAGGAGATGGTGGTACCAACCCGCTCGGGCCGGATACCAAGTGAGTACTCCCACTTGGTACCCAGCCCTACCACCAGTCAAGCAATGGATGATAATTGCTTACTTCCCTTAGTCGCCTCATAGGACACCCGTGGGAAAGAATTGGGTGGTGACACTTGTATTCTTAATCCGTCACAACACGGATAAAATGTACGTTATACATACGTTTCATTTACGTTTTTCCTGAGGACCCTACCCTGCCAAGAGATTAGGGTGGTGCCAAGCATATTACATTTTATAGTCTGTCGCAACATTACTTATTGATTATATATTAAGACATTTAAATTGGCATTAATTTGCTAGATTTTTTAATCTAAGATAATTTAAATACAAATAATATATTTTGTAATACTTTCTAACATTTACGCGAATTTCACACATTTTGAAATAAAACTACGTTTACGGAATCTATCGCGTTTACTTGATTTTTATGCTATCCCGACGTATCGAATACTTTACAGCATTCATGATCACGGGTGGACTTAGATGGTAGATGCTTGATATCAGCTTTGGACATTAAAAATCAAGTAAACGCGATAGATTCCGTAAACGTAGTTTTATTTCAAAATATATTTTGTAACAATTACAATGATAATATAGCAATAATTCATAGAATACTATATTCATAGTATATTGTATTTATCCTAGTTTTGTTGTTACACAGGATGCTGAAGAAACCCCGTGGCCGATGGAGATACGACAGAACATCGGCAAGTTTTTATATAATATAATCATCAATGATGTCAAAATTGATGTCAACATGTTCAAGAAGAAAGCGAAAGAGTTAGTTGATTTTTTATTATAATCAGCGGGTCTAGCCAAGTTGCAGTCTATGATCGCTAACGCTAATAGAAAACTATTTAAATATATGGGAATTTGACATCTTTAAGCATAGATAAAGAGCCTATATTTATCTAAGTCCTTAACAATATGTATATCGCTAAGTCACGTGACTTAACGTTAGAGATGTCAAATTTCCATACATTTTAATAGTTTTCTATTAGAGTTAGCGATCATAGAATGTAACTTGGCTAGACTCGCTGGTCCTTTATGGTGTTTTGTGTCAATAGGTGTCAGGTGCTATATTTGGCGTCAGCGTATGTAGCTACAAGAGTAACAAATATTTAAGAGCATTATTATATGGTAGACTATAGAATGCTTAAAGTTTTTATAACTAGTACCGATTATTAATGGATACCGCATGCTGGGCAGTCGACGCGCACAACACATGTTTACGCGTGTTTTAGGTCATATATAAAATTATGCTCATCATTTAGATCATCAGATCTGGTTCCACCAGTTCTGTGATCTGTAGACTTGTGCGATAATTGCTTTTTTTAAGATTTATTTTTATTAAGAGTTATTTGGGGCCCAATATATCCATCCATCCATCCATCAGCCTTTCATCGTCCACTGCTGGACATAGGCCTCCCGAAAATGGGGGTTTTACCATAATCGCCACGCTTGGCAGGCGGGTTGGCGATCGCAGTGGATGTTTTTAGTACACAGGGGAACGCTGCTGCCCGGTCCCCCGGTAATCCCTTAGTCGGCTTTTACGACTCCCATAGGAAGAGACGGGGGGGGAGCTATTCTTGGTGCCGGCCCCACACGGCCCAATATATATTCACATATAATACGATGGCAACCTGTGCTGTGAAATGGTGTGAAAAATCGGCTATAACATCTAGTTATCACAAAAATGGTGGCCATTTCGCAGGTAAGTAAATCATATTCATATAAAAAATAATAACATCAATGGAACGGAGTTCAAGTTATACTGGACAGGTCCATAAAAATTGCGCGCGTTGATTCCTGTCCCTTTCACTCGTGTAACTATTTACTATATTTGTCACTGTCTAACAACAACATGTGTATTGTTAGTGATGCAAAGTGATTACAAATGCGTTATTGAATTTTTTTGATAATTAGTGTAACTAATAGAATAATATCACCACTTGATTCCTTTCGGAAGGGAAAAGAATAGTATCACCACCCTATTGCATGCACATGGTTGATAATAATTTACCGAATCAAAACGAAAAATGTGAATAGAATATTCAAATTCAAGAATATCTTTATTTCATAGGCTTATTAAATAGCACTTAGAATCGTCAAGAATACACTAATAAAAACCCATGATGCGAGTGCATCCGCGACAACAAAGTAGCGATTGCAATCGTTATAAGCGGCCGGATTGCGTAGTAAAGCCTTTCATGAGGAGAAACCGGCAAGAAACTAATGGCCCACTTTTTTAATTTGCTAATATATTACAGTTTTATATAATTCCCATAAGTAAAATGTCATGAAAAAAATATATTGAAACCAAGATGACATACTATATCGTCACATAAACCAATTATAAAAAATAATGAATGAGGAGAAGTTTAGTAAGTTTTATTACAAAGTCGAAGTTTTATCGCATTTTAAACTTATTAAATGTTTTGTATATTTTTAAGAATTTTTAACTCATTAATATTTAATATATCTAGTAAAATTCCAGTATTTGTACACTTTGAATTCCATATCACACTGTAAATCGAATAATATCGACAATAGTGGTTTTTGGTCTTAACAGGATTTTAATGTACGCGTGAGTAACGACACATTACCTAACATTTTACTACTTCTTGCATAAACTGTTATCCTTGTTCATTGACAATCCGTGGTGCACTCGCTTGCATGCACACATGCTATCACCTATTGGGGCTGTTAGATATTTTGCTTACCGTCGCGTAAACACAATTAATAATGGCACCACGGGAGAATATCTGTTCTGGATGTCTTAAAAAAATACCTAACAGGGACTTCTTAAGTTGCTGTGCATGCAAATCTAAATACGATTTACCGTATATCAATCTAGCGCAAAAAAGCTTTGCAAACATGGATGTCAGTCAAAAGTCCTGTTGGAAATGCCCGGAATGCCGCTGTAAAGAAAGCAAATCTGATAATACTAACACCCCGGTTCGGCTTTCTACTCACACACCAAGCCAAATGCATGCATACATCTCACCAGACAATAAAGTTACCATGCGAAAGAATATTTCTGATAAATCTTCACACTGTTCTTATGACGACCTATATGTTAAGGAAAGCTCGCTCCGTGATATTATTAAACAAGAGCTTACATCAGCATTGAAAATAACTATTAAAGAGTTAGTTTCTGATCAATTAAAAAATATCAACACTCAAATTATGGAATTCCATGACGCATTTTCTTTCTTTAACATGCAGTTCGAGAATCTAACAAAGTCTGAAAGAGAAGGATGAAACCATAAATAAGCTACTTACCGAAAATGAGATTTTGCGTGATAATGTCAATGACCTCTCCACTTGTTTGTGTATCGTTGAACAAAATATGCGAGAATGCAATGTCGAGATCAGTGGTTTACCAGAATATAGGTCCGAAAATCTTGTAAACACTGTCAAACAGTTAGCTAAACTTACTGGAAGTGAATTTCAAGATACAGACTTGCTACAAGTCACACGAGTAGCCAAACTAAATAGAGATAGCGATCGACCACGCACCATTGTTGCAAAATTTCGTAGTCCACGACAACGCGACAGCATATTAGCAGCTGTAGTTAACTGCAACAGGAAGCACGCTCAAGAAAAACTGAATTCTCATCACTTAGGCATTGTTGGCAGCCGTGTACCTGTCTTTGTAAACGAACTCCTAAGCCCAACTAATAAACAACTACATGCAGCAACACGTAAAACAGCTAAAGAAATGTCTTATAAATTTGTGTGGATACGTAATGGCCGAATCTTAGTTCGCAAAGATGTTAACGAACAGGCAATTTTAATTCGCAACTTAGAAAGCCTCAAACTACTCAAAAAGTAATCCTATTACATTATAACTAGCATTTTCTATTAAGTACCTATTTAGTTTAAACATGCTCAAGTGTTATATATTTAATAATAATGGTTGATTTATTACTATATTATCAAAATGTACGCGGTCTTAGAACTAAGACTGACGATGTTTGTAAAAATATCTTACTTGCCAATTATGACATTATTAGCTTAACTGAAACATGGTTAAAATCTAGTATCAGTAGTAGCGAATTTATAGACCAAAGATATCTAGTACACCGTAGGGACAGAATATGCCATGGTGACGCCAAAATTATTGGTGGTGGTATTTTAATTGCAGTCGCAAGGCATATAAAGTCGGTGAGAATGCGACAATGGGAGAGTAGTTACGAGGATTTGTGGATTATTTTAGAGTTGTATATTAATAAATGTATCAAATAATATAATGTGGTGTAATATTATGTGTGGTATACCTTCCACCTCCACTTAAATTGGCCTGTCTATCGAATTTTTTAAGCCATGTTAACAATATTTTAAATAGTGTGGACAATGTTATTATTGTTGGAGATTTTAATCTAGGATTTATTAGATGGACTTGTAAGACCAACGAACATTACAGTACACCATCTAATTACAATTCCCCACTAGGTATTTCTTTAATTGATTTTATTGCTATTAACAACCTTTACCAGCACAACCATATTTCAAACGCAGACGGCCGTACACTTGATCTTGTTTTAAGTAATATTCCCAACCTTACTGTTGCTCATGGCTCCGACCCTATAAGCAAACTTGATCCTCATCATCCCTTTTTACAAATATCTATACCCTTCACAACCAAAATACATAATTTAACCCCTAATTACCGACCTGCGCACAATTACTTCAAAGCGGACTACAATAACATTTTGTATGACTTGAAAAACTGTGACATTGAACACAAAGATAACCAGTGTACAGATATCAATGAATCTGTTAGTGTGTTATACAATATTTTACATGACACAATTGAAAAACATGTCCCAAGATATAAAAAAAACAAGTCTAATTACCCACCTTGGTTTTCCAATAATTTGATTAAAATGTTATCTGAAAAAGAAAAAATCAGACGAGTAAGTATAAAAACCCTCGAGACAAAATTAGTTTTGAGATTCTCCGTAATCGTTGTATCGTAACTTTTGAACTCCTGCTATAAAACATATAAATATGATATAGAACTTAATATTCAGGAAAATCTTAAGTCATATTTTTAATGAAACGCCAAAAGTGGCGTTTCATTAAAAATAAAAGACGTCGAGAAAGTTCAATTCCTTCTGAAATGCATATGAATGACACAAAGGCTTGTGGTGGTCTTAATATTGCTAATTTATTTGCTCAACATTTTTCTTCAGTATTTAACAATAAAAGTTCCTTCAAACATCCATCCTTTTCAATCTGTAACAATAACCTCGGTAAAGTTAGTTTTTCTGAGAAAGAAGTCTTAGCTGTACTCAATCTTTTAGATACATCTAAAGGCCCCGGTCCAGATACTATACCTCCCATCTTTATAAAACGTTGCAGTGAGACTTTAGCCTTACCATTAGCTATATTTTTAATCGATCTATTGAACACGGTATCTTTCCTGACGCTTGGAAAATCGCGAGAATTGTTCCTATTTTTAAAAAAGGTGATTCCAGTGATGTAGCCAATTATCGCCCTATATCGATTCTATCTTGTTTCTCAATAATATTTGAAAAACTTATTTGTCCAATTATTACAAAACACTTAGAGCCTCTCATTTAATCTAGTTAACATGGTTTCAAACGTAGGCGAAATGTAGACTCAAATTTAACTGAATTCATATCTGACATTTCTCGAATGCATTTGATAAAGTAGACCATCAACTATTGTTATCTAAACTTCAATTTAGTGGTGCACATGGCTCTCTATTAAGATGGTTTTCATCCTACTTGTCTCATAGATCACAGATCATTTCACTCAATGGATATGAATCGTATCCATACTACGCTGAATCAGGGGTTCCACAGGGATCCCATCTTGGACCAATCCTTTTTACTTTGTTTATTAACGACATAACCACTGAAATTCATCATTGTAAAACCTTAATGTTTGCAGATGATCTTAAAATCTATAAAACCATAACTTCTCAAAGCGACTCGTTCCTTTTGCAAAATGATCTAGACAGAATCGTAAATTGGTGTTCTGCAAATGGTATGGTACTCAACGTACAGAAATGCTGCCATATAAAATATACACGAAAAAAACACCCACTTAGCTCTGCTTATAATATTAACACGACTATTCTAGATCAGGTAAGCGAGGTTCGTGACTTAGGTGTAATAATAGACAGTAAAGTTAGCTTTAAAAATCACATCGATAGTATTGTCACAAAATCTGCCCAAATGCTTGGATTTGTGATACGCTGCATCAAAGGTTGTAGTTGAAAACGTACCAAATTTATCCTTTACAATGCTTTTGTAAGCAGTCGATTAGAATATGCAAGCATTGTATGGAATCCCCAATACGCGGTTCACTCACAGCGTATCGAGGGGATTCAGCGTGCATTTACCAAACACCTTGCTTATGCATCTAGTGGTATAACAACGACTAAAATATTTCAAAATGTATTCTTTATATGAAAGACGCTTGGTCGAAGATCTATCTTTCTTACATAAGCTGATGAACAACGGGGTAGATTGCGACGAGTTGGTGTCACGTATCAACTTACAAGTTCCTCATAAAATACCTAGATATCCTATATCTAACATCTTCTCCATAACTCCCTCCAAAACAAATATCGGCTCCAACTCTCCTCTTCATCGACTCTGCAATGGATTAAATACGGTCTCCAAGCGCAACCCTGACATAGACATTCATTTTGACTCAAAAAATAAATATTTAATGCAAAATCTTTAAGTCCTTTTAAATCTCCAACAATGGCAATAGCGTTATCAGACAAAATAATTCACTTAACATTATTTAGATATTTTTATATATATTTTTAGCATTTGACATGCTTAGCACTATACATTAATCACAAAGTGAAAAATGTGAAATCGTTAATAACAGCCAGGAGCAGGACCTGAACCTGCATCTTCTGGATACCGTCCAGATGCCCTACCAATTCAGCCTTCCTGACAATTGCTCCCGACTGCTAACTTCGACAACACATCACACTTAACGTCCCTGGGTGACGCCTGCGCCATTTGTCGGAAGTATTTTCATACATTATACCGACCAGGTAAACTTAATTTTACAATTAAGATTTTACCTATATATATAATGACGCAAACCCTTTAAATATTTAGATATTTTTATATATATTTTTAGCATTTGAGATGCTTAGCACTATACATTAAACACAAAGTGAAAAATGTGAAATCGAAAATAACAGCCTGGAGCAGGACCTGAACCTACATCTTCTGGATACCGTCCAGATGCCCTACCAATTCAGCCATCCTGACAATTGCTCCCGACTGCTAACTTCGACAACACATCACACTTAACGTCCCTGGGTGACGCCTGCGCCATTTGTCACTGAAATAAACTGTTCTAGCCGTTTCAATATCAATCAATAATCTATTTTTTTTTTACCGCATATGCCACTGAGCTGATACCTAAAAATTTTAAAATATGGGGGCCCCATTGGAATTTGTTATCTATAGTGATACCTAGGCAAACTGTGGACTCAAAAGGTCCAGTTTGACGCTATACATACATTCTACATGGGTTATATTGGGTGTAATAAATTTTATACGTTTAGTTTCATTCTCACTTAAAACTGGGTTATTAGTATTGAACCAATGAATAACTTTAGATAGGGCGTTGTCCACATCATCATAATTAAGCAGTTGCTTTTTTATTTTGAATAATCCATCCATCCCATCCATCAGCCTTTCAACATCCACTGCTGGACATAGGCCTCCCCATGAGAACGCCACAACGAGCGGTCCCGTCATGGGGGATAATGCCGTAATCGCCACGCTTGGCAGGCGGGTTGGCGATCGCAGTGGATGTTGTTAATACTCGAGGGAGTGCTGCTGCCCACTCCCCCGGCATTCCCTCAGTCGGCTCTTACGACTCCCGTGGGTAAAGAGGGGTGGGACAATTCTAAAGCCGGCCCTTTTGAGTAATAAAGGCGTATAATTTGGGAACAACACAACTTTTCGATTATCTCTTATATGGTAGAGTATTATTATAGACCAGGAACAGAAATGGCCCCAAAATGGACCCCTGTCGCACACTCATTGTTATGACAGACCCAAGTGATACCGTGCCGTAACATTGACGCTTTGAATTCTATTACTCAAATAAGAAGTAAAAATCTCGAGAGCCTTGTTTTTGATTTCGTAATGGTATAAACTTTTAATGATGTACACAGTACGCCTGAGACAAATCTCAAAATACAGCTAACGCATCGTGCGAGTCATCCCAGGCCATAAAGATGATTTATGACGATTCTTTGTGAAGCCAAAATGTTTTTATGAAATAAAACATTTTTGTAAATATATTAATTAGTTGGTACAGAAATAGGACGAAAATTATTAAGGTCTGAGGTACTACCAGATTTAAAGAAAGGAATTACTCCACAAAATTTCATAAGGTCAGGGAATACACCATCAACACAACCATTAAACACAGATGTCATGATGATAAGTTACTACTTGAGTTTGAACTCGAACAAATATAGATTGATGCGGTATCTATTAGGAGATAATCTGTGAACTTTAGGTGCATAACTGTGCTCGAATACCTGTGGTTTGGGTCATTATTGTGGTCACCGGAATATTTCTCCTCAAATAGGTATTTATTATTGAAGTGCACTTCTTATTAGGCGATTCGATGACATTTCGTTACATGAGGGTGGAGAAAAATATAATTAGTGATGAGATGTTCAGTTTTCTCAGAAGGAGGAAGAGAAATAATATATACATTCCGACGGCACGGTGGAATGGAGTGAAAGAGAGTGACGTATATCTATGTACAACAATGTAAGCGAGATAACAAGATAGTGTCACTATATCATAGATGTACGTACGCGTAAGACGCTATATATGAACAGCTTGGGTACCATGCGTCTGTAATAATTATTTATTGTGCTTTGTGATTATTTTAACGTTTTTTTACAGTTCCTCCGTATCTTTAACAATGGATATTCACAGGTGTGAAGAGTTTTTTTACTTCTATCGCATGGACGCATTTATTTTTTAATGTCGTCTGTATTACGTGTAATTATAAAATTTTGAGTAAATGGGATTTATCGTGTCGCAGGAAGAAGTTACCGGCGGTGTATAAATTACATCGGCCGTGGGGCCGGTTGTTCCGGTTGGAACTGAAGCCGCACCCTGTAGTGGCGCGGCTGTGGGCGGCGGCGGCGCCCAGCTCGCTGCACATGCGCGCCGCGCTCTTGCCCGCGCGTGCGCCGCCCGCGCCCTGGCGCAGCGCGCACCGCGGCGCCTACCTGCTCACCGCCACGGCGCTCATCCGGTACGTACCTACAGTGCGCCAGCTCGCTGCACATGCGCGCCGCGATCTTGCCCGCGCGTGCGCCGCCCGCGCCCTGGCGCAGCGCGCACCGCGGCGCCTACCTGCTCACCGCCACGGCGCTCATCCGGTACGTACCTACAGTGCGCCAGCTCGCTGCACATGCGCGCCGCGATCTTGCCCGCGCGTGCGCCGCCCGCGCCCTGGCGCAGCGCGCACCGCGGCGCCTACCTGCTCACCGCCACGGCGCTCATCCGGTACGTACCTACAGTGCGCCAGCTCGCTGCACATGCGCGCCGCGCTCTTGCCCGCGCGTGCGCCGCCCGCGCCCTGGCGCAGCGCGCACCGCGGCGCCTACCTGCTCACCGCCACGGCGCTCATCCGGTACGTACCTACAGTGCGCCAGCACGCTGCACACGCGTGCCTACTTGCTCACCGCCACGGCGCTCATCCGGTACGTACCTACAGTGCGCCAGCACGCTGCACACGCGTGCCTACTTGCTCACCGCCACGGCGGTCATCCGGTACGTATCTACAATGCGCCAGCTCGCTGCACATGCGCGCCGCGCTCATGCCCGCGCGTGCGCCGCCCGCGCCCTGGCGCAGCGCGCACCGCGGCGTCTACCTGCTCACCGCCACGGCGCTCATCCGGTACGTACCTACAGTGCGCCAGCTCGCTGCACATGCGCGCCGCGCTCTTGCCCGCGCGTGCGCCGCCCGCGCCCTGGCGCAGCGCGCACCGCGGCGCCTACCTGCTCACCGCCACGGCGCTCATCCGGTACGTACCTACAGTGCGCCAGCTCGCTGCACATGCGCGCCGCGATCTTGCCCGCGCGTGCGCCGCCCGCGCCCTGGCGCAGCGCGCACCGCGGCGCCTACCTGCTCACCGCCACGGCGCTCATCCGGTACGTACCTACAGTGCGCCAGCTCGCTGCACATGCGCGCCGCGATCTTGCCCGCGCGTGCGCCGCCCGCGCCCTGGCGCAGCGCGCACCGCGGCGCCTACCTGCTCACCGCCACGGCGCTCATCCGGTACGTACCTACAGTGCGCCAGCTCGCTGCACACGCGTGCCTACTTGCTCACCGCCACGGCGGTCATCCGGTACGTATCTACAATGCGCCAGCTCGCTGCACATGCGCGCCGCGCTCATGCCCGCGCGTGCGCCGCCCGCGCCCTGGCGCAGCGCGCACCGCGGCGCCTACCTGCTCACCGCCACGGCGCTCATCCGGTACGTACCTACAGTGCGCCAGCTCGCTGCACACGCGTGCCTACTTGCTCACCGCCACGGCGGTCATCCGGTACGTACCTACAGTGCGCCAGCTCGCTGCACATGCGCGCCGCGCTCTTGCCCGCGCGTGCGCCGCCCGCGCCATGGCGCAGCGCGCACCGCGGCGCCTACCTGCTCACCGCCACGGCGCTCATCCGGTACGTACCTACAGTGCGCCAGCTCGCTGCACACGCGTGCCTACTTGCTCACCGCCACGGCGGTCATCCGGTACGTACCTATAATGCGCCAGCTCGCTGCACATGCGCGCCGCGCTCATGCCCGCGCGTGCGCCGCCCGCGCCCTGGCGCAGCGCGCTCCGCGGCGCCTACCTGCTCACCGCCACGGCGCTCATCCGGTACGTACCTACAGTGCGCCAGCTCGCTGCACACGCGTGCCTACTTGCTCACCGCCACGGCGGTCATCCGGTACGTATCTACAATGCGCCAGCTCGCTGCACATGCGCGCCGCGCTCATGCCCGCGCGTGCGCCGCCCGCGCCCAGGCGCAGCGCGCACCGCGGCGCCTACCTGCTCACCGCCACGGCGCTCATCCGGTACGTACCTACAGTGCGCCAGCTCGCTGCACATGCGCGCCGCGATCTTGCCCGCGCGTGCGCCGCCCGCGCCCTGGCGCAGCGCGCACCGCGGCGCCTACCTGCTCACCGCCACGGCGCTCATCCGGTACGTACCTACAGTGCGCCAGCTCGCTGCACATGCGCGCCGCGATCTTGCCCGCGCGTGCGCCGCCCGCGCCCTGGCGCAGCGCGCACCGCGGCGCCTACCTGCTCACCGCCACGGCGCTCATCCGGTACGTACCTACAGTGCGCCAGCTCGCTGCACATGCGCGCCGCGATCTTGCCCGCGCGTGCGCCGCCCGCGCCCTGGCGCAGCGCGCACCGCGGCGCCTACCTGCTCACCGCCACGGCGCTCATCCGGTACGTACCTACAGTGCGCCAGCTCGCTGCACATGCGCGCCGCGATCTTGCCCGCGCGTGCGCCGCCCGCGCCCTGGCGCAGCGCGCACCGCGGCGCCTACCTGCTCACCGCCACGGCGCTCATCCGGTACGTACCTACAGTGCGCCAGCTCGCTGCACATGCGCGCCGCGATCTTGCCCGCGCGTGCGCCGCCCGCGCCCTGGCGCAGCGCGCACCGCGGCGCCTACCTGCTCACCGCCACGGCGCTCATCCGGTACGTACCTACAGTGCGCCAGCTCGCTGCACATGCGCGCCGCGATCTTGCCCGCGCGTGCGCCGCCCGCGCCCTGGCGCAGCGCGCACCGCGGCGCCTACCTGCTCACCGCCACGGCGCTCATCCGGTACGTACCTACAGTGCGCCAGCTCGCTGCACATGCGCGCCGCGATCTTGCCCGCGCGTGCGCCGCCCGCGCCCTGGCGCAGCGCGCACCGCGGCGCCTACCTGTTCACCGCCATGGCGCTCATCCGGTACGTACCTACAGTGCGCCAGCTCGCTGCACATGCGCGCCGCGATCTTGCCCGCGCGTGCGCCGCCCGCGCCCTGGCGCAGCGCGCACCGCGGCGCCTACCTGCTCACCGCCACGGCGCTCATCCGGTACGTACCTACAGTGCGCCAGCTCGCTGCACACGCGTGCCTACTTGCTCACCGCCACGGCGGTCATCCGGTACGTATCTACAATGCGCCAGCTCGCTGCACATGCGCGCCGCGCTCATGCCCGCGCGTGCGCCGCCCGCGCCCTGGCGCAGCGCGCACCGCGGCGCCTACCTGCTCACCGCCACGGCGCTCATCCGGTACGTACCTACAGTGCGCCAGCTCGCTGCACACGCGTGCCTACTTGCTCACCGCCACGGCGGTCATCCGGTATGTACCTACAGTGCGCCAGCTCGCTGCACATGCGCGCCGCGCTCTTGCCCGCGCGTGCGCCGCCCGCGCCATGGCGCAGCGCGCACCGCGGCGCCTACCTGCTCACCGCCACGGCGCTCATCCGGTACGTACCTACAGTGCGCCAGCTCGCTGCACATGCGCGCCGCGCTCTTGCGCGCGCGTGCTCCGCCCGCGCCCTGGCGCAGCGCGCACCGCGGCGCCTACCTGCTCACCGCCACGGCGCTCATCCGGTACGTACCTACAGTGCGCCAGCTCGCTGCACACGCGTGCCTACTTGCTCACCGCCACGGCGGTCATCCGGTACGTACCTATAATGCGCCAGCTCGCTGCACATGCGCGCCGCGCTCATGCACGCGCGTGCGCCGCCCGCGCCCTGGCGCAGCGCGCACCGCGGCGCCTACCTGCTCACCGCCACGGCGCTCATCCGGTACGTACCTACAGTGCGCCAGCTCGCTGCACACGCGCGCCTACTTGCTCACCGCCACGGCGCTCATCCGGTACGTACCTACAGTGCGCCAGCTCGCTGCACACGCGCGCCTACTTGCTCACCGCCACGGCGGTCATCCGGTACGTACCTACAATGCGCCAGCTCGCTGCACATGCGCGCCGCGCTCTTGCCCGCGCGTGCGCCGCCCGCGCCCTGGCGCAGCGCGCACCGCGGCGCCTACCTGCTCACCGCCACGGCGCTCATCCGGTACGTACCTACAGTGCGCCAGCTCGCTGCACATGCGCGCCGCGATCTTGCCCGCGCGTGCGCCGCCCGCGCCCTGGCGCAGCGCGCACCGCGGCGCCTACCTGCTCACCGCCACGGCGCTCATCCGGTACGTACCTACAGTGCGCCAGCTCGCTGCACATGCGCGCCGCGATCTTGCCCGCGCGTGCGCCGCCCGCGCCCTGGCGCAGCGCGCACCGCGGCGCCTACCTGCTCACCGCCACGGCGCTCATCCGGTACGTACCTACAGTGCGCCAGCTCGCTGCACATGCGCGCCGCGATCTTGCCCGCGCGTGCGCCGCCCGCGCCCTGGCGCAGCGCGCACCGCGGCGCCTACCTGCTCACCGCCACGGCGCTCATCCGGTACGTACCTACAGTGCGCCAGCTCGCTGCACATGCGCGCCGCGATCTTGCCCGCGCGTGCGCCGCCCGCGCCCTGGCGCAGCGCGCACCGCGGCGCCTACCTGCTCACCGCCACGGCGCTCATCCGGTACGTACCTACAGTGCGCCAGCTCGCTGCACATGCGCGCCGCGATCTTGCCCGCGCGTGCGCCGCCCGCGCCCTGGCGCAGCGCGCACCGCGGCGCCTACCTGCTCACCGCCACGGCGCTCATCCGGTACGTACCTACAGTGCGCCAGCTCGCTGCACATGCGCGCCGCGATCTTGCCCGCGCGTGCGCCGCCCGCGCCCTGGCGCAGCGCGCACCGCGGCGCCTACCTGCTCACCGCCACGGCGCTCATCCGGTACGTACCTACAGTGCGCCAGCTCGCTGCACACGCGTGCCTACTTGCTCACCGCCACGGCGGTCATCCGGTACGTATCTACAATGCGCCAGCTCGCTGCACATGCGCGCCGCGCTCATGCCCGCGCGTGCGCCGCCCGCGCCCTGGCGCAGCGCGCACCGCGGCGCCTACCTGCTCACCGCCACGGCGCTCATCCGGTACGTACCTACAGTGCGCCAGCTCGCTGCACACGCGTGCCTACTTGCTCACCGCCACGGCGGTCATCCGGTACGTACCTACAGTGCGCCAGCTCGCTGCACATGCGCGCCGCGCTCTTGCCCGCGCGTGCGCCGCCAGCGCCATGGCGCAGCGCGCACCGCGGCGCCTACCTGCTCACCGCCACGGCGCTCATCCGGTACGTACCTACAGTGCGCCAGCTCGCTGCACACGCGTGCCTACTTGCTCACCGCCACGGCGGTCATCCGGTACGTACCTATAATGCGCCAGCTCGCTGCACATGCGCGCCGCGCTCATGCCCGCGCGTGCGCCGCCCGCGCCCTGGCGCAGCGCGCACCGCGGCGCCTACCTGCTCACCGCCACGGCGCTCATCCGGTACGTACCTACAGTGCGCCAGCTCGCTGCACACGCGTGCCTACTTGCTCACCGCCACGGCGGTCATCCGGTACGTATCTACAATGCGCCAGCTCGCTGCACATGCGCGCCGCGCTCATGCCCGCGCGTGCGCCGCCCGCGCCCAGGCGCAGCGCGCACCGCGGCGCCTACCTGCTCACCGCCACGGCGCTCATCCGGTACGTACCTACAGTGCGCCAGCTCGCTGCACATGCGCGCCGCGATCTTGCCCGCGCGTGCGCCGCCCGCGCCCTGGCGCAGCGCGCACCGCGGCGCCTACCTGCTCACCGCCACGGCGCTCATCCGGTACGTACCTACAGTGCGCCAGCTCGCTGCACATGCGCGCCGCGATCTTGCCCGCGCGTGCGCCGCCCGCGCCCTGGCGCAGCGCGCACCGCGGCGCCTACCTGCTCACCGCCACGGCGCTCATCCGGTACGTACCTACAGTGCGCCAGCTCGCTGCACATGCGCGCCGCGATCTTGCCCGCGCGTGCGCCGCCCGCGCCCTGGCGCAGCGCGCACCGCGGCGCCTACCTGCTCACCGCCACGGCGCTCATCCGGTACGTACCTACAGTGCGCCAGCTCGCTGCACATGCGCGCCGCGCTCTTGCCCGCGCGTGCGCCGCCCGCGCCCTGGCGCAGCGCGCACCGCGGCGCCTACCTGTTCACCGCCATGGCGCTCATCCGGTACGTACCTACAGTGCGCCAGCTCGCTGCACATGCGCGCCGCGATCTTGCCCGCGCGTGCGCCGCCCGCGCCCTGGCGCAGCGCGCACCGCGGCGCCTACCTGCTCACCGCCACGGCGCTCATCCGGTACGTACCTACAGTGCGCCAGCTCGCTGCACACGCGTGCCTACTTGCTCACCGCCACGGCGGTCATCCGGTACGTATCTACAATGCGCCAGCTCGCTGCACATGCGCGCCGCGCTCATGCCCGCGCGTGCGCCGCCCGCGCCCTGGCGCAGCGCGCACCGCGGCGCCTACCTGCTCACCGCCACGGCGCTCATCCGGTACGTACCTACAGTGCGCCAGCTCGCTGCACACGCGTGCCTACTTGCTCACCGCCACGGCGGTCATCCGGTACGTACCTATAATGCGCCAGCTCGCTGCACATGCGCGCCGCGCTCATGCACGCGCGTGCGCTGCCCGCGCCCTGGCGCAGCGCGCACCGCGGCGCCTACCTGCTCACCGCCACGGCGCTCATCCGGTACGTACCTACAGTGCGCCAGCTCGCTGCACACGCGTGCCTACTTGCTCACCGCCACGGCGGTCATCCGGTACGTATCTACAATGCGCCAGCTCGCTGCACATGCGCGCCGCGCTCATGCCCGCGCGTGCGCCGCCCGCGCCCTGGCGCAGCGCGCACCGCGGCGCCTACCTGCTCACCGCCACGGCGCTCATCCGGTACGTACCTACAGTGCGCCAGCTCGCTGCACACGCGCGCCTACTTGCTCACCGCCACGGCGGTCATCCGGTACGTACCTACAATGCGCCAGCTCGCTGCACATGCGCGCCGCGCTCTTGCCCGCGCGTGCGCCGCCCGCGCCCTGGCGCAGCGCGCACCGCGGCGCCTACCTGCTCACCGCCACGGCGCTCATCCGGTACGTACCTACAGTGCGCCAGCTCGCTGCACACGCGCGCCTACTTGCTCACCGCCACGGCGCTCATCCGGTACGTACCTACAGTGCGCCAGCTCGCTGCACACGCGCGCCTACTTGCTCACCGCCACGGCGCTCATCCGGTACGTACCTATAGTGCGCCAGCTCGCTGCACACGCGCGCCTACTTGCTCACCGCCACGGCGCTCATCCGGTACGTACCTACAGTGCGCCAGCTCGCTGCACACGCGCGCCTACTTGCTCACCGCCACGGCGGTCATCCGGTACGTACCTACAATGCGCCAGCTCGCTGCACATGCGCGCCGCGCTCTTGCCCGCGCGTGCGCCGCCCGCGCCCTGGCGCAGCGCGCACCGCGGCGCCTACCTGCTCACCGCCACGGCGCTCATCCGGTACGTACCTACAGTGCGCCAGCTCGCTGCACATGCGCGCCGCGATCTTGCCCGCGCGTGCGCCGCCCGCGCCCTGGCGCAGCGCGCACCGCGGCGCCTACCTGCTCACCGCCACGGCGCTCATCCGGTACGTACCTACAGTGCGCCAGCTCGCTGCACATGCGCGCCGCGATCTTGCCCGCGCGTGCGCCGCCCGCGCCCTGGCGCAGCGCGCACCGCGGCGCCTACCTGCTCACCGCCACGGCGCTCATCCGGTACGTACCTACAGTGCGCCAGCTCGCTGCACACGCGTGCCTACTTGCTCACCGCCACGGCGGTCATCCGGTACGTATCTACAATGCGCCAGCTCGCTGCACATGCGCGCCGCGCTCATGCCCGCGCGTGCGCCGCCCGCGCCCTGGCGCAGCGCGCACCGCGGCGCCTACCTGCTCACCGCCACGGCGCTCATCCGGTACGTACCTACAGTGCGCCAGCTCGCTGCACACGCGTGCCTACTTGCTCACCGCCACGGCGGTCATCCGGTACGTACCTACAGTGCGCCAGCTCGCTGCACATGCGCGCCGCGCTCTTGCCCGCGCGTGCGCCGCCCGCGCCCTGGCGCAGCGCGCACCGCGGCGCCTACCTGCTCACCGCCACGGCGCTCATCCGGTACGTACCTACAGTGCGCCAGCTCGCTGCACATGCGCGCCGCGCTCTTGCGCGCGCGTGCTCCGCCCGCGCCCTGGCGCAGCGCGCATCGCGGCGCCTACCTGCTCACCGCCACGGCGCTCATCCGGTACGTACCTACAGTGCGCCAGCTCGCTGCACACGCGTGCCTACTTGCTCACCGCCACGGCGGTCATCCGGTACGTACCTATAATGCGCCAGCTCGCTGCACATGCGCGCCGCGCTCTTGCCCGCGCGTGCGCCGCCCGCGCCCTGGCGCAGCGCGCACCGCGGTGCCTACCTGCTCACCGCCACGGCGCTCATCCGGTACGTACCTACAGTGCGCCAGCTCGCTGCACACGCGTGCCTACTTGCTAACCGCCACGGCGGTCATCCGGTACGTACCTACAGTGCGCCAGCTCGCTGCACACGCGCGCCTACTTGCTCACCGCCACGGCGGTCATCCGGTACGTACCTACAGTGCGCCAGCTCGCTGCACATGCGCGCCGCGCTCTTGCCCGCGCGTGCGCCGCCCGCGCCCTGGCGCAGCGCGCACCGCGGCGCCTACCTGCTCACCGCCACGGCGCTCATCCGCTACGTACCTACAGTGCGCCAGCTCGCTGTACACGCGTGCCTACTCGCTCACCGCCACGGCGGTCATCCGGTACGTACCTACAATGCGCCAGCTCGCTGCACACGCGCGCCTACTTGCTCACCGCCACGGCGCTCATCCGGTACGTACCTATAGTGCGCCAGCTCGCTGCACACGCGCGCCTACTTGCTCACCGCCACGGCGCTCATCCGGTACGTACCTACAGTGCGCCAGCTCGCTGCACATGCGCGCCGCGCTCTTGCCCGCGCGTGCGCCGCCCGCGCCCTGGCGCAGCGCGCACCGCGGCGCCTACCTGCTCACCGCCACGGCGCTCATCCGGTACGTACCTACAGTGCGCCAGCTCGCTGCACACGCGCGCCTACTTGCTCACCGCCACGGCGCTCATCCGGTACGTACCTACAGTGCGCCAGCTCGCTGCACACGCGCGCCTACTTGCTCACCGCCACGGCGCTCATCCGGTACGTACCTATAGTGTGCCAGCTCGCTGCACACGCGCGCCTACTTGCTCACCGCCACGGCGCTCATCCGGTACGTACCTACAGTGCGCCAGCTCGCTGCACACGCGCGCCTACTTGCTCACCGCCACGGCGGTCATCCGGTACGTACCTACAATGCGCCAGCTCGCTGCACATGCGCGCCGCGCTCTTGCCCGCGCGTGCGCCGCCCGCGCCCTGGCGCAGCGCGCACCGCGGCGCCTACCTGCTCACCGCCACGGTGCTCATCCGGTACGTACCTACAGTGCGCCAGCTCGCTGCACACGCGCGCCTACTTGCTCACCGCCACGGCGCTCATCCGGTACGTACCTATAGTGCGCCAGTTCGCTGAACACGCGCGCCTACTTGCTCACCGCCACGGCGCTCATCCGGTACGTACCTACAGTGCGCCAGCTCGCTGCACACGCGCGCCTACTTGCTCACCGCCACGGCGCTCATCCGGTACGTACCTACAGTGCGCCAGCTCGCTGCACATGCGCGCCTACTTGCTCACCGCCACGGCGCTCATCCGGTACGTACCTACAGTGCGCCAGCTCGCTGCACATGCGCGCCTACTTGCTCACCGCCACGGTGCTCATCCGGTACGTACCTACAGTGCGCCAGCTCGCTGCACACGCGCGCCTACTTACTCACCGCCACGGCGCTCATGCGGTACGTACCTACAGTGCGCCAGCTCGCTGCACATGCGCGCCTACTTGCTCACCGCCACGGCGCTCATCCGGTACGTACCTACAGTGCGCCAGCTCGCTGCACACGCGCGCCTACTTGCTCACCGCCACGGCGTTCATTCGATATCTATCTACTAGTAAAATGCGGTGTATGACAATTACTAATTTTTCATGCACTTCTCAAATCTCAAAGAAGAATTTAAATAAGAATTCGATTATCAGGCATGTGTTCGTAAGCTATATGCAGCCTAATGATGATGATAATAATTTAGAATATGGATCTCAAATTGGAATTCGTGCTATATAAAATACATTGACCGCATTGAAAAAATTCAAAAACATTTTATTTAGTTTTTTTGTTACATGCTACGTATTCCCTATTGTTCAGAAAAGTACATCGATTTCTGTAAAAAATAAAATCATATACAACCGCTTGTAAATTGACGCAGACTAGCAGACTACGTTTATGAGTAAGATAATTTCGAATGAAATTGATTGCCCTGAACTTCTTCAAAAGATTAAGTTTAATATTCCGGCGCGATATGTTATATTCAATGCTCCCATTTCAATCCCCTTCGCTTCTACTAATCATAGACAGAACTCATATCTCTTACGAGCAAGTAATGATTTTAATATTAAAAGCAGCGTGACAAAATCAATGCAACCTTCAGTTTTTTAAGTGTTTTTTAAAGTAATACAAAAATGATAAAATAATTTTTAAGATGATCGTGATGTATTAATTAACATTGAGTGTTCCATAAGGTTTTGTTTGATGCTATTTGTGGAAACCTATAATTGGCTTTGTATCGTTAATTCCATCGTGTTATTTTTTTATGTATCTGTGTGTTTTCCTAAATAAATAATGACAAATATTTGTTTGTTTCCATCCAGAATGCCATTTAATATAATGAGTCAGTGGAGACGTGTGGAGTCTGCGCCTTCGGAGTCAATGTATCCTATACTGGACAGTCTCAACCAGCTGGGTGAAGTGCCATGGGTCATCAACAAGCCAATACTTGACTTGCAAATACAAATATTCAGGTACGTACCCATTAAAAACTCCACACTCAAAAAAGTTAACCATAAAAGTTACAGTCGTTAAATTTCTAACATTTATTTGATCTACAAATGTGTTGACGATAAGCTACGAGTTATGCTTTATAATGAAATATTAAGATTGTTTGAGTACACAAATATATTATTTTATAACTAGCAAATATTATGGCGTTTATCGATTATGTCAACATGGCTTTCAAGAATATCCGATACTCGTCGTAATACCAAAACGGCGTCTGCTGGCTTAAGTCATATTTTTTTTATCTGCATAGTATATACTCTAAAGAAAGTGTGGCAAGACAAGCTTAATGAGCTACTTTATTGCTTATAAATATGAGTACCGATAAAACTACTGTTTAAAAACGAGGAAATGTCTGTTTAGGGTACTTAATTTTTATGAAAATATATCTGAGGATATAGAAGGCGAAGAGATTCTCATCACAATGAATAAATACGCAGAAACGGCGGCAACAAGAAACTGGACATCCCGCCGCCGTCGTCTGCGCTGGACACGTCGTCGCTAGAGGGCGCCAAGGACGCGGCAGACAAGCTCAAGCGGCGTGTGGCGCTCAACCGCGCGCGTGCCGAGATGCACTCGCTGTGGTGTGACGCGCTCTACAAGCTATCGCTCGCCAACCACTACAGGTTACTTTGGCATACCAATATTTTTAACAGCTTATACAAATTTAGCCCCTTCGCATTTAAATTATGCATGCCCAACAATTACTACCAAATATGAATAGTGCGTAGAGTCGCGTAGCATCGGCTTTGAAATCACCTATACTATATTGGGGGTACTCTCGATTAAGGGGCTGTTCAAAATTACGTTTGCAGACAGTGGAGAGGGGTATCGCTTGGTGCAAGAAGCTTTTATTTATAACACTGGAGATTGCAATGCAAAGAACGTCTTGAAGCAAAGAAGTGTGACCTTGAATGACGTCACTTATGTTTTTTGTCTCTTTCATCTCATTCAGACATCTCTTCAAGAAATTCAAGGATGTTACATATCTTGCGCGCTTAGTCTTGAGATATTGCAATCGCCGTATTTGTTCCGATATTTCCAGTCCGTACTGGTTTATATAATACTTTCTGATATTTACGCGAATGTTACACATTTTGAAATAAAACTGTTTACGGAATCTATCGCGTTTACTTGATTTTACTACTATCCCAACGTTTCGAATACTTTACAGCATTCATGATCACGGGTAGACTTAGATGATAGACGTCCAAGGCTGATATGTTATTTCAACGGTCTCATCTATAAATTTAATAATCCATAACAGTTGTTGCCTACTGAGTTTTCTGGCCGGATCTTTCTCAGTCAGGCCGCGTTCCGATCCGGTGGTAGCTTTTTAGTCTTAGCTTTTGGCAAAATCAATATATTTAATAATATAAACTAATAACCAAGATTGTCTTCTTACTGGTAGTAATTGGTAGTTTATGGTAGAATTTTGGAGCCCTAAATAAAAACAAAAAATTTTAGTTTAAAGAGGAGTATTATACTCATTTTAATATACTAACTTAAAGTCTCATACATTGTAAACATAAAAAATTTGAAGTAAATATTTTAAATGTGTTTCTAAACGAATATTAGGTGGGTTAAAATAAATAAACCAAAAATTTTGCAAAATCATATACTGTGGGTAGATGAGACCGTTGAAATAACATATCAGCCTTGAAGTCCACCCGTGATCATGAATGCTGTAAAGTATTCGAAACGTTGGGATAGTAGTAAAATCAAGTAAACGCGATAGATTCCGTAAACGAAGTTTTATTTCAAAATATTACAATAAATAATGATTGTAAAAAGCGTGAGGTGCTTGAAATCAAATGTTACAAATTGTTCACTTATATAGTAAAAACGCTCACGCTTTTTTTTTTGATGTGAAACATCTAATGCGGAGGGAGGTAGTGTGGCGACGCTTTTATTTTACTTGTCCTGTTCAAATCTTGCTAGTTAGATTTGACACACTTCCCGGTTTCCGATTAAGCTGAAATTTTACACGCATCTCTATATCGCGTAACAATGCAATATTATGATGACATGCAGCTGATCTGATGATGGAGCTCGAAGGTGGACATAGGAACTCTATAACTAAACGACGCAACCCCATCGAGTTTGGACACGTTTGATTCGTCTTGGTGAGAACTTTTGTCTTTAGGTGGTATCCAGGGTCTGATGATGGAGCGGAAAGGTGGCCATACGAAATTCTGTAATTAAATGGCGCAACTCCATCGAGTTAGGGCACGTTTGAAATGTCTTGACTACTACTTCAGTCCTAGATGGTATCCAGGGTATGATGATGGAGCTAGAAGGTGACCATAGAAACTCCGTTATAAAACGACATAACTCCATCGAGTTTGGGCTCGTATTATTTGTCTTGACGAGTACTTTGTCTCTAGATGGTATCCAGGGTCTGACGATGGAGCTGGAAGGTGGTTACGTAACTCTGTAATGAAACGACGCAACCCTATCGAGTTTATACTCGTTTGAATCGTCTTGAGGAGTACTTTGTCAAGTTATGATAATTTTATTTCTACAAAATTATTTCGATGTTTTCACATCTGGTAGACATCCCGCGACGTCTAGTTTTTTTACTACTTTTTAGTTTAACTAGCTATTTAACCAGTCGAACGTCCGCCATTCTTTCACATATCCGAACTATCGGAGTATTTCCTTTCGCATCTTTACACCAATACCTACTCGCTCTCTTACGTCGTCGTAACGAATACGGTCAGTCAGCCTAAGTCCACAGATTTTCCGCAGAGCTCATTTTGACCGCATTGATACTCTCAAGCTCCTTTATTCCTAATCACAGTGTATCGTGTACAAAGTAAGAAAGGGTAGGGGATCTAGATTTGTGACAATAGAAGGAGGGGTTCTAGAACAGCATATAAGCGAGACGGAATTTATAACTACCTAAAAAAATTATGTCATTAAAATCTTGAATGGTATTTAAAAAAATATGGTGTTCATTATAGGGAGACTATATTCTGGCTGCCTCACAACCTGGACTTTCGCGGGCGCGTGTACGCGTGTGGGCCGCACCTGTCCGCGCTGGGCGCAGACCCACAGCGGGCCGTTTTGCGCTTCGCCCAGCGGCGGCCGCTCGGGCCCCACGGCCTCAAGTGGCTCAAGTTACACGCCATCAACCTCACCGGAACCATGAAAAAGAACACGATCGACGAAAGGTAACTTTGTAAAAAATTATACAACCAGATAGACACCAGACGTACAACAAAGATCAACCCAAATGTAATATTGCGGATTACCTAGATAATATTGATATAAAATTAGTAAAACGAGTACACGTACAAAACCTGTATACCTATTTTTCCTGTTCTCTAAAGTAAGGCTTCTTTAACGGGAAATTGAAAGTAACTCCTGACATTTTTTCAGACGGAAGGTTTTAAACGGAAGTGACGTTCAGTTTTACTTCAACCGCGCGTGAAGTTACACTAATTTATTTAATTTATTTTTGACTGTCGCTTTGGCTTATCTATCGTTTCCACCGAGAACTGAAACTTACCTCCTTGGCGAGAGTTTGAGCCGAGAATAGCCGAGAGACTGAGACCAAGCTTTCAGCAGGACCTTACCTTACTTTATGTTTTTAAGAGTAGAAATTATTTTTATTGAAATCAGTCCAATAATTTTTGCACTTGTGCAACCGGCGCAATTTGTTATTTTGCCCTGAGTTTGAATGTAGGTAAAAACATTTTGAGCATTATAATACTTTCTGATATTTACGCGAATGTTACACATTTTGAAATAAAACTACGTTTACGGAATCTATCGCGTTTACTTGTTTTTACTACTACCCCGACGTTTCGAATACTTTACAGCATTCATGATCACGGGTGGACTTAGATGATAGACGTCCAAGGTTGATATGTTATTTCAACGGTTTCATCTACCCACAGTATATGATTTTACAAAATTTTTGGTTTATTTATTTTTTATTTTAACCCACCTAATATTCGTTTAGAAACACAGTGAAAATATCTACTTCAAATGTTTATGCTTACAATGTATGAGACTTTAAATTAGTATATTAAAATGAGTATAATACTCCTCTTTAAATTGTAAAATTTTTGTTTTATTTAGTGCTCAAAAATTCTACCACAAACTACCGTAATTGGTAGTTTGTGGTAGACACTACCAATTACTACAGTGGTAGAATTTTTTTTTAAATATTTTGAGCATTACTTTGAATGTCTGTGTTTTAACTCGTGTAGGTTGGCGTACGCTGAAAGTATAATGGACAAGATTTTAGATTCAGCTGACAAACCTCTGGATGGAGAGGGATGGTGGATTGAATCGGAAGAACCGTGGCAGACTCTTGCCTGTTGCATGGAAATAGCTAATGCTGTCAGATCACCGAATCATGAAGGTAATCTAATTTGAACATGAACATGCACAGACACGTGTAATGAACGATAAAGGAAATATAATGTTTATCTCATTCGTTTCAGTAGGTGTTGTAAGGGTAGAATCTTTTTATTGTCAATGGTGGCAGTTGAGCATACAGCCCACCTGCTGGTAAGTAGTAGCCGCTGCTCTTAGATTTTAGTAACACCAGGGGCACAGCGAAGCCGTAGTATACACAAGTCTCTTCTCAAATGTCGTTTAAAGAAGGACATGTAGCACTGGGTTATCATCGCAGCAGGTTCATTCCAGAGCCTACATATAGTAGAAAAAAGCGTTGAAAACGAACTGCCTTGGACTAGATCGTTTTCAGATGGCATTAGGAAGAAAACTTAAGTATAGTATTTTATTTTTAGTTGAAAATAGTATATTTTATCTACAATCTCCTTGCCCTAGTTGTGGATGTTCACCATAGGCACTGACTTGCGTGTTTTCTAGTATTGCCAATATACTGGTGTACTGTATGTAGTTCGTACTACTAAAGTATTGTCATATAGTTCCAGTGGCCACATAGGTGGTGAGACGGCATAATATGGCGGGTTTATTTAGTTGATGAGGGCCGCTAGCCTGCCTGGTGCCCCAAACTACAAGATGTGCGTTTAGGTATTATTACTTTCCGATTTAATAAAAAAATGCGTCGAGTCCCTTACGTGAAACTTCGTAATGTGGAAATTGGACGCTACTCGTTGCTAACGCTCGCGCTCGCCTGTAACAGGTATCTACGCGCATGCGTTCGGGTGCCACGCATTCACTCTCGCTCTGTCTCTCTATTCCCCCTCCCCAGGAGCGTTGAACGTTTAACGTTCACTTCAAAAAGACTGATTCTGTTGAAGAAAGTCGTAGAGACACGCCCTCTTAAAATGTGAATTTAAAATCGTATCGACATCGTATCGTCTCGAAGTGATTGGTGACTGACTCGTGATGTCACAGTAATCCGTCAAACAATCACAGGCAGACGATACGATGTCGATAGTATGTAGCTCCTGATACTGTGCAGAGTACGCAAGCGGGTTCCCGGTGCACCAGGATGGCTCGTGCAACGGGCTGCAGCACTACGCGGCGCTGGGGGGGGACGCGGCCGGTGCTGCCGCCGTCAACCTGGCGCCCGCGGCGCGGCCGCAGGACGTGTACGCCGCCGTCGCCGCGCTCGTGAGTACCGCACGCGCTGTGTAGTGGCGCGTGCAGCATCTGTATAGTGGCCTATCCTCTTCTTTTGTGTTTCCACCTTCTATTCTAACCCTCGCAGATGCCAACGCGCGAATGATGCCTCCGGTATGTATAATATGCGGATTGAAAATTGTAAAATATTTATTTATTTTCGCAAAAAGTCACCCAACTAAGCAACAAACGTACACAGAAGTCATCCCACGGAAAAGGTGGCGTTGCTCTCGGGTGTTACCAATAAAACATTTTCCATAACTGTGGGCATCATTTTGGAAACCAAATAAACGAAGTCGTGAACAAAAGCTAATTAATTAAAATTTAGAGTGAAGTTCGACAATTTCCACACAGATAGAGGAGATGCGCGTACGAGACGCCGCGGCCGGTGTCCCCGCAGCGATCGTCCTGGAGAACTTTGTGCGGAGGAAAGTAATCAAACAGACTGTCATGACTACTGTGTACGGAGTCACCAAGTTCGGAGCTCGGTTGCAGATAGCCAAGCAGTTGAAAGGTTTGTTGATCGAAATAATGTGTGCAATTTTATTCGAGAAATGACATAGGTGTACGACAAATAGTCATGAAGAAATACTTAAATTTGTGTCTTGTGAAAAACTAGTAACATTTTACTGAGGTATTAGATTTTAAAGGATTATACACAATTATTTACGTTTCGGGTCTTAATCGCGTATATAATGTTGAGGTTAAATACCTTAATTTTCCGACGTTTCGATCATATTGCATCGGCCGTGGTCACCGTGTCACGTTTAACGTCAACATTATATACGCGATTAAGATCCGAAACGTAAATAATGATCCCTCCTCGTATACACGAGGAGGGATCAAAAAGTAGTGAGAATGAGATAGAATATAATGACTGTTGAATACTTAATAATTTATTTTTCTACATAGTCTCCGAGTCTCTCTGCACACCGAGTCCAGCGCTTTTCTAAGGCTTCAATCCCTTTCAAAAAAAAGGTTTGTCTTGGTCCTGCAAAAAGCTCTCCACGGCATCCATCACCCTGTTATCGTCTCCGTACCTGTTTCCCCTTAAGTATTCTTTCAATTTGGGGAACAGATAAAAATCGCTAGGCGCCAGATCTGGTAAATAAAAGGTGGTCAAACAATTCGAAGCCAGCTTGCTGAATGGCAGCCATCGCAATTGCTGACCTGTGCGCGAGTGATGATACAGCACGCCACTTCGTAGTTTCCCTCTGCTTTTCTCTTTGATGGCATTCCTCAACTTGGGAACTAAAGCTACATAATATTGGCCTGTAATAGTGGTTCCACGCTCCAGGTAATCAATCAACAATATCCCTTCTGAGTCCCAAAATATTGAGGCCATAACCTTACCAGCCGATGCCACGGCACGAAACTTCTTCGGGGTCGGTCATGATGGCCGTTTCCATTGCGAAGATTGCTGTTTTGTCTCGGTATCAAAATGATGGACCCATGTTTCGTCCATTGTTACAAAACGAGACAAAAAGTTTTCAGAATCTTCTTGAAACTTGTTCAACAGTATTCTTCAAGTCGATTTTGTTTCTGACTGTCGGTTAACATTCTCGACACCCATCTTGCGGAGACTTTTCTCATATTCAAAGATTGTTTCAATATGGATTGAATACTTCCATATGAAATGCCCGTTTCTTGAATTAAGTATCGGATGGTAACTCTTCGATCGCTCAATACAATTTTCTTGACTTTCGCAACATTTTCTTGGGTGTCTGACGTCGATGGACGGCCGCAACGATGTTCGTCTTCCGTGCTCGTTCTCCCTACTCGAAATTGAGAAGCCCACCTTGCAACAGTGGAATACGGCGAAGCACTCTCCTAATGTTGCCTCCAAATCGCAATGAATCTCTTGCGTCGTTAACTTTTTTAAACAGAGGTATTTAATAACGGCTCGCACTTAGTTTTTCTCCATTTTCGAGATCACGTTCCGACACGAAGCAAATAAATCACTACATTCAGAAAAAAACAAGAGAGAATCGAATGTTTTTTTCTTTTTTAATATTACAAATATGTATCTGAGCTATGCCTGCCAGTATTTATTTTTTTTTCTTACCAAGGAGTACGTCGTTCTCACTACTTTTTGATACCTCCTCGTAATGTGTACAAATCGCAAAATTTTAAGTCTTTATAAGGGTATTTTATTCCAATATAGTAAGTTTAAATTATTACAATTAAAATTGATAATTAGTACCATCTATCGATGGCGTAATTTTTTTAATATTTTGATCTGTTTTTGAGTACTTGACATGCTCAGTTATTATAGAGAACAAATTATTTGTAAAGGTGGATGATGAAACAAATGGTAAGTGGAGATTGGGTGGCACCATTAGGAGATTGCGATAGCTTAGTGGTCTAGAGCAATTTCCCGGATTGGATGGGACGCAGGTTCGAATCCTTTTGGGCAACTTTCATAAATAATTTGTTCTTTAAGCATGTTTAGAATATTTAGATATTTTTATATATATTTTTAGCATTTGACATGCTTAGCAACATACATTAAACACAAAGTGAAAAATGTGAAATCGAAAATAACAGTCAGGATCAGGATTTGAACCTGCATCTTCTGGATACCGTCCAGATGCTTTACCAATTCAGCCATTCTGACAATTGCTCCTGACTGCTAATATCGATAACACATCATACTTAACGTCTTTGGGTGACGCCTGCGCCATCTGTCGGAAGTATTTTCATACATTATACCGACCAGGTAAACTTAATTTTACAATTAAGATTTTACCTAATAATGACGCAAACCCTTTAAATATTTAGATATTTTTATATATATTTTTAGCATTTGACATGCTTAGCACTATACATTAAACACAGAGTGAAAAATGTGAAATCGAAAATAACAGTCAGGAGCAGGATTTGAACCTGCATCTTCTGGATACCGTCCAGATGCTTTACCAATTCAGCAATAATTGCTCCTGACTGCTAATATCGATAACACATCATACTTAACGTCTTTGGGTGACGCGTGAATATTTAAAGGGTTTGCGTCATTATTAGGTAAAATCTTAATTGTAAAATTAAGTTTACTTGGTCGGTATAATGTATGAAAATACTTCCGACAGATGGCGCAGGCGTCACCCAAAGACGTTAAGTATGATGTGTTATCGATATTAGCAGTCAGGAGCAATTGTCAGGATGTTTAGAATGTTGAATTTGAAAACCGTTTTTTTTTTCTTTTTCAGACATAGATGAGTTCCCGAAGGAACACGTTTGGGCGTGCTCGCACTATTTGACGACGAAGACCTTCGACAGTCTTCGAGAGATGTTCAGCTCTACGAAACTTATACAAGACTGGTTCACAGACTGCGCTAAGTAAGTATTTTTATTAATGGTATTTAAGTTAAGTTTGTTTATATAGGTGCTATAAAACTATGTAAGAACATACAGGCCAGAGCGATAGTATAATATATTTTTTATTTTTTTTTAACCCTGCACTATGAAATGATTCTTGTACCTGGGGATGTCACAAACATGTTTATGTGCAGGTTGATATCGTCGGTGTGCGGCGAGAGCGTGGAGTGGCAGACGCCGCTGGGGCTGCCCGTCGTGCAGCCCTACTACCGCGGCACCGGGCCCACCTCCGCGCCGCACCAAGCCTCGCTCGACCACCACCAGTACGCACTGCGCCTCCACCACGCTCACACTACACTACTACCTATTGCGCTACACGCGACCTCGCCCTACACGAACACCACGCTCACACTACACTACTACCTATTGCGCTACACGCGATCTAAACCTACTCGAACACCACGCTCACACTACACTACTACCTATTGCGCTACACGCGACCTCGCCCTACTCGAACACCACGCTCACACTACACTACTACCTATTGCGCTACACGCGATCTAAACCTACTCGAACACCACGCTCACACTACACTACTACCTATTGCGCTACACGCGACCTTGCCCTACTCGAACACCACGCTCACACTACACTACTACCTATTGCGCTACACGCGACCTTGCCCTACTCGAACACCACGCTCACACTACTATTGCGCTACACGCGACCTCGCCCTACTCGAACACCACGCTCACACTACACTACTACCTATTGCGCTACACGCGATCTAAACCTACTCGAACACCACGCTCACACTACACTACTACCTATTGCGCTACACGCGACCTTGCCCTACTCGAACACCACGCTCACACTACACTACTACCTATTGCGCTACACGCGACCTCGCCCTACTCGAACACCACGCTCACACTACACTACTACCTATTGCGCTACACGCGATCTAAACCTACTCGAACACCACGCTCACACTACACTACTACCTATTGCGCTACACGCGACCTCGCCCTACACGAACACCACGCTCACACTACACTACTACCTATTGCGCTACACGCGACCTCGCCCTACTCGAACACCACGCTCACACTACACTACTACCTATTGCGCTACACGCGACCTCGCCCTACTCGAACACCACGCTCACACTACACTACTACCTATTGCGCTACACGCGACCTCGCCCTACACGAACACCACGCTCACACTACACTACTACCTATTGCGCTACACGCGACCTCGCCCTACTCGAACACCACGCTCACACTACACTACTACCTATTGCGCTACACGCGACCTCGCCCTACTCGAACACCACGCTCACACTACACTACTACCTATTGCGCTACACGCGACCTCGCCCTACTCGAACACCACGCTCACACTACTATTGCGCTACACGCGACCTCGCCCTACTCGAACACCACGCTCACACTACACTACTACCTATTGCGCTACACGCGACCTCGCCCTACTCGAACACCACGCTCACACTACACTACTACCTATTGCGCTACACGCGACCTCGCCCTACTCGAACACCACGCTCACACTACACTACTACCTATTGCGCTACACGCGACCTCGCCCTACACGAACACCACGCTCACACTACACTACTACCTATTGCGCTACACGCGACCTCGCCCTACTCGAACACCACGCTCACACTACACTACTACCTATTGCGCTACACGCGACCTCGCCCTACTCGAACACCACGCTCACACTACACTACTACCTATTGCGCTACACGCGACCTCGCCCTACTCGAACACCACGCTCACACTACACTACTACCTATTGCGCTACACGCGACCTCGCCCTACTCGAACACCACGCTCACACTACACTACTACCTATTGCGCTACACGCGACCTTGCCCTACTCGAACACCACGCTCACACTACACTACTACCTATTGCGCTACACGCGACCTCGCCCTACACGAACACCACGCTCACACTACACTACTACCTATTGCGCTACACGCGACCTTGCCCTACTCGAACACCACGCTCACACTACACTACTACCTATTGCGCTACACGCGACCTCGCCCTACTCGAACACCACGCTCACACTACACTACTACCTATTGCGCTACACGCGATCTAAACCTACTCGAACACCACGCTCACACTACACTACTACCTATTGCGCTACACGCGACCTTGCCCTACTCGAACACCACGCTCACACTACACTACTACCTATTGCGCTACACGCGACCTCGCCCTACTCGAACACCACGCTCACACTACACTACTACCTATTGCGCTACACGCGATCTAAACCTACTCGAACACCACGCTCACACTACACTACTACCTATTGCGCTACACGCGACCTCGCCCTACACGAACACCACGCTCACACTACACTACTACCTATTGCGCTACACGCGAGCTCGCCCTACTCGAACACCACGCTCACACTACACTACTACCTATTGCGCTACACGCGACCTCGCCCTACTCGAACACCACGCTCACACTACACTACTACCTATTGCGCTACACGCGACCTCGCCCTACACGAACACCACGCTCACACTACACTACTACCTATTGCGCTACACGCGACCTCGCCCTACTCGAACACCACGCTCACACTACACTACTACCTATTGCGCTACACGCGACCTCGCCCTACTCGAACACCACGCTCACACTACACTACTACCTATTGCGCTACACGCGACCTCGCCCTACTCGAACACCACGCTCACACTACTATTGCGCTACACGCGACCTCGCCCTACTCGAACACCACGCTCACACTACACTACTACCTATTGCGCTACACGCGACCTCGCCCTACTCGAACACCACGCTCACACTACACTACTACCTATTGCGCTACACGCGACCTCGCCCTACTCGAACACCACGCTCACACTACACTACTACCTATTGCGCTACACGCGACCTCGCCCTACACGAACACCACGCTCACACTACACTACTACCTATTGCGCTACACGCGACCTCGCCCTACTCGAACACCACGCTCACACTACACTACTACCTATTGCGCTACACGCGACCTCGCCCTACTCGAACACCACGCTCACACTACACTACTACCTATTGCGCTACACGCGACCTCGCCCTACTCGAACACCACGCTCACACTACACTACTACCTATTGCGCTACACGCGACCTCGCCCTACTCGAACACCACGCTCACACTACACTACTACCTATTGCGCTACACGCGACCTCGCCCTACTCGAACACCACGCTCACACTACACTACTACCTATTGCGCTACACGCGACCTTGCCCTACTCGAACACCACGCTCACACTACACTACTACCTATTGCGCTACACGCGACCTCGCCCTACACGAACACCACGCTCACACTACACTACTACCTATTGCGCTACACGCGACCTTGCCCTACTCGAACACCACGCTCACACTACACTACTACCTATTGCGCTACACGCGACCTCGCCCTACTCGAACACCACGCTCACACTACACTACTACCTATTGCGCTACACGCGATCTAAACCTACTCGAACACCACGCTCACACTACACTACTACCTATTGCGCTACACGCGACCTCGCCCTACACGAACACCACGCTCACACTACACTACTACCTATTGCGCTACACGCGACCTCGCCCTACTCGAACACCACGCTCACACTACACTACTACCTATTGCGCTACACGCGACCTCGCCCTACTCGAACACCACGCTCACACTACACTACTACCTATTGCGCTACACGCGACCTCGCCCTACACGAACACCACGCTCACACTACACTACTACCTATTGCGCTACACGCGACCTCGCCCTACTCGAACACCACGCTCACACTACACTACTACCTATTGCGCTACACGCGACCTCGCCCTACACGAACACCACGCTCACACTACACTACTACCTATTGCGCTACACGCGACCTTGCCCTACTCGAACACCACGCTCACACTACACTACTACCTATTGCGCTACACGCGACCTCGCCCTACTCGAACACCACGCTCACACTACACTACTACCTATTGCGCTACACGCGATCTAAACCTACTCGAACACCACGCTCACACTACACTACTACCTATTGCGCTACACGCGACCTCGCCCTACACGAACACCACGCTCACACTACACTACTACCTATTGCGCTACACGCGACCTCGCCCTACTCGAACACCACGCTCACACTACACTACTACCTATTGCGCTACACGCGACCTTGCCCTACTCGAACACCACGCTCACACTACACTACTACCTATTGCGCTACACGCGACCTCGCCCTACACGAACACCACGCTCACACTACACTACTACCTATTGCGCTACACGCGACCTCGCCCTACTCGAACACCACGCTCACACTACACTACTACCTATTGCGCTACACGCGACCTCGCCCTACTCGAACACCACGCTCACACTACACTACTACCTATTGCGCTACACGCGACCTCGCCCTACTCGAACACCACGCTCACACTACACTACTACCTATTGCGCTACACGCGACCTTGCCCTACTCGAACACCACGCTCACACTACACTACTACCTATTGCGCTACACGCGACCTCGCCCTACACGAACACCACGCTCACACTACACTACTACCTATTGCGCTACACGCGACCTCGCCCTACTCGAACACCACGCTCACACTACACTACTACCTATTGCGCTACACGCGACCTCGCCCTACTCGAACACCACGCTCACACTACACTACTACCTATTGCGCTACACGCGACCTCGCCCTACTCGAACACCACGCTCACACTACTATTGCGCTACACGCGACCTCGCCCTACTCGAACACCACGCTCACACTACACTACTACCTATTGCGCTACACGCGACCTCGCCCTACTCGAACACCACGCTCACACTACACTACTACCTATTGCGCTACACGCGACCTCGCCCTACTCGAACACCACGCTCACACTACACTACTACCTATTGCGCTACACGCGACCTCGCCCTACACGAACACCACGCTCACACTACACTACTACCTATTGCGCTACACGCGACCTCGCCCTACTCGAACACCACGCTCACACTACACTACTACCTATTGCGCTACACGCGACCTCGCCCTACTCGAACACCACGCTCACACTACACTACTACCTATTGCGCTACACGCGACCTCGCCCTACTCGAACACCACGCTCACACTACACTACTACCTATTGCGCTACACGCGACCTCGCCCTACTCGAACACCACGCTCACACTACACTACTACCTATTGCGCTACACGCGACCTTGCCCTACTCGAACACCACGCTCACACTACACTACTACCTATTGCGCTACACGCGACCTCGCCCTACACGAACACCACGCTCACACTACACTACTACCTATTGCGCTACACGCGACCTTGCCCTACTCGAACACCACGCTCACACTACACTACTACCTATTGCGCTACACGCGACCTCGCCCTACACGAACACCACGCTCACACTACACTACTACCTATTGCGCTACACGCGACCTCGCCCTACTCGAACACCACGCTCACACTACACTACTACCTATTGCGCTACACGCGACCTCGCCCTACTCGAACACCACGCTCACACTACACTACTACCTATTGCGCTACACGCGACCTCGCCCTACTCGAACACCACGCTCACACTACACTACTACCTATTGCGCTACACGCGACCTCGCCCTACTCGAACACCACGCTCACACTACACTACTACCTATTGCGCTACACGCGACCTCGCCCTACTCGAACACCACGCTCACACTACACTACTACCTATTGCGCTACACGCGACCTCGCCCTACTCGAACACCACGCTCACACTACACTACTACCTATTGCGCTACACGCGACCTCGCCCTACTCGAACACCACGCTCACACTACACTACTACCTATTGCGCTACACGCGACCTCGCCCTACTCGAACACCACGCTCACACTACACTACTACCTATTGCGCTACACGCGACCTCGCCCTACTCGAACACCACGCTCACACTACACTACTACCTATTGCGCTACACGCGACCTCGCCCTACTCGAACACCACGCTCACACTACACTACTACCTATTGCGCTACACGCGACCTCGCCCTACTCGAACACCACGCTCACACTACACTACTACCTATTGCGCTACACGCGACCTCGCCCTACTCGAACACCACGCTCACACTACACTACTACCTATTGCGCTACACGCGACCTCGCCCTACTCGAACACGCTCACACTACACTAAGTATTGCGGTACACGCGACCTCGTCCCGCTCGTACACGCTCACAATACTATGCTACGGGCTGCGCCTCACGCGATTTCATCGTAATCACACGTTCACACTACATTACATACTATAATTTAGGCAACCTAACCTCAACGTACTCGAAGCGTATGACGTCGCAATCATACAAAGTTTGAAAATGTGAAATAGAAAATACCACAAACAGGATTTGAACCTGAATTTCTTTATTACCATTCCAAACGCTGCCAACTTATCTATCGTGACTACGTCACGCTAAGACTCCTATGGGACTATCAATTTTTATAAGACATTCATTCCTAGTGTGAGGCGCTTTTAAAATGTTCAAATTAGTGCAGAAGAAGTTACTAGCACATTTCACATTTAACTTATTTATAACATTGTACTAGAATTATTATCACAACTATAACTAAAGCAAATATTATTACCGATTACTAGCCATAATACCGCAAGAGCGTTTTAGTTTCCGTAGTAAAATTAGACAATTACATCGTTGTATAAATAGGAATATATGAATGAACTTAAATTAAATTTTAGATATAACTAAATATTACTTCATGTGCAACCTCAACCAATCGTTGATTAATAATTTAAGACACAAAAATAGAAACGCACTAGCGAGCTATTCGTTTGCGGTGGTGGTGGTATAAGCTCAAAAAAACTGTATATTCTCAACACATGCTAAGTGTAGAACTTAGTATTTTTGTTTCATTTATTTTTTATTAAATTACAGACGTCCGTGTACAATGAAACAACGTAATGCGTTCCCGCCAAACTTCATCCATTCTTTGGACTCGTCGCACATGATGTTGACGGCACTGCACTGTGAAGCGAAAGCTGTCACTTTCGTCTCAGTGCACGACTGCTTCTGGACGCATCCACACACCGTCGATATTATGAACAAGGTGATGTTTCCTTTATCCCTGTTAGAATGACTCGTGAAGTAGCAGTGATAGCCTAGTGGTAAAACCCAGGACTTCAAAGACAGTCATCCTGAGTCCAAATTCAAGACCTCGTACGGCACACACCTCGGACTTTTCGTAATTATGTGTGTATTTGTTTACAATTTATCACTGCTCGGTAAAGGAAAACATCGTGAGCAAACCTGCATGCCTGAAAGGTTTTTGAGAGGCTTTTGAAGTCTGCCAGTACGCACTGGCCCACAGTCCACCACGCCATATTTGCTGTTAACATGAGACCCGTGACCAATAGTAAAAACATTAAAAAATGTGGTCTGTAAAGTCTGTTTACGAACGATAATTTTACGTGATAGCGTCATGAAGAAATTATGTTTGTACTTTTAAACAATGTAATACTAATAGGAATCGAATGGTACATTTAAAAAGGTACGATCGCGCGTGCTGCTATGCAATAATTGAGTTACGCGTGTTGCCCGGGACGCGTTCGGGCGAAGAATGTCATGTCGGTCGGTGGGTCGGCCGCCTCCCTCTCGCAGACTCTCTTCAGCCCGCGGCTCTCTTGTGGCATCAATCGCCATACATTTTTCGGAGCGCCAGTCTTTTTCGTGCATGCAGCCAGGCGTTCATCGATTTATAAGACGTTATCATGTCAAAATATTAGTGTTATATAGTGGCATTAAAATAAGACTATCCTACTGCTTTAGAAGTTTAAAACAAATGCCTAGCCAGGAAGCGGCTATAGGATAATAATTACACAAAATTATATCGCATTTTTTTTACAATCCATTACTGTACCACTGTTGGGTCGGGTCTCTGAGAATGAAAGGCGTTCACGCCACAGTCCACCAACATGACTGAATGCGAGGTAAACTTCACAAATCGTTAAGAAACAAATTAACGAATGATTGGTTCTGTTATTTCCAGATATGCAGAGAACAATTCGTCGCTTTACATTCACAACCTATTCTAGAGAATTTATCCGACTTTATGGTGAAGCGGTATAGTTACGGCGAAAGGTAAGTTCTATAAACACTGTTTTATTGGATACTTTAATGTTAATTCTTCATGCTTAAAACCTTCAAAAATATTCAATGTAGTCATTGTCAGGTCTACTTATGGGTAGATCTTATGTACCACATTTGCATATAATTGTCTTTTTAACTATTTCAAAAACAATAATAAATGTCACCACCACATACTTACCCGCCAGTGTCGTACGTTGCGATTAAAGGAAGTAAGCAGTTATCACCTACTGCATAGCTGATTGTAGAATTGCTTACCTATTACCAAGTGGGAGTACACTTTCGTTAGAGCCCGAGCCGATCGCTATCACCGTTCGCCGTGTCGACTTTGAAAGACCCCACCACCACTTACCAGAAGTGTTCTGGTTGTAGCGGGGGATAGCCGTCCATTTAAGTATTTCCCACATAAATGGTGAGCAGCCGCTTGGAAGTATTATTAATATAATGTCTTGTCCATGAACCATATCGATAAGTGGGCCCTAGCTCATCACCCACCATAAGAATTTTTTTTTTTGCCAACGGTTGCAGACTAGCAAATGGCCCACCTGATGTTAAGTGGTAACCGCCGCTCTTGGACTTTGACAATACCAGGGGTGGCTGAGTAAAGTGCTCCTCTCAAACTTTGTTTAAAAAAAGACGTGTCGTAGCGCTGGGGGAACACATATTTTTATGTTTTTACTGTTTATTTTTTTGTTTCCCCTCAATATATTTATTAAATTATTACTTAGATGAACACACAATATAATAGTATTTATTTTTACTATAGAGAACTGGAGAGCTCCAACGTAGGTGCAAGGGATAAGAAACGCGTGAACAATTTACTACGACAGGTGCCCAGCAAGGGCGACTTTGACCTCACTAGTGTTCTCAACTCAGTTTATTTCTTCAGTTAAACGTATCAGCATTATAAACATAATACCTCGAATATAATGGAATGCAACTAATTGCGAAGACTTAAACGTCCCTTTGAATTCAAAATATACAAAAAAAGTATTATAATATGCCGCTAGTTAAGATTTAGCAACATATCGAATTGAAAGTACTGATAAAGATTCATTAAAATGTATGAAACCAGCATTGATGGCTAAAAGTGTTTCTATCGAAGCAATAACAAGGTGCCTTGAATAATAGTTATTACTATAAACCTGTAATTCTAATCGATTTTAATGTTATAATGGACTTTAAATGACAACTTTTGGAACAGTATTATCTTCCTGAAGAAAAAGGTAAATTTAGTAAGAAATCACAGCTTAAGATGGATTTAAAACAAGTTTTTGATTTTGGTTTTGGTTAGTACACCGCTATGTTCATGAAGAGTCCCAGTGTTTGGTCTGTAAGAAAAGCTTCTATCAGTACTAGGAGAGTAGGCTTGGGCATAGTAGTGAGTTTTCAAGGTGGACAGTTTATGCTCCTGGTATTTGTGATTGTTTACCTCGACGTGGTATTGTTATTTTATATTGTTTGTTTAATAGCAGGTTGTAAACTTTTAGCTGGAAAGGAACTTTTGGAAATGTATATTTCAGATATTCTGAGAGACTGAGGTAAATGTAAGATGCTGGTTGAATGTATTTTGTAATTTTCTACGAGGTACGACTGGTAACATTATGCTGTTTATACATTCTTATTTTCTTCCGTAGACGTAATGGAGTATTAGTGTGTAACTATGAATATTGTTTGTTTTGAAATTATTGTGTTGTGATTGTGTAACCATCTAGGTAGGTGAACCCAATAACTAGTATTTCCGTGAAAGACATTTATTGAATGTGTTACTTGAAAAAAATTCACATGGTGAATCTTAAAAATAATATTCGATGATTTTTTTTTAATCTGAATATCAAATTGCTAGAAACGTCTATTTCGAGAGTTAAGTTCGAAAGCAGAATCTGTTTGGAATAAAATGTGAATGCTTATATTATCTATCTTTGTATTCCATAAATATGTTCCTTTAAAAACGTAAAGCTACTGTGGCACAAATAGTGTTTAAAAGGCTGTATTAATTTGACTCTTGTAGGGTACAAATGAATTTATAATTTTTATCTGCCTGTTTTTGTCTAAAATCCATGTAGATTTCGATTATTATTTTGCAATCTAGTTGTAAACCAAATATAGCAAGGATTGAATTATTAAAATAATTCCATCCTTGTTTTGTTATTAATATTGATAGCAACTCAAACTGTGATTAGTAATTGAATAAATTAAGTTGAAATTAATTTTTGTTTCATTTATAAAAGGATATTTTGTTGCTACATTTAATGCATCATACCAAGTTATTACTAAATAAAATATTCATAAAAAATGAAAATCCTTTTTTATTTTGCTAAGACGGGGCAAAATGTACCTAACCGTCGTACGGGGCAGCGAACAGGATACTGTAGGGCCCTCCTGCCAGCTATCACCGGCGGATCACTGGAACTGTATGACTTCAGTGGTCATTTATATAATCATGGATTTCGGTAGATTAGACAGGGAAATATGGTGATGTAACGATAAAGTTCAAGTAATAAATGGCAAACCATGTTTGATCCACAAGATATTCACAATGTTTACTATACAGTTATGGTTGTGCGGTGACGATGTTTTTATGGGATACAGGTTTAATCCTATGAGAAAGATTAAGGAGACTTGACGAGTTCCAATAAAAAGGCATACAACAAACCAGCTCAAACTTACCACATAAGTGATTGAAAGAATAAGGAAGGGACGCAGGTTGGAATCCTGATCGCAGTAAATCTCTGTTGTTCCTCTTCCTAAATAATATTAGGTCTTTAAAGTAGCTGAGCATATCGAGTGCTAAAATACAAATCGCAAAGATATCCATCATTTTATTTATAAGCATAACTGCCTTGGTGGTGTAGCGGTAGTGTACGCGACTGCTAATCATGAGGTCTCGAGTTCGATCCCCGGGTCGCGCAAATGTCATTGAGCTTTTTCCTAAAAAGAGAAAATATCAGTAGCAGCCCGGAGTTTGGAAATGTGCCCGGTGGACGTCAATAGGCTCGCCCCCTATTACGTGGGACTAAAACATAGCCGGCGAGTCGTGGGTGTGTAATACACCTCTGCCTACACCTTCGGGGAATGCAGGCGTGATGCTGTGTGTGTGTGTGTGTGTGTGTATTAATTATAAGTAAATGTTTAAAACTACTTAAACAGCCTGATTATAAATTATGTTATGGTTTATTTTAATACAAAAATTACATAGTCACGGAATTACAATAAATTTTTGACTAGCAACATTTAAATCTTGTATGACATCACTAACACTAGACGGGCACGATATTTTGTTATATTGTACATACTAGCTTGATCGGGGTGACCAGAAAAACCTGCTATTATGGTAGTTACAGTCTTAAAACATAACCAACCGTTTACCAGGCAGTATTATAATTTAAAAAAAAAACGGAGTATTGCAAAAAGAAATTACAGTAATTAATATTATATTACCAAGCGTTTCTGTTTTCCAGTTACTAATGTAGCTAATAGACGATTATAAAAAACATTTTGGCGGGTGCGCAGTCTACTTATTTTTCTATATAATGCTGCATTTTGTACTACTGAATCCTCAACAAAATTCGTGCTTGATGATAACCGTAATCTCATTCTCAATATATTTTATATTATCATACCATATTATTCATATTTATAAATATAATTCGAGTTACTAAGGAATATTTTTCCTTAATAACTTAAATTAATTAATAAATTAATTTCTTTATTATCTACGCCGTTATCTAAATGGGGCACAATTTGCTTTAGAATTTCTTTCTAAGTAAAGATACATAAGTTACATGATCGTTATTCATAATAGACGTATACGAAGCCTCGAATCTCACACTTAACAATTAAATTTGTTTATTAATGTCTATGTTTGTGGAACACTCGTATGTTGTTGACGCTCGTATGGGGCCGCTCGTTCTGGTCGGCCGACTCGTTGGAGCCGCTCGTAGTGGTACGTTGACTTAGATCTGATAACCTGAAATCATTAATAATAATAATAATAACGACCCGTGACCACGGCTGGTGAAACCCAGTCGAAACGTCGGGAGTAAAAAGGTATTTGATACGCGTTAAGTCCCGTAATAATAGTTTAAATACAGAGCAAAAATGATGTTCTGAAATTGGATTATAGGTAGTCCATTCATTACAATGTCGCCACAGAAATTCTTCGCTTGTGTGGTGACGATTTCCTATAAAATGAGTCAAATCTGTGTCTAGCTTGTAAGCGAATCTATATTTCAGAATATTCAAATCTATGTAGGTATGATTCTACATTGTAATTCAACATTGTTTTACCAGCAAACCAGCAGTGACACAAAATAAATAACTAAATACATCCAACATAAAACTATGATGCGTGTAGTGTAACAACTAATGATCAGTGTTGCCAGGTACTCACGATGGTGTTAGTGTGTCCACATCAAAATTTTGTAAACAGAACCACTGTGGTGTGAGGATATCATCGTTTTTGGCACAATCCATTGTTCCGTTAAATAACAGTAGATCATCCATTAAAACCTGAAACCAGTAACTTTTTAAAATTAATTTGCAATACAAAAATAAGAGTTTCATTTGAATGGGTTTCTTACACCGAATTCCTTGACTCCTCGCGTAGGCGTTTTTCCATAGTTCCATATTTTCATACCGTAAACTGATATTGGTACGTCGAAGACGAAAAACACCCTAGAATTGTTACAGTTTGATTAACACAATATATATATAACATACCTTCACGCCTGTATTCCCCGAAGGGGTAGGCAGAGGTGTATTATTACACACTCACGATTCGCTAGCTATGTTTAAGTCCCACGTAATAGGGGGCGAGCCTATTGCCGTCTACCGGGCATATTTCCAAACTCCGGGAATGTCCGTGTGGTGACGGACTAAGAATACAAGTGTCACCATCCATCCATCCATCAGCCTTTCATCGTCCACTGCTGGACATAGGCCTCCCTAAAATGGGGGTTTTACCATAATCGCCACGCTTGGCAGACGGGTTGGCGATCGCAGTGGATGTTTTTAGTACACAGGGGAACGCTGCTGCCCGGTCCCTCAGTAATCCCTTAGTCGGCTCTTACGACGAGGAGACAGGCTGGAGCTATTCTTGGTGCCGGCCCCACACGGCATACGGCACGGCACACGGCAAGTGTCACCACCCCATGCTTTTCAACGGGTGTCGTATGAGGCGACAAAGGGAGGTAATCAATCATCGTCCATTGCATGACTGGTGGTGGGGCTGGATACCAAGTGGGAATAATCACTTGGAATCGGGTCCGAGCGGGTTGGTACCACCATCTCCGGTATGACCGGCCATGAAGCATATCATTGCGTTTTGGCTGTAGCGGGAGATAGCCGTTTATTTTTTCATCTCAAATCGGTGAAATGAAACGGTGGGCAGCGGCTTGACAATACTCTCGGTATAGTTGAGTCCATGAGCCACGGTTACCACTTACCATCAAATGGGTCGTGGCTCGTCTGCCACTACATGCAATAAAAAAAACCTAAGAATTATTCTCAATAGCACTGCCCGACCAGGGATCGAACCCGAGACCTCATGATCAGCAGTCGTTCACACTACCGCTGCACCACAGAGGCAATTGCCCACCATATTGCTTTAGTTACAAACTATTATTTATTAAATGTAATAAGTAAGGCACCGCCTAAGTTAAGATACTTATATATACATAATTCTTGTGTGTCCAATGTGCCTACATATGTTTGTTCATAAAGGACAATGTCATTTTTCGCCCTGTACGATAAATAGCATCGGACAATCATGATAATTATTAGTATTTTTTATTTAAATATAAATTGCTTATTTCTGTTTAACACAGACTAGCTGCATGCCATAATGAAGAAAAAAGTATTCGAAGGGACTATTGTACATCTGATGCGCCTGCCACGCTTACCCAAAGTCAATATAATCGATCTTTTGCTTTTTGTTATGTTTGTTAGGTTATTTTAAAATCTGAATTACAGTTTTGGAATAGATTTAGAAATTGCGTGTAAAATGTCACAATGAAAAACAAGATAATCTAATATTATTAGTTAAATAATAAATCTAGACAAAAATCAGAAAGCTTGACCTCGCAATTGGTATAGTTATTAAATTTTGTTAATAACTTACTTTTATTATCAATATTAGACAAACGTAAATTGTCATTCTGAAATAAAATAACGAAGTAATCTTATTGTATATATAAAATTAATAATTAAAATATTTATTGAAAAACATTACAAAAAGAGAGAGCACCACCTAGTGTTGGAAATACGCAACTCTAGGATTATAATCCAACTAAATTGAAAATTATGACAAGAGGTAGTGAAACACGAATCTACTGTCATACGTAAACTGGTTCATTTATATTCCAGCTTCATTATTTTAAGCTTAACACCCTGTTCATAACCTCAAAATTGGAGACATTTTTATAATAGTACGATTCTCAAGCTAGTCCGCTATAACACATAATTTTGCTTTGCGGTTGATTTCAGGGCGAATTATGTATGGATGTAGAGCAGTGTCCTTTACTGATTGGATCAAATTTGGAAGAACACAAGCTTTCAAGATATTTAAAATTAAAAGTTTAACTCATAGATGTATAATATACTCCAGTCTCCATAGATTGGCAAAGTTAACTACCTATCGAATGAGACTGAAAACCAATTATTAATGGTGTGTGAGTTATCAATGTGTGCATTGAAAGCATTGCGCATGAAGTGGATTATCCTTCTTTGAAAAATTACAAGCTGGTACTGCACGAGTAACTATCGTAATAACGTTATTATTACACTGATAAAGACTAATTCATTAAATAATTGCCAAATCATGCAGGTGTAAACTTGACTAAGCCGCTACAGGGCGATAAAAAATAAAATTTTAAGGTCTCGTTGACAGCATCTCTCTCCCTCTCTCTATCTCTCTCCCTCTCTCTATCTCTCTCCCTCTCTCTATCTCTCTCCCTCTCCCTCTCTATCTCCCTTTCTCCCTCCCTCTCTCTATCTCTCTCTCCCCCCCTCCCCCACTCTCTCTCCCTCTCTCACCCCCTCTCTCTCCCTCCCTCTCTCTCTCTCTCTCTCTCTCTCTCTCGTTCTAACACATCACAGTACCATTAGCTTCGGTTTACTCCTATAGTCAATCTATGGAGTATATTATAGATCTATGGTTTAACTAGTCTTGAGGACTTTCAGTTATTGGTGATGATAGTCGGTTGTACAGGTTTAGTACAGTGCTGGTTTTTCAGGGTAGGCAGCACTAGACGTTACCATCAGATGAGATGTCGGCACATTGGTCACTACAAATAAAAGCTGTCAATCTAAACAGAAGGTGTAAGTACAGAAGGCGCACCTGTTGAGGGTAGCGGGCAGCACGGGCGCGAGCCACGAGTGCGCGGCGTCGGGCGCGTTGTGTCCGTCCACGAGCTTGTCGGGCGTGCGCACATCCACTGCGCGCGCCTGCAGCACGTTCACGCTCGCCGGGTGCGCGCACACGTCTGCACAGTGCAAAAGTTCGCCGTCTCTACTGTTCTTTTATAAAAGTATGTCAACGACTATATTGCTACATTACAACGTATCAACGACTTTTTTAACGATATTAAATTTATTGAATTGGAGCTTCTTAGACTAACTGCCTCGGTGGTGTAGCGGTAGTATATGCGACTCCTAATCATGAGGTCTCGGGTTCGATCCCCGGGTCGGGCAATGTTATTGAGCTTTTTCCTAAAAAGAAAAATTCTCAGTAGCAACCCGGAGTTTGGAAATGTGCCCGGTAGACGTCAATAGGCTCGCCCCCTATTACGTGGGACTTAAACATAGCTGGCGAGTCGTGGGTGTGTAATACACCTCTGCCTACCCCTTCGGGGAACACAGGCGTGATGCTATGTTTTGTAGCTTCTTAGATGGCACTTCGATAATTATTGACAATTGAATTGTTATATTGCCCGCCGTGTGTGGCCGGCCTTAGAATTGTGATGGGAGTCGTATGAGCCGACTGAGGGAATACCGGGGGAGTGGGCAGCAGCACTCCTTCGAGTATTAATAACATCCACTGCGATCGCCAACCCGCCTGCCAATCGTGGCGATTACGGCACTATCCCACATTCTTAGGGAGGCCTATGTCCAGCAGTGGACGTTAAAAGGCTGATGGATGGATGAATGGATGAATGTTATATATAAATATATACGAGATGAAATTTAAGAATTGGTAACGTTTAGACACATTTCGTTACATGACAGAGATGCAAGCTATAACAAAGTCAAATTTTAACACACAAATGTAAACTCTACCACTATGACAATAAGTCTTTAAATCAGCGATTAGCGGCGGCTATAAATTGGCAAATTTAAATATGTATGTTCACAGTGATGGAGTGTACATTGATGTGCCAAATTTTTGGAAGTAAATACTTCTAGTTCTTTACGCACGCTTGACTTGGGGAGTAAGCTGGTGAATGCGTGACGTGAGCGTTATGAAAAATGCTGATCGGGCGAGGCGAACGGAAGTTGAGATGGAGATATAAGTTTGTCAAGATAGAAAGAGAGAGAGTTACGTTTTGTATATTACTGTACGGGCAAGAGAGAGGTGCGAGCACACATTTTCTTTCTCTCTTTCTCATTATTTGTTATATATTATCATATATTTTTTATGCTTTCAATATTCAATTTAAAAAAATATTCGTATGTAGATTGTCACACAAGTTTAAATAAAATTAACTATATTGTTTTTTCACATAACTGTATTCCCTTATTGTATAGATATTAACATTATTAATAATTATCCTCGTCTCAATTTGTTGGTAGGCGCGGTTGAGGTCTATTGTTGAGATTACAGTCTTCTCTGATAGGTGATGAGTGAAATCTTTGACTCGGGGTACTGGATAGCGATCGGGCTTCGTTACGGCGTTGAGTCGGCGATAGTCTCCGCAGACTCTTAAATCACCGTTTTTCTTTGGAACGATGGCCAGAGGTGATGACCATGGACTCTTACATCTCAAAAAACGATCAGTATAAGAATAAAAATACAATAAAAATAATGAAATCAGTACAAAATAAAAAGACTGATAATTATGTCACATATTTTAAAAAAAATCTTCTAAATTATAAAATGCTTTAAATATGAGCCAACTTTTTAATTTTGCCTTAAATTGTGATTTATTCTCTGCCCTGGTAACAGATAGTGGTAGGCTGTTATATATAGCAGGCCCCATTACATGTCTCAGCCTACCAGTCTTACATCGGCGATGCGGTATAACGGTCAGCTTATATCCCTGACGCGTGGAGTAATAGTGGCGGTCTTTTCGTCTAGTATAATTGTCTAGATTGTCCCATGTATACAACGCTGTTTGGTATATCATTATACTAGTCAGCGTGAGAATGCGCAGAGAAGTAAAGTACATTCTCACTGAAGTTCTACGTGAGAGTTTCACAATCGCACGAACTGCTCGCTTCTGCATTCGAAACACTCTCAGTCTATCGGCGGCGTGACCCCAGAATTCGGCCCCATACTGCAAGATAGAATGAACAGTCGCGAAGTAGCAAGTTCGTACTTCGTCAGTAGACACTACTCGGGACAGCCTATTTAGGGCGTAACATGCACTTCCCAACCTTGCGCACAGACTGTCTATTTGCAATCCCCATGTCAGGCTTCGATCTACTTGGAAGCCTAGAAACCCTGTCGAGTCCATCTGTTGTACGGGAATACCATTTATTATTACCGATAACTCCCTCGTCCGCTGCCCCCAAAGCGTAAAATGAACAAAGTGTGTCTTGGCGATATTCAATACTAAACCATTCGTACTAAACCATGCCACAATACTCGCAGTAACTTCATTTAATCGGTGTTCAAGTTCGTCTAAGCTTGCAGATGTAACTACTACTGCCACATTACATTACATAATGGGGTAGGTCATTAATTAAAATGGAAAAAAGGATGTTCGATACAGACGATCCTTGAGCCACGCCCATTGAAGTCGACAAGGGATCCGACTTATATTCACCCTCATCCAACACCACAATCTGACGTCTCTCACGCAGCAAACTGACAAGCAATGCCAGGGTGGTACCCACAATACCATAGTGCTGCAACTTAATCTCCAGCACCAAATAATCGGCTACATCAAAAGTTTTAGATAAATCACAGCACAGCACCGCAACTTGCAGGTGATCCTCGCAGGCCATCATTACACGCCGTATAACTTCACGGGTGAGACAAGTCGTAGAACGGCCTGCCCGATATGCATATTGCCTGTCTGAGAGCGCAGCGGTTTCCGTAAGGTAATCCGTAATGCGTCTGCTTAGTCCGTTCTCGAAAATCTTAGCGATAGCGGGTATAATGGAGACAGGTCTGTAGTTGTCAATTACTCCTCGCTTGCCCTTACCCTTGTACAAGGGTGATATTTTACTATTCTTTAAAATATTTGGGTATGACCCTGTTTGTATGCAACAGTTAAATAGGCTCGCGAGGGAATACGAAAGCTGTGCTGCAACGCTATTTAGTAATTTCATAGATATGTCATATATATCCCTCGTCGGCTTATGAGGTATACGTGACATAATAATGTTACACACCTCGGCGGGAGTAAACCTCTGCAGGCGCAGTGAGCGGTTCGCAGCGGGCAGCGCCACACAGAGCGTCCGCTGCACGGTCGTCAGGTCCGCTCGAGGCGCCCCACAAATAACGGTGGGCAGCTGCAGTAAACTTTTCGTTCATTGCGTCTGCTGCGGCTTTTTTGTATCGAATCTTCTACCTGTTTGATCAGTGAGAATATCCGAGAAGAGAAACGCCCCACAAACATCTGAGCCCCTCTCAATATTAACTATCCGCCACATGGTCTTGTTGATGTTACGACTACATGTAATTATATTACGGTAATAACCAGCTTTTTGATTTATAATACAGCGGTCATATTTATCGTTTAGCTCTTTAACTAATGTAATCAATTGTTCAATATGCGGGTATTTATGTAGTAACTTTATAGATTCAAATAGTAATGTTTTTAACACAATTACATCATCATTCACCCATGTCTTACTCTTAACGCGTTTAAACTTCAATGGAAAACATATATAAAACTTGTTCGTAATAGTATTAATTATGGAAGTTGACAACTTTTCCGCGTAATCCCTGTATTTACATACGACATCAGCCCAGTCCACATTCAATAGCAGCGGTGAAATTCAGATAATTCATATGTGTCCCTGACTCGACGAGTGAGCGGCCGTGACTCAGATGTTTGACACAATACCTCCGCGCGCACAGCAAGGTGGTCGCTTACGTTGGTATGAACCGGTGAAGCAGTCACCGTTCCACTAGGACAATTGCTGTATACATGATCTAGACAAGTTGAAGTTACAGAAGTCACACGTGTAGGGAAATTAACTACATTTGTAAAACCGTAGACCGACAACAAATTATACAGATGTTTACAGTCCGCGTTCTGTTCGCCAAGACAGTTAGCATTAAAGTCTCCCACTATCACAATAGATTTTGTACTGAAGCTAGCTCTGTCAAGAATACTCTCAAAGTGTACAAGAAAATCAGACGATCTTACTAAGTTTGTTCTATAAATACAAATCACTATAATCTCGTACTCAATCAATTCTATTGCAGATACCTCACAATACCGTTCAACTGACAATTCTGTGAAATCACTACATTCTATACATTTTACACCTTTTCGGACAAATAAACCGCAGTGTGACATTATATTTTCTACAGTAGCTGAATACCAACGAGTATTCATCAATATTCACACATTTCAAATTACGATCATTCATCCAGTGTTCCGTAATAGCGAGCACATCACACTATCTTGCAAAAGGACTTCTAAACGATGTGTCTTTTTATCTAAGGACGCAATGTTTTGTTGACATATTATTAAGGACTTCACATTATCCGTATGTAACGGCTTACTTTGCGAAGTGTTTGTATCTTACGTGTCATATTGGTCATCGTATTATCCCCGCTACGAGCGGGGACGCGCAAGAAACCACTCGGCAAATTTAACGCGCGGGGGCCAAACCGTCGGTGCGCATATACTCTCATATAGCGATTCTGGTATTCCAATAACAAACGATGCATGTTTATCCGTTTTAATGGTTCGTTTTTCTATATAGTATTCATCAGACTTTTACCAGAGTTCGTGTTTGTTCGGCGAAACTCGGGATAAGTCGCGATAGTGTTTCGCGCACGTAAAGCGCTGGATTTTTTAGTAGCAGTACTGATACTAGCTAATGCGTTTATTTGCGCTAAGCGCTTAGGAAGCTGAATGGGTGCACTGGCTGAGATTTCATTATCTAACAATAGTGGGGTAGTTTGGATTTCCACAGACTTCTGATCTTGGATTGTGATAGTAGAAATAATTTCATTTTGTCTGCTCACCTGGACTTCCAATGCACTAACTTTATTAACTAGCCCATTCACAGTACTTTGAAGCTCTCGATTTACACTTTCAAGCGCCTTTATAGACATTTTTACGCCAAAAACTATTTAAATTATTGAGGCTCGAGTCGATGGTACAGTATCCGCGCAAGTGTCGACTATGACTATAATCTTGTAACACCGGAGAATTCTGCCAAAATATCGTGATATGCTTGCGACATGTCGATACTGCGAATTGTATGTGCATTCGATGTTCAAAGCGGAGCATTGACCTTAAGTTGAGTGACACCGTCGATTAATCTTCGATATTGTAGGTCAACAATTAGTAGGTGGTGCTTGAGAAAATCGGCTCCGAGTGTAGGTTTTGAGACATCGGCCTCGATAAATTTCCAGTTGTATGGACGTCGAAGGTTCAGGTCGAGACATAAGGTTTTTTCACCGTATGTTGCGATCGTAGTGTTGTTCGCAGCGTATAACTTGAATGGTAGTGATGTTGCAACTTGTCCTTTCTTTCTAGGTAGCACAGATACGTTGGCTCCCGTGTCGACCAGGAAAGATAGGTTGGAGTTTCTGTCGGTGACATGTAGGCGGCAGGATTGCTTGTGAACGCCGGTGTCCGCCTTTTTTTTTTCTTTTTTGTTGACGCTGTGGAAATGCATTTACGCATCCCCCCCCCGTCAGTGACAGACGGAGGGTATGTAGGACTCGCCGGGCGCCCAGATCTTAGTTGCGTCCGGAATACCCACTAAAACCACGGTCCCTTCCACACCTATTAGCGGGGCGCCGGAGGGCCGTCAATGACATTCTACTCCAACGCCCCAGGCGGATGGCACACTGGCCACGCCCTGTCGTCATCAAGGTGGTGGGAGGAGGTGGGCGTAACGACGCCTTCTTCCCCCCGGCCTCCGCCTGCGGAGCGAGTCTGCGTGGGACGACGCCTCGCGTTTCCGCTCCGCGGTCTCCTTCCGCGAAATTACAGCCTCACAGAAGGAGGCCATGGACGACCAGCACCTGTCACTGCCAAGCATCTGAGAGATTACTCTTGGCAGCGACAGGTCACTTCCAATTATCGCCGACAGGGCGTGGCGCTGGGCCCCCCAGGCGGGGCATTCCTCCAGAGTGTGATGCGCGTCATCGACTAGCGCGCCACACTCATGGCATCCGGGGACCCTTCTTTTCCAATACGGTGCAGGTACTTACCGAAGCACCCATGTACGGTAAGTACCTGCGTCAGCCTGAAATTCAGGTTTCCATACCTTTGGTTTAGCCAGCGATGGAGGTGCGGTGCAACCGCCTCTACAGTCCCCCGTCCTGCTCCGGGGGACTCCAGCTCTTCCCTCCACCGCCGGATCATCGCCCTTCGGGCCGCTTCGTGAGCTCTGTCCAGGCTCCTTGCGGAGACTTCCTCGCCCCTGGCCCTCACCGCGGCACAAAACCAATAGGCCTCTGCCAGCGCCTCGGCCTGGAGATGCCAAGGCGGGTCACCCGCCAGCAGCGTCGCTGTGGCCCACGACACCGTACGGTACCCCCTTATGACCCTCACCGCTATGGCCCTCTGCGGACGTCGCAACAGGGCCTTATTGGAGACGGTGAGGGCGTCCGCCCAAATTGGGGCACCATATAGTGCCATAGACCGCAAGATTCCGCTATAGAGGCGGCGGCAGGACAATCCCGGACCTCCAATATTTGGCAGAAGCCTACCGCCGCTGCAGAATTGATAAGCCTAGGGGCAAAGTGCGGCCCCAATTCCCACTTACTATCAATGTGCAGGCCCAGATATTTCATATGGGCCTGCACAGGCACGACAACCCCCTGTACAACGAGGCGTGCTCCTCGGGGGGGACCTCGGCGAGGGCCGTGAAAAAGGAGGACCTCGGTTTTGGACAACAAAACCCTCAGACCCAACATACCGATCCGGTCGACGACGAGCGTGACTCTGACCTCCGCCGATCGGGCGGCCTCCTGGAAGCCAGCCCTCCTCACGGTGACGAGAGTGTCATCTGCAAAATCCGACGTGTGATCTGTGGAACGCCGCTCTCTACCCGATGGCGGTATAGGCGCCCGTCGCCCCCCTCCCAGAGCTCGTGCCTCCCCTCGAGGTACGCCTCCAACAGCCTCCGGAGATACGAAGGCACTCCATGAAACCGGAGCGCCTCCTTCAACGTCTCGTGAGGGAGGCGTCTATGTCGAGCGAGACCGCCAGAACCACCTCCTTATCGGCAACCGCTTCGGTGGCCAGGGTTTTCAGGGCCGCCAGCGCATCAACGCCGGTGTCCGCCTCCGCCAACGTCCTTTCTAGTTTTCCGATGGATTATGTTGCTGTATGTTTTTCTTGAATGCACAGGGTGAAGTACAGCGTCTTACTTGATCTTTGAAACAGCGGTGATAGTAACAGTATGGCGATGGCGAGTTGTCTCTGCTGTGGTATGTTCTGTGCCGTGATGTTGATGGATATCGTCGTCTTGAATTTTGTTGATTGCGACGATAATTTTGCGTCTTCAATTCGGCAACTTCTAGTGTTAATTTTCTTATTTCGTTGATGAGGTATTGAGTATCTGCTTGGTGTGAAGATGATGGTGATGATGTGGCAGGCGACTGAATGGCTGCTACTTCCGTTGCTGCTGTTTGTTCTAGCATCTTGTCAGCAAGTAGTGCGAGTTCTTCTAATGTGGCTTTGCTGCTGAAGGTATCGCTGACGGCAAGTACAGAGCGTATGTGTGGTGGCAGGTGATTGGTCCACATTAGTTGCAGTGTAGAGTCGGTACTTTGTCTCGAGCTAGATTTCGCATGCGACGGAGTAACTATGATGGCTTCTGATCGCCGAGTTCCATTTCAGACAGTAGTTTCTGGAATTGGCGGCTGTCTGATTCTTCGTAAGTTGATATTAGTCTTTCCTTAATTGCGTCGTACTGGTTTGCCTCTGGTGGGTTGTACAGGAAGTCCATTATTCTCGATCGTCTCGATGTCTTGTCTCTCGAGTTGAGCGATCACCATTTGGGTGAGTTGGGACTGGCGTTTCTTCAGGTCGTTGGTTGCGGCTTCGAAACTGATGAACCACCGCCTGGGTCTGTCACGCCAAAAGGGTGGTATGCGCATGGTGAGCGATATACCAGCAGCTTGTTTCGACAGCGAGTGCGATGCTTCAGTGCTCAGATTGCTGTTCTGGTGATCTTCCATTGTTGTGAATCGGGCAGGGGTTCGGTGATCTTGAATTTATTTCTTGATAATTTTTTTCTTGATTTTTTTATTCTTGATTTTTCGCAGGGATTTCAGCTTCTTGATGGTACTGATGAGGAGCGTTTCTTCTTCGTCGGGTCACCACTTTGGAGAGACTTTGGAGATATCAGCGGTAAATGAAACTCGGTAGTCGTAGTAGCGTACTGAATTACTGAATGATTTTATTTACACATCCTGCTCAATTTATATTATTTGGTTAATGTACTATGACCAATAGGATTGCATATAATTTTTGCACGACACTATTCTACACGTGGATCGCGTAGACTCTGCCCCCCGCGCCGCATGTTTCCGCAGGCCAAATAAAACTGCGCGCGGAGAATTTCGCGATGCAATAGGTCGATGTTACGTCACGCCGTCAACACGCCGCGCTATGTCGCACGGGTCACGCCGTGCGTCGATGTCGTGAAGCTGAAGATGCGTTTTGCAGTGAAAATATGAAGATATATATATTGCAGAGGGATATTAAGGTGACGTGTTGATGGCTTGATGGTTATTTCTATTATGGCACTGAAAATGTCTGAACAACAGTTCTTTTCAGAACTATTCATATTTCTATTTTCCCAGAAGAGTCATGTTCATATTTCTATTTGCACAGAAGAGTCATGCGTTTCGTCATTGTTCCCTGTCGGCTACATGTCTTCTACCGATTGAAAACGGGTGCCACGAAGTGGTAATTTGAGTTTAGGAAAAAGAAAGAAGTCGGCTGGAGCCATACCTGGTGAATATGGCGGTTGCTCGATGGTATTTGTTGAGTGTTTGGACAAAAATTCATTCACAATAATGGCCTTGTGCGAAGGCACATTATCGTGGTGCAAAATCCAATTTTCTTTCCACAAATCTGGCCTTTTTCGTCGAATTTGCTCTCTTAAACGCCGCATAACACTCAAATAATATTCTTTATTTACCGTTTGACCTTCTGGCAAGAATTCCGAGTGCACAACACCGCGATAGTCAAAGAAAACAGTCGACATGACTGAGTTTTGATCGACTTTGGCGTAGTTTTTTCGGTTGCGGTTCAGATGGAAGTCGCCACTCCGAAGCTTATTGACTCGTTTGCATGTCAAACTCGTAAACCTACGTCTTGTCACCAGTAACAATGCGTTTCATGTATGTTGGGTCGGAATTGACTCGTTCTAGCATGTCCTCAGCGAGTCTCATGCGATTGAGTTTTTGGAGAAAATTCAGGTCTTTTGGGACTAGCCGAGCGGAAACATGTTTCATACCCAAGTGATTATTTAAAATGGTACGAATGGACTCGTGAGACACAGAAAGTTCGGCGGCTATCTCTCTCAAAGTTGAATGAGGATTTTCAGTCACTATTTCCTTTACTTTTGCAATGGTAATTTGAGTTGCAGACGTTGATGGCCTACCAGAGCGAGGCAAATGTTCCATCACATCTCGACCGCTTTTAAACGCTTTGTACCACTCACAAGCACGTGTTTTTGATAAAGTCGATTCACCGTAAGCTTTCTGTAACATTTTCAGTGACTCTGAACACGAAAATCCATTGGCGATGCAAAATTTAAGACAAACTCTTTGTTCGATGTTTTTGTCCATTATGAAATTCGCACACTAGATATGATATAACTAAAAACAGCACTGTATTTAATGTAAATAACTGATGCAACTCAAACTCCGCGCCAAAATGGATAACAAATCTAAAAACAACAAAAAAAAAAATTGAATTTGGAACCATAAACAAATCATCATACTATAATTCCCAATACTTTCTTGACTGAATGTACATATATTTATTGTTAAGTTTTACTTCAATTGTGTGGTCACACTCGCTTTTTTTCTCTTTGCGCCGTACATACAGTGCTTTAAAAAGAAACCTTATGAAAGTTACACTTTTATCACATGTAGGTCTTTTTTAGTATTAAGCGACTGATTATTATCATCCCTTTCATTCCAAATGAGAAAGTAAAGGTAAGCAAACTACCACCACTGGGGAAAAAATCTGCACAAATTCCTATGTAAGCCCACCTGTTCGGCGTAATATAGCATAATAGAAGTAGGTACTACCTCCAAATAAACTGTGTAGCATTTTATAAGCAAAAATGAAAATGCATAGAAAATATCTCACTCGTCTCCGTCACGGGTATAATATTCCCATGTGGGTCGTACAACTCGATGCCCGTCAGTCCCACGTAGTAAGGATCACCCCACGTAGAGAATATGGTCAGCTGCAACACGAAGCCGGTTGGTGCCCCCATGTCCAAGTTGTTCCCATACACCAGACAGTCCATGCGGAAACTGTCAGAATCTTTAGCATCCTCTAACCTGTGCAAAGTATCTATACTATTATAAAGCTGTAACAGAGCTATGTCTGTACATTTAAGATATTTCAGAAAAAAATACTTTATTAGGCCTATATAAGGCGTGTCTAAACCCAAAACAATTTTTTTTAGAATTTTTGTCTTTTTGTCTGTTTATTTGTTCGCGCATCACGCAAAAACTACTGGATGGATTTTGATGCAACTTTTTTTATTTGAAAGGCCTTGATTAGACTAAAAAACTGGTATACATTTTATCCCGCAACTACATCGATAACCTAAGATATAACCGAAAAACTAGCTTTTGGCTGCGGCGAAGCCGCGGGCAAAGGCTAGTATTACATAAAATTATACATAATTGATATTTTCGGAGAAGAAATCACCCACGACACCCCCACGGATTGTAAATCCCGACCATATTAATCTAGGTATGATCCGGCTATCTCGGCACACATACCATAACCAAAGATTACCAAGCAATAACAAGGTACCATGCAAAACAATGAAAAGTCTTCCCAAATATACTGCAATCATGCGATATTGGTACGAATTCTGAACGAGTAGTAGTTTAGTATTTCTAGTAAATGATGGTGAATGCGACCAACAGTACATAACAATATTTTTTTTATTGCTAATGATGGCAGACGAGCCACGGCCCACATGATGGTAAGTGGTAACCGTCGCACATGGACCCAGACCCAACTATACCGAGAGTATCGTCAAGCCGCTGCGCACCATATCATTTCTCAGATATGAAATGAAAGAATAAACGGCTATCTTCTGCTACAGCCAAAACACACTGATGTGCTTCATGACCGGTCACACAGAAGATGGTGGAGCAAGTGAGTACTCTCACTTAGTACCCAGCTCTTACCACCAGTAATGCGATGGGTGATAATTACTTACTTCCCTTAGTCTCCATGTACGACACCCGCGGGAAAGGATGGGGTGGTGATACTTGTATTCTTAGTCCGTCACCACACGGACAATTATTCTTACCATTATTGGATTTGGTAAAGCTCGGGCCATACTAATGGTCAACGTCTATGTCCATTATCGCAATAATTATTGCGTTAACGCGATAAATTGGGTGGCCACACTTAAATCCAATCTCTTTGATGTACTGCCACTGGAGTTATCGCCCAAAGTTAAAAGGCGATGTGAATGCCGCTGTCGAATTAACGCAATAAGTCGTGGCTACACCAACGTTAAACGTCAATCATTGCGATAATTAACGGCGTTTCCCGTTAGTGTGAACTGAGCTTAAGTATATATTGAATAGTAGCGTGGATTTCAATAGTGTCACAGAACATATACTACTTAATACTGCTATAGTCAATGTAATACAGAGTCTAAATACGAGTACTTATATGTATCATTTTCCTGTTCTATATTGCGCTCGGAGTCGAAAAAATTTATGGTGTAACCTTTGTGCTCACCCAGGTAAAGCTGTCGATTCTAAACCTGATTCCAATCATATTGGATTGTCATCCTATCGTAACACGAGAATGGGGCAATAGCGAATACCCTTGCGTCAAAGCAGATGGAATTGCCGTGCTCTAATATTTAGGAGGAGACCCGGCCCGGATACTTAAAACATGCTGTGTTATACATATAAACACTCCGGAAGAATGATGGCGAAAACAGCATCAAAATCTGTTTCATAGTTTGGGAGGAGTTAGTGGATATACAGACAGGCAGACGCGAAAGCGACTGTTTTATACTATGTATAGAATAATAGAGAGACATGCCTATCGTCGATCTGCGGCAGTAGTAGTTGCTGCACGTAGTCGTAGCACGTGTCCCCCGGCGCCCTCCGCAGCAGCAGCGGCCTGTAGTGTAGCGCCTCGTCGTCGAGGCTGACCCGCGCGTGCTTCACGCCAATGTACGACAGCTCCATATTCGCGTTGTAGTTCCACAGCCGGATACCTATGCAGACATACAACGGCTTCCTTGTGATGTGGCAATAAATAATGGCCTCTGTTCGGAATATTACAATCTGCCTGTATGTAAATGGATCAACATTTACAAAAATCTCATTCTTTTTCTCCTCTTTGCTCTTAATCAGCCTAGAGATCTAAACGGTTTCTAACTTTTTCTTTATACTACATAGGTCGCAAACAGCATACGACCCACCTGACAGTAAGCGTAACCTTTAGACGCTAGCAACACCAGAGGCATCACTCGCACATCGCCATATCCAAGGAAAGTGATAGGAGGTGGAAGGATATTAAGCAGATGATAAAGGTATACTAAGGAGAGGATAGGGGGTTTGGGCATGAAGTGCACCCACTCACCATACAAAACACAACCTACCTTTTTTTTGGTTAAAGCGGGAAAAAATGTACCTAACCACACACCCCGTCGTTTGGGGCAACGAACAGGGTAATGTGAAGCCTTCAGCCACTAAATAAATTATATTATAAACAACATTTTTTTTTTTTCTGTGGATTACCACTCCAAACAGCGATTACCTCCGACCATAAAGTGTGTATTAATATAATGATAAAACTTACTGGTTATTTCAGTAGGCTCGATCAGCTCCATGACAATGTGACAGAACTTATTGCCAGTGGCGAAGTTCGTGCACCACATGTGTTCAAAGTCCGTCGTGATGTTACATCCGTCGAACAAGCTCTTGCATTCCATAAGGCCGCTATGTTCTGTCGTTTCGTCTTCTGATATGTGAGTCGTGTAGGCGTAAGCGCGGTGGATTGATATGCAGTCGTTATGGCAGAGTAGTTCTATTCCTGAAGTTATATTCACTTTAATGCTCGGGCCACACTAATGGGCAACGTTAATGCTCATCATTGCGTTAATTATCAACGCAAAACAAACATTGCGTCAAAATTTGCTTATTTGTGTGGTGACGGACTAAGAATACAAATGTCATCACCCCATTCTTTACCATGGGTGTCGTATGAGGCGACTAAGGGAAGTAAACAATTATCATCCATTGCATGACTGGTGGTAGGGCTGGGTACTGGGCTGGTCACTTGGTATTGGGCCTGAGCAGGTTGGTACCACCATCTACCGTATGACCGGCCATGAAGCACATCGTTGCGTTTTGGCTGTAGCAGGAGATAATCGTTTATTTTTTCATTTCATATCTGTGAAATGCAATGGTGAGCAGTGGCTTGACAATACTCTCAGTATAGTTGAGTCTATGAGCGACAGTTACAATTTACCATCAGATGGGCCGTGGATCGTCTGCCACTACATGAAATAAAAAAACAACAACAAATTTACCCGTTAGTGTGGCCGCAACTCTGAGGGTATGTTTGAGTACCAATACCAGTGGGAGGAGTGGACTTGTTATCAGACCCAGCGGGTCGGTACCACTAGCTCTTAATTGTACAAAAAGTGTCCAACTACATTACATAATTTCTTATGCCTTACCGGTAAGTCCAATCAAATGCCGTTGTCCCCAATTCGACATAAGTGTAACTTTGACTTTCTTCGCGACGTACTTCATTTCCTTGTCATCGATGTCTAACGCCTCCAACAACGCCGTAGGACTCATGTTGTGGTTGCTGTCGTTTGCCGTCGGTGGTCTCTTGTCGATAATGTTTGAGTAGTCGTTCATAGGTGCGTTGTCTTTTAGCAACTCTTGGAAGTTCTTGTCATTTGGCAATATCGAGTCGAGGATTGTCGAGTCTTTTGTGAAAAGAATAGTCTAAAAATATTTTGCTACTTTTAATTCTGGGCCTCACGACACATCCTAGTGTCGTGAGGTCCAGTGATATAAATATGTCACATGTGTAAATTTAAATATGAACATTACAGAATATTATTATTATTAATTAGAATATTGATGTAAAAAGCAGACGTAATCATATTTTTAATCGCAGTGGAACATGTACAAGATAAGTGAGACGGAAGTCTAGATTGAGAAAAGAGCAGAATTTAGCGTGACGTTATTTATGAAGGGCCTCTTAGTCCAAAATTAGTTTGTATAGTTCGTGGTATTAGTGAAATGAGTGTTTATGTAATAATATTAGCTGACCCGTGCCCACTTCGTTGGGCAGTAAGCATTTTTAAGAAACCGTCTAATAGAAATATAAACATAGCATCACGCTTGTATTCCCCGAAGGGGTAGGCAGAGGTGTATTAGACACCCACGATTCGCCAGCTATGTTTAAGTCCCACGTAAGGGGCGAGCCTATTGCCGTCTACCAGGCATATTTCCAAACTCCGGGCTACTACTGAGAATTTTTCTTTTTACGAAAAAGCTCAATAACATTAAACACAAAGTGAAAAATGTGAAATCGAAAACAACAGTCACGAGCAGGATTTGAACCTGCATCTCCTGGATACTGACCAGATGCTTTGCCAATTCGGCCATCGTGACCACTGCTCTCAACTGCTAATTTCGATAACACATTCATTCTTAACGTATTGGAGACGCCTGCTCCATCTGTCGGAAGTATTTTCATACATTATACCGACAGATGGCGCAGGCGTCACCCAAGATGTCATATAAAAATTTCTAAATAAGCTCAATAACATTACCCGATCCGGGGATCGAACCCGAGACCTCATGATCAGCAGTCGCACGCACTACCGCTGCACCACCAAGGCAGTTATATTTCTGTTTCTAATAATGTATGTAAAAACCCTTGATACAGATTGATTTCAGAGGGTAGCAGTACCTAACTTTCTTCTAAAGACATCTACTTACATCACCAAAAGAGCATAAGGGTCCTTTCAATTCGCCGCTGGCTCTTGCCACCTCTCCATGGAATATGACCTGATCGTCCAGTTTGATCTGTATCAGCCTAACACCACGCGCCGAATAAATGCGGGATTTGTTGTAATTCTAAAAAAAGATCTCAAGAAGTAAGTTTGTATCTAAATTTTAACGAGGTTTTGGCCTTACATCCTAGTTCTATTACAGAGGGTATAAAGTAACTAATCTTCATAGATTTGCAACTTTAAGCTATGATAGGATCTTCAAGAGTCAGCAGGCATCCCAGTCTGACGCAATTAGTTTATGTATTACTTAAGGTGAACGCACACTTATCCGAGCCGAAAGCGTCGAACGAAACGAATTTTAGAATTCTGTATATGAAATCTCATGAAACCTCGAACACTTCCCCGCGTAGAATCGTCTGAATCTGGAAGAGGTTTCATGAGATTTCATATACAGAATTCTAAAATTCGTTTCATTCGACTCGTTCGACGCGTTCGGCTCGGATAAGTGTGCGTTCACCTTTATACGGTAAGTATGTTTCTAGAAGTTACAGGAGCCTTAATTGCTTACTGTGTGTGTCTTCAAAATAACATGCTATACATTTTATATTAATGACTTAATCGAGGTCTAGCGAGTAAAACAATATCAAATACTATCCAGATCTTAATCGTGACTCGTGCACGATGGAAATAGCGCATTTTAAAATTTGCACAGTAAGATAGATACCTATTATACATATGTATGGCCAAACCTTATGAAATATATTAATAAAAGCACTTACCCATATCCTTAACAGAGTAAGTTTGACAGACTCTGTAAACAGAACAGTGATGGCTATAGGAGTGCCGCGAGGTACCGGCACAGTCCACGCGTGACGTTCATCGCGGGTGCGAACAACACCATCTAATATGTTCTCGATGCGCCCATATTTTGACTGGTCACCCATGTCAGAATCTGTCCATACCTAAGTTTCCAAAATGGTTGTTTATGATCAAAGACCAACTGCCGACACTAGTCTTTCAAATGCAATTCTTTGAAATGAGAATGTTGAGCAAAATATAGGTGAAAGTTGGTACTGGGATTGGTAGAATTATTTAATTAAAATAATCATTTCATTGTTAATTTTCAAATCTTAGAATGTTTAATAATAAATGAAATAAAATAATGAACTATCACTATTTCACTTTATTCACTATATTTATTCATTAAAAAAAACCAAATGCACGCAGCGTATTTAGTTTTTGCCAGCATTGCATGGACATTTACTGCCTTACTAATAAACGTTGTATAACCTCTGAAAGTCATTCAGTGTTTGTCTTTGTCACTAATACGACGGTAGTTACTCCTACCGTTGTGTTTCGTATGGTGAGTGAGAGCGCCGGAGGCCCCAAACCCCTCCCTATCGTCCCTCCTTATTATCCTTCCTATCCTCTTCTACGTTGCCTACCTATCCTCTCCTTATTATTCTTCATATCCACCTCCAATCCCTTTCATTGGAGATGGCCACGCGCGAGTGATCCCCCTGGTGTTGCTAGCGTGTATATGTTACGGTAATCGCTTACCATCGTGGTAGGTGGGCGGTATGCTTGTTGCAAGTAGATTAAAAAAAAAGCAAACGTTTTCTTGGATGTAGGTACTAATGGCACGTGCACGCCAGGTATATGTTCTGAGTTTATTATCTTAGCAATATATAGACATATTTTGCTAACAAACTACCGAAGACGTACCTAGTAGATTGAGAATATAATGGTCATTATGAGGAATAACACTGATAACTTGCCTTTTCTACGTGAACCACGTCACCATTCGAATCAAACATTTCCAGTCCGTTCAAACCAATAAGATATTTGTCTCCCCAATTGGAATATAATTTTAATTCTAACAACCTTCCTTCTGGTAGTTCTGGTATAACAAATTCATTCTTGATTTTCTCTTTTTGTGAATTTCTTTTATGAACAGAATCCAATAAAGCTGGTTTTTCAGGTTTTTTCGGACCAGGTCTTTTAGTAGAAGTATTAGTTGTACTTACACTTGTAATTAATTTTTTACGATTGTTGGTCTCTATAGGTCCTAAAACATTTCCATTAGGTTATATTTTATATAATTTAGATCAAATGACACAACCATTTGTAATACTTAACGTGGGGTCTGTAGGTAATTTACACGATTATTTATCAGTAGGTACGAGAATATTGGACGGAAGTAAAAATATTTCTGTTATTATTTTTATTTTATCTGCCTCGGTGGTACAGCGATAGTGTGTGCGACTGCTGATCATGAGGTCTCGGGTACGATGCCCGGCAGTGATATTGAGCTTTTTCGTAAAAAGAAAAATTATTAGTAGCAGCTCGGAGTTTGGAAATGTGCCCGGTAGACGAAATATTTATCCTTCGTATTTTCCTATCTATTATTTTTTTTTACTCAAATCAGTTCATTAATTTTTCATCAGCGAATTAATTTGGTCCTCTGTAGTACCTATTCATAGTATTGTTATATCAACGTGCGGCGGTTACCACTAGCCATAAGGTGGTGGGCTCGTCTGCTACCTACTTAAACAATAAATAAAATAAAAAGCATAATGAACCGGTATGATACATATGAGTCTAATTTCATATAGTTTTAGTACATCCTTAAATATCATAGAAGGATGATATCATATTATAAGTCAACTTAAACTTAACCCATCCGGAAAGGAGAAAGGCAAAGGTTAGGTGTGTCTATGTGGATTAGCCTATGATAAAAAAAGCAATACCTATTGTAATTTCTGAATATATATTTTACTTACTTGGCCCTATGATAACGTCGTGAAAATCGTCATCAATCCCACTATTTAACCGTCTGTGTCTTGGTGTGACATAATGTGGCAATAAATCTGATAAAAAATCGTTTGAAGTTCCAGAATCTCCCCAATCCAATTTACTTCTAGTGTTGTATATGCGTCGTCCGTTTTGTGAGCTACCTAGAGCCAAAATAAATGCCAAGTAGTCGTTAGGTACCTACCTATGCTATTGGATAAACAAAATAAAGTACAACAGAAACTTCGGTATCGGCCGAAATTGAAACTATGACCGAAACTTTTGTTTATCGAATTTTGGTACGACCAAAAACCAATAACTGAATCTTCCGTCAGTCTCTAAAATTCTAATACAATTTTTTTTTTCCGATATAATTATATATAATTCCAGTGTCACAATGTTTGTCCGGGATGAACTCCGAAACTACTGAACCGATTTTAACTTTACCTTTTTTTAAATGTGTGTTTTGTTCCAACTTAAGAGATGGATACTTTATATCTCAATTTATAATTGCAATATTTATTCATGAAAAAATATGTGGCGGTACGAAGTTCGATGGGTCAGCTAGTAAATTTATAAGTACTAAAGCTGTAACAGGGCTATGTCTGCACAGGCGCATCTGAACACTAAACAATTTTCTTTAGAATTATTATCTGTTTGTTTATTCGGGCATCACGCAAAAACCACTGAACGGAATTATGATGTTTTATTTTGTTTTTTTAGCTCTTGGTATAACCTAAGAACTAGCTTAGCCTGCGGCGGGGGCGCATGTCAAAATAGTTTTTTTTCGGCTGGTTAATAATTACATAAGTTTATTAGATTAGGTACTACCTATACGAGGAGGGATCAAAAAGTATTGAGAACGACATACTCCTTGGTAAGAAAAAAAAAAATACTGGCAGGCATAGCTCAGATACATATTTGTAATATTAATAAAGAAAAAAAATCTTCGATTCTCTTTTGTTTTTTTCTGAATGTAGTAATTTGTTTGCTTCGTGTCGGAACGTGTTCTCGAAAATGGAGAAAAACGAAGTGCGAGCCGTTATTAAATACCTCTGTTTAAAAAAGTTAACGACGCAAGACATTCATTGCGAATTGGAGGCAACATTAGGAGAGTCTGCTCCGCCGTATTCCACTGTTGCGAGGTGGGCTTCTCAATTTCGAGTAGGGAGAACGAGCACGGAAGACGAACATCGTTGCGTCTATCGACGTCAGTCACCCAAGAAAATGTTGCGAAAGTCGAGAAAATTTTATTGAGCGATCGAAGAGTTACCATTCGATACTTATTTCAAGAAACGGGCATTTCATATGGAAGTATTCAATCCATATTGAAACAATCTTGGAATATGAGAAAAGTCTCCGCAAGATGGGCGCCGAGAATGTTAACCGACAGTCAGAAACAAAAACTACTTGACATTTCGAAAATATTGTTGGACAAGTTTCAAGAAGATTCTGAAAACTTTTTGTCTCGTTTTGTAACAATGAACGAAACATGGGTCCATTTTGATCCCGAGACAAAACAGCAATCTTCGCAATGGAAACGGCCATCATCACCGACCCTGAAGAAGTTTCGTGCCGTGGCATCGGCTGGCAAGTTTATGGCCTCAATATTTTGGGACTCAGAAGGGATATTGTTGATTGATTACCTGGAGCGTGAAACCACTATTACAGGCCAATATTATGCAGCTTTAGTTCCCAAGTTGAGGAATGCCATCAAAGAGAAAAGGAGAGGGAAACTTCGAAGGGGCGTACTGTTTCATCATGACAATGCACCCGCGCACAGGTCGGCAGTTGCGATGGCTGCCATTCAGCAAGCTGGCTTCGAATTGATTGACCGTCCCCCTTATTCACCAGATCTAGCGCCTAGCGATTTTTATACTTACTTACTTATCATCACGCCATTTCCCTTGCGGGGTAGGCAGAGAGAACAGAGTGCCAAGAGGTTCTATTCTTGCATACATCTCTCGCTTTCTCAACATTCATAACTCTCTTCATGCACGCTCGCCGGTTTCGGAGACTCCTGACTCCACCTTCCTTCAATACATGACCGATTTGGTCTAGGAGTAGCAGCCAGGAGTTTGGAAATGTGCCCGGTAGACGTCAATAAGCCCCCTATTACGTGGGACTCAAACATAGCTGGCGAGTCGTGGGCGTGTAAATACACCTCTGCCTACCCCTTAGAGGAATACAGGCGTAGATGTAGATGAGTCTCGGTCTCCTGTACCTGCATCCTTCCACTTTCGCATTGTATATCTTCTTAACCAGTCGCTCGTCCGACATTCTTTCCACATGTCCGAACCATCGGAGCATTTCGTTTCGCATCTTTACACCAATACTCTCTTTCATACCTACTCGCTCTCTTACGTCGTCGTTACGAATGCGGTCAGTCAGCCTCACACCACAGATTCTCCGCAGAGATCGCATGTCGACCGCATTGATTTTACTCTCATGCTCCTTTTTACATACCCAACTCTCGCTTCCATACAATAACGTTGGGACAAGCACTGCGTTGTGTATTGCGATTTTTATCTGTTCCCCAAATTGAAAAAATACTTAAGGGGAAACAGGTACGAAGACGATAACGAGGTGATGGATGCCGTGAAGAGCTTTTTGCAGGACCAAACCTTTTTTTTGAACGGGTTTGAAGTCTTGGAAAAGCGCTGGACTCAGTGCTCCCCCTGTACCTACATCCTTCCACTTTCGCATTGTATATCTTATTAACCAGTCACTCGTCCGACATTCTTTCCACGTGTCCGAACCATCGGAGCATTTCGTTTCGCATCTTTACACCAATACTCTCTTTAATACCTACTCGCTCTCTTACGTCGTCGTTACGAATGCGGTCAGTCAGCCTCACACCACAGATTATCCGCAGAGATCGCATGTCGACCGCATTGATTTTACTCTCATGCTCCTTTTTACATACCCAACTCTCGCTTCCATACAATAACGTTGGGACAAGCACTGCGTTGTGTATTGCGATTTTTATCTGTTCCCCAAATTGAAAAAATACTTAAGGGGAAACAGGTACGAAGACGATAACGAGGTGATGGATGCCGTGGAGAGCTTTTTGCAGGACCAAACCTTTTTTTTTGAACGGGTTTGAAGTCTTGGAAAAGCGCTGGACTCAGTGTGTAGAGAAGCTCGGAGACTATGTAGAAAAATAAATTATTAAGTTATCAATAGTCATTATATTCTATCTCATTCTCACTACTTTTTGATCCTTCCTCGTATAATGCGAAATGTGGGTGCATAATCTGTAAATCTCATAGTGAATAAAGACATTAGAATTTGAAGAAATATATGTACTATCACATATAGTGGACAACCAGATCAACTATGAAGTGGAAATGAGATACGTGTTACACGACAGGGTCAATCGCTCTATTTTGCAGTCTTCTAAACTGAAGCTTAAAAAATATCGACAACCACCCACACAGGCGCGCCGTACAGTGCCATCGACTGGACCACTCCCGCGTAAAGCCGTCTGCACGCATTGTTGGGTCCGCATTGTGGGCATGAGCCGTGAAAGGGCGGACGCAGCGCCGACGAGCCTCGGAGACAGTTGGCGGAAGTGCTCGCGAAAGCGCCACCGCCTGTCCAGCACCAGGCTCAGATACTTAATCTGGGCCTTCACCCCAATTTGGACCCCGTCCATTGTGATCGAGGCGCCAGCAGATGGCCGACGTCGGGGCCCATAGAAAAGTAGGGCCTCCGACTTATCCAGGGCCACCTAAGCACTAGCACCCCGATCCTCCTAACCATCTCCGAGTTCCCTAAGGTAAGGTGGCCAGGAACGTCGGTTCCTCGAAGTTTCCACCCTGGGCCATGACCAGCGTGTCATCCACATAGCAGATGACCGCCAGCCCGGGGGGGAGTCGACAGCGTAACACCCAGTCGTAATCGATGTCCCACAGGAGCGGCCCTAGAACTCTCCTCACAACGTCTCATAGAGAACGCTGCGGCCCTCAAGATAGTCCGCCCCCAGCCGCCTCAGGCACCTCCTGATACCGGAGCGCTGCCCTGATGCAGCTGAATGGCAGACTATTGAATGCGTTGGCGATTTCTAGCGATACCGTCAACAGCACTCCACTGCCAGCGACGACCGCCGCGGCCGCGGCCCTCAGGCGCATGATCGCGCCGACCGTCGGACGACTACCTCGAAAACCGGACTGGGCGAACGACGTGGCGCAGGTACTGGACGATGCGGACAGCGAGGATTCTCTCCAACATCGGATACCTACTTACAAATTATTTTCTGTACAAGTGCTTTATTAATTTACCTTTATTTGTGCGCAAAGTCCCTGCAGAGTGAGCCCCTGGTACCATTTTTGGTTTCATTATACTGTCCATTTTCGTATCCAACGAAGTTCTACGGCTTAATCTAAAACATAAATCACATATCAACTACAACATCAGAAGCAACTTCCTCCGATAAAGTATCACTATCGTACCTCCGTGTTTCTAATTCAACATTTTCAATTTTGTATCTCTCGTCCTCCAGGGTAGGAAACGAATCAGCGCCGCTATTACGAATACGCGTCTCTTTTATCTCCCTGCCAGAAATTCAATGCATATTGGTAAGTCACCGTCTATCGTTAACACAATGCCCATGTTTTAACAAAAAATGTGCCGGCCCAACCTTGACATGGAAATAAAGATTGTATTGTAATAAGAATCCCCATTGCCGACTTGCCATTAGTAGATAATAAATAGGTAGCTGTACCTAGTATAAAAAGAGTCGCATTCATCAATCAAAATGTGCATAAATAGGTACATCAAATAAGTTTACTTGGTAATGTTTTCGATCCAATAAAAAGCATCCCTGTCCTTGTTTGTGTAGTCAAGCCCATTTTGCTGATGTGCCATACTTGAGCCATGAGATTATCATTTATGTATAGGAAATAAAATTAATGCGGTTTTTCATTCTTTAGTTCACTGTTTGCAAAATTAATTGTTTTTGTGGTAGTATATTTTTATTAACAAACAACCAATAAAAAATAGCAGCTTTTTATAACTATTATTTGTAATATTCACACTTGCCACTTTTGAAACATATTTTTGCCGCTGTTTGTTTGACCTTGGTTGTCATGGTGACGTGCCTTGCCCCTTGCCCTTATCATTTTTTTAAATATATTCTCTATACATAAGTAATGCAAAATTTACAAAAATATAGGTACTGATAACAATATAAACGGAAAACTTTTAGCAACAGAAAGAATAAAATGTAACTATGTAACTATTTTACTTATTTAGTAAAATCATCTAAATATTATAAAGTAACTGCTAGTTTCAGAACTGAACTGTGTTGTGTCATTTCGATTAGGTAGGTAAAGTAAGGGTAAAGTCATAAGCAGGAAGGCAGGCACACGAAACTTCTACTATATAGCACGAAACTAAACGGCTGAAACGGAATTTGGCGGAGGTTGTGACAAGATGTCACAAAGCCCATAAATCAAGAAGTCAAGTCAACAGGACTGTGCACTTTGTATTTCTGTGTATACAAAAATACACTATTCTCAATAGAGAAGGTTTATATTTCAAATGAAAAGATCAGCGAGCCAGGTGAGACCGCTAGTACGGACTTACGGAGTGACGGTGTCCCTTTTCTTTGACACACGAATTCTTAGGCTTAGTACACACTGAGAATTTTATTGACGCGATTTATCCACAAAATTCTGTGACATTAATGGAAATTGTATGAAGCTGATTAAGAAGCAATTAAGATTTTTACCTAATAATGATAGCCCTTTAAATATTTAGACATTTTTATACATATTTTTAGCATTTGACATGCTTAGCACTATACATTAAACACAAAGTGTGTAAATGTGAATTCGAAAATAACAGTCACGAGTAGGATTTGAACCTGATACTCCTGGATACCGTCCAGGTGCTTTGCCAATGCAGTCATCGTGACAATTGCTCCTGACTGCTAATTTTGATAACACATTCGTACTTAACGTCTTGAGTGACTTGAGTGTGAAAATGTGAAATCGAAAATAACTTTCGATTTCATATTTTTATCCTTTGTGTTTAATGTATATTAGTAAGCATGTCAAATGCTAAAAATATTTATAAAAATATCTAAATATCAAATCAAGATTTGTTTTGTTGTTGTCCAGATGTCCATTTAGGAGCGTGCGTCTTGGTTGAGGACTGGGTAGAAACCTTAGATAAATAACCTATAGATGTAGCCATGATACATTAGGAAGTGTAGAAGTGAGACGGGCATATACGAAATACGCTAAGAAAATAAATAAATATCGTGTCTTCCTGTCTCATATGACATGCAAGTTTTTCAGCTGGCGGACTTTAAAATATTAAACACAAAGTGAAAAATGTAAAATCGAAAATAACAGTCAGGAGCAGGATTTGAACCTGCATCTCCTGGATACCGTCCAGATGCTTTGCCAGTTCAGCAAATTTCACTTTGTGTTTAATGTATAGTGAAATAACATTTTTCACTTTGTGTTTAATGTAAGCATGCCAAATGCTAAAAATATATATAAAAATATCTAAATATTTATAGGGACTGCGTCATTATTAGGTAAAATCTTAATTGTAAAATTAAGTTTACCTGGTTGGTATAATGTATGAAAATACTTCCAACAGATAGCGCCAGCGTCACCCAAAGACGTTAATTATGAATGTGTTATCGTAATTAGCAGTCTGGAGCAATTGGCACGATTGCTGAATTGGCAAAGCATCTGGACGGTATCCAGGTTCAAATCCTGCTCGTGACTGTTATTTTCGATTTCACATTTTTCATTTTGTGTTTAATGTATAGTGCTAAGCATGCCAAATGCTAAAAATATATATAAAAATATCTAAACACTTTAAAATAGTTCGCCATACAACTTAATTACCATGACTACCATTGCATGCCATTAAAAGGAAAATTAGGTGCCGTATTTTGTGTTTGAAAAAATGCCGTGTCTCAAACAAATTTATTAAAAAGCAGACTTTCACGTCTGATAATAATAATAAATAATTATAATAATAATAATTACATATTGTTCTTATAGTTACAATGATAAAAAAGAAGGTTTCCGTACAAAATCTATAAAAATATGTCAGATAAACAAACTTTATTTGAATTTCACTAAATTCATCCCGCGGGAAAGGATGGGATGGTAACACTTGTATTCTTAGTCCGTTACCACACGGACGTTGCAAGAAAAATATAATAGCTGGCACACAATATTTATTGATGGGTCAAAGAGTACCAGTGGTCTAGGAGCTGCATTTATTTTATAATCCTTTTCTTAAGAATAGTGAAAGTTTTACCGATAGTCTATGAAGTATTGAAAAAGATCTACGACTTGCAATCGAGGGGAGTGTCTTTGAGACTGCAATGGATCCCAGGATATATCGGAATTAGGGATAACGCAAAGACAGACCAACTTGCTAAATCAGCATCTTCGAGTGGGACATACTATGAAATATTTCCTCATTACAGCAGCGAAGTAATCCCTAGATACAAAAGGAAATTCTGCGATATATGGCAGGAATATTTTGATTTAAGATCAAGATAAAAGGGTATTTGGTATAAAACCACACAGTGCTCAATCTTTCGTAGCCCCTGGTCCGGAGATGTCATAATTAACAGCCAATATTTAAAAATTGTTTTCAAACTCCGTTCCGGTCACTATCCATTTGCAAGTATGCATTTCTGTTAAAAAAATGCACCTCACCCAAATGTGAGATATGTGATAGGAACTGGAGTCATAGCGAAGCGTTGTTAAGCGAGTTTGGGCTGATTAGAAGCAATGTATGTATATTCCAATCCATTCTGGCAGAATCCGCTTCAGTTGCTGCAAGAAGCGTAAATGAGATGGTGGTTGCTTCTCAGCAGCTCTCATGAGTGGCTACGCGATGGCTACATCTATAGTTTTTTTATCTAAAGTAGAAACAGAAAAATCGCTAGGAATTTTATACGCAGTGCGTCCTATTTATGATTCTGAACGCGGATTATAAACCGCCAGAAAAAAAATCGCTCGGCGAGATTTCGCAGTGCGTGCTAAGCCTTACTATAAAACAATTAGGGTGACAATAAATTTCCTTTTCTGGTTCATTCAAATCTAAGCCTTAAGGTTTTTAAACTCCGAAGAGCTAGTCAGTTCACGAAAAACTGTCAGTCACAATAAAGTAAACTTCCTCAAATATAAGATTTTTATTATTTTCTAACTTCTAACTATGTTTTTTTTTTGTTTGCATGAGCCAACAAATACGTCTGATCGGCATCTTTGAATGTAGGGGAGACCTATATTCTAGTCATGCTTATACCCATATATTAGTATTTTTTTAAGGTTTAGTTTCCCTAAGAACTGGATCAAATTTCATCAAAATCGGTTCACTACATGAAACGTGAGAGCAAAACCAACAAAAATTAGTTTAACCGAGAATAACAAAAGTAAAAATAATTGAATTTTTTTTTTCAAACAATATTTGTTTCGGGGTCTGGTCACCCAAATAGAGTGAGATAAATAAAACCTCGTACCTACTATCTCACTAGGACCGTTTTTTGGTAGCAGTGCGCATTCCAGTTGTATACATGTTACTTCCATGCACTCTTAATCTAGTCAGTTAGTAGTCACCTAGTCACTAGTCAGTGTCAACCTCTTGAGTAATATTGTTCTGTGGTGTCAATGTCAACTGTGACGGTGACACCGTTGAGTTGATCACCGTTCCACCGGTTCCACGCATGCTCCTGAATCTGATGGTCCATAACCATATTTTTCGGCGGAAAAACTAGGAAGTCGGATTGCTCCCTTCCTCTTCACTTCTCCGGGCGGCCAGCACTCCATCCGTGTCCAAATGTCCATGCGCGGCTTATAGTGCGCGAAAGAAGAGGGTTAAAAACGTAGTGATATATTTTATGGGGAAGTACTTTGTTCAACATTGGTGGTAGTAAATTGTGCGATAATTTTACAGTCATAAATTAAAATACTGTTAAAAAGACACCACTGAACAAACGCTTCATCATGGACGAAACTGAAAAACAATTAGAAGCTCGCACAACGCTTTCTGAAGAAGAAGCAAAAGCCATCGACGAAGAGCTGATGAAAATTTATCAAGATGATCTTAGCTATGTAGGTGATCGCCAACTGGACGAGCTGTTATCTGAGAATGAAAGTTTGAAAAATCAGCTACACCATTTAGAGAATGCTATCATGGACGAGAGCTCCGATTCTAGTAGCGTATCACCACCAGCTGTCAAACAAAGTGTGCATAAGCTACCTACGCTAATCGATGATATCTACTCAATAGACTTCCCAATTAACATATGTTTTGTGGATGAAATTAAAAATATATTTGAAGTTGCTATTAGGTCTGCATACCCTGACTTGGAAGATCCACCTGTTATTATCAGTCTGTCTAGCAATCCTAAGTTTGGAGACTATCAGTGCAACTCTGCTATGCCGATTTCACAAAAGCTAATGGCTGAAGGCATAAAAACAAATCCCAGAGAAGTAGCCAATAACATATTGAACAAGGCTCCATCATCTCCTTTTATAGACAAGATTGAAGTAGCAGGTGCTGGATTTTTAAATGCGTTCCTTGAAAAAACTGTAGTGGAACATATCCTCAACTGTATAGCACGAGTGGGTGTGAGACCACCATCAGTGAAAAAGCAGAGGGTAATTGTAGACTTTTCTTCACCCAACATTGCTAAAGAAATGCATGTGGGTCATTTGAGATCTACAATAATAGGTGATAGTATATGTCGCTTGTTGGAATTTATGAAACATGATGTTGTCCGAATAAACCATTTAGGAGACTGGGGTACCCAGTTTGGAATGCTGATTGCACATTTGCAGGACAAATTCCCTGACTTCAAAACAGTTTCACCACCTATACAGGATTTACAGGCTTTTTACAAGGAATCTAAAACGAGATTTGATTCAGATGAAGAATTTAAGAAACGAGCTTATAAATGTGTAGTTCAATTACAATCCTACAACCCGGACTACATAACCGCTTGGAAGCTGATCTGTGAAGTGTCTCGCCAAGAATTCCAGAAGATATATGATCGTCTTGATATTAAAATCATTGACCGTGGAGAGTCATTCTATCATGACCGTATGCCTATTGTGATTAAAGAGCTGAAAGACCTTGGCTTATTAGAAGAAGATAATGGCAGGCTGATTATGTGGGGAAATCCTGATAATAAAGATGATGGGCTGGTTCCACTAACAGTAGTTAAATCTGATGGGGGATATACCTATGACACCTCTGACTTAGCCACAATAAAGAACAGGGTTGAAGAAGAAAAAGGTGACAGGTTTATTTATGTTGTGGACAATGGTCAAGCCATGCATTTTACAGTGTTAGAGGCTTGTGCTCGTCGAGCTGGTATTTTGAAAGAAAAGCAGAAAATCGAATTTGTAGGTTTTGGTGTGGTTCTCGGTGAAGACAAGAAAAAATTTAAGACCAGATCAGGTGATACAATTAAATTGATTGAGTTGCTCGATGAGGGCTTGAACAGGTCTCTAAAGAAATTGGTTGAGAAAGGCAGAGACAAAATTTTAACGGCCGAAGAATTAAAGCTAGCTCAGGAAGCTGTTGCATATGGCTGTATCAAGTACGCAGATCTGTCACACAACAGATTGAATGATTATGTATTTTCTTTTGATAAGATGTTGGATGACAAAGGGAACACAGCTGTGTACCTGTTGTATGCCTTAACTCGTATCCGATCAATAATAAGGACAGCACAAATAACAGACGAAGAATTGATGACAGAATTTAAGAAAAATGGCTTTAAATTTGAACATGAAGCTGAATGGAAACTTAGTAAAGTATTGATCCGATTCCCCGAAGTTATAACCAGGGTTGCAAATGACTTGTTCTTGCATACCTTGTGCGAGTATTTGTATGAGATCTCATCAGTATTCACAGAGTTTTATGACAAATGTTATTGTGTTGAGAAAGATAAGGATGGAAAAATTATCAATATTAATTATTCCAGATTGATGTTGTGCGAAGTCACTGCTAAAGTTATGGAGAAATGTTTCAACATTCTAGGCATTAAAACTGTGTCTAAAATGTAATGTACCAGAACTGTAATGTGTGTAATATTTGTCTATACATAATAATAAGACAGGTTAATAACTGTACCTACATGTACTAATTTATTACTATTGTCCAAGTTTATATTGATAAATATAAAGAAAATCTATCAAATATACGTACTGAGTTTGTACTTACTTACTTATCATCACGCCATCTCACTTGCGGGGTAGGCAGAGAGAACAAACTGAGTTTGTTTTCCACCATTTTACTGCTAGCTATTGCAAACAAGCCACGATCCAACATCTGGAAATTAGGCTGAACAATGGGATTAACCGCAATATGAGGGCAGTTCAAAAGTACATTAATAAGGTCCTTAAGTATCCTTTGGTGTAACAAGGTGGAAAAATTACGTTCAGTTTGTACTTCAATTTTGTTTAATCCTAATGCATCATATTACGTTGTTTATCAGGTATTTTTAGGTACTTACACTTCTAAGTGGTTGTACTCGAGGAAATCATTAATGGTGGGGTCTGGATTCTGGTCTGCCTGCTAAAACCACACGGTATTCCTTGAGACTACCCTGCCAGACATGAGGTAATGAGTTCCTCCCCTAGCAGGGCTGGGCCTCCACTCCTGATGGCCCCAACTGTTTTGGGAGGGCCTAGCCTTCCCGTATCGAGAAGCGCTCGCAGAATAAGTGCGCCGCCATCTCGTACCTGCTTCTGCTGTTAGGGTGAATAGCCTTAAGTCCCTCACCCTCAGCCCAGCCCTTATGGGGGTCGGAGATCGTTAAGCGCCCAGTGTGTCTTCTGCGTAACTGGAGATAGCTAGTCATCTCGCACTCTACCGCCTCATTTACGGGCATCACCTCCTTGCAAAAGACAGCGATGACTAATATCATAAATAAACGCTCTCACCTAATGTCATAAATAAACGCTCTCACCTAATAAGAAATGATGTAGGTATGTCAGTTGACTTTAACTCTAGTTAGTTCTGGTAACCAGTTAGATGTGGATAGGGTGCGGGAGATTAGTGGCAATAAAAATCAGCAGAATATTTGTAAAACTTTATTTACTGAATTCCCAAAAACCTCTACAAAACTATACCAGGGTCAATATATGTAACGTTATGAAATTAGCGTTAATTTCTTGGCAATACACAGATAGACAACAAATTTCATCTGAAGATTCTGAATTGTCATACACGACAAGCTCCGGGCGTGTGCCAGATCTTTTGAGAAACATTGACAAAACTTAGGATTGAGAAGATGATACTATAAACTGCGATGATAGGTACCAATGTTCCTGTTTAATTTGAAATATGAAATTATTAAGTCAAAATAAGATAAACAAGTAAATAGCGATCAGCTAACCACTTCATAAACTACACTTACAGAAAGTGACGAACAAAAAAATGCTTCTCTTTTCGGTACTGCCGTCATAATGCCAATGCCATGCCGAAATTATAATAATAATTATTAATTATGAATGAGTTTTTAAATTAGTTTACTGCAATATTATAACAATTTTTGCGAGCTATAAACGGATACAGACAGACAAAATCTTTGAAAATTGGATTTTGTTATAATAGTTAACTTTCATATGCATTTAGTAAAAGTTGTTATTCTGATATCAGGTACAAACACACTTCAATTTTATTTATTTGTACAAATAATCTTTCTAGCCTCATACAAAAATTTGTTGAGGCTCCCAATCCGCCCAGTTCGCTATGAATTAGTATTTCCACAGAGATAAGTAGTCTATCTGATCTCTACGAGCACAACGACGACCATAGAAAAAGAACCCGAGATTCTTGTTAAATATTCTGACAATCATAGACGACACGCGACGGTGCGAACTAATTAACAATTTGACAACAGGAAGGTCCTCCGCTTGATACGCTTTCGGAAGCATGGAAGTGGTCAGGTATTCACAAATAAGTGGTCCACATTTGGTCACCCATGCCAAGACGACGAAAGTGGCTTAACCTTGTGCCTTGTGATCGTTCAAGCGGTAAGTACAACACTAGGCTACGATTGTCCTAATATAAAAGTTACTCTATGGCTACGATCTACTGTGATCAATAGATCACATCATTTTTTTTTTGTAGGTTCGTAAAAGCTTCCCTGAAACTTCAAAGTTCACAATATCATCTTCTCATAAATATCAAACAGCAGGAGAAGAGTGTGTAAGCAATTTTAAAATCTAGTAATCGTACCTTTATATATAGTTATATAATTATAATGTTGCCATCTACAACAATACCATCTCGTCACATTTAATATCGTACTTACTACAAGTAAGCAAGGAAATTTTGAAATATAAGACTAGATAACATTAGTGGTCATTTTTATTATACATACCTATTATCCAAAATCAGATCAAAATTGGTAATTCAATTAGGTAACGCACAGCGTTTATAAATATATTGTACCTAGCTAGGTAAATTAGCAGACCTGGCCACGCATTGCTGTCGCACACATACGTAACTAATTCGTTCGTTAATTTTGCAATAAAAAATAATATCGGGATAAATACTTTTTATCGGGATATAAACAAATAATTAATGTCCCACAGAAACGCGTGCCGGGTCTGCTAGTAGAATTATAGATATACCTATGGTAGTACTTATATGCGACTGCACGAGGTCTTGGGTTGGAATCCCGAAATGGACTAACGAAAAGTTATTAGGTTTTCCCGCAAGAATTTCTCTATAGCAGCCCAGAGTTAGGAAATTGTCAGACAGCACATAAAGCCGATGGTCCTTCGCTTGTTCTCATTCCGATCGTGACGGAATGCCGCCCCATCGGACTATGATAGTGAGGGAACAGAGAGTGCACAAGCACTATATCTGCTGGGAAATTGGCTAGTGTTGATACTGGCCGCCGTGACCGAAATCGGCCAGAAGACCATCATCAACACGCATTAAAGGAAATTATCATCACGCATTAAAGAAAATTATTATCACGCATTAAAGTAAATTATCATCACGCATTAAAGGAAATTATCATAAAGATAACGAAACAACAACTTTAGGCATGTAAATTTATCGTCCGGACTACATGATTACCACTGAAGTAACGACGGGGCGTGCGGTTACAGTTTTTCCCGCCTTAACAAAACATGATTATAATTAGGCTACGCCATGTGTAGTAAGGGCATAAATTAGAAAAGGACTTATAAGCACATAACCATAATCTCGTACGAAAACAATTTCACGAATGTGCCGCGGTCTAACGTCTAACGGTAGATCGTAATACTGTACAAAACCGGCAGGCATTGCGCGCAAAGCAAAAATAGGCGTCAGCCTATTCGCACTAACGTTTCATCGAATTTCTACCTACTTTTATATTGACATAACAATTCGGTATACCTACATACTTGACAGACATGACACAAGTTCCTAACGGCAATTAATATTATTGCTAATAATTAATAAGCAAGATGCTTTTTTCTAAATATTGATCCTCTTGAAAGAATTGCCTAAAAACATTCTTATCATTTAAAAAAAGAGGTGATCGATGTGTTTATAAAACAAAAGGTAGATAATTCAAAAGAAGACTTAAGAAAATTTTAATACATTCAAATTAGGAATATTGAATTAATTTTATAAATATGGCATCTTTTTGGAAGAGCTGAGACACGCGACACGCGGTCACTATAATAAGCTAACATTTTAGGATAAACTTTTGGAAAACAACATTTAACGGCATATAACTCGTCATTTTGGCTAGACAACATGTCATAGACTAAGGAATATATTATACTCTCTACCGATGGTACCGATAAACCTACTGTGTTTATATAACTTACAAGCCCTATACATAACCTAAAGTGTAGGTATGACAGTAACTACCACTGAAGGAATGTAATATAGAGACGGCACACGAGTTTATTTAGTGGGTGAGGGCCCCACACTACCCTGGGGGGTTAGGTAGAATCTGATCTCACATCTCGATCGTGTCGTGATCACTGTGATTGGTTGAGAGATCACCGTGATTGGCCAACGGAGTATTGCGACATCACGCGTCGGTTTCTCAACCAATCACAGTGATCACGATACAATCGACATGTGAGATATGAGATTCTGCCTAACCCCCCTGGTCGTTGCCCCGAACGACGGGGTATGCGGTTAGGTACATTTTTTACCGCCTAAATAAAAAAAAAGGTATGACAGTAACTATAAAAAAGGTCTGTATATTTTAACAGTAAACAGGATCACAATAAAGTTCAAAGCTATTTAAAATAATGTTTTGATTTCATCTCTTACAGTATGACTATATAACTAAAAAAGCAAGCATGGCGCGGCGCAATATACAATAGAATACTCCTCTTCGAGTAGTTTCACGATGCATAGAAACCAAATTTGACAGCTACTTAAAACAAGGAACAAGATTTATAAAAGATATTAAAAATATTTAGTAGAGACGACACAACTGTTTGAAACGGACTCAAAAAAAGAGAAATTTAATGTTAAGTCAAAGTGCTACTCGTACTTTGACATTGACACCGCACCATGTCACGTTCCCGTTGCGATCGTAAAAATTACAATATTCAATTAGATATTTTTACATTCACTAGCTCCCCGATACCATTTTTATACTTAAATAAAACACCTTTCCCTAATATTAAAATAACTTTTGATTTAAGATAGTTCAGTAAATAATTCAATAAAACAATTACCCCAAATAATCTTTTTTTACTTTTGTGCATACCTTTATTACCCTGTGACAACCTTGACTAACCGGTTCTCATGATTAATGACACCAATCATAAAAAATAACAAAATTTACACATATTAAATTGGAGCAATTTAGCCTATAGTAAATATTGAGAGTCAACACAACGACAAAACAGATTGTTTATGGTCCTTTTTTTATAGAAACAATTGTACGTATGGGTATAAAATTAATTTACTTTTACCAATATAGACGAAGTTTTGTAGCAAATACAATGACTAGATTTTATGCAACCAAACCCTAGCTAACGTGATGAGCAATACGATTTATTCGTAATGTCAAAATATCGTGGTTGCGCTTACAATGTGTGACCAAGATATTTAACAAAAACAATCCAAGATCAAATCATATTTGACATAAAAAAAACATATTTATACCTTAATATGGGAATACGGTTGTATAGAAAACTCAAACTTGGTAGGTACGATTCGAAATTAATTTGTTGTTGTAAAGTTGGTAGTACATGCTGGCATAACTATGATCATTTTCGGAGCAAAATATAACATGTTTTTGCTAATAAATAATGTCTCGATGTGGTCTAACATCTCAGCAATTATCGCCACATACACGGCAAACTTTAACAGTGCTTTGAAAATAATTTTAACACTGCTTTTCTACATTACAATATTTCATTACAATTTCTCAACATGCTTTTTTGTATACAAGCCAACACGTTCATAAATCCATGGAAATACATTTTGACGTGACAACGTCTTATAAATTGGTTTGCCGGGTGACACTTCAAGAAACTGCGTTACGCTCCGCTCACGTTATGCGCTCACAATGAGAGCGAGTGAGAGGCACGCGTCCCTTCCACTCGGGCATGGTTAGCCCGCCTAAGAGCGAGAAAGACGAAGAAATAAAATTTTGTTAATATGAAATTCAGTGCGAGATTGTTTGTATAAATTAATGTTTTAAATATAATTCTTTGTATAAATAAATGTTTTAAATTGTTACTATTATTTCATCCTTCTTCCTACTATACGAATGAATATTCACATTAAAATTATTTTACCACTCAAAGTCGTTGTCACGTAAAACTTTCGCCCGTATACCGACTTTACAGGCAACCAATTTTTTTTGTACTTTTAACCATGTAAATAAATGTATAGGTAAATCGTAGTGATCGAATTACGACACTGTTTCACAAGCGTACCTACTTATCAGTATTTTAAGTAGGTGAAAGGTCCAGAGATACGATTGATTAACTGAATAATCATATCTATTGTGTAAACACGCGTCTACCTAGTGCCGCTACGTCCCAGTTTTTAAACAAAGTCGATTGTTTCTCGTATGCACGCAAAGAAAACAATGGCCGGCGATCGAGTGCAACATAATACATAAATGATAAAATAGGCTATCATTATGACGCATCACTAACGGGATAGGTACGCTTAATCTTTGCATAAAACTATGAGATGCACTAAAATATGCACACTAGAAGTGCTTTTCTATAAGTATAATAGCTTTTTCAAAGATTCAATATGTAAATATTAAGCTCTTTGGCGCTTTATTGATATTTGGATTACCACATTAAAATCTATACTCAAGTGAAATCTGGAAAATATTAGTTACCCATTCACACGTACGATTGAGCAATCACTGTAAACTAAACATGGGGCACCTAAATAAATAAATGTTTACAATAAATATTTTGAATAAATATTAAAACTTTTAGATTCTATAAATATACATATATGAGATGTTATATACATTTCTATTACCTACTTTATAACGAGCTAACACCAAGGAAAATTCACATTAAGGTGTATAAAAGATATCGCTGAAAAAACTGGATTTCATATATAAGTATAAGTTTATAGGTATAAATGTTTCTAAAAACCCTCAATAAGATTTTATTAAATAGTTACTTCTAAAAGGGTTGGGTTGGTCTCAAGATTGTGAGATACGACTACAAACACTAGGTATAGTACAATATGTTCAACAATATTTTACAAAATATACACACATTTACCAACATATTGTAGCTAGTTTGGCCTAACATATAGCTAATCACTTTACATCTAATTCTAACTGCATTAAAACCAATACGTATTGGAGTGTATTTTCAAAAGAGCTTAAAAGGTCGAATGAAGTCTCTTCGACGCGGAGCAGAGGGCTGTTTTTCAAGATAATTTTCTAGAGGCAATTGTGAATTGAATGAATTATAAAACAACATAATAACATTAAACATAATTGAAGATGTGGAGTTGAAGCCGAATTGCACTAAACAAAGCTTTTTCCAATATAAGCTCTTTTGAAATGACACTTCTCAATTAACAAGTATAAACGCCATATTGCACTGAAACATTATTACCTACATACATTCTGTCAAATCTGTTGGTTACATAAACATTTTAGACTTATATTAACTTTGTTTTAACATGAAACACAACCGGATCTCATATTTACGGTATGTTAGTTACCGTATCGCGACGCGAATAGACGACTTCAGTAGAGACATTTTCTTTTCCGGCACGGTGAATGGTGTGTCTTAGTGGTAGAGCTTTGCTTATCCCAGCATGAACGGGCCGGCTCGATCAAGGAAGTACCACCCTCTCACATAAGATCAGCGTGAAACAAGGGTAGGTACGCCTACAGCTGTTTCAAAAAGGGCTAGTCTGTTTACCTGAATGCAATGAAATCAAAAACTAGGATTTTCCTGTGAAAATCGCAATAAAATCCGTGAAAACCTGTAAAAATCGCAATAAAATCCGTTTACGGATATACTTATACGTTATCCGTAATTTCAAAGATGTGCTAAAAAGTTGTATATTTTATTTAATTACATTTCTCTTATAGTCTCGTCTCGATTGCCTATACAGGATGAAGTTCCTGAATTTTATTGTCCCGATGTCTGTTTGTCTATAACGAAATCTTGCAGGTGAGAGTGACTTCCCGGTTTCCAAGCTATATCATGTCCATGTAAATCGGGGAACAATGCAATATTATTATGACATAAAGCTGATCTGATGATGGGCCAGACGCAAAACGACGGGCCCATCGAATTTAGTCTTGACAAGGACTTAGCCTTAAATGATATAGGTCTGATGATGGAACTGGAAGGTGGCAATGGGAACTTTGTTATTTGATAAATAACATCAGTATAGAAGTATAGATAACGAACGTCAAGTTCCTTTGCATACAAGCAAGTAAACTGTAATTAGATCAATGCTTATATAACCTTGATGTGACAGTACTGTATGTCGTGTCGGCGACTCGTAACTGGATACTTGGCGTATTATATTCACATTCGAACCGACTTAAGTAGTCTATAGGAATATAACACCATACTTGCAATAATGCTTTAAGCGACAGTACATCGACCGGATCTGAACAAATTTCATCGTGTTTCAACATAAACTACGATATATGAAGTAATTTCGTAATATTCAAGAGCAAATGACAAAAAAAATATCCGCCATGCTTTGATTAAGATCCGTAAATACACCGGCCATTACATGTCGCTGACTACCTACAGTTATAAATTTAAGTTCGTACCGGTCAACAGCATACATTACACTTTATTCTAATCTAAATATACTACAGACTTACACACATATTATGGAGTAAGTGACTAACAAAGCCACAATGATCGCAGCTGCCTGTGCCGATTCGCTAACGATTGACGGCGTTATTATTTAATCTGTGGCCTTGTCGTCGAGTTGGGATACAAAAATAGCTAGAGAGCTCTAAAATTGGAGATTCAATGGATTAACTGGCAGTCTTCAATGAGATTTGAGTTCAGGGAAGAGATGTCGAAGTATGGCTAAGTAATGTACCGTGGCTGCAAGCGCGACGAATATGTGCCATATCGCGTGGGCGAAGGGGATGCGTCCGTCTGACTTGAAGAAGAATACTCCCATCAGGTACAAGATACCGCCCAATTTCAGGTCGTACATAGCTGGGAACTGGTGCTGTAAATGAGAAAATATCTACATTAGATTTACAGCATTGTGGTTATAACAATATTTTGATCTGTATTTTAGCACTTGACATTATCAGCTACTTTAAAGAACAAATTATTTGCGAATAAAAAAAGAGATCCTGCTCGCAGTAAAAATCTCTTTCTCCATTTTCACAAATAAATGGTTCTAACAAATCAGTATTCCTTATATTTCTAGTAATTGAAATCATGTAAAGGATAGGTAATGAATTATTTACCAATATCTGGTCGCGATTATACATGCAAGCTTACTTCGAGCCTCTACCAAACCTACATACAAACAACAGGTTAAGCCGCAAACATCAATCACAACATCAATCATATCATCTACGTCTTATATCACAATCCGTTGATATAAAAATTACACCTGGAGACCCCCTTTATGGTATGCCGCTGTATACGAATATAAAATAACAAGAATGTAGCGCTGAAAAATGAAATCAATGTCATTAGAAGAGAGCGAATTGTAGAGACGGCTATTTCACAGAAACTAGAGCACTTTAAATCTTCAAAAGTGATAGATTATTACTTACTTACTTATCATCACGCCATTTCCCTTGCGGGGTAGGCAGAGAGAACAGAGTGCCAAGAGGTTCTATTCTTGCATAAATCTCTCGCTTCCTCAACATTCATAACTCTCTTCATACACGCTCGCCGGTTTCGGAGACTCCTGACTCCACCTTCCTTCAATACATAACCGATTTGGTCTAGGTAGGTGAGTCTCGGTCTCCCCCTATACCTACATCCTTCCACTTTCGAATTGTATATCTTCTTAACCAGTCGTTCGCCCGGCATTGTTTCCACATGTCCGAACCATCGGAGCATTCCCTTTCGCATCTTTACACCAATACTCTCTTTCATACCTACTCGCTCTCTTATTTCGTCGAGATTATTGATGGAGCTAAATTTAAATATGTGACGTTTTTAAAGAATTAACTAAACTAATATTTTATTGGTAGCAGACGGGCTACCTGATGTTATGTGGTAACTGCCGATTATGGGTCTGCAATACTAAGAGTACTGTCACGACGCAGCTTACTGTTTCATTTTACGGATGGCAAATTAATGAATGGACGATTACCCCTCGCTACATCCGAAACACACCGAAGTCACGGTGATGTTATCAAGGTCGGTTTACATGAAATAAGATGATACCGACCCAGTCGGACCCGATAACATGTAAGCGCGTTACCAACTGCAAGGTAAGGGATAGGAGATGGAGAGGAAGAATAATAAAGAGACGATAAGAAAGGGGTGTAGCCCTCCGACGCTAAAAAAATAACATTCCCGGTTTTCTTCTATATCCCATTTAAAGCTTCTCGATCCAAAAGAAACAAATATAACTTTAATCTTTCTTTCTTTTTTTTAAGACAACATCCTTTTTTTGTTAAGGCGAGAATAAATGTTCCTAACCGCACACCCCGTCATTCGGAGCAACTAATAGTGTGGGGCCTTCACCCACTAAAGAAACCCGTCGTGTGCCGTCTCTCCGCCTTTATTGGCGGGCCACTGGAACTATGTTACATTCTTTCGGTGGATTTAAGACAACACCCTGCGCTGAGGAATAATCCTTAAGGAGACTTTAAAAACATACCATTTCACGACCACAAAAGTATACCCAGACTCAAAACAACCATTTGTGGATCACACAAAGAGTTGTCCTGTGTGGGAATCGAATCCACAATACTGGGGCGGGAGGCCGGTATCTAAACCACTGCGCCATCTGTGCAGTTTCCGAAACACTTGTGCAAACGATATTTCATGCGGTCATTAATGCATTATCGTTACCGCTTGATCGTATAGACCATAAGAAAATTACACCATGCATCTAACACCAGTTCCAGCCTGTCAACGTCCAATGCTGGACATAGGTTTCCCCAAGAGAATAATAAATAAATATTCACGGACAATTCACACAACGTCCTCTGGTCCCAAACTAAGCTTAACACTTGTGCTCCATCCATCCATCCATCAGCCTTTCATCGTCCACTGCTGGACATAGGCCTCCCCAAAATGGGGGGTTTTACCATAATCGCCACGTTACAGGGAAACGCTGCTGCCCGGTCCCCCGGTAATCCCTTAGTCGGCTTTTACGACTCCCATAGGAAGAGACGGGGTGGAGCTATTCTTGGTGCCGGCTCCACACGGCAAATGTGCTATGGGTACCAGATTAGGGATATAATACATATATTACTTTTTTTTGTAAATACATACATATAATACATAGAAACACCCAGACGCAGTACAAATATCTGTGTTCATCACACAAATAATTGTCCTGGGTGGGAATCGAACCCACAACCTCGTGCACGGAAGTCGGTTACAGTACCGACTACGCCACGAGGCCCGTGCCACAACGAGCGGTCCTGCACCGACCGCGTCCAACGGCTCCCCGCGGCTTTGACCAGATCACCAGTTCAATAACTGAAAACAACACTGGCTGGTACACTTGTAATAACATGTTTTCGTAGTTTTCAGAAACAGGAACATCATCCTGTAGAATGTAGAATGTTGTGTGTGTTGTTAGAATGCACAGTAAAAGTTATAGTGACTTGTATATTTAAATTCTTGTTACACAACAAACGAGAATGATATAGGTACCTACTTACTTATTGCGTCCATTTAGCAATACCTATGAACTAGCAGGGGGGCTAGGCAGAATCTCATATCTCACATGTCGATCGTATCGTGACCACTGTGATTGGTTGAAAGATCACCGTGATTGGCCAACGGATTATTGTGACATCACGCTTCGGTTTCTCAACCAATCACAGTGATCTCGATACGGTCGACACGTGAAATATGACATTCTGCCTAACCCCCCTGGTACGTGCATAGTGGTTTTGATAATCGATTCTCTATAACAGCATAAGACATATTTTGAATAAATAAAAAAAATATGTATAAAAATAAAAGGATTACTACTACTTACTACTTATCATCACGCCATTTCCCTTGCGGGCTAGGCAGAAAGACCCGAGTGCCAAGAGGCTCTATTCTTGCATACATCTCTCGCTTCTTCAACATTCATAATTCTCTTCATACACGCTCGCCGGTTTCGGAGGCTCCTAACTCCACCTTCCTTCAATACATGACCGATTTGTTCTAGGTAGGCGAGTCTCTGTCTTCCCATTATATATCTTCTTAACCAGTCGCTTGTGCGGCATTCGTTCCACATGTCCAAACGGCCATCGGAGCATTCCCTTTCGCATCTTTACACCAATACTCTCTTTCATGCCTACTCGCTCTCTTACGTCGTCATTACGAAAATTAATAATCATCATCATCATTAATAAAGGATTCAGTGCAATTAATTAATTGAGAAAATTCATCATTGTTCATATATGAACTCGTATATAATTGTTCAAATCAAATGATACCAGCTTAAGAAGCGCATTAAAGAAACTGATCATAACGTCATTTCACAGGCTTTCGCACTGTGTTGTTGTCCATGAAATGTACGATCATAAATACATCAAATATTATTGCTAAAAATCTAAATACTAATTGTATGTAAGTAATGTTTCATTGATTAAATTAAACCAACTAAACATTCTCTCAGACGAGCAATAGCTCATTATTAGAGGATAAAAAGAGCAGAGGTGAACGACTGAAAACTACACGTATATATTTCTATAAAGCTAAAGTGAGTTACATATTACTGAAATTGGCTTCAACGTCCCTCAAGGGCTGGGAATGGGTTCACCTGGCCATTTAATCTTCTGCTCGGCTCATGCTACATTGCAAAATGTAATTTGGATGTAAAATAAAGGGTTTAGTATGTATATGTATATCTCTACTATTATAAAACTGTAACAGAGTTGTGTCTTGACATTTAAGATATTTGAAAAAAAATACTGTATTAGGCTATATAGGCGTGTCTAAACAGAAAATATTCTTTTTTAGATTTTTTTGTCTGTTTGTTCGTTCGGGCATCAAAAAAAAACTATTGAACGGATTTTGATCCAACTTTTTTTATTTGGTAGGTCTTGATTAGACTTAAAAACTGGTATACATTTTATCCCGCTACTACGACTATATAGGGAACCTGAGATATAACCCAAAAACTAGCTTTTGGCTGCGGCGGTGCCGCGGGAAAAGCTAAGCTAACATATTAATATACTCGTCTCAGGTTGTCCCGTGAGATGGTACGAGTTTCTTCACTATTAAGGTTTTCTTACAAGATTATTTTTTTATTCTACTTATGTATTGTTGTGTTGAATAGTTAATGCATTCTATAAGATTAAACAGACGGATGTTTTCTATCGCGTTTACATTTATTTCGTTTATTGTAAGAAACGAAACAGTGACGGGATTTTAGTTAAACACAAACAGAAGAACAAAGATCACCTATAAATGTTTTACCATTTAGCAACTGTCCAAACCGTGTACTGTCTATAGTTAGATATATTTATTTATTGCGTAATAACGTAAAAAATACTACCAGTTTTGTTATTGGTATAAATAATTTCATATCAAATTAATTTAACGTCCAAATCATTCAGCGTGAGAGCAGACCAGAAAACATTCTGAAGGTAAATTCCTGCGTATGAAACGATCCTTACTTTATTATAAGTACGAAAGTGAGTTTGTTTGTTTTTTACGCTTTCACATCGCCGCCGTAACTATCGAACCAGTTATCATAAAAACGCAGAAAAAGACATACTTAGGCTACTTTTTAGACAGAAAAATAAATGGTTTCCTTATTTTTACATAGCGAGAATTGATGTACCGTGAGTGATGTATTTATATTTTGAAGGTCACGTAGACGGAGTCACGGGTAGAATCTAGTTAGTTGGCCCGCCAGGCGGAGAGACTCCGGCATACGGCGGGTTTCTTTAGTGGGTGAGGGACCCACACTACCCTGTTCGTTGCCCCGAACGACGGGGTGTGCGGTTAAGTACATTTTTTCCCGCCTTAACAAAAAAAAGGGTTTCTTCAATATATTCGTATTTGGGTTAATAATCAACTAGCCTTTGCTTGCGGCTTTTAAGTTATATCTCAGGTTCCCGATATAGTAGCGGGATAAAATGTATACCATTTTTTTAGATATGTCTATACTATTATAAAGCTATTACAGAGCTATGTCTGTATATTTAAGATATTTGAGAAAAAATGACTGAATTAGGCTATACTATATAGGCGTGTCTAAACACAAAACGATTCTTTTTAGATTTTTTGTCTGTTTATCTGTTTGTTTGTTCACGCATCACGTAAAAACTACTGAACGGATTTTGAAGCATTTTTTTCTATTTGATAGATCTCGATTAGACTTAACAACTGGTATACATTTTATCCCGCTACTATACCGGGAACCTGAGATATAACCCAAAACCTAGATTTTGGCAGCAGCGGAGCCGCGGGCAAAGGCTAGTAGTTTATAAAAGCCAATTTTCGGTACCAATTTTCTGTAGAAAATGTAAAGCTATACCATTCAAAATAATTAAATTTGAATGTCCTACGATCCCTAGGGATTAAAATGTAATCATTTAAAACATGTTTAAACCATCTCGGTCAGAAAGGCCCGGGTGGCATTATGATTTTTGGCGAGAAGCCCTTTTCGCGCTGTTTTATAATGTTTAAATTCATGAAAAATTTTACTTTTTTTTTACAGAGAGTAACGAATCATCACGGTTAATGACGAGGAAGACGGCAACAGAGAGGAACCACGTTCGGAATTAATAAAGTAACATGTACCGTAGATGAGTTGCGGCTAGTCATACTTAAACATACCTTACTAATAAACGTTGTATAACCCCTGAATAGTTATTCAGTGTTTTGTCTTTGTCACACATATGACAGTTTGACGTTGAAAGAACGGAAAGAACACTGAATAACTATTCGGAGCTGTTTATTAGTAAGGGGGATAAGAAGGTACCTATGTGAATATGTAAAGTATTATTAGGTTTTTAAAAACTCAAATGTACGTAAAAGGCTAAATAGCTTTGCACAATATAGCGTTGAATATTTTTAAGTATAGCAATAATTATTTGTTATTTATGCAAAACGTATTCAATTCAAGGTCTTGCGTATTGTGTGACGTATTTCAATATCAAAGTTCACGCGAAGTCACGGGCAGATTTTAGTAAATTTTTTGGTAGAGCCTTGCTTATCCCAGCATGAATGGGCCGGCTCGATCGGGGAAGTACCACACTCTCACAAAAGAGCAGCGCGAAACAACAGTAGATACTCCTTTTTCTTTTTTTTTGTTTAGGTGGGAAAACAGTAGATACTCCTTTTTTTGTTTAGGCGGGAAAAACAGTAGATACTCCCTTTTTTTTGTTTAGGCGGGAAACAGTAGATACTCCTTTTTTTTGTTTAGGCGGGAAAAGCAGTAGATACTCCTACCGTTGTGATCTGATGAGAGCGCCGGAGACCCAAAACTCTATCCTCTACCACCTACGTAATCTAAAGGCTGTGTAACTAAAATTACAGATTAACTTGTTTTGTATGCGATATTGATGGAGAGTCCACACTCATATCATACGACATCTAAGATTAAAAACCATTTCGAAATCAAACGATGAGCGGAAATTAAAGGTGAGAATTGGTGATGTAAGCATGTATAGCACCTAAGGCCGTTTCATTTTTATTAAAAAAAAAGGTATTTTTTTAGTAAAATAGTTTTTTTACAATTATTTTGTGTGAAATATGAGGATCTGTATTAGAGAAGAAAGTCACCTTTTTAGATAGTTACATTTTTACTATAACTTATCACCTTATCACCCATCTTCCAAGCGGGGTAGGCAGAGAGGACCGAGTGCCAAAAGGCCTATATTCTTGCATACATCTCTCGCTTCTTCAACGTTCATTTATACACGCTCGCCGGTTTCGGAGACTCCCGACTCCTCCTTCTTTCAATTCATCATCGGTTTGGTCTAGGTAGGCGAGTCTTGGTCTCCCTCTGTTATTGTACCTATATCCTTCCACTTTTGCATTGTACTTATATCTTGTTAACCAGTCGATCGTCAGACATTCTTTCCACATGTCCGAATCATCGGAGCATTCCCTTTCGCATCTCCACACGAATACTCTTTTTCGTACCTACTCGCTCTCGTTATGTCGTCGTTACGAATGCGGTCAGTCAGCCCAACTTCACAGATTTTTAGTTACTATTAGAAACTGAATTTACGGCAAACAAAGCCGCCGGCAAGTAGTAGTTAATTAGTTCTTTGAAAGACATATTGCACGAAGGAATAATCCTTTTATCGCGGCGGACTTTACAAACATACAATTTCACGGACACAAAGTACACCCAGACTCAGAACAACCATTTGTGGATCACACAAAGAGATCCTTGTATGGGAATCAAACCTACAACACTCAGGCGAGAGACCGAAAAACCACCTCGCCATCTGTGCATAATTCATCTCTTGCAAACAGTTCTTATATAGGTAAGATTTATTATAATTCATTATCTTTTGTGTTTGTAATTACATTATTTTTTGTGAACTCGTTATTTGTACCAAAAGCGCAAAAATACACACATAATAAAATTATAAGTTACTAAAAATTTACTGAGCAAAATCCAAAGAGCCTAATTTATATAACGCCTGAAGAGCATATACGAGTAGGTATATAATGTCCCACATTTATGTCGAGACAAGCGAATAAGGCCAACTTGTTGAATATATGTACTTACATAAAATTGTCTTACGTGACTAGAAATAAGGGTGTTTTCTCATTATTACATACTTTATTATTGTAACAGTGCTTTTAATTCTTGGTACCATATATTACGTAAAAACAAACTTATTAGCATGGCCCTATTCTAAAATAGTAACCATAACCTATCCTTAGCGTCGTCGGCTGAAATGAGATGTTAGGTACCGCTTCCAAATAATTATTATCAATCCATAGACATATGTAATCGATGAGTGACTAATAGGAGTAAGTATCAGTAGATTTAGCGCGCACGTCGAGAATCTTTCAAGTAATAAGGTCACTTCATAATATTTTTCTTTCACCGTATAATAAATATTAATAATATTATATGAATACAGGCGGCACAGGACCGTTCGTTGTGGCGTTCTCTTGGGCAGGCCTGTCCAGCAGTGAACGATAAAAGGCTGATGGAAGAAATAATAAATAGGTAGGCATATGTATAGGTAGGAATGCCTGCCTTGTATCCTTTAAGACCACAGCGTTGCTGGTCTTCAAATTTCGTTGAAAAGCTCGTTAGGTGCATTATTATTGGATAGGTACCTATATTGCACCACCGAAGGAATGTAACATAGTTCCAGTGGCCCGCCAATAAAGGCGGAGAGACGGCACACGGCGGGTTTCTTTAGTGGGTGAGGGCCCCACACTACCCTGTTCGTTGCCTCGAACGACGGGGTGTGCGGTTAGGTATATTTTTTCCCGCCTAAACAAAAAAAAAGGTACCTACCTATATTGCGTTACGCAAGCAACTGTAATAATTAATTGAACTAGATTTTGAAGTAAACCAAGCACATACCACCAAGGCAGCATTTCGCCTCACATAACATATATCTAATCAAAGAGAGATTTGCGCACTTCTTTTTGACGCAACGTAAAAGTTAATTTGACCTCACATCTGCTCTTGTGGCACCCTTATAGCGGAGGTGGTACACGCGGGGCCCCCGTCTAATACGGGTGAGCACATGGCTCGTTTCATCTCTCTTCAAAGTTTTAAGATCGTAGGTTTTTAAAACCGCGATTTTGCAATTAGTGATACTCGGACGAGCCAAAGACCGCGGTTTACTATAAACGTCGATTACCCACTTAACACGCTTGTGCGTGACACGTGTGGTAATTAAAAGGCATCCTAGTTGACCATATCAATCAACCAACACCATCAAAATCGTATCTAGACAACAACAACAGACAGAAATCATTAAATAAATATTCACGGACATTTCACACAACGTCCTCTGATTCCAAACGAAGCTTAACACTTGTGCTATGGGTACCAGATTACGGATATAATACATATATTACTTTTTTTTTATTATACATATAATAGATAGAAAACACCCAGACGCAGTACAAATATCTGTGTTCATCACACAAATAATTGTTCTGAGTGGGAATCGAACCCACGACCTCGTGCACGGAAGTCGGTTACACTACCGACTACGCCACGAGGCCCGTCAATCATTAAATCCATAATCTATAAAGTTAGTACTTAAGAGCCCGTCAATGTAATCATTAGTAATCAACTTATCCTAAGGTCATACATATATAGACTATATGGCGCACACAACCTCAACATAATATATATGATGTCACAACATAGACAAGCGTGGTACAGTAACGTGACAAGGGTACCTTTCTGGCGCATATCACACTAAAGACCTCACTACATGTTTATCTTACATAGATAAAATAGATGACACATTCTGTTAGAAATATGAAGACCTGAACTTCACTCGCTATACAAGTATATGAGAAGTCGGTCGTATTGTCGTATGGGTATAGATACCAAATTACGATTGTAATTTGATAATTTTAAAATACGTTTTTGATACTTGCAGTAAAATTATCATGAAGAAAATATGTATGGGCCTCAAGATTTACCATTGGATCATGTGTCACATAGTAAGTGAATTGATTCATTAAAATAATTATACCATTATTGACTCATATTATAATACAAAAAATGTAGTGAGATCAAAGTGTTCATAGCAGAGCATCCATTATTGCCAAATATAATAAAACGTATCCAAGCAAGCGTGCAAACATAATTAGGTACACTATACCGCACACGGTACTCGTATTTTCAACATCGCAGCTGCGTTTGATAGGTACTTTATTACGGTTACCCCTACTACATAATGCTGACCTTTTAAGGACATGATTTAAATAAATGAGCTGGAAAATTACCCTTAACCACACCCGTTCGAGAATACCCCCGAACGAAAATCACATTCGCTTTCAGCATAGATGAATTTTAAGTGTAACCCTAGAATCCTGAGGATAGGATTTGATCTGAGCGCACGAAATTGTGCTAGGCCAAGTATCAGCAAAGCAAATTGTATATCTTTATACGAAGCATTTCAGTGCGTTTTTCTAGCTACTATAACTATATTTTAGCACTTGACATGCTCAGCTACTCTTAAAGTACAAATTATATAGCATACCGTTTTTTTTTTTAATATTTCTGTAGCTCAGTGGATTAGAGCACTTCCCCGGATAGGAAGGGACGCAGGTTCGATTCCCGCTTGTGCTAAAATACTCTTTTTCCTTATTCACAAATTATAATTTGTACTTTACTATAACTATAGTTTATTTTTAACTAGGTGTGTGAAATTTAATGGCAGATCAAGATTAGGTAGATAAAGCGACTGTTACAAAAGATCCTGAGGCTTATATACCGTCATGAAGAGGTATCCGAAATAAATAGAGATAAACGAAATTAGTCAAATCTCTCATGAATAGTGGAGCATTTATAATAAAAAGTTCCTTGGACACAGAGAAATGGAAATAGAAGCACGACAACAAGTCATAGCTTGGCCGATTTTCTTCCATACTACATTCATAGGCATATGTTTTTTTGGAAGGGCGCTGAATCTTGGCCATTTTTCAATGTGAGTTTTTTATGGAAGCATTTATAGTTCAACATAGAAACATTGAATCTCGAATTAATTCTATGGAGCAATCTATAGAACATGTGCCACGATTCCAATTGTGTTGTTGAATGTTATATGTAATAATTATGTGGTTTAAAAGAACATAAATGCATATAAAAAAAGAAAGAAGAAATTCTATCAGACACAACCCATTCCAAAATTCTAAACCAAATCAAACTGAAACAAACAAAGTTGCAATGCAGAACATTCACATGCATCTAAGCGATGGACGTACATTAGAAGTGACAATGATGGCCGCTGGACCTAGCCCCATCACTAGATACAGCAGCAGCTCCAACATCTTGTATCTCTCGTGGAATATCTGCTGGTATGTTATGCCGAGGACTGCGAGCAGCCATATCACCCACCGGAGCTCTCGAAGCATCCAGCATGACAATGTGCCCACCGTCAGCCACGGGAAGTACGAGCTTGCGATGAATATGTAAATCATAGCTCGGTCGCATCGGTGCAGGAAGTGTTTCATTTTACTGTGAAATTTAGTCAGCTTTTAGCTCGCTTTAGTAAAATCATTTTAGTAGAGTTTAGGCTGTAGCGGTTTATTAATCAGTTATGCGTGCTTTATGAATGATAAGGACATTTACGATATCAAAATTAATACCTACGTGATTTATTCGACTCTGACATGAGACGTAGCTTCATTTACGGATGCAATAGTACATTGTTACCCTAGGCAATCTCGAACTATTGTAGCCCTCGCTACGCTCGGGTGCCAAACCCCGTCTCGGCACTAAATTTTTATCCCGAGGTAAACACTGTGCTTTTCATTACGAATACGAGGCAACAAAAAATTAAAATCATGAATTAGCTAAAGAAAAAATGACAGTTTAAAATATTGTTGATTTTGTTTTTTTTTTCTGTGGCCTGGCCATTATTTTTCATTATAATCATTGAAAAAATATAAATCTTCGTTATTTTAAAGATATAGTTGCAACTATATCAAAATAAAGTCATATAAAAAACAAATTCTTTACTAAATAGGTACTTAACTTTATGTTATTTCAATTTTACATCGCGCTGTACATTGACTAGCTGTACAAAAAATAGAACTGTTTTTTTTTTATAATTACTCAGCTGTCAGTTGAAAGTAATTCTCCCTAGGGTTGAAAAGTATTACTTTCAACCCGCTCCTCAGGCAACTTCAAGCCTACTTTCAGAGTATGAGTAATGAAAAGTTTGTTTTATAACATCACATTGTGAAGAGTAACAGCAACGTGTAGGATGTATGTTACCGACATCATTAACGATATGAAAATTAGTCTTAACCAATTTTCTTAAAATCTCTTCTAATTTATGAAAGGAGGTTAAGGATCAGTAAAACCAGGAAATATTTTAGATTAACCCATAAGAAAAAATACTGTAAGTAACGCAAAGGCTGCAATATCAAATGTTGATTCGCAAAAGATTGGGTTCGTCGGCAATCGAAAACAGATCCATTTTTTATACTTCAATATTAGGTAGGAATTTGTAAGTATAGCCGCAACTGCGTTATTCTGTAAACGTTTTACATAATATAAAGAATTATTCACTAGCTTTAGCACGCGGCTTCACTCACGTGCTTTATGGGATTATGGGTAAACCTGTCCTCTATTAAATAAATTACAATCGACTCTGTGAAGCATTCCAGATGTGTTCAATGAAAATAAATATCTTTATGCACTTTTGGCCACTAAATTATTTCTATAAAAATAAGCTTTATTTAAAAAGCGCCCTCTAGGGGTACGAATTATTATTTAACCTATCAAAATCCAAATCTTAGACAAAACAGATTATTAGGATTGATAATCGCTCATAAAAGAAATTGTAGGTCATCTAGTATTGACGAAAATATACGAGAACCTTATTTCGTACTAAGTTAGCCGGTGTGATAATCGAAATGCCGAACAAAAAATGCGTGTACTTATGTACGCGCGTGAGAAGTTATACTTATTTGGCATCATTAATCATCCATCCATCCATCCATCCATCCATCAGCCTTTCGACGTCCACTGCTGGACATAGGCCTCCCCAAATGAGGGATAGTGCCGTAATCGCCGCGCTTGGCAGGCGGGTTGGCGATCGCAGTGCATGTTGTTAATACTCGAGGGAGTGCTGCTGCCCACTTTGCCGGTATTCCCTCAGTCGGCTCTTACGACTCCCATGGGTGGAGAGGGGTAGGACAATTCTAAAGCCGGCCCCACACGGCACCATTAATAACACTAACTAACTAACTTATCATCACCCCATTTCCCTTGCGGGGTAGGCAGAAAGAACAGGAGTGCCAAGTTCTTGCATACATCTTTCGCTTCCTCAACAGTCATAATTCTCTTCATACACGCTCGCCGGTTTCGGAGACTCCTGACTCCACCTTCCTTCAATACATGACCGATTTGGTCTAGGTAGGTGAGTCTCGGTCTCCCCCTGTACCTACATCCTTCCACTTTCGCATTGTATATCTTCTTAACCAGTCGCTCGTCCGGCATTCTTTCCACATATCCGAAACATCGGAGCATTAATAAATAAAGTAATTATTAAATTCGTAACTGCAAAACTTGTCACAGTTATGTTTTTAAATACCTTGTTCGATAAAGTAATTATGTCTAATGTCACTTGATGGCGTTAGTAAAATTTTGAAATTTCTTAAAGTTGATGGCGTTACTAAAATTTTGAAATTTCTTTTATGGTGTCTGATTAAAACCCCTCCATGGTAGTGTTAAACGTTTAACGCAACCTCACTGGAAGCCACACTAGAATACTCCTAACTTCAATAATGTGAAAATAATTGACCGAGTTATTACTATTAGTTTTTGTGAGTGAGTCTAGTGAGTAGTCGTATTAAAAATATGTTATTGCCGACCTTCGCGTGAATGTTAATTTACAGTCGATGACTTGATAGCCATGATTTTTTTTTAATTGGAATCTGGCAGACGGCTGCTCTCTTTGACGTGGCTCTGTTATCTCTCTGTACATAAAGAACACATCGTCACGTTACGTCAATGATCAAGGATTTGAGCAATGGAGGGAACCTAAATACCTTTCTTAAATATTGAATACACATGATGGGCATTTTCTAGCCCTTATCTATACCTATCTAAGGGATCAGTGCAGTATGTTCTCGGTTCTGTTCTTCGTTACTTAAAACATATCTATTATTTAAAAAGAATCGCTTCGTCTTTCGTAATAGCTTCAACGCATTATTTAGTAGTTACTCTTTTATTGCCTCGAAACTTGATAGAAAATTCTTAAGTTCATAGAAAATATTGTGTACCTTTACTTTATAATGTACACTAAAAATTTAAAGCGTTTATTACACTTTATTTTTTGTATAAAAATAGAAGTGCCACCCCACGCGTTCTTTTACAGCGCCTTGTAATTGCTCACTGCAAGGGACACCCCAGAGCAAAACATTTACGACAAACCTTATGCTCTGGGGTGCCAGTTAAGCTGGCTTAGTTTTCTTTCAAAGAGATATTAAACCCAGCTTAGTAGTTATTAAACATTGCTTCATATAGCCATTACTCGAAAGTAAAATAAGAACATAACATATGGTTTTGAATGAAAGGAAACTGACCATTTACCTACATACATACATATCATCACGCCATTTCCCTTGCGGGGTAGGCAGAGAGAACAGAGTGCCAAGGGGCTCTATTCTTGCATACCTAAATCTCTCGCTTCCTCAACATTCATAATTCTCTTCATACACGCTCGCCGGTTTCGAAGACTCGTGACTCCACCTTCCTTCAATACATGACCGATTTGGTTTAGGTAGGTGAGTCTCGGTCTCCCCCTGTACCTACATCCTTCCTCTTTCGCATTGAAACCACATTAAACATATTAAACAAATCAATCTCATGTTGTGCTTATTGCCCAAAAAAGTATGTAGATATTTAATCCGTATGGTGACGGACTAAGAATACAAGTGTTACTACCCCATTCTTTCCCACGGGTGTCGTGCGAGGCGACATAGGTCGTAAGACTAAAGTCGAAAGTAAGCAGTTATCACCCTTTGCATAACTGGTGGTAGGGCTGGTTACCAAGTGGGAGTACTCACTTACTATCGGGCTAAAAGTTTTTTAAACTAGTTTAAATAACAAAAATGGCATAAAAAATATCATGTGTGTCAAAAATAGTGTTTTTTCTTGATATGTGTGTGTATATATTATTTTACAAGTGCAATATATGATAAATAGAGACATTTTAAGTTTGAAAAATCAGTTGTTCCATGTAAAGCGGGAGTAGTACCCACAAAGGTTCTTCCATAGGTGACAATACAATAACATGACTCCTTTGTGAGAGGCTGGTATCTGCGGAAGGTAGATACAGAAAAAGAAAAATCTCTAAAGTGTTTGCATATTATGTCGGTACCTATACATTATGTTAATTATAATAATGTCCTTCAGATCAATTTCGGTCACGGCAGTTAATGTCAACGGAGACTAGCCAACTCCGTAGGTGATATTAGGTATAGTACACAAGTGTGTGTACATACGAGTACAAATACACTTTTTGTTCCCTCAATCTCATAGTCCGATGGGACGGCATTCAGACACGTACGGCACCCGGATTAGGTTTCTTGCAGACGATTAGCAACAGCTAAAAATTGTGCAATAGCTGCTGTCAAATGTCAGTTTCGTATCGTATAACAGCAGAGCTGTCTACTAATTCTTACGTAATCAGCCCGCGGAGCGAGATCGGACAGGATAATTTCTTAACGGGAAAATCTAAAGCCGGCTGTACACACTCGTCGAGACTCGAGACAGGCCGAGGGCGAGTGTGTACATGGTAGACTCGTCTCGTCTCGCGGCTCACGCTGTGTCGGAAGCGTGTCGGGTTTTTGTGCACGAGTCAAAGGGTCTCGGTGAGTCTCGCGATGAATACGAGAGCGCGCCTGTACACACTCGTTTGCTTAGTTGCCCGCCAACTGCGTTCGCGTAAAGATGTACTTTCTGCGTGTGACAACGATGTTTTCTAACGCTTTTTAGAAGCCAACCAAAGGCAAGCACTATTATGGAATCCTAAGAATGTCAGGTACAAGGATAAGCAACTATTACATGACGCTTGGTTGCGGATAAGCAACGAATTTGATATCCCCGTTGAAGATTTAAAAAAAATATATTTATATTCCCGTTGAATAGTTAAAAAGTTATTTTTCGCCATGGTTTAATATATTTTTTTATGGTAAATGATTAAAAAATTACAATACAACGAGTGTGTACATGGTGTGCTCTAGTGTCGAGCCAATACGAGATGAGAGTGGACGAAAGGGTTCGCGAGACAAATCGACGAGTGTGTACAGCCGGGGTAATATATTTTTGTGGCTTAACCCATAATTCGAACCCAAGACTTAATGATCCGTAGGTGCATACATTATCGCTAGACCACCGAGACAAATAAACGCCAAGACATGTGTACTGTTTGATAAGCAACACTAACATTAATCAAACGATAGTGGTCAGTTAAGTAAATAGTATAATGATTGTATTGTTGACAGACACGTCTATATAGGCTAATGATATTAATGAATGGTTTAGTAATATTACATTACATCGTGTAATTGTATGTGTATGTGTTTTAATATGCATTGCTTTTGTTACAAGCTTGACATTATTAACTAGCTTTTGTCGTCACGTGTGACTATTGTAATCAATTTTTGAAGCACACGCTGACATTTGAATGATATGTAACAGGTTACCGTAGACCTGACTTGGTGATAGCAACGCTTTAATTAAATTACATATTATAGTATTTTTTTGGCTTTACTTAACGATTTCGTCTCGATAAGTACTATATCTCTAAATAATAATAAATAAATATTCACGGCCATTTCACACAACGTCCTCTGGTTCCAAACTAAGCTTAATGCTTGTGCTATGGGTACCAGATTACGGATATAATACATATACTACTTTTTTTTGTAAATACATACATATAATAGATAGAAAACACCCAAACGCAGTACAAATATCTGTGTTCTTCACACAAATAATTGTCCTGAGTGGGAATCGAACCCATGACCTCGTGCACGGAAGTCGGTTACACTACCGACTACGCCATGAGGCCCATGGTGACCAAAGATTAATTATAGACTTAGATGCTGGTTGTAGCAATACTATAAAACTAGCACAATTGTCTTTACGCCTGCTCTATTTGTCTCGACAAGTAGCTGCAGCTACAAAGATGGTCGATATTTCTACTGTCTACTCTTATTGACGAATAACGTTACATATTATACCCAAATTGCACGCCTCATAAGCGAAGCGTTGAGGTGTGTACTATTGTTATACTTGAATGGTGTTAATCCTTATGCCTACTATAAATACTTACTAATATTATAAATGCGAGAGTGAGTTTGTTTGTTACGCTTTCACGCTGTAACTATTGAACTGATCATCATGAAACTTTGCATACATATAGAAAAGGACGTTTACTACTTTTTATTTCGGAAAAAATGGATATTTCTTATGGGAAAACTATTTTTGCAACGAGATAATAAATGTGCCTTACAGTGACGTAAGTATATACTTTCATGAGGAATACTATGATTATTATATTGTTTATTTTGTGTCCGTGAATAATTTCGACTAGTTTAGTTTGGGCGAGAATTCCTGCGAATCTTTAGTTTGGTTTTGAGTAACCTGCCTTGAACGCCACTCAATAATTTCTGTATTTACAGTTTCAGCTTGAATATACATCTTCCATCCATCCATCAGCCCTTCAACGTCCACTGCTGGACATAGGCCTCCCCAAGAGAACGCCGCAACGAGCGGTCCTGTGCCGACCGCATCCAACGGTTCCCCGCGGCCTTGACCAGATCGTCGGTCCATCTAGCAGGGGGCCGTCCTACGCTGCGCCGTCCGATACGTGGTCGCCACTCGAGAAACTTTCTTCCCCAACGGTTGTCGGTTCGTCGAGCGATGTGGCCTGCCCATTGCCACTTCAGCATGGCAACTCGGCGGGCTATGTCGGTCACTCTCGTTCTCCTACGGATCTCCATATTACGGATTCGATCACGTAGGGAAATACCAAGCATAGCCCGCTCCATGGCCCGCTGAGCGACTTTGAGCCTTGATACGAGGCCAACATTCAGAGACCACGACTCTGTTCCGTATGTCATCACTGGTAACATACACTGGTCGTAGACCTTCGTTTTCAGACACTGCGGAATATTGGACGAGAAGATCTTTCTTAGCTTCCCGAACGCTGACCAGCCGAGTTGGATTCGTTGACTGACCTCTTTCTCGAAGTTGTGCCTACCTAACTGGACTGTTTGTCCCAGGTAGACATAGTGGTCGACAACTTCGAGAAGCGCACTCCCGACTAGGACCGCTGCTGAAATGACATGGACATTAGACATGACTTTCGTCTTGTCCATGTTCATTTTGAGACCCACTAGTCGGGAAACCTTGCTGAGATCATTGAGTATGGTTCCAAGGTCCTCCAGCGATTCTGCCATGACTACGATGTCGTCGACATATCGAAGGTGAATGATGTATTCGCCATTGATGTTGATGCCAAATCCGGTCCAGTCCAAGAGTTTCGGGGACATAACGTCTCCCTGTCTAACACCTCTCTGCATTTGGATCGGTTTCGTACTCCTGTCCTGAACACGGACTGACATAGTGGCGTTTCTATACAAGCACTTCAGCACTTCGATGTACCGATAGTCAATTTGGCACCGCTGAAGGGACTGCAGCACCGCCCAAGTTTCGATCGAATCGAAGGCTTTCTCGTAGTCCACAAACGCTAGACACAGAGGCCGATTGTACTCCTCGGTCTTCTGTATAATCTGACGCAGCGTGTGGATGTGGTCTACGGTACTATAGCCTTTTCGGAAACCGGCTTGTTCGGGAGGCTGGAAGTCGTCAAGCCTGCGCGTGAGTTGATTTGTAATGACCCTCGAAAACAACTTATAGACGTGGCTCAAGAGCGAGATGGGTCTATAGCTCTTCAAGAGGGTTCTGTCACCTTTCTTGAAGAACAGCACCACCAAGCTTCTGTTCCACGACTCTGGAACGTCACCCCCGTGAACGACGGAATTGAACAGCCTCTGAAGAACTTTTAAAACCGGCTTTCCGCCTGCTCTCAGAAGCTCTGTGGTGATTCCGTCGTCTCCCGGTGCCTTCCCGTTCTTTAGTTGTTTGAGAGCCATTCTGATCTCGTACAGGCTGACGTCCGGGATATCTTCGGTAAAGTGCCGAGTTAGCTTGGATCTGGGATCTTGGACCAAGCCGACAACAGGACTCTGGGATCTGTACAACTGTCCATAGAACTGATGGACCTCTCTCAAGATCTCATCTCGGGATGAAATGACAGTGCCGTCGTTGGTCCTCAGCTTAGTCAACTGGCTTTGGCCGACAGAGAGATCTCTTGCAAACACTTTCGAGCCTTGGTCCCGCTCTATCGCCTCTTCAATGCGGATAGCATTAAATTGGCGAATATCGTGTCGCACAGCCTTGGAGATCTGTCTGTTTAACCGCCTCAGGCAAAACCAATCGGCTGAAGACTGGACTATCATTTCTTTTCTCCGTTCCATGAGCCTGAGAGTACGGTCCGAGAGTTCACGAGTCCTACTAACGCGGCGGGTCTTGAAGTAAGTCGACCCGACCGCGTGGACAGTTTGCACGAACCTGTTGTTCAAATCGCTCGCTGATTCGCACTCATCTAGGCATTGGAAGCGATTTTGTAGTTCGAGCTGAAAGCTCTCGGAGTTCTGATATTGGGCAGGTGTTGGTCGGAGCGTAGACTTCATCAAGCGTGACCTCTCGACTTTCGTGCTAATATTCAAGATGCCCCTGACTAGTCGGTGATCACTCCCAGTTTTAATCCTGCTGATCACTGAGACATCATTGAATATGTGTCGTTTGTCCGACAAGATGAAGTCAATCTCGTTTTTCACTGAACCATCAGGGCTTATCCTGGTCCATTTCCGCTGGGGCTGCTTCCTGAAGAAGGAATTCATCATGTAGAGGCCTTCCTTTTCCAGAAAATCAGCCAGCATCTAGCCCCTGTGGTTCCTCTGCCCGAAACCATAATACCCTACTTTCAGCTCATCGTCTGTCCTTTTGCCTAGTTTCGCGTTAAAGTCTCCCATAACCACCGTGAAGTAAGTTTTAGACGAGTGGATGGCCTTCGAGATATCCTCATATAGGGCCTCCACCTCGTCGTCGGGGTGTGTCGAGGTCGGTGCGTAAACCTGTATGACCTTCAACGAATACCGTTTGGTTATTCTGAGTATAAGGTACGCCACCCTGCTCGTCACACTCTCAATCCTCTCCACGTCGCCTACGAGAGACCTGCGAACGATAAACCCGATACCTCCTTTTGACTGGTGGTTGCCCTCCCGGTGGAAGAGCAAGTTCCCGGACTGGAGGATTGTCGTGCCCTCACCCTCTCTTCGGACTTCTGACAACCCTATAATGTCCCAGCGAATCTTGCTCAATTCCTCTTCGAGCTCGATGATTCTCTCGTCGGTCCGAAGTGTCCGAACGTTGTGCGTTACCAGGGCCAGAGGTCGTTGTTTATGGTAGCCTATCCGCGACCGGAGATTCTTCGCACCCCCTGCTCCGCCGTTACCGAGCCCGCTACCGTTAGGCCACGGAATAGCGGAGCTGCCGTGACTGGGGGCCATTTTGTATCGTGTGCTCGTCATGGGGGATAATGCCACAATCGACACGCTTGGCAGGCGGGTTGGCGATCGCAGTGGATGTTGTTAATACTCGAGGGAGTGCTGCTGCCCACTTCCCCGGTATTCTCTCAGTCGGCTCTTACGACTCCCATGGGTAGAGAGGGGGTGGGACAATTCTAAAGCCTGCCCCCCACGGTAATACGGAATGGAATATACATCTATATGTATATATTTATGAATATATTTATGTCCTATAATATATACAATTAGTAAATATTCTTCGACATGGCTTTATTAATTCATAATTGTCATTATAAAAAAAAATGTCCATAATTATATCTAAAAACGTTTGCCACTTGTCGTACTTCTACGTTATTCTTACATAAACAAACAAAATATACATTTGTATCAACGCAAGGGAAATTGGGTATATGTACGTTACCATTCGCATAATAAATATCCGGGGGAAGAGCGGAACTTCATGCAATATTCATATCGACGTCACAGTAAACAGAATCGGTAAACTAACGCTTCTAACTTGTGTATAAATAGCAATAAAGTGAACTTATGTAAGTACATACGTCTAAGGCTTCGTGTTTGCTTATGACAAGGTCGGCCTCTGGAAGTTGTTCGTTACGAGACGATTACGTTATTGAGAGATGTGAGCTGTAGTACGTTAGATCTATTGTTAGGAGCGCGGCGTGACGGGAAATGTGAAATAACCATCGCCGCATAAAGTGAAGAAGGGAATTAGGTATCATCGTATATAATCATAATTTCCGGGTTTTTACAGTATGGCGATCGCGGCCTAGTTGCTACACGTGTTTTACGTACCCTGTAGTACAAAAATACATTTAGGTAGGATTTATTCCGTCTTAGACTCCGTCTGCTTAGATTTTAAGGAGCTGCTATAGAAATGCCTCCGCGAACCCATATTCCCTGAACCCTGCAGTTCCTTCCAGGGAAAAAAAGCTTTATTTTTTGTATCTCAGGTACCCCGTATAGTAGTGGGATAAAATGTATATTAGTTTTTAAGTCTAATCGAGAGCTATCAAATAAAAAAAGTTGCGTCAAAATCCGTTCTGTAGTTTTTGTGTGATGCTCGAACAAACTAACAGACAAAAAATCTAAAAAAAAAATCGTTTTGTGTTTAGACACATATATAGCCTTTTACAGTATTTTTTTCTCAAATATCTTAAATGTACAGACATAGCTCTGTTACAGCTTTATAATACGAGTAGTATAGACCAGATAACCCGGTGAACTTCGTATTCGTATCACCTAACATTTATTTTATCAGCATTTATCAATAGCAATCAATCAGCGAACTTTAAGATATGGATTTATTAAAAGACTAGCCTTTGCCCGCGGATTTTTATATATTAGATATATTCGATTCTTCAACCGATTACAATATTTCTTTTAGAGTGTGCACTTCAAGGATTGGTCCCAATAAATATCGTGAAGTGCTGTAGTAACAGGAAACAAAGGTATTCTTAAATCGCTACTGGCATTCAGTAATACCTACTACACATTCTCGTATTGAATTAATTATTTGGCATTTTGTCATATAAACTTTCCATGATAAGAATATAAAAACAACGTTACAAAGAACTCTAGTCCTCTTATTCATTAATTAATCTTGCTTGTAATGCAAATGTGAATTAGAAAGAATGACAGTTGCCATTTTGTCGTGAGTTAGCCAAATACTCAAACAAAGTTACCAATATTGAATTTTTCAATTTTTTCTACTTTTTATACGGTTGTCCCTTTGTTTTACGTTTAAACCACCCCTGTATTAAAGCGAACAAAACAAAACAATAAAATTATTCAAATCGTTCAAGTCAGTTTTGAGTTTTAGCGAGATTAACGAACAGCAATTGATTTTTATAATAGATTATTATTATTATAGATTCTAAAGGACTAAAGCAACAGTTGGTTCGCTGGTTTGTTAGAATTCATGCTTTAGGACACATACTCTTGTTGACTTCAAATGTGAACCATGACTATTAATATTGAAATTAACAAAAATACTACCATCTGAAGAAATAGGTAAACATCTGCTGATTTTTGCAGTATTTTAAATATACATTTCATTACTTAGAAAATATATCTCATCTTCATAACGCATTAACTAAGGAATGATGGTACCGCCTACGCGCGGACTGTAAACGGATACGAAGTACATATAACGAAATTCAGTAAAGTTGTGCACCAAATCTGCAACTCTTCAGCCTGAAAGCCGTGTAAGCTACTACAACATTTGTGTCAAGGACGGATCCAGCTACCAGACAAAGCCCCTCCCCCTGGATCCGCCCTAGATTTGTTCAGCATTCTGTAAAACCTTTTAGGCATGATATTTAACATTATTATTTCTTCGTATTGATTTGTTTCAGATACGGCTCTTGTAAAACACGTAAACGTCAACTGTGGTAAAACGTACATCAGTTGCATTTTATGGAATTGGACGCTGGATTCATACAGGCTTAATATTTATGGCTAACTTTGACAATAAATATTTATGGCTATACCGGATCATAAAATTCTGTCAAACCTTTACTACCTGAAGCGTTAGAGTAATGCCCAAATAAATAATATTAATACATAAACTGGCTTGGTGGTGTAGCGGTAGTATGCGCGACTGCTGATCATGAGGTCTCGGGTTCGATCCCGGGTCGGGCAGTGTTGTTGAGCTTTTTCGTGAAAGAAAAAATCTCAGTAACAGCCCAGAGTTTGGAAATGTGCCCGGTAGATGGCAATAGGCTCGCCCCCTATTACGAGGGACTTGAACATAGGCAATAGACATTGGCGAATCGTGGGTGTGTAATACACCTCTGCCTACCCCTTCGGGGATAAAGGCGAGATGCTATGTTTATGTTTGTTTTACATGGTTATAGGTAATTATAATAAAACGCACATAATGCCTCCCTATAATTTCATACTGTTCCGGTTGGCCTTGACTGAATTGTATTTAGCTAACGAGAAATTTTTACAATGCTACAGTTAACATAAAATTTTGAAGAATATTAAAAACAACGTAATGGTGTTACTAAACGATTTAAATTATGTCTTTATTATGTTAAGTACATAATAAAAGTAATAATCCTATATATACTTATAAATGAAATGATCTATCATTAGAGAGCCATCCATTTTTCCAGGTTAAAATGTACCAAGGTTAGGTTAGTATATTTTGTTTAATATAATTGGGCCGCATAACAAAAATACTACTGGATGGATTTCAATGAAATTTTCTAAGTTTTATTATTTAGATAATTAGTTATTTAAAAAAAAACTAAATACTGCGATTATCTACATCATTACTAATAATATAAATGCGAAAGTGAATTTCTTTGTTACGCTTTCACGTCATAACTAGTGAACCAATATACACTATGCCCACATACAGGTAGTATAGAACCCAAAAAAGGATACAGGTTACATTTTACCAGGGAAACTTGATGGTTCTCGTGAGATAGCTATTTTTGCATAGTGTCGTAGTGTAACGTATTTATGTTCAGCCCCGCTAGCCAAGTTGCATAACTTTTGTAGAATACAATAGGAGTAGAAATGGCACGCCACATAAGCGAAGCGTTGAGGTGGGTATTACTCTCACTTCACAACTAACAACTGATTTTTCAAACTTAAAATGTCTCTATTTATCATATACCTATTAAAGTAGTAAAATTATATATACATACACATATCAAGAAAAAACACAATTTTGAACACTCATGATATTTTTGATGCCATTTTTGTTATTTAAACTAGTTAAAAAACTGTTTAAAAAAGTTCTGTCTTGGACATCCGTGTGTTGTAGGTAATGTATGTTAACACGATAACGACCGACATACTTTACTAATCCAGTCTTTTTTTTTCTTTTTAACTTGAGTATAGCTACGAATAGAGCCCTATCAATTTTCACGGTCTGATTCGATGTTGTTTAATTGTTATTAAATAAACAAAAAAAATAGTGAATATTTACGCTCGACTCGATGACACAGTGGTACACTAGAACCAGCGCCATATCGGCTATACCTTATTTCGTGAGAACTACTTCTATAGACCAATATAGAAGTACTTCTTAAAATTAGCCCTAGATGGCGTATAAGACATTAAAACCACAGTACTTTTTGAAATTAGCGCTATCTATGTGATTTATTGAAAACTACTTAGTAAGACCAATACATTATTAGTTACTTATCAAATAATCAATTTTATTATGAAAAATTAAGATTATGAGGCGTGCACTTTTGGATTTTCCAAAGTATTATTCTATTTTACTAGCGTTCATACCACTTGGTTAGGCGGGCAGAATCTAGTTAATATAGTTATTAAAGTTTTAAGAAACAACGATTTGTAGCTCTAAGTGTTCAGTGATGTGCGTTTTCTTGATGTGGAGAAGTGGCGGAGAGGGCAAGTCTCTTTTACTTCTGCCTCATGATGTTATATATTACAAGCAATGTAGACGAAGTTGCAGGTATCAGCTAGTTAGTATTATAAATGCGAAAGTTAGTTAACGTGTTTGGATGTTTATATCTGCGGATGTTAGTCCGTAAATGACTGAAACTACTTAGTAGGTAGGTAGATTTATTATAAAATACTTTTGTTTAGAAAATGCATAGTATGCGAAAAATAGTTCTTATTGGCATACAGACTTAACACTAAAGGAATTTTCATGAAATTTGGTGTAGCTATAGATAGATAATTAATTGAATGAGGCGACAATTGGCGGAAGTCCATTGTTACTACTGAATGGATATTTTAGGAGGAGAGCCCACCACTCACCTACGGATTGTCAATCTCGGTTATTTTTGGACAGAATAACCTAAGATTGCCAATCCGCACTCTCACAGATAGAGGAGAATGTGATAATAGCAAAGTAGCGTGCACGATAATGACAAAAAAACTCACCAACGCGATACAACCATGCGATACGCTAGAACTCTCAGAACCACAATATTGCAATATTCCGCAAAAATCCGAACATAAATTCGACACGTGTTTCGCGTCTAAACGAGGCATTCTCAAGAACGCTCGGCAACAAATGAGCCCATTTGTTGCCGAGGTTGCGGATTGGCAATCTTAGGTTATTCTGTCCAAAGATAACCGGGATTGACAATCCGTGGGTGAGTGGTGGGCTCTCCTCCTAAAATATCCATTCTATAGTAGTAGCTATAGATAAATTGAGGCTTCGACAAACACAGATTTTTATAAACGCGACAGTGAGGCTGTTTATTTATTAGTTTATTACATTTTCACGGGGTAATTACTGAACCAATCATTCTAACTTAATGTACATTCAGTCAAGAAAGTATTGGGAATGGATGATTTGTTTATGGTTCCAAATTCAAATTTTTGTTTTTTTTGTTGTTAGATTGGCACAACCGTTATCCATTTTGGCGCGGAGTTTGAGTTGCATCTGTTATTTATATTAAATACAGTGCTGTTTTTAGTTATATCATATCTAGTGTATTGCGAATTTCATAATGGACAAAAACATCGAACAAAGAGTTTGTCTTAAATTTTGCATCGCCAATGGAATTTCGTGTTCGGAGTCACTGAAAATGTTACATAAGGCTTACGGTGAATTGACTTTATCAAAAACACGTGCTTATGAGTGGTACAAAGCGTTTAAAAGCAGCATTCATGAAACGCATTGTTACTGATGACGAGACGTGGGTTTACGAGTTTGACATGCAAACTAGTCAACAAGCTTCGGAAGTGGCGACTTCCAACTGAACCGAAACCGAAAAAATCACGCCAAAGTCGATTAAAATGTTGACTGTTTTCTTTGACGATCGCGGTGTTGTGCACTCGGAATTCTTGCCAGAACGTCAAACGGTAAATAAAGAATATTATTTGAGCGTTATGCGGCGTTTAAGAGAGCAAATTCGACGAAAAAGGTCAATTTGTGGAAAGAAAATTCTTGGATTTTGCACCACGATAATGCGCCTTCGCACAAGGCCATCATTGTGAATGAATTTTTGTTCAAACACTCAACAAATACCATCGAGCAACCACCATATTCACCAGATATGGCTCCAGCCGACTTCTTTCTTTTTCCTAAACTCAAATTATCACTTCGTGGCACCCGTTTTCAATCGGTAGAAGACACAAAGGAGAATTCGCGGCGAGAACTGCTGAACTCAATTCCGGAAACAGCGTTTAAAAAATGTTTTGATGATTGGATTATTCGTTGGCGTAAGTCTATCGTTTCTGAAGGAGCATACTTTGATGTGATAAAATAAATTTGGATGAATAACAAAAAATTCGTGTATTATTGATCTTTTCCCGGTACTTTCTAGACAGAGTAGTTTAGTTCGAAAAATGAAATTCGCCCAGAAAAGGACAGGCCAATTTTTATCCCAGAAAAATGAATGAAACTAGTAGGTATAAATAATATATAAAAAACTGCAAACAACAATACCTGCCTTTACTTGAGTGCTTAAGGTTTTTAGACAATATTGCGCGATATAATTAGATACGTGGTATTTTTTTCTAAATAATATAAGTCTTTACCCATACATGCTATGCTTTAACTTTTCTTAAATCATTATTAACGGACAAAGATTTTTCAAGCTAAATCAACGCGTTCCCTAGAAGCGTAGCTATATTCGGTACATAAATTTATCCCTGCTCTAATCGTGGATCATATATGTATGTAGTATCACCTGGACAGAATATTAGATAAACGATGTTAATCGTACAAATATATTTATTTATCTGTGATTGAGCCCGGTGACTCCCAACATGGACCGGCTCGATCAAGGAAATATCACCTCTACACAGAACATCTACGAGAAGCAACAATAGGTAGTGTTTAATATGTTGAATGAGAGCGCCGGAGGACCGAATATTTTTATCGCGATGCTGTACTGAAGTTAATATCTAAATATAATGTTTCAAGGTTGTCCTTCGACTCAAAAGGTCTTTGTATATATAGAGCCTTTCTAATTAACCATAAATTAACATCATTAACGTTACGAGTTTTAAGAACATTCTTATATAAACACCACAGTTCACGGATTACTGAGCAGATTCCTTTACCTTCAGTGTTACCTTGGCTTAAATAATATTACCATGGCAACAAATAAATTAATATTCGCCAGCCTTCGGTCACTCAATTTGTATGATTCTAGGTGTTATGGTTGTTCAAAGGTTTAGCTGCTGGATAATTAGGGTCTACAAAGGTCTACAACTTCGTTTCGTAAGTATAAATTACAAAGAACAGGGTTTATATCTATCTATCGACGATTATAAATCTCCACTTCACATTTGTCTTTACGACCCACGCCACCTATCGGATGCATTTACATACATCATTCGAATATAGTAAATTTAATATACTATTTGATAACGCGAGTTTTTAAACATTTTGATCTGTATTTTTAGCACTTGACATGCTGAGCTAAGCAAAGCAAATTATTTGTGAAAGTGTAAAAAGGGAACTTTACTGCAAGCAGGATTAAACTTGACCACAAAAGTGGTAAGAGGATACTACAAAATAGATATCTAACAATATTAGATCATATTCTCTTACCCTTAGTGTACAGAGAGCATGCTTCGAGTGTATAAATATTGGCTCTTTAGGTTTAATATAAGTGGAGTATTTTAAGTCGAGCGTCGTTGCGTCAGGGGACCGCTAATATTACATAATATACTCGTATATTATGTGTTGTTATGTCTTGCAGTAATCACCAAGTTACTTAACCAAGTTAGACGTCGTGGACCGTTATCTATTTTGCGAGTAAATTAATTATGATTAAGACTCAACCATTTTATGTTATATTTATTTCCTTATAATTTATTGAGTCTAAGTCCAAAAAGTTTTATCGGCAAGGTTTAAATGATACTATTAGATGCCAATGAGGGTCGATACTTAGATTAAATAAAAACATTACATCCCACAAATTCTTTTCTGTCCGTGTGGTGACGGACTAAGAATACAAGTCTCACTACCCCATTCTTTCCCGCGGGTGTCGTATGAGGTGACTTAGGGAAGTAAGCAATTATCATCTATTGCGTGACTGGTGGTAGGGCTGGGTTCCAAGTGGGAGTACTCACTTGGTATTGGGCCTGAGCGGGTTGGTACCACTATCTCCTGTGTGACCGGCCATGAAGCACATCGTTGCGTTTTGGCTGTAGCAGGAGATAGCCGTTTAATGATCATATCTGTGAAATGAATTGGTGAGCAGCGGCTTGACAATACTCTCGGTATAGTCGAGTCCATGGGCGACGGTTACCAAATACCATCAGATGGACCGTGGCTCGTCTGCCACTACAAGCAATAAAAAAATTTTAATAATTTTAATTGTTCATTATGAAACTGCAACTGTTAATCTTTTTTCAGAGTCGGTCACTAAGTAACTGCCTCACCATTTTGTTTTGACCAATTACTTCAAAAACCAATTATATAAAATAGGCCACTCCGCCTCTTTACGAAATTGTACCCTCCCCTGAACTAAATTGTGAACGACGAACGCGTGTGGCAGCGTCGAAATCACCAGCCGGGTATGTTACTTTACTTGATTGATCATAATTTTCATATGTTATGAGCCTACGAGTACTATATGATTATACACATTCTAAACAACGTTCGTATTTGTTGTAAACGTGTTTTCATATAATTGAGTTATTTCGCCAAGCAATTAAATTTTTTTATCTACTTAACCGAGTAACCGTGTAAATTAATTATATTATTAATAAATTAGAGCTCACTTATTAATAATAGTCATTTTTTTAATTTAATTTTATTCTATTTTATTTAAATTGTTATGTAGAAAATTAAAAAGTTATTGTCTGTAATTGGTCTATGTGTTGACTGACTGAATAGTCAGATTTTTAAACACAAAGTGAAAAATGTGAAATCGAAAATAACAGTCAGGAGCAGGATTTGAACCTGCATCTTCTGGATACCGTCCAGATGCTTTACCAATTCAGCCATCCTGACAATTGCTCCTGACTGCTAATTTCGATAACACATCATACTTAACGTCTTTGGGTGACGCCTGCGCCATCTGTCGGGAGTATTTTCATACATTATACCGACCAGGTAAACTTAATTTTACAATTAAGATTTTACCTAATAATGACTAAAACCCTTTAAATATTTAGATATTTTTATATATATTTGTAGCATTTGACATGCTTAGCACTATACATTAAACACAAAGTGAAAAATGTGAAATCGAAAATAACAGTCAGGAGCAGGATTTGAACCTGCATCTTCTGGATACCGTCCAGATGCTTTACCAATTCAGCCATCCTGACAATTGCTCCTGACTGCTAATTTCGATAACACATCATACTTAACGTCTTTGGGTGACACCATCTGACGGTACCATCTGCTAAGCATGTCAAATGCTAAAAATATATATAAAAATATCTAAATAGTCAGATTTTTATTTAATATTCTGACAACCTGAAAAGGCTACCAGAATGTTATTTGATTGCCGGGAACCACTGCGTAACGTGCCTACTGTAAAATGGAGAAGGAGGTCAGGTGTTCACAAATAGGAGTCAGATTTGGTCACCCATCTGAAGCCAGCTGAGTCAAAGTTGCCGATCGTTCAAGCGGCAGGTGAATATCTAGGCGAATACCATAGTAGAAATGCTCGTATATATACAGCCGATATCTACCCACTGCTAGGTACTAAGGTTTCAGTTATATTGATTGTGCACGTAGAAAATATGCTAACTGCCTCTGTGGTGCAGCGGTAGTGTGAGCGACTGCTGATCAGGAGGTCTCGATCCGCGGGTGGGCAGTGTTATTGAGCTTTTACGTAAAAAATAAAATTCTCAGTAGCATCCCAGAGTTTGAAAATGTGCCTGGTAGACAGCAATAGGCTCACCCCCTATTATGTGAGACTTAAACATAGCTGGCCGTGTGGGGCCGGCTTTAGAATTGTCCCACCCCTCTCTACCCACGGGAGTCGTGGTAACCGACTGAGGGAATACCGCGGGAGTGGGCAGCAGCACTCCCTCGAGTATTAGCAACATCCACTGTGATCGCCAACCCGCCTGCCAAGCGTGGCGATTACGGCACTATTCCCCATGACGGGACCGCTCGTTGTGGCATTCTATTGGGGAGGCCTATGTCCAGCAGTAGACGTTGAAAGGCTGATGGATGGATGGAAACATAGCTGGCGCACCGTGGGTGTATAATACACCTCTACCTACCCCTTCGGGTAATACAGGCGTGATGCTATGTTTATTTTTATGTTATGTAGCAAATATGTAGGTACAGACAACGTAGCATTAATGTAGGGGCTCTCCCCTATTCTCCAGTAGATATTCTGAGCATCATACGAGTCCAAACTCGATAGGGTTGCGTCGTTTTACTATAGAGTTCCTATGTCCACCTTCCAGCTCGATTATCAGATCCGCTCCATACCATCACAATATTGCATTGTCACGCGATATACATATGCGTGTAAAATTTCAGCTCAATCGGAAATCGGGAAGTGTCAAATTTAACTTGCAAGATTTGAACGGGACAGTTAAAATAAAAGCGTCGCCACGCTAACAGCCGGTTTTACTCTCCCTCCGCATTAGATGTTTCACATCAAAAAGGGTTTGAGTATGGGGGCCCGGTCTGGACTAATAGATGGAATACATGAATTCATGAGACCGGGGAGGTTACACTTGTTTTACCGCCAATGGCAAGGGGCCATTGTCCACCAGTGGACTGAGATGGGCAAAATTGATCGACTGAGCGATTTATCAAGCAAATGCGGATTGGGTATTCATTATTTACGTTCCTTCAAAGAGAATAGATAACGTGAGCTTGTTGAGGGTAAGTCATCTACACAAATAAATAAAATTGAAGTGTCTGTTTGTTCTAAATACGAGTAACAGCTTTTTACTAAATACATACGTATATGAGAGTAGGCCTATACGAGGAGGAATAAAAAGTAGTGAGAATGAGATAGAATATAATGACTATTGAATACTTAATAATTTATTTTTCTACATAGTCTCCGAGTCTCTCTACACACCGAGTCCAGCGCATTTCCAAAGCTTCAATCCCTTTCAAAAAAAAAGTTTTGTCTTGGTCCTGCAAAAAGCTCTCCACGGCATCCATCACCTCATTATCGTCTTCGTAACTGTTTCCCCTTAAGTATTCTTTTAATTTGGGGAACAGATAAAAATCGCTAGGCGCCAGATCTGGTGAATAAGAGGAGTGGTCAACCAATTCGAAGCCAGCTTGCTGAATGGCAGCCATCGCAACTATCGACCTGTGCGCGGGTGCGTTGTCGTGATGAAACAGCACGCCCCTTCGAAGTTTCCCTCTCGTTTTCTCTTTGATGGCATTCCTCAACTTGGAAACTAATGCTGCATAATATTGGCTTTAATAGTGGTTCCACGCTCCGGATAATCAATCAACAATATCCCTTCTGAGTCCCGAAATATTGAGGCCATAACCTTGCCAGCCGATGCCACGGCACGAAACTTCTTCGGGGTCGGTGATGATGGCCATTTCCATTGCGAAGATTGCTGTTTTGTCTCGGGATCAAAATGATGGACCCATGTTTCGTCCATTGTTACGAAACGAGACAAAAAGTTTTCAGAATCTTCTTGAAACTTGTCCAACAATATATTCGAAATGTCAAGTCGATTTTGTTTCTGACTGTCGGTTAACATTCTCGGCACCCATCTTGCGGAGACTTTTCTCATATTCAAAGATTGTTTCAATATGGATTGAATACTTCCATATGAAATGCCCGTTTCTTGAATTAAGTATCGGATGGTAACTCTTCGATCGCTCAATACAATTTTCTCGACTTTCGCAACATTTTCTTGGGTGACTGACGTCGATGGACGGCCGCAACAATGTTCGTCTTCCGTTGACAAGCCCACCTTGCAACAGTGGAATACGGCGGAGCAGACTCTCCTAATATTGCCTCCAAATCGCAATGAATCTCTTGCGTCGTTAACTTTTTTAAACAGAGGTATTTAATAACGGCTCGCACTTCGTTTTTCTCTATTTTCGAGAACACGTTCCGGCAGGAAGCAAACAAATGACTACATTCAGAAAAAAACAAAAGAGAATCGAAGATTTTTTTCTTTATTAATATTACAAATATGTATCTGAGATTAATACTGGCAGGCATACTGCCAGTATTTATTTTTTTTCTTACCAAGGAGTATGTCGTTCTCACTACTTATTGATCACTCCTCGTAGTATACTTTATAAGTAAAAATACAAATTTTTCAAGTTCTGGTCTATCTGTCTCTTTATTGTGGCTAATCTCCGGAACGGTTGGACCGATTTGGACGGGACTTCCTAGTGGTAGAGCCTTGCTTGTCCCAGCATGAATGAGCCGGGGTTTTAATTGGGATGATAATGATGATGGGAATTATCGGGGAAGTACCACTCTCTCACAAAAGATCAGCGTGAAACAATGGTAGGTAATCCTCTTTTCGTATGGTGAGTGAGAGCACCAGAGGCCCAAGCCCCCTCCCTATCCTGTCCTTAGTATCCTACCTATCCTCTCCTTACTATCCTTCCTAGATAGCGTTTATGCTACGGTAACCGCTTAACACCACGTAAGCCGTACAGATAGCGTTGTTGTGAGGAGTAATTTAGGCGACTTTTATATTGCAAAAATAATTAGGGTTCCGCACAAAAAATAAAACAACAAATTCCACGAGAACAAAGTTGCGCGTGGAAGTTAGTACTATAATATAAATAGGTCATGTTAAAATAATTAACGTGGTAGAATTACCGATATGATCTAAGTATTTTTGTTACTCAGAGAAGTTTTTACTCTAGAAGTTAATATGTACTTACAAAAGTTTGGTGATCAAACTTTTGTATAAATCGCGTACCTTCAAGTTCTACAACTTTTTGAATTGTCTTTCAAGGACTTTGATCATAAACCAGAAACTGTCTTCGGGTTCCAATTGCTTTATTAACATAGGTATTAAAGTCCACCGGACCACCGTAGTAGGTATTAGAAAATTAACAAAATGCGCTCTTCATAAAAAAAACTACTTTTCGGCAGTAATTGATGATGGTACTCTCATCCATCCTTTCTATAAGGGCATAAGTACAAGTAAGAAGGATGCGGGAAGCACGAAGGATGTATGTACAGGGAGAGACCGCGACTAACGTACTTAGACCAAATCGGTCTTGTTTTGAACGAAGGTGGAGTTAAGTCTCCGATACCGGCGAGCGTTTATGAAGAGAATTATGATATTGAGGTGACGTGAGAGATGTATGCAAGAGTAGTCTTTTGGCACTCTGTTCTCTCTGCCTACCACGCAAGGGAGTTTGCGTGATGATAATTAAGTAAGTAAGGACGCGAGAACACCAGGTTTCTATGCATGTAAAGTCACTGCGCAGGCGGCGATCGAAATGAGGTGGTGGCCTAGCGTAGAGACCATCGTGTCATAGTATGCGTAAACTGGTGAGGCTCTCAGGCTTTATTTCCAAGTCATTGACAAAAAACGTTTTGGACCAATACATAAGTCGCGAACATGGCACTAAATTGTTTACATACACACTGTAATCGTCCTAAAATAGAGGCATATTATATATTGACTTTCGATTGATATCTAGGTCCTAAGTATAGATACTTTGAAAGTTACCTAAAAATAGATCTTATGTTTGGTGATCGAATATGAAAACTTTATTTTTGTATAATATTCGTAAATGTCCTCGTCTTAAATCAACATTAGTAGAAAACATAATGACAGAAGCAATGATAGTTCTTGCAGTTAAGCACAAAATAATGTAATTCTAGAGACTTACGTGTCAGATTTGCAACAGCACACTGAATGGAAAGTGGTGGAGACTGCGAAGAGTAGGCACAACGCCAGCCCATAGACAACGGCAGCGATAGCTTGTGGGGCGTTGACGCTTCGCGTGAGGAGTTCCCGTGCACCAAGCGAAGCAGGCGCAACGCACAGTGCGTGCGTACACACGTTTGCGACATTCTCAACCTGATAACAAAATGAAAATACAGTGAATATTCTTTATATCCGTTATAAAGACCGTACTCTTTAACAGAGCATTGGTATTGCAGCTTTGGAGGATGTTTGAAATTCTCTCCTCAACGAGCTGTTTATTCCGTCCTCACAACGGTATCTGTGTGGAGTATTACCTAATGTTTTTATTGGATATAAAATCATCCACGGCCATGGATGATTTTTTCTCAATCCTATTACAAACGAACAGAAGAAGCCACGAACAAGCACCTGTTGGATTGGATTCATTTTAATACTCGGTAGAAGATTTAAAGATCGAATCAAAGCGTGCGCGCTAAAGACTGCCGGGGACGGTCATTTGCAGCTAAGGCGATTAGCGTGCGCGTAGACCGTCCACATTACGTTCGCGTTGCATTGCATATTGTGTTGCAAATAATCTGCACAAGACTTTATATTTGCGAGTAGGTACATTGTAATCGGATCGTCGAGCATGACGAACACCACTACTCACATATTCCCATTGTTTCCATATTACATAACATGAAAAAAATAGAAAGGGATATGCATAGGTATTATAATAAGCGTTAGGCAGACCTTTTGGGACCCGGTCTTCGGACCGTAGGGGCGCTCCAGCCGGTGCTGAGTGCTGGAAGAGTGGGCAGGGCGACAGCACGGAGTCCTTACCTTCCGAATGGTGCAGGTGCTGTCGGGGCACGGTTGCTTCAGATATCTGCTATCTGCACATAGTCGCAAGGAGGGACGCGACTCCGGGCTGCCACCATTACGGCTGCGACGAGGACACGGCGCAGCACACGCTCGAGTCGTGCCCGGCTTGGGCCGAGCAGCGCCGTGAACTCGTCGCGGCAATAGGGGAGGACCTCTCGCTGCTGCCGAGCGTCATCAGAGCGATGCTTGACAGCGACAGGATTTCGGCCACGGTCGCTGCCTTCTGCGAGGAGGTAATCTCGCGGAAGGAAGCGGCGGAGAGGGCCAGGGAGGCTGATCCTTCCGCAGACCCGAACCGCCGCCAGCAACTGGGGCGGCGCAGGCATGGATATTTGCGCCTAATGCCGCCCTAGCTGAGGCTGCGGGTGGATGGATCGGGGAACATCCGCACCCGAAAGGCCCCCCGCGAAGGTGCGGATGCATCGCTCAGTTGAGGGTACCCGAAAGGGTAAGCCGTCGGTGGACCACTGAAGGAATGCAATATGGTTCCGGTGGCCCGCCAACAAAGGCGGAGAGACGGCACACGGCGGGTTTCTTTAGTGGGTGAGCGCCCCACACTACCCTGTTCATGTGTAATCGTATCTACATACATGACCTTACAATTTCTAATATCATCTACCGCCTACGCCACAGGCCCTCCTACGCGATATGATATGCCATTCGGGTAGATAAGTTTCTAGATAGCAAAGGCATAGGGACAGCTATTAAAATTAGCGAAGCATGAGATATCAACCAATTACTTTTATAGCTTAAGGTTAATAACGGAAAGTGAAAGTGGAAGGATGTAGGTACAGGGGGTGACTGAGACTCGCCTACGTAGACCAAATCGGTCATGTATTAAAGGAAGGTGGAGTAAAGAGTCTCCGAAACCGGCGAGCGTGTATGAAAAAAATATGAATGTTGAGGAAGCAAGCGATGTATCCAAGAATAGAGCCTTTTGGCCCTCTGTTCTCTCTGCCTACCCCGCAAGGGAGTTGGCGTGATGATAAGTAAGTTAATAATGGAATGGCCAACCTTGTCGTAGTTCTACTGATTAGATATATATACATATAGGTAAATAGCGGTCCGTCCTGGCTTCGCACGGGTGGACACTGGGATAAACGTAGAGTAAAATAATGTATCTTTATGCAGGACATATATACCTACTTAGGTACATTATTGAAGTTTTAGTAGGGATTCCTATCTTTTTCTAGTAATAAATATAGCCTATATTACTCAGAGATAATGTAGCATTCTAATGGTGCAATCATTTTTGAAACCGGTCCAGTAGTTCTTAAATTTATTCAAATTCAAATAAATTTATTGTAAATATTTTTATTATATGCGAATATTATTAGTTATACAGTACCTATACAAAAATACCAAATATTTCTTCATTATAATATTAGTTTTTTTTTTATTATAGACTATATTATTTATGGATAATGTAGCATTCTAATGGTAAAATAATTTTTGGAATCGGTGCAGTAGTTTTTTAGTTTATTCGTTACGAACACACAAAAATACAAATCTTTCCTCTTTATAATAATTAGTGTAGATATATATATATATATATATATATATATATATATAGGGCTTTTTTTAATTAACTACCTAGAACATGGCAACTTTGCCTTTGAGGTTTGACTTTGCCCAGTCGTGTACCTTTTGGTTAAATGGATACATAGCAAATTTGGCCTTATAAAGAAATATTGTTTTATCTGTGGTGAATAATACATTATTTTTTGGACAACACTACGGGGTTCTGTGCCACGAATGTCACTTTAGTTGCCTGTCAGAGCTTGTGCAAACAGGTAGTGTTTTTTCGCGGGCAAAAACCAGTACAAAAACTTTACCAAAAAGTGATAGTTGGAGTTACACCAGGTAATTAATTTTTTTTTCGTTGTTATTACATACGAAATGTATAATATCGAATTTGTATTTGCCGCCAAAAACCGAGTGTATTTTAAAATATGTGGGTGGGCAAAATCACATGTATGTTTTTGGGCTATTATTGACGACATTGCCAACCTATTTTTTTGTGTAGGGTTGGCACTAATAATTTTTAATTAATCTACAACGATTAACTCTCTATAATCTATATATCTCTCACTATAACGAAATGTATAACTTTATGTTCACATAGTATATGTGAACATAAAGTTGTAAGTACATTTCGTTTGGCATAAATATTATATGTTTATGTTTGAGAATAAATTTTGTAATTTCTCTTAGTTAATATTTATTTCTTGGAGAGAATATTTGTATTGTAGGCGTATTACATTACGAGCCCCGATGCAAAATAGTTCGTCTAGTATGGAAAGTAGTGCAAAGCGTAAAATATAGAAAGTAAATATTGGTAAAATAATTAAGAACGTTTAATAAAAAGTAAACCAGAATTTGAGGAACATTTTAAAGTTTATTTTAACATAACTGAAATTCTTTTATGACTTTACATAACATAAAAAATTAAAAAAATATTCTAAAAAACATAACGCAAAAGTATTTGTCTACCCTTGTCACTCACGCAAAATAGTTCGTCTACCACTTAATTGTGTCGCCTTTGCTCTCAATGATAGCTTTAATGCGAAGAGGCATGGTTGCAACCAACGCTGCACACTCCTCAGGCGTAATTGACTCCCAGACAGCCAAGAGTTTAGCATTTAAGCCCTTTAAGCCGCTCTTCGATCTTGATGGATTTTTACGGAGAATTTTTTTCATTTTCCACCATAGGGTTTCGATCGGCGACAAGTCCGGGCTGTTAGATGGCCATTCGATTGTAGGGATGCTTTTCACCAGCAGCCACGTCTTTGTTGTCCTTGCAGTATGGCAGGAAGCACCATCCTGTTGAAAAATGAAGGAATCTTGATGATTAAGTGACGGAATAGGGGGCAGTAAATTCTCTTCCAAAAGGTTTTGATACCTTGCAGCATTGATAGAACCATCCACAAACTGCATACCACCAACACCTTGTGCAGACATGCAGCCCTATATCATAAGAGACGCCGGAAACTTCACTTTGCGTTTGAGACAATCAGTATGAAATGCCTCATTTTTGTTCAGAATCACTTTTTTCCTTTCATCGCCGACTGTCACTTCAAATTTGGACTCGTCACTCTAAATGATACTACGCCACTGATCGGAAGTCCAATTTAAATGATCCCGAGCAAACTTCAACCTCTTTTTCTTTTGTACAGCAGTTAACAGTGGTTTCTCCTTAGCGGTGTAAAATCCGTAACCCATTCTTTTTAGGACTCTTTTGCAAGTATCAACTGAGACGTCTTTGTGAATCATGTCCTTCCATTGCCGCGAGTTCTCCAGCTCGAGCAAGACGATTATTTTTGATAATTTTCTTCAGGATTCTGTTTTCTACTGCACTTGTGATGCGTGGTTGACCAGTTTTCTTCAAACAAGAAGTTGTTCTATTCTTTTTATAGTGCTGAATGATAGATTGGACTGTAGACCTGGGAAGTATCAAGTCTTTAGATATTTGGTAACTAGATTTGCCAGCATCGACCCCACAAACTATTCGCTTTCGAAGCTCTTCATACACAGGTTTGCCACGACCCATTGTTATTTGAAAACTAATGAAAAAAACTGAAATTTTCAGAATTTATACTGTCTCACTTGACAAATGACACAGAATTACTTTAACAAATTTAAATTATGCAACATAATTGTACAAAGAAGGAATAATCTTATTTAACTCACCAATAGACGAACTCTTTTGCATCAATTAACAATTAGACGAACTATTTTGCTTATAACTTCTTCGAATTTAAAACAGGATATGTATAAATTTATAAAGCTAAAATAGTTTATTGGTTCATAATTAAAAAATGGCATAAGTAACGCGACATGTGATAGTAGAACAGCTTAATATTTTATATAAATATACAAAAATAATGAAGTTAGAAAAAATCTCAGAGAAAATTTCACACTAGACGAACTATTTTGCATCGGGGCTCGTATATTACAGCGTTTTATGTTAATAGCATATATATATATATATATATATATTTATACTACGCGGGTAGCAAACAAGCATACGGCCCAACTGCTGTGCAGGAAGCCTATAGAATAGACGCTAGCAACACCAGAGGTATCACTCACACGTTGTAACTCCAAGAAAAGGGATAGGAGGTGGAGACAAAGGATAAGGAGGGGATTTGGGCCTCTGGTACTTTCATTCACCACACGAAATAAAACAGTATTAGTATCAGCCGTTGTTTAACGCTGATCTTCTGTGAGAGGTTTCCCTTTCGAGCAGGCCCATTCATGCTGGGATAAGCAAGTCTCTACCACAATTTGTTCGAGTCTGCTTCTTGGACTGATGGTCAAATCATCCTTAAAACGATAAACATCAAAGAGGCAGACGTCCAGACAGTCCAGAGATTTTACAAGACCAAACCATTTTAATATATATTTTTTTTTAATTTGTCTTTCTTTATTTCTTAGAGAGAAGAGAGTGACAGCGGTATAATTCCCAAGGTATTTGGGGTTTTTCTATTGGGCATTCCACGTCAAATCACGTGGTCATTGGCCTGACCTCCTCGGATTTGGATGTCCAATGAATCGTGGGTTTCGTTTGACTCCAAATATTATTTCAAATTAAAAAAAAACATTAAATTTAGGAAAAGCATAAAGAGGAGCCTTTTTTATTATTTTATTAGATTCTGACCATCACTCCAAAAGGCAGACACGAATAAGTTATTTAGCAAACATTTTTTTCTTTATACTTATGAAGCGCTGTCAATTGAAAACGCAGCGCTACCATGGTGGCAGATTATTTTTCTATGGTTTTTTATATCGTCATTAATCAAACAATTCGGGTCTGCCAAGTGAACATTTCATATACACATTTTTTTATCCGTGTGGTGACGGATTAAGAATACAAGTGTCCCCGCCCCATTCTTTCCCACGGGTGTCGTATGAGGCGACTAAGGGAAGTAAGCAATTACCATCCATTGCACGACTGGTGGTAGGGCTGGGTACCAAGTGGAAGTACCTACTCAGTTGGTATCCGGCTCGAGCGGGTTGGTACCACCATCTCCCGTGTGACCGGCCATGAAGCACATTGTTGCGTTTTGGCTGTAGCAGGAGATAGCCGTTTATATTTCATTTCATCTGAAATTAATTGGTGAGCAGCGGCTTGACAATACTCTCGGTATAGTCGAGTCCATGGGCGACGGTTACCATTTACCATCAGATGGACCGCGGCTCGTCTGCCATTACATGCAATAAAAAAAAAACAAAAAAATATTTAATTACTTAAAAAGTCAGAGGGCTGGACGTCAGCCACTTCGATGTTCCTCGATTTGAAGATGTTCCTGATCATCAGTCCAAGAGGCAGACACGAACAAATGATTTAGCATACCGTTTTTTTTTACATTATTAAGATGCTGTCAATTGATAACGCAGGCTTGTTATGGTGGCAGACGTGGTCCTTGGGCACCCTGCTCCCTAAACATCATTGATTGGCGTACAATTTAGAAATATAGTCATTGCAGTTTTTGTTAGATAGGTAATTAATTACCCGCCTAGAAGAAAACACACTGAGCTCATTTAAAGCTAAATAGTAATTTTATTGTATCGATTAAAATATTCCGTATAAAAAGTTTTTTTTAGTTAGTAAAGATTTAAACATAGCATTTCTTCATTGATGGCAGCCCTTGGACATTGATCATTGCGGTGGAAAAAATGTTCTACGCGACTTTGACTTTGCCCGGTCAATTTTGAAGGACATCGAACATGTTTATTCCTCTCATAATTTCATGCCTTACTACATATACCTATTTCTTTATTAAAACGTTTCTAAAATATTTTTATATCTTGCAATAAAGGAGATATTACAAGTTGGCAAAGTTGCCAAATGTCCACGATATTTGGCCCACCCTCAATAATAATTATTTTTTAAGCACTACTATTAAGTATCGGGATATATTTCACAATAATTATCAAGAAATTACATAAAGGAAGTTTATAGTCTATACGGATTACAAAAACGCTAAGATTTTACAATATAATTCCAACTAATGCAAAAATATTTTCATTTTTAGGGCAAAGTTGCCATGTTCTATGGTACCTATTTGAAAAGATGAATTTCGGCTAACTATTAAGGAGTGTCCTTTCAAAGGGCTCATACTTTCACGAATGTTTAGGTGGATTGAACGGAAATAAACATTAAGAAGTAAATCTCTTTGACGCTGAACAGAATCCTTTTTTGTAGAAAGGGCTCTAAATAAATAAGCTATTATAAAACTCCATTATATTATGTGCAATTGACACCGAGTAACACTAAAGAAAAAAAGTTAATTCCAAAATGAGATATAAACCCTTTTAAATAGACACTCCTCAATTTTATTAATTAAATTGTGAAATATGAAAGTATCCAACCACAAACGAACTTTTGGATAATGATATTTATCGATGAAAATTACAAGCGAATGTACATTCTAATCTCACCCGTTTTTGTTTTTGTATATCTGTAAACAATTTTGATCTGTATTTTTAGCACTTGACATGCTCAGCTACTTTTAGAGTACAAATTATTATTTGTGAATGAGGAAAAAGAGAACATTAGTACGAGCGGGAAACGAACATGCGTCCCTTCCTATCCGGGGAAGTGCTCTAATCCAATGAGCTACCGTAGTACCTTTTGGTCATACCCAATTTCCTCATCACATTTGTCTTAACGATCAAAAATATAGGATTAATTCCGGATAAGTAATCACCAACATATCATATACTAAAACCTTCTCCGAAACACTCATGCATCTTATGGTATAAGTATTATTCGGATCGGTTCAGTAGTCACAGTATAACCGAACGAAAAAACCTGTCTCCGTTTATTAGTATAGATAATACGTTTAAGTGCTAGCTTAGAATTTGAAGCTAAGACGTCGCAAGGACCTCTGAGTTTTCGAAATTAATTGTGTATTTTTTTAAAGATAACACCCTGCATTAAAGAATAATCCTTGTATCGCGGGGGACTTTACGAACATACAAATCAAGGACACAAAGTACACACTACACCCAGACTCAGAACAACCATTTATGGATCACACAAAGAGTTGTCCTATGTGGGAATCGAACCCACTGGAGGCAGGTATCTAAACCACTCCGACATCTGTGTCATTATTTTGTTGACAAGTTATCACAACTTAGTGAAGGAAAACATTATGACGTTGAAATATTTTCTCGACAGCTTATAAGTCTGCTAACCCACACTGGGCTAGCATGGTGGATTACGGCCTCAATCCCCCTCTCTTTCTGCTCCTTACTGTGGTCTGTGACAGTAATAAGTTGTTACGTTTTTGGGATTTTTAAAACCTGCGCTCTTTTCGACGATTTAGCGTCTGTCGCTTATATCACTGGCGTTCGTTGACAGTGATCGTGATATTATAATTAAAATGGTGACTATCACAAATGCGGTGCAAATATTTTCCGGTTGCATCCGGAATGAGATTATTTTTGGTGTCAGCGTGATAACTTCATGCAACTGTTTGCCTGTGGTATTAAATGGTATTATAGCTAAATGGGTGCACGAAAACAAGTAACGCAGTTGAGTTGATTCTTGGTAAAAAACGATGTAGGATGAACCGCATAAATAAGTCGTAGTCCGCATAGAAAATATTTAAAATTTATAATGTACGGCGGATAGAATGTAGATTTAAAATGATCAATAGAGAAGCATACGAAACCTAAAATGGATCGAGCAACCAACTAATCCATCCATCCATCCATCAGCTTTTCAAAGTCCACTGCTGGACATAGGCCTCCCCAAGAGAACGCCACAACGAGCGGTCCCGTCATGGGGGATAATGCCGTAAGCGCCACGCTTGGCAGGCGGGTTGGCGATTGCAGTGGATGTTGTTAATACTCGAGGGAGTGCTGCTGCTCACTCCCCCGGTATCCCATCAGTCGGCTCTTACGACTCCCGTGGGTAGATAGGGGTGGGACAATTCTAAAGCCGGCCCCACACAGCAGGGGGGCAACTAACTAATAAGAGAAGGTTAAAATACAGTTTTTGGTGCCTGTACGTTCTTCATGAGATGGAACAAGACCACTCCCGTTAGAAGTGTGTACGGTCACCCATAATGTCGATATTAGCAGTCTGCTTCGCAACTTTAAGATGAAAGGATGAACACCGAAAAGCCTCCGTGCAGCCTCACTAGGCATTATGCTGAGTAGCTGGCTTTACCTGCTTATTCTAGCATCGTGCCTAGATACTCCTAGATGTACGAAACTTGCACCAAAAGGGATATGTACCCGTAGTAAAAATGTCTCACTCAGCTACTTACGATACGAATAAATTAAATAATATCACATCGCGTGACTGCCAACAAGTACCTACAACCTACATCATGATTGGACGTTGTACCTTCATATCAATGGGACAGACACAGTGAACTTTATATATGTAAGTATAAATGTTATACAATCTCTTTGGATGGAGAATATCGGACTATGACAAGGCCGCCTTTGTAACATTGTAAGTATTCTGCTACTGAAAGCACATCTCTGGTACCAAGAAAATAAATTCGGTTTGCAAGACAAATTGCTGAGTATACGCAATATCGAAATTGTTAATTCGTTACCTTGGAGCTTCAAAGTAACCATTCATCATAAGTAGAGTTCCAAAGTAAGCTATCAAAGACGATGACTCAGGAGTCTAAAATTCGGTTTCTTCTTTATAGTCCAGTCATTATCTTATACCTATATAAAATTCTCGTGTCACAGTGATTGTGGCCATTCTCCTCCGAAACGGCTTGACCGATTTTGTGTGTAGGTATAGGTATTCAGTAGGTCTGAGAATAGGATGTAAACTATTTTTCATACTCTAAGGTGATAAGGGTGGTCCACCACAATTTTTTATTTTTATTTTCTGGACCTATTATTTTATTAGAATTTTTTTATGATTCGGCATTAAAAAATACATACAACCCAAAATTTTCACCCTTCTACTGCCAACCCCTATTTTTTTAATAGCGATATTAGTACTTTAATCATTTCCATTGCAAATTATTCACGAAAAAAAAAATATGGCGGTACGAAGTTCGCCGGGTGAGCTAGTAGCATACATATTTGAATTGAACCGAGGAAGCCAATTTTTGGGTTAAACCCTCCAAGGCGTTTCCCGCCATCTTGAAAAGAAGGGTGCATTTTCGTGTCCGTTGATTTGAAGACCAGCGCAGGTCTTTTGACCTGCTTTTTGCTGAGTTGGGGTCGTTTTGTAACGAATGTTAATGTTTTTTTGTTTATTTCTAATTTTATTTATATGTATACTCTTTTAATAATTCGTTGCAATAAATATTTTCTTTCTTTCTTTCTTTCGTTGTAACTCGGCTCCTCCTCATCGTACGGGGAAGTTGTTCGGTAATTTTTGTTCAGATCTTTATTATCTACAATTTATGTCATGTCACTTTTTCACCTAACATCGACCGTTCTCGAGATATCGGCAAAAATAAGAAAAATAATTGGGGTATGAGCTCGGTTTTTATATTTTTCTTCTCTATCGTCATACATAGGAATCGGAGAGTAGGGAGGAATAATGGAGTCGGAGTACACGAGCACTATTACCTGATGGCTGACAACTTTAGATCTATGGCCGGTATCCAGGAGATGCAGGTTCAAATCCTGATGCTCGTGACTTATTTTCGATTTCACATTTTCCACTTTGTGTTTAATACTACATGCATCATTATCTCCCTAGCCTCATCACTAACTTTGTTGGGGTCAGCTGCCGATCGGTTAGGTTTTAGCTGATCCATGACCTTAACAAAATAAGGGGTTCCAGCAAGCTTATTAATGTGTGCGAATAGTTAGTAGTAATGCTGCGTGCGAATAGTTAGTAGAAGTTTTCATGAGACGGCGGAAAATTAAATAATCATTACGGATGACACTATTAAACTACCTAAGCCCCTTTATCTATAGGACCTTAAAGGTCCTCCTTTAAAGTAGGGTCGTAAAACATAACTGCATGGCTCTTCGCGTGACCTAGATCAAGAATCACTGGACGGTGTCGGAAACCTACTTGTGGTACAACCACTTAAAAATATGTTGGCTAGTGATAAATGACCGCGAAACCACTGCACCAAAAGTCACATAGCAATGCAATCAGGCCCAGTTCTGTATCACATTAACACGATATGCTTGTAACACTTTAATTCAATGTGTAAACACAGTTACACAATCTAACTTAATTCTTATTGGATTATTTACATTGGCTGTTAGTTCAGGGCAATTATCCAAATAGTATCTACTTTTGTATATTGAAAGGACAACATATCCATATGATTTTTAGAATAAAAACTGCGGGTAAATTAGGGAACGTATAGTATGCCGCCCTTTTCCTGTCTCGAAGTTTGAAGTTCAAGTCGAACATGCCAGTCTGCGCGCATTAGGCGTGAATGAAAACACCATGCGGTATCCACGTGGGACCTTGACGGCCACGACTTCGTGGCTTCCGAAAAAGAGTCTGTAAATATGGACCAGGACTAGCATAGCTTTAACGATGATCGGACAAGCTTGCCTGCCCATGGATCGTGCGCTATTTCACTAAATATGTACCGTTAAGAAAATAAGTTTGTATTCGGACTTTTTACCTGAAAATAAAGATTATTAAACTAGATTCTGGCTGGCATGTTCCGTCTGCGTGGAATTCAAAATTGGATCAATATAAAACATGTCACACTAAGGTTACCCCTAGACGATCAATTATATTGAGCAATATTACGAATTGTGCAGTATTATTGACCGTATAATTGGTTAATATTGAAGATTGCGCAATGATTGAACGAAAGTTTGAGCGAGTTTAATTTTTATTGCACCAGATTTTTCCATGGCATCGTGTAGGGTCAGTATTGAATATTTTTCAGTCTACTATTCTCCGACTGAACACGAAAACATTGCGCAGTTCGTATTATTGTGCAATATAATTGATTGTTTGAATTCAAAGCGCCTTTCAATCTTATTGTACAATAAAATGTATCATATTCAATCTTATTGTAGGTATAGGGCCGCCTAAGGCGCGTTAAATATATCTCTGAAAAAAATCCTATCCTACTGGAATAGTAAGTAGGTATTTACGTATGGACAAATTGTCATGTCTGTCATGTGGCAGCGGAATACCTACCTAATACAAAAAAAAACTCCTGTTTGACTATGAGCTCTATCTAGATTTTGAGGCGAGAAAGATCGACCGAAAGACGACACCGCTGCAATGACGAAGCAATGCCAAGCGACGTCTGGTTTAATCAATTAATTTGTGCAATTATATATATATATATCGGTCACATGGGTTAATTAGTTAATTTGTTGAACACTTATAGCCCGCCCCCTTAGAATGTTATACACATAATCGTATCGACATCGTATCGTCTCATTGTGATTGATAGAGAAACCGATGCGTAATGTAGCAATAACCCCTCAGCCAATCAGAATGACACGATACTATGTCGATACGATTTTGTGTTACATTCTAACCCCCCCCCCCAAGTCAGGGTCTGTTCACTCGCGAACAAGTAAGCTATTTACTGATCTGCGTCGCTTCCGTCAATTTTATTTATACTGCGATGGTGGCAAACTAGCATACGGCTCACCTGACGGTAAGCAGACGCTAGTAACGCCAGAGGCATCAATCGCGTGTCGCCAACTCCAAGGAAAAGGATAGAAGTTGGAGAAGGATAATAAGTATGGTATGAGGAGGGGTTTTAGGGTTTCGGCACTCTCTTTCACCATCCGAATCACACTAGTAGAAGAAAGTAGTTGTTTTTTACAGATTTGTGAAAGGGTTCGGAGTGGAGGTTCTCCAGTTGAGCTGGTACAAGCACCAGACTCTACCACTACATTAGGTTTACTGTCAGTCAAAGTTACTTAAGGTTTGATAGTAGGCTAGTCATTGGTGGTTTGCTGTTTGCAAACCGTTTAAGGCCTCCATATCTACGATTTTAGTTAGCTTTCAAGCTTTCAAGGATAAAAACAATCTTTTGACTAACATGCAGGACAAATGCTTTTTTAATCACACGAATTTGTTATAACTGATTTCAAAAAGAGGAGGTTCATCTACCTATAACTATAATACAGGATCTGTCGTAAATAATGGATAACCCGTTAATTGGAGGTAGCCCTGATGTCAAGCTTCAAGAAAATCGACTTTTTATTTTAGGGTTGCCAACGGTCCCCCCTAGCGCGGCTTCGCCACCGTCTAGGGTGGAGGAGGATATGGTTACGGCTTAAAATTCAACCGTGACACTATCCTCCTCCAGGCGAATCTCAACCACTCCGCCAGGGCGCAGGATTTATTCCTGCAAACCATGGTGGAGCGGTTGATTGGTGTAGCCGTAGCTGCGGAGCCTTATTGTGTTCCTGACCGCCCTCATTGGGCGGGCAGCCGCGATGGCTCGCGATAGGGGTCACGCAGCGCGCAGAGCTCCCGCGTTCCCGCGGTGGGCTGTGGGCAGGCTAGATAGGGACCTACTGGCGGAGGCAGCCATCGTCCAATCGTGGCTGTCCTCACCGGCCCTGACCGACGGGGTGGACGTTTAGGCTGGCCGATTTCGCGCTGCGATTACGCAGGTGTGCCACTCGGCCATGCCCTGTGTGCGACGTCCTCCTCCAAGGAAGGGGCTCTACTGGTGGTCCCAGGAGCTGGCGGACCTCCGTGCAGTGTGCATTCGTGCCCGGAGGTCCTACACCCGCAGTCGGCGGCGCAACCGCAATGGGGAGCGGGAAGGCCAGCTGTACGAGGCGTACCGCACTTCGCGGGCAGCGTTCAAGTAGGCCATTTGCCGCGCCAAAACGGAAAAAAGGCAGGAGATGCTGGACGGTCTCAATCGTGACCCCTGGGGTCGCCCGTATCGTGCGGCGCTGAACAAGTTCCGCACTCAGGGACCCTTCAGCCCAGCCCCCTCACAGAGACCCTTCAGCCCAGCCTCCTCACCGAGGTGGTCGAGGACCTATTCCCACGACGGACGGAGCACACGCCGCCGGTCATGGCACAGTCAGGTAGCGACCGGCAGGCCGACCTCAGTGTACCGCCCATCACCGCGTCGGAAATGGGGGCGGCTGTTACGCGGATTCGTTCCAAGAACACCGCCCCCGGCCCGGACGAGATACCCGCCCGGGTGCTGGCTCTGGCTCTGGACCACCTGGAGCCCTGCCTCAGGGGACTGTTCGACGCGTGCCTGGCGTCTGGACGGTTCCCTGACTGCTGGAAGGAGGGGAAGCTGGTACTCCTGCCAAAGCCGGGGTGAACGCCGGATTCGGTCGGGGCCTTCAGGCCCATCGTGCTGCTGGACGAGGCAGGTAAGCTGCTGAAGAGAATCCTCGCTGCCCGCATCGTCCAGCACCTGCGCGGAGTCGGACCCGACTTGTCGGATGCCCAGTTTAGTTTTCGAGCTGGTCGTTCGACGGTCGGCGCTATCATGCGCCTGAGGGCCGCGGCTGCGGCGGTCGTCGCCGCCGGTGGAGTGCTGTTGGCGGTGTCGCTTGACATCGCCAATGCATTCAACAGTCTGCCATTCAGCTGCATCAGGGAGGCGCTCCGGTATCACGGGGTGCCTGCATACCTGAGGCGACTAGTGGCAGACTATCTTGAGAGCCGCAGCGTTCTCTATGAGAGCCGCATAGGGGACGTTGTGAGGAGACCCATGTCGTGCGGTGTCCCACAGGGTTCGGTTCTAGGGCCGCTCCTGTGGGACATCGGTTACGACTGGGTGCTACGCTGTCGGCTCCCCCCCGGGCTTGCGGGCATCTGCTATGCGGATGACACGCTGGTCATGGCCAGAGGTGGAAACTTCGAGGAAGCGGCGTTCCTGGCCACCTTAGGGACCTCAAAGGTGGTTAGGAGGATCGGGGCGCTGGGGCTTAGGGTGGCGCTGGGGCTTAGGGTGGTCCTGGACAAGTCGGAGGCCCTGCTTTTCCATGGGCCCCGACGTCGGCCACCTGCTGGCGCCTCGATCACTGTGGACGGGGTCCAAATTGGGGTGCAGGCCCAGATTAAGTATCTGGGCCTGGTGCTGGACGGGCGGTGGTGCTTTCGCGAGCACTTCCACCAACTGTCTCCGAGGCTCGTCGGTGCGGCGTCCGCCCTTGCACGGCTCATGCCGAATATGGGCGGACCCAACAATGCGTGCCGACGGCTTTACACGGGGGTGGTCGATGGCGCTGTATGGCGCACCCGTGTGGGCGGAGTCCCTGGACGCACTGAACAAGGCTCTTCTGTGGAGGCCACAGAGTCGTCGCATCCAGGGTCATTCGTGGATAACGCACGGTATCGACGGAGGTGGCCTGCGCGTTGGCCGGCACCCCTCCGTGGGACTTGGAGGCGGAGGTGCTTGCCGAGGTGTATCGGCGGGCGTCACAAGAGCGGGAGGGGGCTGCACGTCCCCCACCCAGCGTGGTGGCGAGATGGCAGGGCGACGCCCGCCGAGCGACCATGGCCAGTTGGAGGGCGCGGCTGGAGGCGACCCGGGCCGGTCTCCGGACCGTGGGGGCGCTCCAGCCAGTGCTGGAAGAGTGGGCAGGGCGACGGCACGGAGTCCTTACCTTCCGACTGGTGCAGATGCTGTCGGGGCAGGGCGACGGCACGGAATCCTTACCTTCCGACTGGTGCAGATGCTGTCGGGGCACGGTTGCTTCGGCAGATATCTGCAGTCGCAAAGAGGGAAGCGACTCCGGGCTGTCACCATTGCGGCTGCGACGAGGACACGGCGCAGCACACGCTCGAGTCATGCCCGGCTTGGGCCGAGCAGCGCCGTGAACTCGTCGCGGCAATAGGGGAGAACCTTTCGATACCGAGCGTCGTCAGAGCGATGCTTGGCAGTGACAGGAATTAGGCCGCAGTCGCTGCCTTGTGCGAGGAGGTCATCTCGCGGAAGGAAGCGGCAGAGAGGGCCAGGGAGGTGGATCCTTCCACTGACCCAAACCGCCGCCAGCGACCGGGGCGGCGCAGGCGCAGGTACTTTGCGCCTCATGCCGCCCTAGCTGAGGCTGCGGGTGGATGGACCGGGGAACGTCCGCCACCCGCAAGGCCTTCCACGAAGGTGCGACGCCCCGTGTGCGGATGCGTCGCTCAGTAGAGGGTACCCAAAAGGGTAAGCCGCCGGCGGACCACCGAAGGAATGTAACATAGTTCCAGTGGCCCGCCAATAAAGGCGGAGAGACGGCACACGGCGGGTTTCTTTAGTGGGTGCAGGCCCCACACTACCCTGGTCGTTGCCCCGAACGATGGGGTGTGCGGTTAGGAACATTATTTCCTCCCTTAACAAAAAAAAAAGGGGGTTGTCAACAGTGTGAAAATGGTAAACATATTTGTATTTTTTTTTAATTCTACTTCATTCAGTCACCATTTCAACAAAGTAACTTGATTTTATGGATTTCTTTTATTTATCTGTCTCCTGTATACTTGCTTTATTTTTTTACATTACTATTTTAATAATGTAAAATATTGTCAAATTTTATATTTTAAGTAAGTTTTTTTTTATTTATGTCAAAATTTTAACATTGACTGAAAAAATAATTAACAGTGCTATAGCTGCCCATTATCTTAAAAACATGCCTAGTTTATATAGATTCTAAAAAGATATCATCCATGCATACTTTATAAGCAATATTGGGTTATCTATTATTTACAACAGACCCTGTATAAATAGTATATATTATTATGTATCGACCCTGTATAAATAGTATATATTATTATGTATCTATGTTTGTATGTCTGCGATTTTCTCATAAACTATTAATCTGATTTGAATGTGGTAATACAAATACATATTTCAGGGAAACTTTTAGTGTATAAAATAATTAACCTTTATTAAAGATCTGTGTCGTGCACTTCTTCTGTCATTGAAAAAAAATACAGCTCTCTTTTAGCATTTTACAAATATAGTACCGCCGAACTTCCGAAGGTGTTAGGGGTCACAATAAGCGAAATGTCACTATAAGCAAAGTCATTATATCCGCCTTAGTTATAAAGAATTTTATATGAAAAAAACTTTGCTGTGTAATTACGTCATAATAAGCGGTTGGTTAATATAGGCGGAGTCATAATAAACGGATTCTACTGTAATAAATATAAAAAAAGTAAAACTCTCTTTCGCCACTTTGACAAATAGTTTGTTGTTTAAAGTAGCTGAGCATGTTAAGTGCTAACACGCAAATAAAAAAAAAATTGTTATTTTTATGTTAAATTTAATTAAAAATAACCCATGCCAACTATTATTGCTGATGCAATTGTAATATTTGGTATACTTGTGTCAGTTCCCTGTTAATTTTAAGCAAAAACAGCTTGTTGTTAATATGTTGCCAAGGTTGGTAGATCTTGGTAATAGTCTATCACTATTCGAAAATAATATCTAATTTATACCAAGTATGTATTTAAATTATGTACATAATATTGTTAATTATTATATTTAAAAAACAATCCCCTGTATTAACCTGTATCATAATACACTAGAAAATACAACATTTGGGCAAAATATTCACTCAGGCTTGGAACTAGTACTTGTAGCCTACAATAATAGTTGAGTGTAGGAATATAGGAATTTAAACTCACAGTATGAAAGGTTGGTAACTAATCCACTAATATTTGTCTAATAGTCAACATTTTGTAATTTTAAATGGTACACATTTAATATAGAAACACAGAATATGGCTAGTTCCCCAGTGGAAAATGTAATGCAGAAAAAATCTCAACACGTATACTTAATTATGATAATAATTAAATATTCGAAAACTGTATGATTTACTTAACTATGAAACATTAAAAATAACATGTTACATTAAATAAATGTATTTTAGGGCTATGTTTCAGATAATTAAAAGTAACCTGGCCTGCAATAAATATACTTTAGTTGTACTCACCGTCGTAGGAACGTAAGCCCTGTTAGAGGACGCCTTCTCATTCATCCACCTCACAGCCTTGAGCTTTTCCCACGGAAGATCATAATGGAAATAAATTTTGCTTTCATTGAACTTAGATTTAAATTTCATAATTAACACAGAAAATAAGCTGAGAACGTCACCCATTTAAACGTTATCTTTGTGGGAGCAGAATACTAAATGGTCATGAGACCAACAACAAGCGCTAGCTTAATCTTTTAATGCTGTTATCATTCATGATAGTAATTCGATTTACATGTTTCTGGTTAGAAACATTTAAAAATCTATGTAACACAACCTCACCCAACGATACAAAATGACAGAATGAAAAATGAAGGATCAATCCAGTGAATTCTAGTGTTGCCAACCCGAATTTTAGAAAATTAGTAGATTATGTGCCAAATGTTGGTAGAATGTAAAATGCAAAGTTGGTAGATCTACGACCACAATTTAGAAGATTTTTTAAGATTAAAAATGCATGAACTGTTCTTAAAATGTTTGTTTTTGGAAATTATACATATTTTTATTGAAACATTTTAAATGTTCTGCGCTAGGCTGCCCGTTGTTTGCTATGAATCTTTTAGTACGCAATATAGAGTAGAGTCCCTATAGAGTCTCCGTGCAAATTCTATTTCATAATTTCGAATATTTTTGGTCATAGTGCCGTTTTCTAGCTTTTCATTCCTAACCTAGAACTCTGTGCATCGCTTTCGCTGCTGTCAGAATCCATTATATAAATAAATGCACGCAACACAGAACAAACAGCAATCAGCACCGTTAATACGTAGTTATTTAGTTTTAACAACAAAACAACACAAAACAGGAGCAAAGATTCACCATTGATTCCGCAACAAACCAACCGGGAATGGGCCACAGAACAGTATAATAATGTCTGTGGGCACGAAATTTCGCGAACGGCGAACTGTTGCTGACGTTTTTTTTGTGGTTTATCATTTATGGCCTGGACTCTATGTATGCTAGACGCATCGTCGCATGGCTCACGCGACACATCGCAACGTCGCTCGTCGATATAAAAATAATTCAGTGGTGATATGTCAAACTAATTAAAAAAATAGGTAATTTTTAGGTCTAGGGTGGTAGATAGTGTGGGCGGGGTCCCTGGACGCACTGAACAGGGCTCTTCTGTGGAGACCACAGAGAGTCGTTGCGTCCAGGGTCATACGTGGATACCGCACGGTGTCGACGGAGGCGGCCTGCGCGTTGGCTGGAATCCCCCCGTGGGACTTGGAGGCGGAGGTGCTCGCCGAGGTGTATCGGCGGGCGTCGCAAGAGCGGGAAGGGGGCGGACGCCCCCTAACCAGGGAGGTGGCCAGGTGGCAGGGCGATGCCCGCCGAGCTGCCATGGCCAAGTGGAGGGAACGGTTGCAGACGCCCCGGGCCGGTCTTTGAACCGTAGGGGCGCTCCAGCCGGCGACGGCACGGTGTCCTTACCTTCCGACTGGTGCAGGTGCTGTCGGGGCACGGTTGCTTCGGCAGATATCTGCACATAGTCGCAAGGAGGGAAGCGACTCCGGGCTGTCACCACTGCAACTGTGACGAGGACACGGCGCGGCACACGCTCGAGTCGTGCCCGGCTTGGGCCGAGCAGCGCCGTGAACTCGTCGCAGCAATAGGGGCGGGACCTCTCGCTGCCGAGCGTCGTCAGAGCGATGCTTAGCAGTGACAGGAACTGGGCCGCGGTCGCTGCCTTCTGCGAGGAGGTTATATCGCGGAAGAGAGCGGCGGAGAGAGCCAGGGAGGAGGATTCTTCCGCTGACCCAAACCGCCGCCAGCGACCGGGGTGGCGCAGGCGCAGGTACCTGCGCCTCATGCCGCCCTAGCTGAGGCTGCGGGTGGATGGACCGGGGAATGTCCGCCACCCGCAAGGCCTCCCGTGAAGGTGCGACGCTCCTTGTGTGGATGCGTCGCTCAGTAGAGGGTACCCGAAAGGGTAAGCTGCCGGCGGACCACGGAAGGAGTGTAACATAGTTCCAGTGGCCCCACAATAAAGACGGAGAGGCACACGGCGGATTTATTTAGTGGGTGAAGGCCCCACACTACCCTATTCGTTGCCCCGAACGACGGGGTGTGCGGTTAGGAACATTTTTTCCCGACTTAACAAAAAAAAGGCGTGGTATATAGGTAGACTGAAGTGAAAATTGGTAGATCTACCAAAAAGTTGGTAGATATGACATCGCTGGATCAATCAAAAGAAGGGAATGGCTCAATGACAATATTGTCAGTCAAAATTCTTTCTTCATTTTTGATAACCCATTTTTATGACCTTAGATATAGAGAATTTCAGCCAGTTATTAAAAAATCCAATCCAATGCAAATGATATATAAGTTCCGGCAGCACGGATTCTTAAACTGGATCTAGTAGACCGAAATGTTATAATGTACTACTTGTGTTTTAATGAACTAAACAGATAATATCACTGCAAGAGGAACAGTGAAAAAGAAAGGATTTAAAACACAAATGAAAAAACTACTTTTTATTTTTTTTTATAATAAACATAATACATTAAACACAAAGTGAAAAATGCGAAATCGAAAATAACAGTCAGGAGCAGGATTTGAACCTGCATCTTCTGGATTCCGTCCAGATGCTGAATTGGTAAAGCATCTGGACGGAATCCAGAAGATGCGTGTGTTTAATGTATAGTGCTAAGCATGTCAAATGCAAAAATATATATAAAAATATCTAAATATAAACATAATATTTTTTTTATTAATTTTCGCCCAATTGGGCTCAACTGCCTCCTCCGTGTTCAAATCATACAAGTATGAATCTCGAGCATTTCGATTGCAAATGATGATAGTATAAACTAAATATTTATTGTATTATTGTTATTTCTAATGAAGGTATGGTGTACCTACCTACTATAAACGTCTGTACAAGTGAGTCGGCCGTATAATACAGAGTTATCGTTTCATTCGTAAGTATGCTACTTTATATTGCAAAATTTTACACATTATTTAGATGAGTTTGCTATTCTTATAAGGTATGTTGGGGTAAGAGCGGACGGGTTTTTGATGTTCTTGTAAGACTTTAAAAGAATATTTTTATTTCAATAGTCTGCTTTGTTAACGGACTTCTAAAATATTTTTATGAAAAAAAAAGCACATTTTGTGTATATAAATAATTTAACCCTTTATAATTAATGTATATTTATGAAAATTAGATCTAATTGAGAAAGTAGTGTTTTTATTTACCCAGGAAAGTGAGGACCATATCGAGGGATTATCGGAGTATATCCTAAAATCAATTCTATTCGTCGTATTGATAAAGTACATAAAGAATTTTATTCCGATCTAACCCTAGTCAAATTTTACTTTTACAACAGTCTTGAATGTTTCGTATCTTGGCCAGCAATGACAATTTTGTTTTTTCAAAAGCATAATACGTCCGCTTTTGCCCTGTTCGACAATGAAACAAAAATGTGATTCTCAAACTTTATAGTAATGAAAATCATAAACTTAAAAATAAGTAAAACAAATGAAATTTTTCAAGTAAATATTTAGGCAACCAACAACGGTAGCAGTAGGTAATAGTAATTCAAGTCTTGAATGTACAAGCTAATTCTCATAACAACTATGCCTTAATTTTCAATATACTGGTGTGATATTCTTGAATTAGATTATTTATTGATTAGACTTAAATTAGTTTATTATGAACTCGGTAACAATATCACGAACTCTCTGGATAATCCAAAGCCCAATTTCTCTAAAGCCCTTAGGCATTTAGCCAGCCTTGTTTGTGCTTCTGTCGGTAACTCAGGTGATCTACCCATAGTATCACTTTTCAAGACTTTCTTGCCAAGGACTTGGTCGCTCAGTCTAGAAGGTTTGTGGTATGTATATTGAAAATTTTTTGCAGCAACATAATTTGTAAACTGTTTACTTTTTACTGTTAAATTGCAATCTCTAAAATTTTTTGGGAATATCTAGTAGCTCTAAGTTTTTCTAATGTACGTGGCATTTTAAACCTAAAATAATATAATGGGATTAAATAGAATTCCATTTTCATTATAATTTGAGTTTATATTTACTCAAATTGCCAATGCAATGCCTACAGATAGTCTCATTTTATGTTGGTAAAAATTGAGATGCTAACACAAAATTCAAATAAGTTACCTAAGTAGAGGTATTCTGTAATTTACTTAAAAGCTAAAAGTTTGAGTACCACTGTTTTACTTCTGTACTTTTTGAAACCGGGAAAGTGCGGATGAAATTTAGTCCGCTCTTCTCCCAAAGGGTAAAGAGCGGATTCTAATCTAAAACCCAAACTACACGTTATTCATTATTCTAACCTAGGAAAAATGATTCTAACGAGAGAAATAACTACAAAAAACTCAACAGATTATGAATATTCCTTTTGGGTGCTAAGATGATACACTACCAGGGGAAAGAGCGTATTTTATAAAATCAGACGAAAATTGCCCGCTTCCACATTTTGATCTTTAGTAAACGTACATTTTGAGGCACTACAAAATGGCGTAATTGCCTGTGTTGTCGGTATTCAAAAATAGTAACTAGTTTTGGAGTTATTACAACTATCCGCTCTTCCCCCAATCCGCTCTTATCCCAACATACCTTAGTGCGGCTACACTACCTTTACCGTCTACCTACCGCCTCTTACCACAATAATTATGGCATTGTATTAGGTACCGCTTAAATTACCGCGTGAAGTGATGCGGCTACACTAGGGTTTACCTAGATATGACAAGACGAGTCAAATACATTTTTCTAAATGGAGGTTGAAGCTGTGTCGATTATTATTACATGAATCTTTTACATTTCAACAAAGGTAAGGTAAAAGAATACTAAAGGTGCACACATATCAACTCGGAAAGGGATCGTCACCGTATCGCCTTTTGCCTCGCTGTCAAACAGGTGTCAATATCAGGTAAGCACGTAACCAAAGCGGATCAGCAGCTCTGATACGTCTTCTCGGCTACGGCTAGGCGACGTCGCGCTTACGGATCGCCGACCGCTGGTGCATAGATATGGCTGGCCCCAGATCAGTTTAAATCCGAACGTGAATTGTAGCGCACGGTCATGTCCCGGTTCACAATACGCGAGTTAGCTATCATAGCTATAGCATTGGACGAAGAAAAAGATTTTGGGTACATAATACGAGGAGTGATCAAAAAGTAGTGAGAACGACATACTCCTTGGAAAGAAAAAAAAAAAATACTGGCAGGCAGCTCAGATACATATTTGTAATAATAATAAAGAAAAAATCTTCGATTCTGTTTTGTTTTTTTTTCTGAATGTAGTCATTTGTTTGCTTCGTGTCGGAACGTGTTCTCGAAAATGGAGAAAAACGAAGTACGAGCCGTTATTAAATACCTCTGTTTAAAAAAGTTAACGACGCAAGAGATTAATTGCGATTTGGAGGCAACATTAGGAGAGTCTGCTCCGCCGTATTCCACTGTTGCAAGGTGGGCTTCTCAATTTCGAGTAGGGAGAACGAGCATGGAAGACGAACATCGTTGCGGCCGTCCATCGACGTCAGTCACCCAAGAAAATGTTGTGAGAGATCGAAGAGTTACCATCCGATACTTAATTCAAGAAACGGGCATTTCATATGGAAGTATTCAATCCATATTGAAACAATCTTTGAATATGATAAAAGTCTCCGCAAGATGGGTGCCGAGAATGTTAACCGACAGTCAGAAACAAAATCGACTTGACATTTCGAAGATATTTTGGACAAGTTTCAAGAAGATTCTGAAAAATTTTTGTCTCGTTTCGTAACAATGGACGAAACATGGCTCCCATCATTTTGATCCCGAGACAAAACAGCAATCTTCGCATGGAAACGACCTATTGGGGTATATGGGGACACCAGAGAAGGAAAAGTGTTTATATGGAGAAATCTTTTATTATAGGAATGCTACATGCTCTCAATACTACAAGCTTATTTCGCCATCTTAGTAAAGTTAACTCAGTACTGTAGAAAATGTTACGACGAGTATAGACTACAGACAGCCATAGACAAACTAGGCATTTTTAAGCGATGTGCACATTGCACTCTTACACCCTTCCTCAATGTGTACATCACTCAATCAAAAACTACAATAGTATATAGGTAATACTATAACTACATAAGTAACACAAAGCCAAAACTCCAATGAAAATTGTGAACAAAACACTATAACATTCACTCTACATAAAAACTGAAAACAAAGCTGCTCCCTTTTTAACTTTCAAAACTAATAGTTACAAAAGAAACATTTAAGAAAATAACATTTCTCTTAACTTCACAAAAACAACTCTGCCTAGACTCTTAGTACACATATCAGCAAGCTGATCTCCTGATGGTACATACTTCAAACATACAATTTTATATTCAACCTGCTGTCTTACAAAATGATACTTAATATCTATATGTTTCAGGCGCTTGTGATACTCTGGGTTCTTGGCAACATGAATTGCAGATTGATTATCAATGTTAATAATAAAACTTTTACAATCAACTCTTATTTCTTTTAATAAATTCCTTATCCAACAACCCTCTGCTATTCCCTTTGCCAATGCTATATACTCCGATTCTGTACTTGATAAAGATACACACTGTTGTTTGTTTGAGGACCAAGACACTGTATTACCAAAAACTTTCATGACATACCCCGATGTAGATTTCCTATCACCTTGATCCCCTGCCCAATCAGCGTCTGTATACCCTTCTAACTGCACATTTATACCATTTCTATAAACTAATTTTAATCCTACTGTTCCCTTAATATACCTTAAAACTCTCTTTAATGCTTTCCATAAACTCTCATTACCACAACTTTGGAAACGACTTAAGTAGCTCAATGCATAACATAAATCAGGACGTGTTCCTAACATTGCATACATGAGACTTCCTATTAACTGTCTGCATCTTTTAATTAATTCTTTATTTAAAGATTCTTCTTTATGTAACACTAAGCCTTGTTCTATAGGTGTTGACACAGATTTACATTCTTCCATCTTATATTTCTTTAACAAATCTTTTAAATACTGCTCTTGGTTTAATTCAATGACATCTTTCTTCCTAGTAATATTTATTCCCAGATATTTTATATTATCACCCCCTAAATCTTTCATTTCAAATCTTCTTTGTAAGGCTTCTTTTAATTTATTTATCTTTTGCTTGTCTTCACAAATTAAGATCAAATCATTAACGTATAATAGAACATAAAACTTCTTATCCTTTTTATAATATAGACAGTAGTCACATTTACTTCTTTCAAACCCTTCCTGTTCCTAAAACCTCTAGCTTAGTACCATCTCCTATTGTCACAAATCTCTTAGCATTTAACTCACATAACTCTGTAAAATACTCTTTAATAAAACACATGTGGTCACTAGCACCGGAATCTAAAAAGAAACATTTTGAATCAAAAGAATAATTACACTCCATTTCCCTAGTAGAATGGCATACAAAAGATTCATATTTTGAACTCTTACTTCTCTCTTTAGGCTTATTCTTAGCACTTAAATTATTTTTCTCATTACACTTACTCTTTTCATATGACTTACTCTTTAGCAATAAACAATCTTTAATTAAATGACCTCTTTTCTGACAATTAAAACACTCTATACCTACATTCACTTATCTTATGACCTACTTTACCACACTCATAGCATTTAATAGGATGCCGCATACCCACCACTAACGCTGAGTGTTGAGGTGCTGTGCTGGCTGTACTTCCACTACGCTCCTCTTCGACCAACAACCGCCCGGTCAGCGCCTGCAAGCTCTGCTTCTCTTCTGACATGCTCTCCCATGCAGATATAAAATGCTTGTATTTCTCTGGTAGGGACATCAGTAGATCAGCTTGCTGATATGTGTACTAAGAGTCTAGGCAGAGTTGTTTTTGTGAAGTTAAGAGAAATGTTATTTTCTTAAATGTTTCTTTTGTAACTATTAGTTTTGAAAGTTAAAAAGGGAGCATTGCACTCTTACACGACCATCATCACCGACCCCGAAGAAGTTTCGTGCCGTGGCATCGGCTGGCAAGGTTATGGCCTCAATATTTTGGGACTCAGAATGGATATTGTTGATTTATAACCTAGAGCGTGGAATCACTATTACAGGCCAATATTATGCAGCTTTAGTTCCCAAGTTGAGGAATGCCATCAAAGAGAAAACGAGAGGGAAACTTCGAAGGGGCGTGCTGTTTCATCACGACAACGCACCCGCGCACAGGTCGGCAGTTGCGATGGCTGCCATTCAGCAAGCTGGCAATTTTTATCTGTTCCCCAAATTGAAAGAATACTTAAGGGGAAACAGGTACGAAGACGATAACGAGGTGATGGACGCCGTGGATAGCTTTTGGCAGGACCAAGACAAAACTTTTTTTTTGAATGGGATTGAAGCCTTGGAAAATCGCTGGACTCGGTGTGCAGAGAGACTCGGAGACTATGTAGAAAAATAAATTATTAAGTTATCAATAGTCATTATATTCTATCTCATTCTCACTTTTTTGATCCCTCCTCGTATGCATAAAGTAAGGGCACTGGGAAGGGAAGTTTGCTGCAGACAGACTACGGAAGCGGTGAGAGGGGCAAGGGTGGATGAAGAGACGCAAGCGCGGCGGCGGAGAGGCGTAAGCGCGTGAACGGCGAGCCGTAAGCGCACAGACTAATTAGTGTGTCCCAAGCGCGGGGACCACTGGTTGACCACGCGCCGTACGGCGGTTCGAGAGCTTGTTCCGAGGCGAGTCGTTTACGTTACGATTCCGTTAGTGTGCTTTGCAGTAGGGAGTTTCATACAAGTAATACTGAACGCCTCGAGTTGATACGGTGCCGATCCCTTTCTGAGTTGATATGTGTGCTATGACCTTAAAAAAAATATGGTGGATTTCTATGATTCTTCTGTCAGAACATCAATAGACATGGTTCCGATTGTAGTGATTCTAAAAACTCGTGCCTTTGCTATCGACACTTACATTTCCGGTAAACTCACACTGAAGAAACGGAGGTGTGGCCACACTAGGGTTGCCAACCGTCCTGTTTTCCCAGGACGTGTCCTGGTATTTTGAGTGTCCTGGGACGTCCTGGATAGTCAAGCAGTGTCCTGAGTTTTTAAAATGTTCAGACAAAGTCATGTATAATTGGTAGGGTTGAAAAATATAATAAAAATAATTATGTTTGTAATATTAGAATGTACCTAAGTTTAAAGAATTTGTTACAAACTAGTGTTTCTTTTATATTTTTGTAACTTTTTTCAGCATATTGAATTTTTATATTTTTAGAAAATTTCGAATTTTTTTTTTAAATATATTCACGGATATTTTTCACACAACGTCCTCTGGTCCCAAACTTTGCACTTGTGCTATGGGTACCAGATTACGGATATAATACATAATATACTACTTTTTTTTGTTAATACATACATATAATAGATAGCAAACACCCGGACGCTGGACAAATATGTGTTCATCACACAAATAATTGTCCTGAGTGGGAATCGAACCTAAAACCACGTGCACAGAAGTCGGTTACACTACAGACGGCCCCGTCCCCGTTATTAAAAAACATACTTAAATTTCATTTAAAATGTTTTCAGAATATTTTTTGCAACCCTTTTTCTGTCCCACTATTGGGCACGGATCTGCTCTCATGGTGAGAGGATTTCAGAACATATTATTTAACCCGCAACTTCGTCCGCGTGAAATTTATTTTCTTTTAATTATTTATCCAAAATAAAAGTAGAAATCCCCGTCCCGTGAATCCCGTCCAAATCAGTACAGCCGTTCAGGAGATTAGCCGTGGATGTACACTGGACCGCAAAGAAAAAGGGTCAGTTAGAAAATCTTCACTATCTTCAAAAGCACCTGACCTAGCTTTATGAAATAAAGACATAAAGAATATTTTAATGTGCTTAAATGAAAATGAAAAGAACATGAATTATTTTTTTATTTTTAATAAATGTAAAATAAATTAAAATGCGTATTTTTCCAGTATTTTCGTAAATGTAGATTGCTTACAGATGTGCCGTTTTTACGCATTTTAGTACTTAGTTTGCCTCCACGAGCTCGCAATACTGCTGTTATGCGATTTTGCATACGTTCTACTAGGTTTTTGAGGCGATGTCATTCATTTACTAGAGCTTCTTTCATTTTACGTAGGGTGATTGGCGGTGGATACCTCTTGACCAGTCATTCAGAGTCCAATTTTAGTGTTACCCGTAACCATTTCTCGTGTTACCCGTGACCATACCTCAACCTTGAGTTTCTGTGGTGTCTTTCTAGTTTAGGACCATTTGCAGGTCTTAATTGCTTTAAATTTGCTTCAAACAGACGCGGCCTTACTGTATCCGTACTCAGATTGTTTCCTCCAGCTCGTAAATGATGATTCTTTACTTTAATAGCCTTAAGAAAGCTCCTAAAAAAATTTCTTAAAATTGTAGACACCATATAGCGATCCTCTCGCGCCATCGTGCACCTTGTTTGGCCTGTTCCTGGTCTTCGAAGATTGGATCCAGTTTCATGGAAACGATGGTGTACTCGCTGAACTGTAGAAAGAGTCACACCAACGGTTCGTGTTGTATTTCACTGACTGTGCTCATCTTCAAGCTTTGTCAGGATCCTGGTACATTCTTCAGGGGTTAACGACTTCAGAATAATAAAATTTATAAGGCAGAGAAACCATATAAATTTTTTGTTGCAAAACTAAAACAAACGCGAAACAATTGTTTTGATTTTTTTGGTACTAAACTAGAAAACAACCATGATTTTACATTTTCAGTTTTTTATACAATTATCAAAGATAAATAAAAAGATTTTATATACCTATTATTTTATGTGGCTTAAGTATTCTTTAATTTAGTCTTTATTTCACAAAGCTAGGTCAGGTACTTTTGAAGATATTGAATTAACCGACCCTTTTTCTTTGCCGTCCAGCGTATTTTCGATGTATTTGAATCCGTATTCATTCACAATTTCGTGGGTTTTATTTTTACGCGCGGCACTCTAATTGTTTTTCGAAAATAAAAATAGGCCAAGTTACTGCTTATAATAACAGCTATCTATCTGCTAGTGACAATTCCGTCCAAATCTGCCCAGCCATTTCCGAGATTAGCCGGTACAAACATACAGACAGACTGTCTAAGAGACAAAATCTTTAAAAATTGGTAATTTGTTATAGGTAGCGTATACTCTCATATAAATTTTGTAAAATGTTGTTATTTAGACATTACAGACACTTCAATTTTATTTATTTGTATAGAGTTTATTGCTACTCTATTACTGCGTCTTGATTTTATACTGAATTGTCCTGGTTTATCCAAACTTGAAATCACACACACTAATTACCGTGGTAATGTTCTTTGATATGCGGAAAAAGACCGCCGCCGGAGTTTCTTAGATTTTTTTTTTTATTTTTTATGTTATGTAAAGTCATGAAAGAATTTCAGTTATGTTAAAATAAACTTTAAAATGTTCCTCAAATTGTGGTTTACTTTTTATTATACGTTCTTAATCATTTTACCAATATTTACTTTCTATATTTTACGCTTTGCACTACTTTCCATACTAGACGAACTATTTTGCTCGTATATATAAAGCTATCACTATGTACAAAATATCCTCTCGTATATATAAAGCTATCACTATGTACAAAATATCCTATTTGCAATTTAAAATATCCATTTGATCTTTATCCCATAGTTTTAGGTATGGAATGATAATGGAAGAAAATATGTTTAATAAGTTTATCTCCACATGAGATACTTACATACTAATAATATTATACTATTACAATAAACAATAATAATACAACAATATTAACTCTTAAAGATTATTTTCAAATATTTGAAGAAGTCTCTTAATTTCTGCTATCCGAGCTGCTTGTGCCTGTACTGGAATCATTGCTTGTGACACCTCTTCACCTTTTGCTAAAATAGTGTACATACTTTTTATATTATTATCCATTGCATCACATGTTTTCCCAACAGCATCTTTATATACTTCCATATTCTCTGCTGTCAATGACGAGTTGGAATGTAAAATACTTGATAAATTCTCAATTAAGTTGTCTACGGATTGAGCAATCCTTTGTGCTTCACATTCTAGATCATGTAACACTGTTATATCTATTTGTCCAATTTGTGGTGCAAGTATTTGTCTATATAATTTTCCTGATGGTGTGCTAGAGCGGGATGCACTGGAACTGCCAAAAACTGGAGTCTCTCCTCTCTTAGTTACAGGGCTAGACAATTTGATCTTAAATTCTAAGTCATCAGCAACATAATGTGTCATATCACCTTCATACCTTACATGACCATCCATATCCAGTGGGAGTTTTTCTTGTTTACGGTTTTCTGAAGGTAAATCATAGGGCCTTGATGGCCCGGCTATTTGTGACTGCTCACCTACACGTTCTTGATCAGAATGAAATGATATTTCGCTATATGATGCAGTCATTCTAGATGATATTTCTTCATCTATGTCGATGTCACCATGCCGCTTGGTAGAGCTATCTTTTTGATCTCTTAATGGAGACATCTGTTCCCGATTGTTTGTCATTGTTTATGCCCAAAATGCTTTAGTTATTATGATCAGTCACAAAAGTAATAAAAATTTAATTTTTAAAATAGAGAAAAAGGCTCTTTTATAATACCTTCATACTAGTCCACAACACTGGTTCAATAGATTTTTCCGACTTATTTTAACATTTCTTATTCCTTGTTATAAAATTATTTATAAAATTCTTATGATGTATGATTTCTTTTTTTTGGCTTTGTACACGTACAGTTGCCATATTCCATAAAAAAAATTTGGGAAGTATGGTAGGAATAGAAATGTAGAAAATAGATAAATTTGGAAAATAGATCAGAGGAATATGGAATATACAAGGAAGGAATTCTATTACAATTATGATTTAAATAATATACATACTTTAAAGGAAGCTATACATTGGTATATAAAAGGATTTAAAGTATAAGGGAGAGTATGAATATTAGTAGGTAGAGGAACTTTGAGAGAAATCAGAGTATTGAAGAAAGGACGATGATCATAAATATAATATACACAAAAAAAATATGTGGTTTAAATCTCCGAAATCTCCACATTATTGCAGTATGGAAATATGTATGATCATCATATATTATATATTATTGTTATCTTTGACCACAAAGAGCATATAACACTACGTTTATTTGACCAAAGAGCATATAAATAACACTACCAAACACTACGTTTATTTGGCCAAAGAGCATATAAATAACTAGGAGTGTCCGTTATATTAAATAACTAATAAAATCACTTGCTATTTATAAATAATCTATAGCCCCGTTATTTATTTCACCAGGCGTTATTTTCGATTATTTTTATTACTTAGGCGCTACTCCGCGCTACCACAACCGCTATGCCACGACGTCGACGACACACTACACAAACAAAACATAACAGTCACATGCACACTTGAACAGTCAGTCACTTCAGTCGAGTCATACCGCGAAAGAAACAGACAGAACGGAATGACCCTGACCCGTTCATATCATAGTCACATGCGAAATTATGCTCTAACTTTACCACTTATAAACTATATTTCTGTCAATTATAAAAAATAACGAGCAAAATAATCTAAGTATCTAAAACATCGTTTGGTTATTTGATTTTATTTCATTATATTTTTGAACGATGATATAATCAATCAGTACGGATAACTCGCTTAAGCTGGAATAACGTATGATTATCCTGAGATTTTGAGCGATTGCCACGCGCTATTTGTTTAGATGTACTTATAGTTTTTGATTTAGAATTATTCGTGGTGTTGGTTTGTTGTTTCTGTTTGTTTAGTCTATTATAAAACTGTAAATAAAATTTTGTTGTAATATAGTGTAAATAATTTTCGGTTAGATAATATCTTTAAAAGTCTACTTAAATTTAATCAAAAATGTCATTGGGTCAGTAGTTATGAACATTTTAGTCTATAAAGTGTATTAGTAAGGATTGACCCAATTCTGAAGTCCACGCAGACGAAGCCGTGGGCAGAATCTAAGTACATTTAAATCTTAGATCACAATTTCAATTCACTTAGTAGACAGTAATCTATTGTTAAGATTGTTAACTGCTCAACGCGCGTACGTAGCTATATTAAATAACGTAACCTCAAATAGCGCACGATGTGCTATACGACGATAATCAAAAGATATCGTTTAATATATTAAAGCGTAAAAAATAATAGGCGTTTTAAAATAGGACATCGTTATTTAACGTTTTTAATAAATAGCCGTTGCGAACACTCCTATAAATAACACTACCAAACACTACGTTTACGTTTTTTGATCTTTGACATTTAACATACCTCAACGCATTGAGCTCTAATATGGAGGAGGCGCCCTAATCTTCATATTACATTATACCTAGTAAAAGTGAGTCTAGGGTTCGTGTTCGTGCACCCCGCGGATGTCTTTTACCGCCGCTGCAGCGGGCGGTGTCTACACCGACCATCAGCGGCGCCGCCTTTGGAGGAGACTCTCGGGATCCTGCTCGAGGGGACCTCCGCCACTCTGCCCACTCCCAACGCCCCCGCAGCCCCGATGAGGGCGACGCCGAGAAGGACGCCGCGAAGAGACCATGTACAGTCTCTGATGCGGCTCTTCTTCCTCAGCGTGACCCGCGCTTGTCGTGCCCACCCCCGGCGGCCTCCGCCGCCTCCCCAAACTACGCGCGTGTCGCCACCACGACCGCGCCCTCGCCTCAGGGTCCGCGACGGTATCCACCACCACCGCTACGGCGCATTCGCCAGTGAAGACTGAGCATTGGGGAGGGCACTTGAAGCTGAGGATAATTTTGAACTTTGGAATCCACACTGCAGCACCAACATAGCTTTGACCAATTGACTTAGAAGTGTCTCTGTACATAACGAGCCAGTCCTTCCACTTGTTGTTAATTGCTGATTTCAAAGGCATTCCTGAACCAGGAGTATCTTTGCTGATGCCCAAATCAAGCATAATATTCGGCTTATAAATTAGGGCCTCATAAGCTGTGTTGAAAAGGGGGTTCAGCCTGCATTGGAAGACAAGACAGGGAAGACGGCGAAGTGAGATTAGGCTGGTGTATAAACAAAGAGGATCTTTGAGAGCCCAATAATCTTTAGATAATATAAAATCTGAAAGCAGATTTAATTTGGAGATGAGAGGGTGGGAAGAGCATTGAAAAACTTTAAAAAGAAAGCGATCAGAGCGATACTGTCTTCTTAATTTTAGTGGAGGATCCACGCATTCCACTTGTAGGGCATTGATAGGTGAAGACTTCATAGCGCCAATAATGATGCGAAGGCATTTAGATCGCAATTTGTCCAAAGTAACCAAGCAGATTTGTTACATGGCTCCAGGAGGAATGACCCATAATCCAAGTGACTACGGATAAGAGCATTATATAAAAGTTTCTGGGAGTATGGGTGCGAACCCCACCATTCCCCAGATAAAGTGCGAAGGATATGAATATTTCTTTCACATTTCTTAATAATGTGGTTAAAATGATGAGTACCAGTTAACTTAGAATCAAGGATTATGCCTAAAAATTTAACATAGTTTTTGGTTGGAAAAATTTGTTTTTCATATTTGATTGTGATATTGGGGACCAACCTGTGCCGAGTGAAGATTACCATGTTACTTTTGGAGACAGATATAGATAATCCATGATCAGATAACCGTCCTTGTAAATATGAAATAGCAGTGTTAAGGCGGAAGGAAGCCTCTGTTATATCAGCCGATGCAACATACAAAGCAAGTATATAAAAATAGCAATATATATAAAAATATCTAAATATTTATAGGGTTTGCGTCATTATTAGGTAAAATCTTAATTGTAAAATTAAGTTTACCTGGTCGGTATAATGTATGAAAATACTTCCGACAGATGGTGCAGGCGTCACCCAAAGACGTTAAGTATGAATGTGTTATCGAGATTAGCAGTCAGTAGCAAGGGTCACGATGGCTGAATTGGCAAAGCATCTGGACGGTATCCAGGAGATGCAGGATCGAATCCTGCTCGTGACTGTTATTTTCGATTTTCACATTTTTCACTTTATGTTTAATGTATGTTGCTAAGCATGTCAAATGCTAAAAATATATATAAACATATCTAACTATCCATAGTACTTAGTCCCCTTCTAAAACCAAACTGGCTTCTTGGTAGTATATTCCTGTTTTCTAGGAACCATTCTAAACGATTCTTAATAAGATGTTCTAATATTTTTGCAAGGGTGCAAGATAAGGCTATCGGACGGTAACTTGTAGGATCAGAGCTTTGTTTGCCTGGTTTTAAAATTGGGATAACAATATATGTTTTCAGTCTTCAGGGGCAATACCAGAATTAAAAATATAGTTGAGAATTTGAAGAATTAAAACTTTCATTTTTGGTCCACTTTTGAGTATAAACGAGTATGGTATCCCATCAATCCCAGGTGAAGAATCCTTCAAATTTTCGAGGACCATATTAAATTCGTTCTCGCAAAAAGGTTCATCAAATCTCTCAATTGGGGTATGGTTACTTGAATGTAGCCTTAACTCTTCATAAGAGGGAACCATTGGTGGTGCCAATTATTGAGCAAATTCCTCAATCCAAACTAAACTATCATTCGAGGAGATATTTTGATTATTTAGGAGGGCACAGCGGAATCTTCTAACATTTCTCCAAACAAGAGATGGGCGTGAGGAAGGAGATAAGGACTCACAGAAAGCATGCCAACCAGATCTCTTCTTATCTGCGAGTAACTTAACAGTTTCTGCAGCGACTTTCTTGTAATTCAGATAGTTTTCCATGGACATATTGATAGAGTAATTTTGCTCAGCAGACTTTCGTTTTTTAACTGCTAAGGAGCAATCTGTGTCCCACCAAGCTGGAGAAGGTATATTCTTTTTAGGTGGTCTCTTTAAAGGAACAGAGTTATCTGTAGATAAGGTGAGGGCTTTTCTCATCTCCATGAACATATAATGAATGTTAGAGTGATCAACCGTTGGGAGGTGAGCAATATATTCATCTGTTAATGCTTCGAAACGAAACCAATCAGCCTTGGTAACACTATATTTTAGCCGAGGGCTAAATGGAGTCACAATATTAACAGAGTCAGGGGATGTTATGATCGAAATATAAATGGGGAAGTGGTCACTCCCATATGCATTATTTAATATCTCCCAGGATATGGAAGGCGAAATGTTAGGGGAACAGATAGTCAGGTCCACCGCACTGTTGAGATTCTGAGAGGATGAAGTTCGTCGAGTAGGAGATCCATCATTTAAAATATAAAGATTTAAACTATCAATAGTGTTAAGGAAGGTATGGGAGAGTGTATCACAATAATGTGATCCCCAAGATGAGTGGTGTATCTTGAAATCTCCCAGGATCACTATTGGAGGGGCAATAGAAGAAACTATATTAAACAAGTTATTTAATACGTGAATATCTGGTATAGGAATATATATTGATATGAATGAGATGTTGAAGGCTCTAATAGCAACAATATGAAAAGTGTCGGAATGGGAAGGAAGAGAGATTTGGGAAAATATTATTGACCTTGATACAAAAATAGAAGAGCCAGCGTGACCGTCACTCCTGTCATCCCGCAAACATGAGAAACCCGGGACCCTAAAATGGGAACCAGGTCTAAGCCATGTCTCCTGAATGGCAAGAATAACTGGTTTATATTTATTTATCATATATATGAGATCTGATTTTTTATTCCGAATGCTCCGGCAATTCCATTGAAGGATTACTGGGAACATTATTAACAATAGACATTAGCTAAGTAAGTTTCTCGCGAGCACTAATTGGTAATTCAGAGTCATTAAATTTTAAAATTATATTTCTTATAGTGGCTAAGAGCAGCTCAAACAAGTTTTCTTTAGGTGTATCTGGAATAGCGTTTCCATTAGGGAGAGAGAAAGTTGGAGATCTAACAATCGCCTGATGGGCAGATCTGTCAAAACCTGGGCTTGATGCTGGGGAGGGGGAATGCTGGGGAATTAAAATAGTTTTTCTGTGAGATAGAGTAGGAGAGCCAAGTAATGTAGATGATCTAGTATTAGGTTGAGATGATACTTGGTAATGGCGGTTATTGGATGAGGGTGATAAAGAAGCTCTAGTAGTATCTGCAAAAGTCTTTCTGACTTGCGGGAACCTAGCAGAGGCTTCCCAATAAGGGAGGTTTTCCTGTGACATTACAAGCTTAATAGACTTTTGACGAGCGTGTTCGGGGCAGCGAGGGTCTTTTGCCTGGTGATCACCAGAACAAAAGAGGCAAGTGGGTAAGCTCTTGGAGCATGTTGCACCTTCGTGATTCTGTGCACAAACGAAACAGCGAGGATTGGATCTACATTGGGTGGTAACATGACCGAATCGACAACATTTAGAACACTGGATGGATGGAAGTACGTAAGTCTCTACAGGCATAGATGTGGGCTCTACAGACATAGTTTCGAATGTAAGTTATTTATGTGGGGTCCCCAGGATAGGCGGCTATCTAAATAGAGTCCTCAATATTTTTCCGAGTGACTTTGCTCAACTGTTCGTTGTTTATATGTAAAGGCTTATAGTTTTTATTTTTTTTTATTTTTGCACTAAAAATAATATATCTTGTTTTGGTTAGATTTACAGTTAGTAAATTTATTTGGTACCACCGGTAGAGGCAATCTAGATCTTCTTGCGCTTGGTGGATTATCGGTCCAATTTTGCTGCCAAAGTAAAATAGACTTCATACGCATACAAAGTACTGTCACCTTTTAAACCCAGACTATCAATTTCATTCATATAGATGAGGAAAAATAGGGGACCAAGGATTGATCCTTGTGGGACACCGAAAGTGAGTATTTCAGGTCTACTTTGCACTTCCCCAATCTGAACTATTTGGAGTCTGTTACTGAGATATGACTCGAAAATATTGAGAGCAGCATCTTGGAGTCCTATGTTAAATAATTTTTGTAGAAGTAAATTGTGACTAATACTATGAAATGCCTTACTTAAATCAATAAATACGCCAAGGCCTTTACATTTTTTTTCTATATTACTCTTTAATTTTGTGAATAGGTCAATTGTAGCTGCAAGTGTGTTGGACTTAGCTCGAAATCTGTACTGTTTAGCAGAAAGAAAATGGATGCTTATTAGATAACTGTTTAATCGACTGTATATAATTTTTTCATAAATTTTCGAGATAATTGGAAGGACTGAAATGGGACGATAATCACCGCTATCTGATTTGGAACCGGACTTAAATATTGGACAAACCTTAGCTACTTTAAGAGATTCTGGACAATGGCCATTAACTAAGCAGTGGTTTATACAAGAAGTTAGATTTGTTACTATTAGGTTTTTTACGCATTTTACGGCTTTACAACTAATGGCGTCAGGGCCAGTGCTTATATTTGTATTAAGACTATATATTATTCCGTTGTTTTAGTAAAGTTAGTAGTTTCAGTTTGTAAGATTTTTAAAATTTAATATCCATTTTCGATTGGTATGTTTTTATAATTGTTGACAGATTTTGCTGATAACAATAAGTCATAGTTATAGTCTCCAAATAGAATTGCTCTTTTTCTTCTTGATAATTGTTGTGAATATTCTTCAAAAAAGTCATAGTTGCTTGGTTTCTGAGGTCTGTAAATGGCACCAATATCCAATAAGTATTTGTTTATGTGGACCCATAAGTAGTGGCGGTCACACTTGCATAAGTCTTCCAGATAAGTATGCCTTAGAGAGTTATGTACGAAAATTGAGACTCCACCACCTCTAGTTTTCTCTCTGTAATTATAATAGTGAGTGCAGCTATGTAACACAAGGCTTTTGGCTTCCGATTCAATTTTGACCCAAGTCTCTGTCAGTATAATAACATGCACAGGAGTGGTTATACTCTCAATAATATACCTAAGTTCGTAGAGCTTGCCCGGTTTTATTATACTGCGTGCGTTGGCGTATAGAAATTTCAAAGATTTAGGTATTTTAGTTAATTTGTCATAAGAGTAAGTCGTTTCATATGTAATCTTATTTGGGATGGATTCATTTGTATAGCTCACCTGAGATATTCGTTTTTAATGTGAAACATCTAATGCGGAGTGAGGGTAAAATCGGCTGTCGGCGTGGGGACGCTTTTATTTTACTGATCCTATTCAAATCTTGCAAGTTAAATTTGACACACTTCCCGGTTTCTGATTGAGCTGAAAGGAGAAAGCAGATTTTTCTATGAGAGTTGGGCTATTGTTGCGTCTTAACCAAATTAACTGTAGAACATTGTAAATGTACTCAGGGTCTTTAAATAAAAATATCGTTGAGATATCTGATGGGAGTTTAGAAAAATCTGACTTTTAATTTTTAGTATATAGGTTATATATTATGCGTTGAAATCCATATCTTTTATTCTATTATAGTATAAAATGTAGTATCAATAGTATTTTAGAGTACCTATGTAAGAAATATAGATAGGATATAATGCTACGGCTAACTACTCTGGATCTAGATTACATTCTAAGAGTCCTGGTCTTAGTACCACTAAAAAGTCCATCCAACACGACGTCACGCTCTTTTTTTAAATTACTCAACGGAGAATTTGCTGTACTCAACGTTAAAGTAAACACTGAACAATAATAAAAAAACCACTGCTTTTCCACAAATGAAGCAATCAGCAGTCTGGGCGTTATAGGCAATACAAATGTGGAGTTTTGGCGGGAACACGAAGAAGATCATGTCGTCGCTCTGCATTATTTTCCTAAACTTGTGTTATTTCAAGTATTAATGTGTAAAAGTGGTGGCCTTTTGCTTATTAACTATTTGTGTATGTGCATAAGTGCTGGCAAGTGATGTAATGCGACATAACGTGTTTTGTCCTGTTGTTTCCAGAACTCCATAGAAGCTTCAGTAAGGTTGCCATCGTTTTACTGTAGCGTGACTTTGACTTGACTGACTTTATATGACTGACTTCAACTACGACTTGTTTGATGAATTAATCTAGTTTGGAAAATAATGATGTTTATAAGTTACTGTTAGGCTGATGGTTCTGCCAATGCCTTAGAACAAATATTAAAAAAAAAAAAAAAAAAAATCATGACAAATTGTCAATCAAATTCAAATCTATAAGGGTTGCTAGTAAAATAACAATATATATCCTAAAATATTTTTAGAAATAGATATTAAAAGTTATTATATTTTTAATTTAAAAACAAAACTTCATAATTATGATTTCATAAAATAATCTCCGACTAATACTAAGTATTATAATAGGAGCTCATGTGGGTTTTCTTTTTTATTTCATATCAATATTCTTACTATTTGGCTTTAAAAATGGGTATAGTAATAAACTGGCGACATTGACTATCCAAGCCTTTCAATAATAAATATTAATATGGCAGTTCTGCTAATATCGAATACATATATTAATAATATGTATATCTTTTTTTTATAACTGAAACCCCACTTCGCTTATGACTAAAATAAATACAAATAACATCATTATTCAAAAGACGATTTTTTATGTTTAGATAGTTAAGACGCACGAAACGCACAAAATAGCCTGGTTTTCGGCATTCCCTTTTACACGCATATGTATATCAATTGACAATGCAATATTATGATGACACGGAGCTGATCTGATCATGGAGCTGGAAGGTGGACATAGGAACTCGATAATGAAACGGCGCAACCCCATAAAGTTTAAGACATAGCTCTATCGAGTTTGGGCTCGTATGATTTGTCTTGACGAGTACTTTGTCTCTAGATGGTATCCAGGGTCTGATGAGGTAGCTGGAAGGTTGCCATGCAAAACTCTGTAATTAAATGGCGCAACTCCATTGATATTGTCTTGGTAATTTTAGTGATACCGTGTATATATTTTATCGTAATATCTTTTTCACCTTCATTTAAGCGTTTTAGTTCATCTCTCAAATGTTCTCGATATTTCTTTTGATATGGAGTCTCATCGGAGTACAGTCTATTGTTTCAAATTTTATTTTTTTTATATTGCGCAGGATGGATTTTGGTGATTTAGGTGTATTGAAAATAGCTTTAATAGGTCTAGATTTGTTGGGGTCATATTTCCCAAGTCAGATAGTTTTCACTAGTGTTGGGCAGCCCGTAGCAGCCATTTTAATTATTTTATTTACTTCTGCTATGTCATACTTGCGTCTTGCTTCAGAACTCGTAGAATGTATCGCCTGTATTCCTCTTATGATTAGATTTTTTACCCTCTGTACTCTTTCCTGTGTGCTCAATCTTTAGTAGCCCTGGTCCGAAGATGTCATAATTAACAGGCAATATTTAAAAATTGTTTTCAAACTCCGTTCCGGTCACTATCCATCGGCAAGTATGCATTTCTGTTAAAAAAATGCACCTCACCCAAATGTTCACTCATAAAAAAAAAATATATCGCGATCTTCATTTAATTTTTGCCACATTTAGGGTGAATAGCCGTAGCCGTAGCGTAATAGCCACACTGAAGTGTAATATTGCTGTCTCATGAGTGGCCTCGCGATGGCTACATCTATAGGTTCTTTATCTAAGTGTGATGGAAGCGCGGAGAGTACCATAGATATAGGATTTAGGATATACTCCATAGATAGGCTATAAGAGTAAAAGAGACCCACCGAAGCTAATGGTACTGTGATGTGTTAGAACGAGAGAGAGAGTGATGCTGTCAACGAGACCTAAATTGATTTGTTACCGGCCTGTAGCGGCCTTGTCAAGTTTACGCGTGCATGATTTGGCGATTATTTATTGTAATTAAAGTCTTTACCAGTATTATAATAACGTTATAACGATGGTTACTTGTGCAGTACCAGGTTGTAATTCTTTAAAAGAATGATAATCCACAGGATTACTCATTTCACCAGTAAGTTTACTATTTGTTTATTATCTTCAATTCAAAATAATGGTTACGAAAATGTATCAGATTTGGAGAAAATATTATGAGAAAATTGTTTATTATATTATTAAAATGATGTGGGGTACACGAAACAGTAATATTTGAGAAATTACAAATACGGAAATATGAGGAGATTTATGACTTCATTCTTAGTGATGCGAAGGCCTTGATTTATTTCTTGATATCGACTTTGATGGTCGGATAACAACAATATTAACTATTATTAACATACATCATATAATTACAAGTATGATTACGGTTCCATAACTAAATTGCTGAATCGATTTTGGTGAAAGGAGAAATTGTGCACAAATTGCGAAATGTAAATGAAGATAGCATTTGACAATTTTATAACTTAATGATTATATTTAAAGGTATCTAATTTACTACCTATTATTGATGTAAAGCATCATTCGTTTTGACAAGTACTTTAGTCCTAGATGATATGACGCCTTAAATATGATGATTTATGTCCATTTCTGTAATTTTGCATGTCATAATTGAATAAGTTATGATCATTTTATCTACTCATTATTTCTACAAAATAATTTGGATGTTTTCACATCTGGAAGACGTCCCGCGACGTCTATTTTATTATTTTGATATTTGATATACTTATATGATTAATAAACATTTTATTAAATCTGTGTTTTATATTTTCTGGCCTCTTCCATAAATTTCTGGTTAAAGTGGCAGTTTCGTGTATTATCGCTCGTCCCACTGGTGAGACGATTATTTATTTATTAAATTTAAATTCCCAATCGTTGCAAGTTACTGCTTATCTAATGTACCTACTTACCTACAATAAATGTATCTATATAAATAAAATAAATAAATATTTACGGACATTTCACACAACGTCCTCTAGTCCCAAACTAAGCTTGACGTTTGTGCTATGGGTACTAGATTGCAGATATAATACATATATATATATATATATATACAAATATCTATGTTCATCACACAAATAATTGTCCTGAGTGGGAATCGAACCCGCAACCTCGTGCATAGAAGTCTATCAATAATCATCTTTCTTTTAAATACTTATGACTTACGCATTTAAGTACCAGGGTAGCAGGAAATTGTAGAAGTTTACTAGAAGCAAAATCTGAAATTGCTGACTTGAAATAAAATTATCCCTTTCGTCTCACCAACAAGATTAATTAAACGATCGGGTAAAAAAAAACAATTCCTGATCGTCTCACCAGTGAGACTCACGGAAATACACAGGGAATATTATTCGCTTTCTATGTTACTCTCAAAACCTTTTCAAAAGTATTTTTTAGTATCGTACACTGTTATCGATATCGATAACAATCATAACTTCATGCGCAGCACTTTCAATGCACACATTGACAACTCACAGACACATACATAATATTTTTTCGGTCTCATTCGGTCACAGAACAATATTACTCAAGAGTGTGCATTCGGTAGTTGACATTGCTCATCTATGGAGTATATCCTAAATCTATGGAGAGTACGCACTTGCAGTGTGACCATAATATATTTAGCAGAATTCTGCGATTTTAGTAGAACTCTGCGATTTTAGCAGGATTAACGACCCAATTTAGAGGGCTTAGCAGATTATGTCGTAGCCTATAAAATTGATGCTGCTTTTCTCAGAATCTTATAAAACCTCGGCAGAAAATTGACAGAATACAAGTAATCAAAATGTTACTTGGATAGTTGCGCTAGAAATGTTTACCTTTTACTATTGTAATAATTACATCATTGTACTGACAACTTTGTAGTAGGTTTTTAGAATTCCCGATAATATTTACATTTTCTTTCGAGTTGCTGATGTTGAGTAGGTACATTTTCTTTGTAATATTTTGCAATTAGTATTGTTGTACGATCACATGCACTAAAACTGAAAATACGATCAGAACTAGCGTGCCGAGCGAGTAAAAAAGCATTGATCAATTTAACTACTTTTTTAATTTTTTATTCCTCAATTATGTTGAATTTAAAAATGTTGTCCAAAAATCAAAAAAGTACTCAGAAGTATCGATAGGTACTTTAGTATAGTATTGACTTCAGTATCGATACTTAGGTTCGATACTACATTTGAATACTAATATCGAAGAAAGAATGGTATTGTTTCATCCCTAGCTGCTGTACTTATTAAAGTGTAAATTGAAACTTACATAAAGTACATAAAGATGTAGATGAAGACATCGTGTGGTCACTCATGAGATAGTAACATAACTCTTGAATTACTCTTGATTCTAATCGCGATTCGAATCGATGAATTTTCGAAAGCATTGTTGTCAAATTCGTAATCCTGTTTCGAGTCATCCGCACGTCAAGTCGAGTTGGCGAGTACGATTACATTATTATTCAAGCGAGAGTTTATTTTGCCGGTTCGGTTTACTTTACGAATGAGTTGAGATTTAGATTTTTTTGTTAAAAACAGTGTGGTAGGTATTTGATTAAGGAAAGCGGAAAGGGGGACTTATAGGTATATTGGCTTTTAAACGCGTAGTTATGTAATGACATTGCTCTTTTATTATTATAATAAAAATCAGCACACTTAATAACAGAAAGTAATAATAAAATCATTACATTTTTTTAAAATAAAGTCTGAAGTTATTTCTAATTAGTAATTACCTGTTAAATCAACTATAAATCAAATAAATACGTTTTTATACGTCTCAGGTTTAATCAGCACTATAGCCTTCACTTTTATTAAAAAACTCCCAGATCAAACTTTTATTTCCTCTAGAGCTCATAATTAATAGCTATTATTAATAATTACGTAAACAAGCAGTCAACGAAAGCAACAAAACATCAAGTTGCGCGAGGGACGAATGGCAAATGTAATAATGTACGTCTAACGAATCCCACCATTCTTGATTCTTGGAACATTTCGTGTATTTTCGTATTTTCTCACTCGTAGAATTCATTGATAAGAGAGAGTGAATCAACGAATGTCGAATCAAGCCGAGTCGACTGAGCGCCGCGCCGTCGCGGCCGCCCGCGCTGCGAGTCTGCGAGTACCAACCTGCCTATGAGTTAACAAATTGATTTGGTTTCGGTCAAAAGCGATTCGAATGAACGAGTCAATAGTCTTATTCGAACTATTCAAATCAAATGGTTCGAATTACACATCGCTACTTCAATGTGGCTATTACGTACAATTTGCCCTAAATATGGCAAAAAATAAATGAAGATCATGATTTAATTATTACCACTATCTATATAAATCACTAATTGATTAATATATTAATATCGATTACTTATTATCCTGAATGCAAAATTAAATGAATGCAAAATTAGGTGAGTTTAGAGTTAATAAACTCTCACAAAATTTTAACGTAACTATTTAACAAAAGGTTTTTTTTTTATACATATGCTAGCTCGCCGTAGGCGAGTAGGTACATGTTCCTTGATAACACGACAATTGCCGTGTAGATCGCAATTTATGTTGCGATCTACAGTTAAAATAAAAAATATTTACTCATGTTTTTAAAATTTATTGACTTCGTACCGAAAAATAACGCATTTTAGGAGATCCATTTAAATTATGTTCTAAACAACAACAGATGGGCTAACAACAATGTAACACTAACAAATTTCAAATCCTTTATCTTCTTGTTTAATGGCTCTTGTTGTTCAAATCCTTTAGAAAGTTTTGAAATTCGGAGAAATGACAAATTTGCGGGAATTTTTGACAGTTGTCAATAAAAACATCGTGTGTAGTGGATTTCGTAGTGTAGAAGTTCTATCATTGATTTTTCAAGATATTTGCAATGAACTAGTTTAATATTTGGTTTATTATTTTGTTAAAGAAAACGGTGCGTGCGTTCGGTGAGTTAATCATCATAAAAGTCGCTGAGAACATAAGTACATTGTTAGTTTAACATGGCGCTGTGTAACGACATGTGCAAGCGATAACGCTCGTTCTTTGTCGCGATTGTTTCTATTTTAAGTGTAATTGTAAATGATTTACGAGTCGTGTATGTTGGTAATGTGTAGATTTTGTTAAAAGGGGATTATTGGGCTTATATGTAAAGTTACAACACAGCTACTGCAATGGTGAAAACCCGTCGCAGTAATGGAGAAAACGGGGAGATTGACGATGGGAATTATGCTATGAACGACGTGGGCAGCGTCTCCGATGAGAAGGCAGAGAAGGTGACATTCTATGAGCCTTTAGTTTGTTGTGCAATTGTTTGGTACCAAGCCTAGATATAGTTAGTAAATGGATTTCCTGTCCTTGTTTAGATGTAGATACATATCGTTGCGGATGCACGTCGTGCATGTGCTTTTGGTGCTTTATTAGTGATATTTTGTTATGGATACATGACGGTGTGTATGTGATAGAATGATATTAATTCATATTACTGGTAAAGAGTGTCAAACACATGTCATAATGTAAGTAGTTGAATTAAATTCAGTAATGATTTCAGTAATGATGTCAGCGAACCACACACCTATGTATTGTGTTTATTTATGAAAATATTTTGACTATGTATGTTCATGTTATATATTTTATAGATATATATATATATATATATATATATATATATATATATATATATAATATATTTTAATTAATATTGCAATATCTCTACCTTAATGCGCAAACCACGTAACTCCATTATGACCAACTTTTCAGGAGCAATAAAACTAATTTTAAAAAATAATTTGAATCATTTCGTTTAATAATGAATTTACTTTTCAATATATGGATACTCTTAAAGTATGTAAACAACCAAATAATAAAAAAATATGAACATTTTAGATACTTTATCTTTAAAAAAAGGAGTTACAAGTTTTACCCATGAAAAATATGTATAAAAATTGGAGTTACGAGTTCTAGTACCTACTTGATTATAAGTGATAGCCAAAATAACTTCAGTAGATAAAAATATTTATTTCTTTTAATTGTTTTTGCACATAGACTGCACTTAAATAAATCAGTCTGCACTTTAATAACATAATATTTTTCTTTTAAATACCATTATTTTATAACTTTATTAACAGCCTTTTACACAGTTAGTAACCTAATTATAGGATTTTTTGAAAATGGGCTGTTGTAATAACAGTGCAATAACCTATGAATAACACAAACCAGTAATTAAATTTAACTTTTAAACATATTATGTTGGGATCAATATAAAAATCATTGAGTATACGGATCAATTAAAAGCATTGGTAAGCCAGATAATAAAAAATCAGGATACTCAGTTTCTTCAATTAATCCAAATCATCTAGTCTTAAGCACTACTACTTCGAATATAACATCAAGAGCATGCTATAATAAGTAGACGAATTTGTATACATCCCAGATGTGGATTCAGTTGGGATGGAAGATACACCGCTGATATAGAGAGAAGAGTAAGTGCGGGAAATAGAGTGAACGGAGCACTGGGACAACTTGCAACCATCACTTCAGCTACACAACGCAGTGCTTGTCCCATAGTTATTATATGGAATCGAGAGTTGGGCATGAGAGTAAAATCAATGCGGTCAAAATGCGATCTCTGCGGAGAATCTGTGATGTGAGACTAACTGGCATTCGTAACGACGACGTAAGTGAGTGAGTAGGTATGAAGGAGAGTGTTGGTGTAAAAATGCGAAAGGGAATGCTCCAGATGGTTCGGATATCTAGAAAGAATGCCGAATGAGCGACTGGTTAAGAAGATACAATGCGAAAGTGGAAGGATGTAGGTACTGGAGGAGACCGAAACTCACCTACCTAACCAAATCGCTTATGTATTGAAGGAGTCAGGAGTCTCTGAACCCGGCGAGCGTGTATAAAGAGAATTATGAACGTTGAGGAAGCGAGAGATATAAGCAAGAATAGAGCCTTTTGGCACTCTGTTCTCTCTGCCTACCTCGCAAGGGTGATGGCGTGATGATAAATAAGTAAGATGTCCCCATGAGATGGTTCTTAAAACACATGCTCAGTTTCTTTTACTTATTCCTCTGCTCTTTTATTTTTAACCCCCAACGCAAAAAGAGGGGTGTTATAAGTGTTTGACGTCGATGTCTGTGGCATCGTAGCTCTCAAATGAATGGACCGATTTCAATGCGGTTTTTTTCATTTGAAAGCCAGTTTCCTTGCAGTGGTTCTTAGCTATGTTTGGTTAATATCGGTCCAGCAGTGTAAGAGTATCAGCTCTTTTCAAAATGATGTAATGGCGTATGATTACTCGATTAAGTGCATCACGCGTACCAGTATAATCGTTAAATGACAATTAATTGATAACTTCGACCTGATACTGCTACCAGAATGGTCTCCAGAGAACCCAACTCTTTGAAAACTCACAGCAGACATATCGTATTTCTGGGTTCAATAGATTAGTTTCGCTGAGGTTTCTATATTTATTGTATTGCCCTATAGGTTAGTACAGTTTAAAAAGCTTAAAATAAAAAGTAGCTAGTTCAGAATCGAAATTGCTGCTTGTCCACAAACATGTACACCAGAGGAGCTCATGAGCGCCTCTGAGAACGCAATCAAGGGTGCAGCGTACTGGACCAATTTGACAAGTGATATGCCGCCGATGCGATAGAAGAAGAATTAATATTGATAGGTACCTATTTAAAGTTTGTCACATAGTGATACCACACGGCGACTTTAAATCTCTACAAAAAAATCTAGGTATATTTCGGAATGTTGAAAAGCAAATATCGTTAAATTGAGTAAGTATATAGTTTATTGTTAAGTTTCATCAGAAAATATAATGTTTAGCATATTGTGCTTGGCTTGTTAAATATTTTTCAATTCACATTGTGATAAACATTTGTTTATTTAGTTTCTAAAGACTGATAAAGAACAATTATTTTTTACTTTTTAAGGGTTGTTCAACTATAAGTATTTTTTGCGTAGGGGTTTTTAATTAAATTTTAAATTAAATTTTTATGAACCAAGTATAAACTGCATCATCCTGAAGCTACTTTTAAGAGATTTTCATGATTTTGTGTGGTAGATAAGCTTCGTCTTCATGAATATAGGGCGAATTGCATTATAGTCATAATGGAATCAGGATTTTTCCAGGCATATTTACTGCCAGATTTTTTAAACACAGAATAATATCGCCATGTCTTTAAGTTCATTTATTACTAGCTTAAAATAAATTAGGAGTTACATAGCCAATATTCTCAGATAAGGATAAAAGCCATACTTGTAACTCCATTTAAAATTGCACCATTTAATAACTGTATTATTACTTTAATTATTGAATTCAATATTTTTCAAAACTAATCGACATGCCATCAATATTTAATAAAGACTTCGCATTTTACTGAATACGTAGTATTTTTTGCTTAAAACATAAAAATAGCACACCGGTCTACATACACAACTTCGCACCATAACATTGCCTTAGTAAAAAACGTTGCCATGGGAGATATAACGATTGCTTTTGAAAAAAAATTGATTGTGTTGTTACGAGGTTTGCTTGACCTTAATTTTTAGTGTTACCAAAACACAAAAAATAACGATGCTTAGAAGGAAAAAATCCAAATTTTTTACGTAGCTATTTCTATCAAAAAGTCAATTTCGACCTTTGGTGGAGTTACGAGGTTTGCGTATTAAGGTGACGATATGTATTTTCTACAATAATAATTATGCAATGTGTGCTTACTATTTCAATTTGTGTTTAGAGTATAGTCCTAGTTAGGAAATAAATTTTACATGTACATTTTTGAGCATTTCCATTTTTTTTAATGAAAACAACAAAAACTTTCAAATTATACATTTAAGGAGTCTGCCCACTACACCGTTCCATACCATGACCGTGCTAGGACCGTATCAGACACAAAAATAACACGATACGCTCTACTATGTTCACTGAAACGGATCGACCGCGTTCTGTGCCCGTATACATCGCGTATGATGCCCGTATGCAACCCGTATGTTGCCCGTACGTACCTGTGGATCCACCAAAACCGGTAGAAATCGATTTCATTCTCGCATGCGTATCAATGTTGCGTGGACGTCTTAGAGTGCCATCAAGTTTTTAAATACTAAAATAGCTATGGCTATTAGAAAATTAACTGTTAGACAACTAGCAATTGCCATAATATTGGATGACGAAGGAGAAGAAAACAACAACACACACTCGACGCTACTGGATTCACGATTCTTTAAAAGAACGAAAAACAGAAGTCAAGAAGACATTATTCAGGCACTTAGTTGATGATAACGAAAAGTTTTTTCAGTATTTTCGAATGTTTACATTCCAATTTAATGTTTTGCTGACAAAAATTGAAAATATCATTTCATCCAGAAGAAACACTAACTATGTAGGTATGTCTATCATCTAGACATAAAAGCTTCACACACAATCTAAGATGCCAAGGAGGTAATGCAGTACGCCATCAATTTGCGGACTTCTTTCAAACGACTCAAGGCCAATTGGACTGGATACCCATGTAATTAATTACTTAGTTTTAAATAATAATTTAATAAACATACCTACCTGGTTGTTTTAGTTGTTCCGAAATTTCTTTCCAAGCCATTTCTTTTTTCCCAGTATCCATATATTTGCCGTGTGGAGCTGGCTTTAGAATTGTTCCACCCCTCTCCAACCATGGGAGTCGTAAGAGCTGACTGAGGGAATACCGAGGGAGTGGGCAGCAGCACTCTTTCGAGTATTAACAACATCTACTGCGATCGCCAACCCGCCTGCCAAGTGTGGCGATTACGGCACTATCCCACATTCTTGGGGAGGCCTATGTCCAGCAGTGGATGTTGAAAGGCTGATGGGTGGATCCATATATTTCGGGTGTTGTAGGTTATATAAAAACTCATATTTACGTACAAATTCAATGAATTTTACATCCTCCATTACAGCGTCTTTACGTGTACAGGCGTCTCATTGAATTGGCAACAGACAACTAAGTAAAGGAAAAAGGAAGGCGTTTACAACGCCCTTATAACGGTCATCATACGCGGTTACAACTCTTATACTCACCGGCTCACCGCCTGCGCATACCGGTTTGGTCACGTCGCGTGCCATGCACGGAGCGTATCGGCACCGGCAAAATATTCTCGCCGACAAATTATTGACGCTCCGTGCATGGCACGTGACGGTGCTGGTCGGTTACGGAACGGTCTAGTGGGCATAGTCACATACTTTTTAATGCAAAGAATATTTTTTTGCCTGGCACGTTCCTAGCACGGTCATGGTATGGAACGGTGTAGTGGGCAGACTCCATTATATGTAAGTTACAAATTAAAATCTAAAAGATCCTTGACTTATTTCTCAAAAGATTAGATTCCTATATTATGGGCGTTTCTAAAAATTAGATTGTTAAACAATCAAACCATCTGTGACCTCAAAATAGGGTGATTACAGAATAGATTTTTGAATTGTATAAAAAATAAGGTTTTTGCTTAACTACTATAAGGTTTTTTATTATTCCTCCTAGCACCACAGATCTAGATTTATATTGCGTTAGACATGTACATACGTATGGTGCTCAATTGGTAAAATGAGACCCCACACTTGATATGGGTGTAATGAGACACAAAGCACTTAAACTCGGGACATTCAATATAGTATATTAAACTGAAGATAGTTCAGGAATGCATCTGATGAATACTAAAACATTAAAAACAAGATAAAACTTGTTTCAAAATGCTAGCGGGAAAGAAGAAACAAACATTTTGTTTAGCTCGTTATGACACTCCCATATTTACTCTTAGTACAATAATCCATACTCACTTGCACAAGCTGCTTCAGAGGTCTAGCAATAGTGTATGTGACTATTGATCATGCAGTCTCGGGTCCGAATTCTGGCCCCTGCATAAGTTATTGAGCTTTTGTTGAGGGAGTTCTCAATAACAGCTTCGAGTTAGGAAGTTGGCTGTATTCCACCTCCGTGCCACATAAAGCAGTTGGTTCTGCCTCTGATCTCTGTCCAGTCATGTTGGTTGGCTGCCCCATCACGCTAAGAAAATTATGGAATAGAGTTTTGTTTGTACACACAATTTTGCACTGTAATATCTCCTTTTCAGTTAGTATCCATTGACACTCACTGTGTGACCACAATCAGTTAAGAACCGCATCACTCTGTTGCTGATTGTAATTGTAGATGACATGCTTTATTATTGACTAGCCTTTGCCAGTGGCTCCACTGTAGCCTAAAGCTAGTTTTTAGGCTATATTTCAGGTTCCCAATATAGGAGTGGGATAAAATGAAATCAAGAGCTATCAAACAATAAAGTTTCATCAAAATCAGCTCAGTAGGTTTTTGTGTGATAACTGAATAAACCGCAAGACAAAAATGCTAAAAGAAATGTTTTGTGTTCAGAAGCTAAATAACCTAATATATTTTAAACACAAAGTGAAAAATGTGAAATCGAAAATAACAGTCACGAGCAGGGTTCGAACCTGCATCTCCTGGATACCGTCCAGATGCTTTGCCAATTCATGAAAATACTTCCGACAGATGGTGCAGGCGTCACCCAAAGACGTTAAGTATGAAAGTGCTATCGAAATTAGCAGTCAGGAGCAAGGGTCACGATGGCTGAATTGGCAAAGCATCTGAACGGTATCCAGGAGATGCAGGTTCGAATCCTGCTCGTGACTGTTATTTTCGATTTCACATTTTTCACTTTGTGTTTAATGTATGTTGCTAAGCATGTCAAATGCTAAAAATATATAAAAATATCTAAATATTTATAGGGTTTGCGTCATTATTAGGTAAAATCTTAATTGTAAAATTAAGTTTACCTAGTCGGTATAATGTATGAAAATACTTCCGACAGATGGTGCAGGCGTCACCCAAAGACGTTAAGTATGAATGTGCTATCGAAATTAGCAGTCAGGAGCAAGGGTCACGATGGCTGAATTGGCAAAGCATCTGGACGGTATCCAGGAGATGCAGGTTCGAATCCTGCTCGTGACTGTTATTTTCGATTTCACATTTTTCACTTTGTGTTTAATGTGTGTTGCTAAGCATGTCAAATGCTAAAAATATATATAAAAATATCTAAATAAGCCTAATATATTATTTTTTTCCTCAAATATCTTAAATGTACAGACATATCTCTGTTACAGCTTTATGATAATATAGATTATATACACTTCAGTTAATCAGTTAGTTTAGTGTCAGTTAGTCAATTAAATACTTACATAATTGACCAAGGTAAACTAGGCATTGCCTAGATTTTAATATATTAACTCAAAATATTATTTAAATAGTTGGATATATCTACCAAAGGCATGATTCCTGCAGTAACAACAGTTATTTTTCTAGCTTACCATCAATATGTGATAGATTGTGGCTGAAATATATCTAAACATTTTGAGAATTTGATATACTCTCTACTATTATATAGCTATAATTATAAACTACCAGCATGTTTGGCATGTATTACAACATTATATATAACAAACAAATTATATTGTTACATTAGATGATTCCGCATCCTTATAGTGGGTAAAGCGAGACATGTAAAATAGGTTTATTAAAATTTTATTGATAGTCTATTAAGACATAAAAATAAATTGTATTGTTGGTGCTTGCATGGGGTGTAATATAGATCGAAAATTATGTATGCTTTAGAAAATTTTATGTAATACTGTGAAATGGTAAAAAAACACAAAAAACCCTCTTAAAATTCTCAATTTCAAAATGTTTTAAAGAGGTGAGAATGAAATTTGCATATTAGTGATGCAAAAAGTTTACATATTTTCATCACAAAAAAATTCATATCATGTGGATATGAATCTATCTATCAAAGTGAACAATTTAGTAATAAGAGTTATGATTGATGTTAAGAGAATAGAGTGAAAGTTGAAAAATACTTTTTGTTTTGAATTGCCTCTGTGGTGCAGCTGTAGTGTGAGCGACAGCTGATCATGAGGTCTCGGCTTCGATCCCAGGGTTGGGCGGTGCTATTGAGCTTTTTCGTCAAAAGAAAAACTTAGTAGCAGCCCAGAGTTTGGAAATGTGGCATGTAGACGGCAATAGGCTCGCCCCCTATTACGTGGCACTGAAACATAGTTGGCGAACCATGGCTGTATGAAAATACTTCCGACAGATGGCGCAGGCGTCACCCAAAGACGTTAAGTATGAATGTGTTATCGAAATTAGCAGTCAGGAGTAATTGTCACGATGGCTGAATTGGCAAAGCATCTGGACGGTATCCAGGAGATGCAGGTTAAAATCCTGCTCGTGACTGTTATTTTCGATATCACATTTTTCACTTTGTGTTTAATGTATAGTGCTAAGCATGTAAAATGCTAAAAATATATATAAAAATATCTAAATATTTATAGGGTTTGCGTCATTATTAGGTAAAATTTTAATTGTAAAATTAAGTTTACCTGGTCGATATAATGTATGAAAATACTTCCGACAGATGGCGCAGGCGTCACCCAAAGACGTTAAGTATGAATGTGTTATCGAAATTAGCAGTCAGGAGCAATTGTCACGATGGCTGAATTGGCAACGCATCTGGACGGTATCCAGGAGATGCAGGTTCAAATCCTGCTCGTGACTGTTATTTTCGATATCACATTTTTCACTTTGTGTTTAATGTATAAGACCTATTTGTTCCATTAGGAAATACACTCTTATCACACAGCATCTTCCTGCTAATCGCGTCCTTATTATGATGAGCTTAGCACTATCTATTTCCGGTGGCATAATTATTGACTCAAAATGTACTGCGGTAAGCGGAACGAAGGCCGCGGCCTTTTCAGCGACTCCCGCTGGTTGCCCTAAGTGAGTATAATCTCAAGCGAAAGGAGTTTAGGGCTGTGATTCCGGCATCGATTTATAAGCGTCTGGCCGGAATTATCTGTCGATGCGGCCGCCGCCCAGTTGTAATTGTATACCTACCATAATAGCGAAAGTTAGGTACTTGTGGCAGATAAGTCATGAGAGTAGACACACTACAAAGCCATCGTATGGATGAAAAAATAAGGATTATGATTTGGAAAACGCATAATACTTAATCGAAACGGTCTTAAGAGCTAGTATGAATGATTGAATGATGTGATGCATGTGTAATGAGGTGAAAAATGTGTGTTTATGATTGCAGCTAGCAGAAAACCTTAATCTTTGCCCACCCCTCTAGAAAATTGGTGTAATTTGTAGCTATGTATTTATTTCATAGGGTCATCAATCACATTTTGGGACGATATATTTTTCAAATCATTACTAATAAATAAATCATTCCATTACAAATCTTAACCTGCAAAATAGCTGTGGCTGTGAAAACAAACTTAATTTTCTGTTTTTAGGCATCTAATTGGACACCACGAGAACTGCGCAGTAGTCAGTATAAAGTGACAAGAAAAATACAACGCTGGCCAACTAAATGTGAGTACTTTGGTTAAATCTTCTATATTCCCGTGCTGTGGCACAACTAGGTTACCAAATGCGCCACGCCAAAAAAAAAAAAAAAATTGGATCCAAAGTAAAGCTCAACTTACATAACTTTGAAAAACCAGAGCCCCTGATTACTAAATTCTGGACTTGGAATCACAGTAAGGGCACACGAAAGAACTAAAATCTCATCTCATCATCGCATGTCGTAGCGTAGCCCCTGGAAGGATATCGTTCCTGAGCTAGCATGTAGGTACATTTGATTAAGGACCAGTGAAACGTACTGTCTTGGCTAATAGGCGTTCGTGTTAATTATTAGTGTATTCTTGACGATTTTAAGTGCTATTTAATAGACCTCTTTTTTTGTTAAGGCGGGAAAAAAAATCCTAACCGCACACCCCGTCGTTCGGGGCAACGAATAGGGTAGTGTGGAGCCTTCACCCACTAAAGAAACCCACCGTGTGCCGTCTCTCCGCCTTTATTGGGGGGGCACTGGAACTATGTTACATTCCTTCGGAGGTGTTATTTAATAGGCCTAAAGATATTTTTGAATTTGAATTGCTTTTTTTGATAATATTGAATTTGTGCTGTAATTTAAATTCTGAAAGTGGGAGATTTTCGTAAGCTCAGTTTGAGGCTTACGGGTCAGGTTCAGAGGTTAGGGGTTACACAATTAACGCAAGCTGCGGATTCTGCATACGCGATGCGCCGTCACCCTGAACGCACATTTAGATATATAACCTCCGCAGTTTTCATGTCTAGATTAAATTTATGTGAGTTTGTGAGGGACATGGCGATTCTACTCTTATTCAGTGGGCCCTCGCCCACAGAATACTGTTCGTAGCCCTCGACGTCGGGTTGTGCGGTTAGGTATATATTTTCCCGTCTTAACAAAAAAGACGTTGCGATATCTGTATTGTAATAAACAGATAAATGGGGTTAGTTTGCATAGAAAGGGGCTGTTGATCTGCATTCACTGCAAGTCATAGCTAGATCTATCAAAAAATAAATTAGACTTGCAAGATCCAAGTTATTAGATTCGGGGTTGAAGTTTTTTAGGGCATGACATGGACAATATATTGTGTTCCATCACTGATCTCAGCCTGCCTTAAGTCCTCGTCACACACAGGCGGGAGCCGCGGGAAAGCAACTGCGACCCGCGTTCCTATGTGGCAGGTTGCATACAAATTCGAATATTACAAAAAATCCCGTCCCGGATCTCGGTCGCTTTCCCGCGGCTACCGCCTCAGTGTGAAGAGGCCTTTAGCGTAACCAGAGCTTTCTCTCTTATGTAATGTTTAAAAGTTCATCAAAGCCTGTACAATAGCCGTATTCTAGACCAGGAGATTCTATTTCTACGATCTACGAAATTATTAACAAAGTTAGTTACTCTGTGTACACATTCAAAATAACTTAAAATTATCTTTTGATTTACGTAATAACAGGCAGTCTTTTACTTTTATGTGTTTGTATATAATTGTTATAATTGCTGTATTAATATGCACTGATACTTACAATTGCTGTATTAATATGCACTGATATAATACTTTCTAACATTTACGCGAATTTTACACATTTTGAAATAAAACTACGTTTACGGAATCTATCGCGTTTACTTGATTTTTATACTATCCCGACGTTTCGAATACTTTACAGCATTCACGATGACGGGTGGACTTAGATGGTAGATGTCCAAAGCTGATATGTTGTTTCAACGGTTTTATGCTTACAATGTATGAGATTTTAAGCTAGTGTAATAAAATTAGTATAATACTTCTCTTTAAGTTTTAAAATTTTTTGTTTGTATTTAGTGCTTAAAAATTCTACCACAAACTACCAATTAACATTTTTAAGTAATCAAAAAACTACCAGTTAGAAGACAATATTGATTATTAGTTTATATTATTAAATATATTGATTTTAATAGAAGCTAAGACTAAGAAGCTACCACCGGATCGGAACGCGGCCTGACTGAGAAAGATCCGGCCAGAAAACTCAGTAGGCAACAACTGTTATGGATTATTAAATTTTGTACGGAATTACTGAGAGCTAATAAAGTTTAAATTTTTAAATTTTTTACAAAAGGCTGATATGATATGACACTTATCTGGCTTTTATAATGTTAAATTTTCTTACAGATAGCCGCCGTCTCAGGACAATTAAAATGCCACGAATAATGTTTCCCGAGAGCGATACGGAACCTGAAAAATATTCCAGACGGTTAGTAACACATATTTATTTTGGACTAGATTTTACTCGCGACTTCGTTGGCTTGGACTTCAGAATATAAATACGTCACTGTAGGGCGCATTAATTAACACTATGCAAAAATAAATATCCCACTGGAACCATCCATTTTTTCGGGGTAAAACGCCTATGTCCTTTTCTGTGGTCCAGACTATATGTAAGCAAAATTTCATGATGATCGGTTCATTAGTTGGGCGTGAAAGCGTAACAAACATACAAACTGCTTTCGCATTTTTAATGTTAGTAAGGATTTCTGTTTTGGTTACATACACGGAGTACGGAAAAATAGCGGAGATGCCGCAAGCCGACTAGGTCATGTCGCCTTCAAGTAGGTCAGTGACGTCACAGTGGACGGGGCCTCAAACCGCAGTTTCGAGTGAACCGTCATTGCGTTCGGTTCGGACGCATCTTAACGACGCGTTTAAATTCTTCCATGAAGTGCGCTCTTGATGGGTGTAGAATTGGCTCAGGATCAAACTTAAAACAAAATGGCATAAAATTTTATGCGTCAGTAGTTAAATTTGTAAATATATGCATTTTAAAACACATTTTCTTGTTTCATTATAAATAGAAATCTGTCGTCGGAAAGTTGCATTCTGACTACAACTCACCGATATCGTCATTTTAATATTATAAAAGCATATTATAAGAATTCGGCACAAATAACTAAATTTATTTTAATTTCTTTATTAATATATTAATTATTTCAAAGATTTATTGCTTAGTTCTAGAAATTTGAAAAAATAATAATTGGTAATTTATGTGTCATCTGTCGGTGAGTATTCGAAAATAATTGATAACAAAAGAGTACGTTGTACCAGCGAACCCATCATCGAATATATTAAAGTCATGTTATTTGTTAAATTTCTTATTTTTTTTCTTGTTATTTGTTATCATTTTAGATTCCCGGTTTATACAGAAATTAGTAACGCATGAATAAGTTAGGACTGCATGACGGAAATTATGCTAATAGGGATGGATTCATTTATCCCAAGATGCGTCAGCGGTGGTAGTCGTCCCATTTTTTTTTAGTTTTCGCTGTGGATATGCATTTACGCATCTCCCCCAGTGAGAACGTATGTAGGGGGTATGTAGAGCTCGCCGAGCGCTCGAATCTTAGTTGCGCCCGGAATACCCACTAACACAACAGCGGCCCTTTCCATGCCTATTAGCGGGGCGCCGGAGGGTCATCTTTAGACATTCTACTCCGACGCCCCAGGCGGATGGCCTACTGGCCACGCCCTGGTGTCATCAAGGCGGTGGGAGAAGGCAAGCATAGCGACGCGCGCTGTCTCCTCCGGCAGGCCAGCAGAGGTCTGTTCAATGACCGGGGTAGCCACAGTGGACCGTGCAGCCGCTTTCATACGGGCTGGTTCAGTTGTTCCGATCCCCGCCAGCAGCATAGCCACCTCAAGCCGCGTGAGCTTGGCCTCCAGCTCCGTCACCTGAGAATTGAGGCGGCAATTTTTTGCCCGCATTTCTGCCACTTCTGCCGCGAGGTGGTCGTTAGCCGCCTGTAGACGCTGTATCATGCTGCTCATTGGTGGAGCACCTGGCCAGCGCCCCACCTTCTTGTTGTCGGCGAATACCTCCTTTGCGGTGCGAACGAAGGTTCCCTTGATGTTTGTGGGCTTTGTGGCCACCCTGTTAGGGATGGCCGCGCGGTCCTAGGCTCTCTTTTTCAGATCTGTAACTCATAGGGACTTAACGTCCTCCTTGGACTCGCGGATCTTCAGAGAGAGCTGCTTGACTTCCTCTTCGACTTGCAGCTCACCTTCGGCGCGATTCGCTCTACGAGCGGCAGCCTCCGACACAATTGGCCCCGGTGTAAGAGGCCGCGTAATTCCTCGCCCTCTGCGGACAGAGCGCGCCTACGGCGTCGGTTTTATATATAGAATTGTAGTTCTTTTTAGACTAGAATTTTTTAAATCGGTCTTGTAGTTTCGGAGCCTATTCAATCCAAACCAACAATCAAATCTTTCCTGTTTATAATATTAGTATAGATGTGGTCCAGCCATCCTCTTTTTTTTTTGTTTAGGCGGGAAAAAATGTTCCTAACCGCACACGCCGTCGTTCGGGGCAACGAACAGGGTAGTGTGGGGCCTGCACCCACTAAAGAAACCCGCTTGTGCCATCTCTCCGCCTTTATTGGCGGGCCACTGGAACTATGTTACATTCCTTCTGTGGTTGGTCCAGCCATCCTTATTTTTTTTTTTGAGGCCGGAAAAAGTATTCCTAACCGCACACCCCGTCGTTCGGGGCAACGAACAGGGTAGTGTGGGGCCTGCACCCACTAAAGAAACCCGCTTGTGCCATCTCTCCGCCTTTATTGGCGGGCCACTGGAACTATGTTACATTCCTTCTGTGGTTGGTCCAGCCATCCTTACTTTTTTTTTTGAGGCCGGAAAAAATATTCCTAACCGCACACCCCGTCGTTCGGGGCAACGAACAGGGTAGTGTGGGGCCTGCACCCACTAAAGAAACCCGCCGTGTGCCGTCTCTCCGCCTTTTTTGGCGGGCCACTGGAACTATGTTACATTCCTTCTGTGGTCCGCCGGCGGCTTACCCTTACGGGTACCCCCTACTGAGCGACGCATCCACGCACAGAGCGTCGCACCTTCTCGGGAGGCCTTGCGGGTGACGGACGTTCCCTGGTCCATCCACCTGCAGCCTCAGCTAGGGCGGCATAAGGCGCAAGTGCCTGCGCCTGTGGTCCAGCCATCCTAACGCATATATAATGTTCTGGAACAAACTGTTTTGCTTGTAACGCCGTAGTAGTAAAAACACAAACTAAATTAAAGAAAAATTTGCTCTATTACGCTGTAAAATACTTTTTACCGCTAGATGGATTTTGACCTAGGGGTGGAGCTATAGTTGTACCTCGTCCCCCGAACACCCGCATTTAGCGACGCTTCGTTCTAAAGAGATTTTGCCTTAAAACACCTCCGCTATTTTTCCGTACTCCGTGGTTAAATACTATGAAACTCCTTCGTTCTGCCTCGCGAGAATCGTAAAAAAGAAAACGAAAAAAAAAAAAGCTATTGTTATTGAACTTAGCACGTTTCGTATTCCGTAAGCCGCGTTAAATTTTAAGCTTGATGCATAAATTTAGGCAGGCTACTTCACGGCTTCACCTGTACTCCCCATGTATACACCACTAGCAACTTTAATTTGCCACGACATTTACTGAACATAAATTCTTATTTAATACCGAGACCAGGCTAGTGGTACCTACTATCATCCAATGTTTCGGTCAAAGATTCGTAATTGTTTGCGATTAACTTTTCTATACGAAATGAGTGAGTAGGCTGTTGGGAAAGCTCCATTTAATATCTACGAAAACACCATTTTTTTTATTTTTTTTTATTAAACTGAATGTTCCCAAGATGTGTTTCACCCCAGAGGATGGTAGTGACTTGGAATTTTGAAATCGCTATTCCATCAGTGCTGGTTATATTTTAGCAGTTGGTATGCTATTTCGTTTATGATTGAAAGGGCCACATTATGGAAAGCACATGCACTATATTAGTCCTAACTCTTGCTTAGTTATTTAGATATTTTTATATATATATTTTTTTATGAATTATTTGTATGAAAATACTTCCGACAGATGGCGCAGGCGTCACCCAAAGACGTTAAGTTTGAATGTGTTATCGAAATTAGCAGTCGGGAGCAAGTGTCACGATGGCTGAATTGGCAAAGCATCTGGACGGTATCCAGGAGATGCAGGTTCAAATCCTGCTCGTGACTGTTATTTTCGATTTTCACATTTTTCACTTTGTGTTTAATGTCTTGCTTAGTTTTCTAGTACCCACCTATCTTAATGTTGGCAGCCGTGACCCAAATCTGTTTGGAGATTATTATGTTGGCGTTAAATTATGTAATATTTTAGTTCGAGACAGGTGAGAGTGTTCTTCGCCGAGGACAATGATTCAACAAACAGAAGCATGTCTATACGTCGTAATCGCGGACCCATTAAGAACTATATGGAGGACAGTGAAGACAAACCTATACAAGAAAGTAAGAATAAAAATATGTGAATTGATTTAGAGAGAGATATTTGCCTAGCCGTAAAACCAAGGACTCCAAAGACAGTGGGTATCGAGTTCGATCCAGATGTCGTACACACACAGCTCTGACATTTCCAATTTATTTGTTTATTTGCTTAAAATTTATCACTCCTCGGTAAAGAAAAACGTGGCGAGGAAACATGCATGCTTTTTTTTTGTTATGGTGGGAAAAATTGTTCCTAACCGCACACCCGTCGTTCGGGGCAACGAACAGGGTAGTGTGGGCCCTCACCCACTAAAAAAACCCGCCATGTGCTGTCACTCCGCCTTTACTGGCGGGCCACCGGAACCATATTACGTTCCTTCAGTGGTAAACCCTGCCTGAGATATACTCGATGGCTTGTGAGGTTTGCCAACCCGCGTTGGGTCAGCGTGGTGGACTATGGTTTATCTCACTATGAGAGGAGACCCGTGCTCAATAGTGGGACAAAAAAGGGTTGGAAAAAATTATAGACAACATTATTAGGTTAAGCTGCTAAGACACTGATTTTGTGCTCAGATTCTCAGTTTTCTGATTGATAAATGTCAGTGTGTATGCCGCTTTTTTATGATAAGAAAAAATTAAGAGAGGCAAATTAAATATTTCTGATGTATTTATCAAAGATAATTATCAGCATATATTTACCGTGACAATTATCGAATTGAACCCTGGTTTTGAATATTACAATGAAAAAAAAATTAAGTCGTTCTATTATATACTCGTTATTTCCCAGATGTCCGCCGTAGTTGTCGTAAACGCAAACTCCTGCATCACAATTTCAATGAGAGTTGGATCACTAATGAACTAAAGGTGAAGGGCTATCCGGACTTGTACGGTTTCCCTGGCTCCAGTTCCTCAGATGAGTCATCTTCAGCTGATGAGGCCAGAGTTAGAGCTAATAGTAAAAAACTGGTGAGTTGGAAGACTTTTTCCTTTTTAAAATGGCTACTCGGTTTGAGTATTTGCCAATGACAATGAATGATTTAAGGATATAATAAATTTCTTCTTCACATGTAAGTTTATTTCATCAAACAAGTCGTAGTCGAAGTCAGTCATATAAAATTAATCATAGTATAGTCAAAATTACGCCTCAATAAAGTGGTGGCGACTTTACTGAAGCGTCTATGGAGTTTTAGGCGCAACACGAAAAAACATATTATGCCGCATCCAACACACAAATAGTTAATAAGCAAAAGGCCACCATTTTTACATATTATACTTGAAATAACATTTAGGAAAATAATGCAGAGTGACGACATGATCTTCTTCATGTTCCCGCCAAAACTCCACAATGGAAAACTTTAGTTCTATTTTAAAATTTAAGCAAACCAAGTGAACGCATTCACTTGTCAAGTTAAAATGGGGAGGTACAACCCGTCTTATTCATTCTTTAAGCAGCCGTGTAGCGTTTCAATGTATTACGGTTGTATTAATGAGTTCATAAGCGGCGGAGCTTATCATTACGACTACTCGTCTGCAGCACTGGATTTACCCTAGTCGTTACTAAAATTGTAGCACGAGTAAAAATATTAGCATTTAAGCAGGGCAGTATTTTGAAAGAAAGAACATAAGTATAAAAAATTAAACATGTTTTAACTTGTTAAAGTACAAATTATTTGTGAATAAGGAAAAAGAGATTTTTTGTACGAGCGGGAGTCGAAGCTCTGTACCTATCGTACAAAAAAGTAAGAGTATCGTAAGAGTACTTCCCCGGATTGGAAAAGACGCTTAGGTCTGTACGATAGCTCAGTGGCTTAGAGCACTTCCCTGGATTGGAAAAGACGTGGGTTCGATTCCCGCTCGTACATAAAAATCTCTTTTTCCTTATTCACAATTAATTTGTACTTTAAAAAGTAGCGGAGCATGTCAAATGCTAAAAAATATAGATTAATAATCTTGTAACTTAGTTTTTAGGCTACGCTACTTCACTAGTCCAAAATCGATGCACTAGATATTTATTAGAATTTGTTCGAGCATCGTCGTGTCTTTTAACATTCAATCGAATATACTTTCATATTTATTTTAAAATTGTTTACACTACTTTAGATTTTCTAATTCATTAGAAAATTGCAGTTTAAGAGATCATGTTTTTGTTTTATTTTTTTATATTGCTCTATCTATTATATTCTTTTCTTTATTTAACTGCATCTGTGGTGCAGCGGTAGTGTAAGCACTGCTGATCATGAGGTCTCGGGTTCCTCTTACGTGAGACTTAACATAGCTGGCGAATCGTGGGTGTGTAATACACCTTTGCCTACCCCTTCGGGGAATACAGGTGTGATGCTAAGTATGTATATTGCTTACGGTGGCACACGAGCCATAACCCACCTGATGAAAAATGGTAAACGTCGATCATGGACAACTACACCAAGAGTATTGTCAAGCCGCTGCTCATCGTTTCATTTTACATATATGAAATGAAAGAATTGACGGCTATCTCCTGCTACAACCAAAACACACCAATGTGCTTCATGGCCGGTCACACAGGAGATGGTGGTACCAACCCGCTCGGGCCCGATATTAAGTGAGTACTCGCACTTGGTACCCAGTCCTAGCACCAGTATTGCAATGGGTGATAATTGCTTACTTCCCTTAGTCGCCTCGTACGACACCCGTGGGAAAGAATGGGGTAGTGACACTTTTATTCTTAGTCCGTCACCACAATACCTTTATGTCTATTACTAATGTTGCTTTTTATTTTTCTACTTGTTTTTAGACACGGAATCACGTCTCTAACAATACAGATGAGGACACACAGTTGTCTCGACAGAGACGGACATCTGCCAGATTTAACAAGTCAAAGGCCATCGTGAGTATGGTTTTGTTTATTACGTTCGACCAATACCGTATCATAATAGCGTTACTATATTTAAATAGAAAAATTATGATGTCTGGTAAGTTTTTTTGCTTTAGGTAAGGCCATCTGGACGTGGGATATGTTGTCTATGACCACCCTTAGGCCTTATGCAGGTACACGCGGGTCGTTGCTTGCTGCGCCTGGCATAGCGTCGCACAGTGCTTTGTGCGTTTTCTCAGTGTATAAACAAGCGAAGAAAACGAAACGCTTGTGGTGACGCTTGTATATTAACACTCAGATAACAGATAAAGAATGGGATTATAAATGGCGTCGCCACTATTTACTTCTCGCTCACACACTATCGCCGTCTATACTCACACCTAACGGTATAGACAGCAAAAAAATAACGGTATTCATGTTGCGTGAACTATTGTTTATAGTTACGCCGTAGTATGCTGACAGTACAGGCTCAATGTGCCGCCATTTATAATCCCATTCTTTATCTGCACGAGTAGTACGTTGTCATGTCATATTTATATATTAGATTTGACCGCGCGTAAACACCCTGCGTGTTCGTAAATGAGGCCTAAGGCCTTTCAAGCAATTCAATAAACGTTCAAAAATATTTTTTTCTAAAGGTTTCATAAAATATAATATTTTTATTTTTGCTTTTAATTTTTTTTGTATACTATTCTTTGCCCGCGGCTCCGCCGCAGTCAAGTAGTTTTTAGGTTATATCTCAGGTTCCCGATATAGTAGCGGGCTAAATGTATACCAGTTTTTAAGTCTAATCAAGGGCTATCAAATAAAAAAGTTGAATCAAAATCCATTCAGTAGTTTTTGCGTGATGCGCAAACAAACAGACTGACAGACAAAAATTCAAAAAATAATTGTTTTGTGTTTAGTCACGCCTATATAGCCTATTACAGTATTTTTTTCTCAAATATCTTAAATGTATAGACATAGCTCTGTTACAGCTTTATAATATATAGATTATCAATTATGTTGTATACTACACTTCAAGGATAACACAGAATCGGATTCAGATGACGACAATAACCAGACTGTCATAGAGAAGAAACCCACAGATAATAAAAAGGAGGAAGATAAAAGAGACACTGAAAACATCAAAGAAGAAGAAGTGAAGTCAGAAAGAGAACCTGTGCAAGCGCAGGACAGTGAAAGGTATAAATTGTTTTTATACTACTGTGATTATATTTGAGACAGTATTTCAAAAGAATTTTTATTTATTTACCAATTTACAGGGATGAACCTTATGCAATAGCGTAGCAACTAAAACTAAACTTTTCCGTAACAAATTATAAATTATGATATCCTTATGTATTAATTTATTGTACAGAATAAATCTACTTCCGTCACAAGATTAAGAGTGCGGAGTATGCGCTACATCGGCGCCTCCCGCAATAGATTAGTGCGCCCCTGTGGTACTGCCAGCAGTCGTGGCCGCCGTATCCGGCACACAACCCTTAACTCTCCCACTATTGGGCATGGGTCTCTTCTCAAGTTGAGCATGCAGCCCATATAATCCACCCAGGGTTTGGCCCAGTAGGGGTTGTCATACTTCACAAGCCGTTAAGAAAATTTCCTCACAATGTTTTCATTCACCAAATAGTGATCATTTGTAAACAAATACTCAGGTATATACGAAAAATTTTGCCGTGTGGGGCCGGCTTTAGAATTTTCCCACCCCTCTCCACCCATGGGAGTCGTAAGAGCCGACTGAGGACAAACCGGGGGAGTGAGCAGCAGCACTCCTTCGAGTATTAACAACATCCACTGCGATCGCCAACCCGCCTCCCAAGCGTGGCGATTACGGCACTATCCCCCATTCTTGGGGAGGCCTATGTCCAGCTGTGCACTTTAAAAGGCTGATGGATGGATGGATGGATACGAAAAATACTGAAAAGTCAGTCTGTGCTTAGTTCCCACAAGCAAGGAATGAACTCGACCTCTGTCTTTGCAATCCTTGATTTTACCACTAAGCTATCGCTGCACTACTTTGAATAAATTGTCTGTATTTGCAGTAATCAAGCACCTACGCGGACCCGCCGAGCTAGACGAGGCAAACCAAAAAAAGACGACAGCCAACAGGAAACAGGTGAATAATCCTCCTAGGTACATTTAGATTTATCATGTAATACTTTTTATTATAACCTTTTTATTAGAAAACTAAATGTGATATCCTCTATGGCATAAATGGTTAGTGTCTATGAATAATTAATTACATTAAACAAAGTAAAAAAAAAATTCACTTTGTGTTTAATGTATAAGTGCTAAGCATGTCAAATGCTAAAAATATATATAAATATAATAATTAATTAACTGGTGTATGTGTGGTGTAGTTAACATTTCAATGTACAGAATCTTCTTCATCTGAGTCGGGAAGCGAACTAACACTGAGTCGAGCGCCGCGTCGTTCAAAGCGTACGCGTGCGACCAAACCTGCCTTTGTTCAGCTAGCACCAGGCGAGACCCGCCCTAGAGGGAGAGGTACATATATAACGTCTCGCTGATATTTGGTTAGATACCTGCCAGATTAGTGAATTATCGATTGAATTGTAATACGAATACGATTTACTTAAGGTTGTAATTCTCGTAGCTGAATTACTACTAACTTTGATGGATGGAATCTTTTATGGCGATATTGATTTCTATTAGTTATCAGGGCTATATCAAATCTACTAGCCACGATACTGTATAACACTAATAAAATTTTTCTCATATAGGTTGTATTTTTAGGACTATGGTTACAATATCCGTCAGTCAAGTGAAAATTCATAAATTGAATGATCTTGCTAATAACAATAATATATCTGTAAAGTCAACTATCAAATCTATTCCCTAATCAGCCCCCTGAGGCAGAATGTCATATTTCACGTGTCGACCGTATCGAGATCACTGTGATTGGTTGAGAAACCGACGCGTGATGTCACAATAATCCATTGGCCAATCACGGTGATCGTACAAGCGAGACGATACGATCGACATGTGAGATATGACAGTCTGCCTAACCCCCCAGGGTCTGTAGAATGTAACTCATTAAATCGTATCGACATCGTATCGTCTCGCTTGTGATTGGTAGAGAAACTGACGCGTGATGTCGCAATAATCCCTCGGCCAATCACGGTGATCTCAACGAATCACAATGACACGAAAACACAAATACGATTTAGTGGGATACATTCTAACCCCACAGGGTTACCTTAAGAAACCAAACTATTATTTTTGCTAAATAAAGTCCTGTTTTAAATCAATTGTAATGTTATCAAGGGGTTACTGCTTATAATCTGTAAGTTGCACTGTGATTTGGACTTTTTTTCAAAGTATCAAACAGTAGCTTATGATATTGTATGATAAATTACTTCAAAAGCAGCTGCTTTTGTACAGCTGTACATAGTCGTGTTAGCGTGACAGCATTTTTGTAATGCTGGGCTTTTATAACCTACTGAAGGATTGTCACATAGTTCCAGTGGTCTGCCAATAAAGGCGGATAGACGGCACATGACGAGTTTATTTAGTGGGTGAGAACACTACACTACCCTGTTTGCTGCCTTGAACGACGGGGTGTGCGGTTAGGTACATTCGTTCCCCCTTAACAATATAATGGGTTTAGAGGATCCTACTCAACAAGAAAATCTTTTTAAATTTAGCTGCCCACGTTTTCTTTAAAATTACCGGGAAATTCTATATTTCGTGAATAATTATTATTATAAAGATAGAGCCATTAAGTATTATAGTGATTTATTTATATAAGCATTGTGGCGAAATAATGTAAGCTATGTTATATTTCAGCTAAAACGTTCACGATTAGGAAGAAGCCATACTCTTTGCGAGAGAGAAAACCTAAAATACTACGTAGGAAAACGATAAGATGCAAGTATTTTTTCATAATATATTTATATTTTAAGGTCTATAATGTTTACCCACCTCTATTGAAAATAGAACTGGGAATTGATTGGAAAACATAAATTATTTTTTTAACGAATAATGTTTACAAAGACTAATTGTTATCCACGATTTTGACCTAAAAATACCGTAACACGATATAGGTACTTCATAACTTCTGAAATCTCTTCTCTTTATAAAAAAATGTGATTGGAAATCAAATGGGTTAACGTTTATTAAAAATTAACAACACAAAATTACAAGTTGCAAAATTGCAAGTTGTTTACAAAATTTAACAAGGGGGATCCCTGCGTACGTGCCTTTCAACGTCCACTGCTGGACATAGGTCTCCCCAAGAAAACGCCACAACGAGCGGTCCCGTCATGGGGGCTAATGCCATAATCGCCACGCTTGGCAGGCGGGTTGGCGATCGCAGTGGATGTTGTTAATACTCGAGGGAGTGCTGCTGCCCACTCCCCCGGTATTCCCTCAGTCGGCTCTTACGACTCCCGTGGGTAGAGAGGGGTGGGACAATTCTAAAGCCGGCCCCACACGGCCTTAACTAGGGGGATGTGTAAGGAAATGCAACTTTTTCAGTAATTTTTTTTTTATAGTTGCAGAAGAGAGATGGTTTCGTGACGTAATATTAGTAGGCATAGTACACGTACAACTGACCTTACTATAGAAAATTTGTATGTCTTTAGTGTTCATTTTTCCATAGCTATCAATTTTTTTTTCACAGCTCAATCACCGTCCAGTACTTCAAGTAGTAGCACATCTAGTTCAGATACAGAAGAGGATCTAAATGTGTCTATGAAAAATAAGACTAAAGGCAGGTTAGTAGAATGTTTACCACTGTTGTAATGTAACATAGTTCCAGTGGTCCGCCAATAAAGGCGGAGAGATGGCACACGGCGGGTTTATTTAGTGGATGAGGGGCCCCAAACTACTCTGTTCGTTACACCGGACGACGGGGTATGCGGTTAAGAATATTTTTTCCCGCCTGAAAAAAAAAAGGTTAGCAGAATGTTTAATATGGGTCAGTATATTACAGCATAGATGGATTATTCTTTAAAATATTATTTTTTTAACCCCTGACATAAGTAGGTCTTATGAGGAAAGTGTATCTGTGTGTTTGTTTGTGTCATCATAGCTTCCAACAGCTAAATTTGATGTCGGTGATAGTACTAGATCGAGAGTGTTCTTAACTCTGATTAAAATAAAATAAATTGAGGGTCTAATGATGGAATAAAGAGGAGGCTGCTGGATGTGGAGGAGTGTTTAGTAATTTATACTCGTTATTTTTAATAAAACATTATCTTTTTTCATCTATCTTAACAAGGGTTAATAAGTAATATTGCACGCCTCATAAGCGAAGCGTTGAGGTGGGTTCTACTACCGCTTTACACGGAACAACTGATTTTTCAAACTTAAAATGTCTCTATTTATCATTATATTGCACTTGTAAAATAATATCTACACACACATATAAAGAACAAACACTATTTTTAACACTCATAATATTTTTGATGCCATTTTTGTTATTTAAACTAGTTAAAAAACTGTTTGAAAAAAATCTGGCTTGGACGTCCGTGAGTTGTAGGTAATGTATGTTAACACGATAACGATCAAAATACTTTACTAATTGAGCCTTTATTTTTTTTTCGTTTACGAATTATTATGATTAGGAATAGAGCCCTATTACTTTTCACGGTCTGATTCCATGTGGTTTAATTGTTATTAAATAAAAAAAAAAGTACTGAATATTTATGCTCGAGTAGCTGAGCATGTCAAGTGCTAAAATATAGATCAAAATGTTTAAAAAATCACGCCATCAAATAGTATGAATTTTAATTGCAAAATTAAACTTACTATATTGGATTAATGCATGTAAATGCGTTCCGATAGAGGGCGTTGGTCGTTAAGACAAATGTGATAAGGAGATTGGGTATGTCTAAAAGATAGTACTGTAGCTCAGTGGATTAGAGCACTTCCCCGGATAGGAAGGGACGCAGGTTCGATTCCCGCCTGTACTAAAATACTCTTTTTCCTTAATCACAAATTATAATTTGTATTTTATCCGTAACAATAATTAAAAACACTAAACACACGTAAATAATAACACACCAACGGAATATTTTTAGCGCCGCGGCGGCCTTTTTTTTGCGTGGCCTTGGCGTGCGCGTGGCCCGGAAATGAGAGGTAGACCAATATAGAAGTACTTCTTAAAATTAGCGCTAGATGGCGTATAAGACATGAAACCCACATTAGTACTTTTTAAAATAGCGCTATCTATGTGATTTATTATGTGAATTGTCCCACCCCTCTCCACCCATGGGAGTCGTAAGAGCCGACTTAGGGAATAGCGGTGGGAGTGGGCAGCAGCACTTCCTGGAGTAACGTATTAACAACATCCACTGCGATCACCAACCCGCCTGCCAAGCGTGGCGATTACGGCACTAAACCCCCAATTTGGGGGGGCCTATGTCCAGCAGTGGACGTCGAAAGGCTGTGATGGATGGATGGATGGATGTGATTTATTGAAAACTACTTAGTAAGACCAATACATTATTAGTTACTTATCAAATAATCAATTTTATTGTGAAAAATGAAGATTATGAGGCGTGCAGTTTTAATGGCAGAAGATTATAAGAAAAGGGGCCTACGTGTGAATGTGAGCAAAACCAAAATAATAGTTTTTGAAAGAGAAGAAGCCAGAACAGATGTTAGAGTAGCAATAGGAAATGGTGTGCTAGAACAAGTGGATGAATTTGTATATCTTGGATGTGGATAAAGTCGGGATGAAAGGTACACCACTGATGTAGAGAGAAGAGTGAATGCGGGAAATAGAGTGAACGGAGCATTGGGACAACTTGTCGGCAGTCAACATCTCAGCCAGAGGGCACGTGTCGCAATACACAACGCGGTGCTTGTCCCAACGTTATTATATGGAAGCGAGAGTTGGGTATGCAAAAAGGAGCATGAGAGTAAAATCAATGCGGTCGAAATGCGATCTCTGCGGAGAATCTGTGGAGTGAGGCTAACTGACCGCATTCGTAACGACGACGTAAGAGAGCGAGTAGGTATGAAAGAGAGTATTGGTGTAAAGATGCGAAAGAATGCTCCGATGGTTCGGACATGTGGAAAGAATGCCGGACTAGCGACTAGTTAAGAAATTGTATATCACAATGCGAAAGTGGAAGGATGTAGATACAGGGGGAGACGGAGACTCACCTACCTAGACCAAATCGGTCATGTATTGAAGGAAGGTGGAGTCCGGAGTCTCCGAAACCGGCGAGCTTGTATGAAGAGAGTTATGAATGTTGAGGAAGCGAGAGATGTATGCAAGAATAGAGCCTCTTGGCACTCTGTTCTCTTTGCCTACCCCGCAAGGGAAATGGCGTAATGATAAGTAAGTAAGTTTTGGATTTTCCAAAGTATTTTTTACCATGTTGTGAATACCATGCATGTTGTGCAATTTGTTATAGTCTAAATAAAGTATAGCAGCTTCTAATTCAACTACTGTTTATTTTTAGAGAGTATTATTTATACTTGAGATGTAATAAAGTTTATTATTTTCAGACAAAAATCAAAGTCAACAGATGATAAGAAGACTAACAGAGCTCTTAGAGAAATACAGCCTGTTGAAGTTGATGGCAGCGTTAGATTTAGTTCAGTGAGTATATGTGTGCATTTTCATATATCCGTACAAAGGAAATCTGGTAGAGCATATTTTCTCTTTTTTAAAGACAAACACCCTGCACTAAGGAATAATCCTAGTATTACGGGGACTTTATAAACATACAATTTCACAGACACAAAGTACACCCAGACTCAGTGCAACCATTCATGGATCATACAAAGTAAAGTTAGTAGTAGCAAAGTAAAGTTGTAGTTGTCCTGTGTAGGAATTGAAGTGCAGTGGATGTTGTTAAAACTCGAAAGAGTACCGCTGCCCACTCCCCCTGTATTCCCTCAGTCGGCTTTTACGACTGCCACTGGTGGAGAGGGGTGGGACAATTATAAAGCCGGTCCCACATGGCCGGCATGGTAGAAAATCGCCACACGAAAGCATTAAATAAATATTTTCAACTTTGTTTTACTAATGAAATAAATTTTCTCTTTCACAGGTAGGAGGTCTTGAGGAACATATAAAATGTCTTCGGGAAATGGTGTTATTCCCCCTCATGTACCCCGACCTATTCAAAAAGTTCCAGACAAGACCAGCTAAAGGTGTTTTGTTTCACGGACCACCGGGTACTGGCAAGACTTTACTGGCCCGAGCATTGGCAAATGAATGCTCTCTGATTGGAGGGAGAAAGGTAGCATTCTTTATGAGAAAGGGAGCAGACTGCTTGAAGAAGTGGGTTGGAGAGAGTGAAAGGCATTTAAAGTTACTGTTTCAACAGGTATGTTATTATTTAATTTTTTGTGTCATATAAATAAATAAATATTTACGGACATTTCACACAACATCCTCTGGTCCCAAACTAAGCTTGGCGCTTGTGATATGGGTACCAGATTACAGATATAATACATATATTACTTTTTTTGTAAATACATATAATAGATAGAAAACACCCAGACGCTGTACAAATATCTGTGTTCATCACACAAATAATTGTCCTGAGTGGGAATCGAACCCACGACACCAATGTGCTTCATGGCCGGTCACACAGGCGATGTTGGTACCAACCCGCTCGGGTCTGATAGCAAGTGAGCACTCCCACTTGGTACTCAGCCCTACCACCAGCTTTACCAGAAGTTTGTTGTAGCCCTGCTACCACTGAAGTAGTGTCACACAGTTCTTGTGGTCCGCCAATATAGGCCGAGAGACGGCACACGGCGGGTTTATTTAGTGAGTGAAGGCCCCACACTACTTTGTTCATTGCCCCAAACGACGGGGTCTACCGTCAGGTAATTTTTTTCCGCTTTAACAAATATAGGGATAGCCCTGCTAGGCTTATCATAAAACTCGGACGAAACCAAAAAGGTTTTACATATATTATATCTCTTATCATCAGCCACACTTAAAGGATCATCAGATTTTGAAGATGTATTTGATTTGCGATGTTTTTCACTGGACGAAATAATAATACATAATGTCTTGATCTATATTTTGGCACTTGACATGCCCAGCTACTTTAAAGAACAAATTATTTGTGAATGTGGAAAAGGGGAACTTTACTGCAAGCAGGCTTCGAACCTGTGTCCCCCAATCACTTCCCCTTGATTGGATGGGATCCAGGCTCGAATCCTTCTTGCAATAAAGTTCCCTATTCCAATTTCACAAATAATTTGTTCTTTAATACATATGTATTTTATAATATTTACTCAATGACGTAAAGGAAATTGTCAGCATCGTTCTTTATTATCATCTTGTTTGTTCTTATTAGGCAAATAAAATGAAACCATCGATAATTTTCTTCGACGAGATTGACGCATTAGCCCCCGTGCGAAGCGTGAGGCAGGAACAAGTTCATACGAGTGTTGTAGGTACATTGCTCGCTGAAATGGACGGCTTGTGTGACAGGTGAGTCACAGCAAACTTTAATAGATAATAGAAAATTAATTAATATTTCATAAAGCATTTTTTTCCGTCCGACTATTGGGCACAGGCCTCTTCATATTGAGAGATATTTAGGACGTAATCTGCTGACTCAATGAGGGCTGGAACAAATCCCGGTTTCCTCGCGATGTTTTCCTTCACCGAGCTGTGATAAATTGTAAACAAACTTACCCAAACTACACTCATAGTTTTCAAAATCTCGAAGTCAGACGTGTGTGACGTGCGAGGTCTGGGCCTGGGGTTGAGGATCGAACTCAATGCCTCTGTCTCTGCATTCCTTTGCTTTACCACTAGGTTTAGGCCTGTGAATTATTGGTCAATGATGGAAAAGGGATCTAGGAACTAAATCTTGCCGTTCTTGCAAGCATTTTAGCTGTCTACTGCTCCTATGCTTGGGAATCAGCAGAACGGTTTTAATCAAATCAGGATCATCTGAATATTTTTTATTTGTTTCTGTAGAGGCGAAGTAGTAATAATTGGCGCCACAAATCGTCTGGACGCGGTAGACCCGGCGCTGAGACGCGCGGGGCGTTTCGACAGAGAACTACACTTCCCGCCACCACACGCGGGTGGAAGGCGTGATATACTAGAGATATATACCAAAGACTGGGTGCCGAGGCCTAGTGAAGATACTTTAGACTATATAGCTGAAGTCACTGGCGGTTACGGAGGTAAATATCCACATGAAAATGAATATTTTCATTACTCATACTCTGAAAGTAGTAAGTGAAGTTGCCTGAGGAGCGGGTTGAAAGTAATACTTTTCAGCCCTAGGGAGAATTGCTTTCAACTGACAGCTGAGTAATTATAAAAAATAAAACAGTTCTATTTTCTGTACAGCCAATCAATTACAGCGCGATGTAAAATTGAAATAACAAAGTTAAGTATTTATTAAAGAATTTGTTTTTTATATGACTTGATTTTAATATATTTGCAACTAAATATCTTTAAAATAACAAAGATTTATATTTTTTCAATGATTAAAATGAAAAATAATGGCTGAATAGCTGACAGGCCACAGAAAAAAAACAAAATCGGTGGGAAAACGGCGATTCTAAATTACATTTTTTAAAGTCTCCCATTTTTTCTTTAGCTAATTATTGATTTTTATTTTCCTCGTATTCGTAATGAAAAGCACAGTGTTTACCTCGGGATAAAGACTTATTTAGTCCCTCGAACTATTGGAGCCCTCGCTACGCTCGGACGCCAAACCCCGTCTCGGCACTAAATAAGTTGCTTTCATCCCTAGGTTAACAATGTACTATTTCAGATATATCATTCAATAATACTTTGTGGTTATTGGTTTCTTCAGAACTGTATTCTTCGTCTTACTAAATGGGCACACCCAAAGTAGATGTAGCTCCTAGCTAGGTAAAAGTCTCAAAGCAGTCATATCTGGGGGGTCACATCGACATCGTATCGTTTCAATGTGATTGGTTGAGGGATCACCATGATTGGCGGAGCGATTATTGCGACATCACGTGTCTATATCTCTGTTAACCACACAACCACAACACGAGTCGATGTTGATGCGATTTTGTGTATCACATTCTAAGGGGGCTGGTTCGTGATCTAAGTCTGTATTTTTCCTAGTTGTTATCGTATTCAGGTCGAATTTGCTATGTTTCAATATTGTTCACTGAACGACTACCATCTGGCTTCCCCGAACCCCCCCGAACTGGGATAGCTACATTGAACCTTCGCAGCTTAGATTT